>JARQOC010000002.1:120958117-122158117 GCA_033576535.1 Allobates femoralis
ATCATTGCTCCAGTAGACTGGGAGAACGGTGGGCACAGGGTGGTGGAGCAATCAACTTCCTAATCCCTTTCTGCACGTTGGTGGAAACATCTTTGGTGTATTTTTTATCTCTTGCTTGTACTTGTTTTCTTCCTTAGCAATTATTGTATTCTCTCTATGTGTGAGTGCTGTGAGCTTGTGTTTTGATCCTCCTCTGTCTGTCATTACCTGTGGGTTCCTTCACTTTCCAGCTCTGGGGGGGGGCGGGGAGAGTGGGAATCAGCTCAAGGCTGTATAGGAGCAGGGCTAGGGTGGAGACTTAGAGCTCTCCACCATCAGGAGTACCCCTGAGTTAGGGAAAGATCAGGGCATCCTAGATTGTGGGGCAGATCAGTCGCCCTGGGTTGCCGTTCCCTATAGTCGCCGTAACAGAAGTTCAAATTATAATTCATCTGACCAAAGAAAAGTTTTCCATTTTGCCTCAGTCCTTTTATCTGAGCCTTTTTCCAGGGAAGACAGGAGGGATTATATTGATAAATGGCATTTTTTTACATGATAGAGATTTACCTGAATTTGTAGATTGCACAGACAATGTTCATAGATAATAATTTCTGGAAGTATTCCTGAGCCCATGCAGAGATTTGCACAATTGTATCCTGCCTGTTTTTAATGCAGTGATCACAGGATCGCACAGCTAATGTTCACCATCAGCCTTGTCCCTAGCATACATGGATTTCTCCAGAATTTCTGAATGTCTTGATGATATACAGTAGATGGTAGGATATTAAAAGTCTTTGGAATGTTACATTGAGGAACATTTTGCTATTTTTCATTAGTTCCAGTTACTTTTCCAGCCTTTTGTTAACTTTGCCCCAATTTTTTTGAGATTTCTTGCTGCCATTAATTTCTAAATGAGTTTTTTTTTCTATCGAAATTGAAAAATATGTAACTTTCACCTTCTGATCTGCATTTTATGTTCTGTTGTGGATGAAATGTGGCCACAACAGATTTCTACATCACTGCATTCTTGCTTTCTATAAATTTTACACTGCGTCCAGACTTTTCGGAAATTGGAGTTATAGAATGCAATTAAAGTCACTGAGGGTATAATGTGCTGGTGTCCCCGTAATATTGTCCACATAATGTAAATTGTAATAATACAAACCTAAAATCGCTTAAAGTCACCAGTGGGTTACTACAAAGATCTATCGGAGGCCAAATCTACATAACAAGAATAACTCCTAGTTTAACGGAACTGTGACAAGTGTATAATGTTGTTATATCTATTATCTACCACTAGATGCCAGGAGACACCAAAAAACATATAATGGAGACTAACTCACTGGTCTAAAAACTTAGATAATGAATAAGATCAAATATTTCTAGGAATAACAAAGGCAGGATGTATAGATTGGGGTTTAGTCAGTTTTTAACATCAGACATTAAAAATGTTGTTTGTACCAGATCATGTTATGACAGTTGTGAAAGACACAGATCACGGGATCTTATTCATCCAATAAACATTCAAGTAGAAATGATGATATGGTCAAAATACTCACCTGCCTAATAATTGTGCGCACAGTATAAAATGTCAGCTATGCCACCAGTCTTAACTCTTCACGACCAAGGAGGTATATAGGTACATCCTTTGCCACCTCCCTCCCTTTGATGTGAGCGCTCATCATTCCTCGTACATGCTGGCTGATCTCATCAGCCGATAAGTGCAACTAACAGATGCGGGCACGCGGATCAGCGATCCGCCCGCCACTGTTAACCCCTTATATCATGCTGTCAAACACTGACAGGGCAATATAAGACGACACATTGGGGTTTGCACAATTCCAGGCCGTCTTCGGTGACCAAGTGACGCAATCACGGGGCGTCAATATGTTGCCATGACATGATGAGGATCCCTGTCGCTGTCATCTAGAAATGTGAGAGACAAAAGAGCGCCTAGGGCCTTATCTCGCGGTAGAGAGGGGAAATTGCCCGTTGAAATTTGCTCACCTGATCAGGTGTGTAAATCCACAACCAGTGTTTGCACTCATGCAGCTGCCGCAGGACCCACACTCCCACGTGCAACGTAGCAAACAACTGGAACAAAGGGACGAAGTGCTGGTGATCCACGCTGCTGAAAGGAAGAACCAGGACCGAAGTGTCTGGTGAATGATGTTTCTTTATTCCAACTGTTTCAGAGCAACCTCTGCTCCTTCCTCAAGGATTATCTAAATCCCTGAGTAAGGAGCAGAGGTTGCTCCGAAACGCGTTGAAATAAAGAAACATCATTGCACCAGACTTCTCGGGTCCTGATTCTTCCTTTCAGCAGCGTGGATCACCAGCACTTCGTCCTTTTGTTCCTGTCGCTGTCATGACTCACTTCCTCTGGATGCCCCCAGAGCGCTTGCTGGATGATCATTTCTGCAGTGCAGAGCTGTGGATCTCATGGTTCTGTACAGCAGGAGCGATCAGACTGTGCAGTGTTGAGGGGCCAAATCAAATAAGGAGAAAGTGAAAAATAAGTTATTAAAAACATGAAAAAAAAGTTCAAATCTCCCCCTTTTATAGAAATAAAACTATTTAAATAAATTCACAAATTCAGAAATGCCCGATTTATCAAAATATAAAATCAATTAATCTGACTGGTAGTAACAAGAAAAAAAAAGCAGGAAAATTATGCTTTTTTGGTTACTGCAGGACTGCAATAAAATGCAATAGCAGGTGATCAAAACATTGCAAAAGAAAAAACATTGTGGAATTTCAACTTCCCCACCCCCTCACCTTGCACCCACCCTTCATGGGGGGTCGTTTATTCCTCTGAAAAAACAACACCCACCTCTTGATACTACAAGTATGCCGTGAGTACATCGTGGACTAAAAGAATAGATAAAGGTGTAGTCAAGTCAGAGTCAGAATACCAGGAGGATAGTGGATCAAAGCAAATAGACAATGCAAACGAATGGTCACAGAAGGTCCAAGGTCTGGCAGCATAGGGTCAGAGCACAGAAAAACAAGACCAACATGCACCAATAAGCAAAACACTATGACTGACAGAGATTTGGGACTAACTGCTCAGCTAAGTAGCTGGACAATCATAGACAATAGGGAACAACTGAATAGATCCAGCACCTCCCAGCGCTAGAGAGGATGACTGAGCTGTCACTCACCAAACTGTATGGCACTGCTTGACTCCATAGTGCAGTAAAGTGTCACTCACTGCATTAAAGACAGAGTTGAGGGATTGTGACAAAATGAACAAACATGATAAAAAAAAAATAGTTCTGTGTAAATGATCCTTTACCTTGCAGCGTTCACTCAAACAAATTCATCTACAACATATTACTCGCAGCATCTCTGTATGTTTCGGTGATGAGTAAATAATAGACAATAATTCAAAAAAATATATATTTATTTTCCTAAAAATTGCATTGAATTGGTTCCAAGCTAAGTGTTTCCACGTTCAGTCATCGCTCAGTCATTGGGCCAGAGAGTGTCATCCACAGGTCGAGGCAGCTGGGAGGGACCCGGCACATCTCATGCTGAAAGCACTGTGGCTCTGCTTTGTGTCTGTTCTTGATGTGCAGCAGATGTGTACAGCTGGGGTTTGGCTCACAGCTCACATCCCATGATCTTCAACCAGCCTGGGTGGCACCACCATACCCATATCGTGCAACCACGCGCCCCCAACATAATTGTATGACATTCCAATCCTGAGAATATAAAAACCATATTAGCAGGAAGAGAGCGGGACATGTTCATAGACAGGAAGGAGCGACTATGATCTGAAAAAAGAGCAATGAAAAGAGCCAGAGAGATTATAAATGGAGAGGGTGAAGCCCGGCGATGACAGACGGGGTAGATGGAGTCATTGGGAATCTGGACAGCATATTGTGTCATCTGCGTCTTGTATGTGTTGGACACAGTCATCTTTTATGTTAATTCATATAAATGAGAGGCTAAATTAAGTACATAGACACAAGCTTTCATCTTTATGTTTTCATCTTTTGTTTTTGGTGATATAATTCATGTATGTGATTATTTCATGAAGGTCTTTAAAAAATAATAGAAGAAATACTGTGAAATTCTTTTTGTCTGCCAGAATTATCCCATTCTATAGTGACTGTGTCTACAAAAGGTCTATCCCAGCCATCGCTCCGCAGAGGTGGATATGACAACTCAGGTGGTTCTGGCTAGATAGATAGATAATGATAGATAGATAAAAGTGATAGTTGTGGGACCAAAAGTATTGACACCCCTGCAATTCTGTCAGATAATACTCAGTTTCTTCCTGAAAATGATTGCAATCACAAATTCTTTGGTATTATTATCTTCATTTAATTTGTCTTCAAATGAAAAAAACACAAAAGAGAATGAAGCAAAAAGCAAAATATTGATCATTTCACACAAAACTCCAAAAATGGGCCGAACAAAAGTATTGGCACCCTCAGCCTAATACTTGGTTTGCACAACCTTTAGCCAAAATAACTGCGATCAACCGCTTCCGTAACCATCAATGAGTTTTTACAATGCTCTGCTGGAATTTTAGACCATTCTTCTGGCAAACTGCTCCAGGACCCTGATATTTGAAGGGTGCCTTCTCCAAACTGCCATTTTTAGATCTCTCACAGGTGTTCTATGGGATTCAGGTCTGGACTCATTGCTGGCCACCTTAGAAGTCTCCAGTGCTTTCTCTCAAACCATTTTCTAGTGCTTTTGAAGTGTGTTTTGGTCATTGTCCTCTGGAAGACCCATGACCTCTGAGGAAGACCCAGCTTTCTCACACTGGGCCCTACGTTATGCTGCAAAATTTGTTGGTAGTTTTCAGACTTCATAATGCCATGCACACGGTCAAGCAAGTCAAGCAGTCCAGTGCCAGAGGCAGCAAAGCAACCCCAAAACATCAGGGAACCTCCGCCATGTTTGAGCTGTAGGGACCGTGTTCTTTTCTTGCAAATGGGTCTGGAAAAAATAAGGGGAAAAAGGGCTAACAGATGAAGAAATTGAAGGAACGTAAAGTTAAGCGGAGGAAGCCTGACGATGTGTGGCTGTTTCACAGCCAAAGGCGTTGGATTCTCGACCAGGATCAATGGTGGCCTCAATGCTGAGCTATATGTGAGTATCCTACAAGGCGAATAAGTTCAATACACTTGAGTACTATGAGTATGAAAAGGACGACATAGTGTTGCAGCAGGACAATGACCCAAAGGATGAGAAGAGTTGAGATTGGCAAAAAAAAAAATGGTTCAATGATAATGAAGTAGAGATGCTGAATTGCCCCCCCAGTCCGCAGATCTCAATTCAATTCAACACTTGTGTGTAGAATTGAATAAAAAGCTGGATTCATACCCAAGTTAGTTGAGCAGTATGGACCAACATGGAGACCTTGTAGAAAAGACCTAAAGATCAGATTTAAGTCGAGACATGCTTGACTCGTATCGAGAGCATGCCTAGATATATTCAAGAAGTGTGGAAAGCCTAAGGTGCATACTGGTTGTCTCACTTGGGTAATGAAAATATCAATTTAGATTTTTTAGGAGCAATACAGTAACAATGCAGTGACATGACAAGAATCTGTATGCTTAATCATATGCTAAATAGTTGCAAGTCAAATATATGTATGAGATAGCCAAGTTGATCTCTATAAATTGAAGGTAGTGTCATGCTCAAAGTGTTGGACGGTGAGATATGGAGCCTGAAAATCAAAAGTTCAAAACATTCTTACCCCTTTTGATCGTCAGTGTACATCACCACATCCACTGTTAGTAAAGTGCCAGCAGTCAGAGCCTGAGACAAAATACAATTGAGGGCAGAGGGATCCGGCATTTTTTCATGTTCTCTGAACTTGCTGTCAGTTTGACAACTGGATCCAAGAACAGTTGATTTCCAGGAGGTGGAACAGCAGTTCTACATGTTACAGACAGTATTGTCATTGTAAAAATGTACTAATTTGTAGCCGTATATGTGGAGCCCACTGGGACGGGGTACTTGGTACCGGACGAGGGTTATCACGGTGGTCTTGGTCCGGACCGTGTCCCGAGCCCACAAGTAAAGGTTAGGCGTATTTACAGGGGAATGTGGTCAGGGTGACCACCGCTGCTGCAGAACCTCCAGGGAGGATGATGGATGCCAGCTTGTGATGTGACGGCTCTCCAGGGCAGAGCCTGGTTCCCCGGGGCAGTAATGATGATAACAGTTTATGAGGGAGAGTAGGGCTCAGGCGCAAGCATTACACAGACTCACGGTTTTGTAGTCTTCTAAGTCTTTACTGTAGATGACATTCAGCAGAGTACTGTCCACGGAGTCTGTACTGGGGCCGGGTTGCTTCCCACCCTGTCCGGGTCCTTGGCTTCCTACTCCTGCACTGTGTGTGTGTTCCCTGCTGCCGCTTTAGCTAGGCTGCTGGCTCTGTCTCCCCTCACGGGTACCAACTTGCTAGGCAACTTGAGTCTTATCTTTATGTTCCAGACCCCGCCGTGTTGCTTCGCTGTGGTACAGTGAAGATGTGGAATCTTCACTCATCCGGTGTTCACTGTGTTGTTTGTGTCAAGCACAGCATCGGATCCGGTATCCGTTCTGTGCGCTCCTCCGGGGTGAGTTTAGGGTATCTCGGTGTCCCGGGTGTGTTCCTCTGCTTCTTCTTTTCCTCAGACCCTGGCTTGGCCTGGAACTGGACAGTGGACCGTGGGTGAGCCTAACACAGCTCTTTTACACCCAGGTCCTTTCTTCCCTCAGTGCTGCCCCGCACTGAACTAACTAACTGTCACTTCCTCTCCACACCAGAATATATAGGGAAGCAGCTTTAGCTCCCCCTTCTGGCCTGGAGGCACTAGCGTAGTGTTGTGGGTTGTGTGGGGAGTTAACCCTTTGTGGTGGTACTGTGGCACATGAACCCTGGGGTGCCACATTCCATCTTAGTAAAGAACAGTACTCCGGGACTGTAGGAAAACAAACAACATAACATATCAAAACAATTTAATATATACAAAGTCTCAAAAGTAAAAATATACAAAAAACACTGAAATACAAAAAGAGTCCAAAAAGTTCAAAACAAATCAGTCCTTTCGGGGGTTTAGTCTATTGCCTCCGGGGCTGGTAACGATATACAATTAGTCTTTGCCACAACCAGTTCCGTGGTAAGTATGGTCTGTAGTTAATAAAAATAAGAAAATGTTCAAGAATATGTAAGTAGTTCATACAGGATAGTCTCTGTAGATACCGGGCTTTTAATGTTGCAAACAAATATAACAAGTTCCTATGGGTGTCTCTGGTTTAAGTGCAGTAGGCTCCTAAGCCCTTGGGCCACCGCATAAGAAGCCAAGTTCTTACTCTCCGTGGCTGCAACCTAACACCAGGCTACACTCACCCTTTTTGTACACTTACAATTTACCAGGTTCTATTTAACTTTATAACAAGATATTTACATTCTACTTTCCACACTTTAATCTCTGTACCTAATCGGTATCTGACCCTGGGTACTACGCTGTTCTCTGCGCAATGCTGGAGTATCTGCTACTACTGAGGATGGTGATCTGACAGTAGGACTGGCAAGCTCACTGTGACCAGGAATTGGTTCTTCCTCTTCAGGCTCAACTTCCAGTTCTTCATGTGTTGGGACTTCTTGTGGTATGGGTTCTGGTGTTGGTTCTACCATTGGAGGGAAAGCAATTATGGGGACTACAACTGCTCTGTAGTAATTTAGTCATGTTTTGGGGAAATCTCCTAAGACGGTATGGAACACATCCTCTTCTTTCCTAACAGGTTGGACCTGTACGGATAAGGTTACTTCTGGTGTCTTCAGGGTTTCAGGACACGGTTTGAGATGGTCTTTTGACACAACTGCTGACGTCCTTCCTTCGTCTTTGCTGATTAGACACACTTTTGCATTGTCTAAATTTGATGATAAGATTGTAAATGGGGTAGTTTCCCACTGATTATCCAGTTTGTTGGTGCATCTCTTTCTCTTGAGAACTTGCTCACCAGGTTGTAATGGGGTTGCTAGAGCATGTTGGTTAAAGGTTCTCTCTTGTCTTTCTCTAGCTTGCTGGAGACTTTTCTCTACGCACTCTTGTACTTGGCGATACTGCTGTTGATGTAGGGTATCCCAATTGGATCCTTCAAGTTCCGCATCTGGCTTCAGAATTCCCATATCTAAATCAATTGGCAGTTTACCGGGTCTTGCACGCATAAGGTAGGCTGGGGTGCAGTTTGTAGAACTCACCGGGACATGGTTGTACAAGTCTACCAAATCGGGTAATTTCTCTGGCCATTGATTTCTCTCTGACTCTGGTAAGGTTTTCAACAGGTCAATCACAATATGGTTCATCTTTTCACATAAGCCATTGGTTTGGGGATGGTAGGCTTTCGTGCGGATCTTCTTACAGCCGTACATGTTGCAGAATTCCTGGAAAATCTCTGACTCGAAAGCTGGACCTTGATTTGCCAGGACTTGTATCGGGTAGCCATGAGGTCTACCGAAATGTGTCTGAAGTGCTTTTGCAGCTGTCTTCGCTGTCAGGTCCTTGACGGGTACCACCACTAAGAAGCGGGAGTAATGATCCACGATGGTTAAGGCATAGATATAGCCTGACCGGTTTGGTGACAACTTGACGTGGTCTAACGCAACTAACTCTAGTGGTTGCTTGGTTAAAATGGACTGGAGTGGGACTCTCTGACTCTATTGATCATTTCTTCTGAGGTTGCACGGGCCACATTTTCTACACCAATCTTCAATTGATTTTCTCATGCCAACCCAGTAGAATCTCTCTCTTAAGAGCACTTCCAACTTCTTCCATCCAAAATGACCTGCACCGTCGTGGTAGGCTTCTAAGACCATTTTGACATCTCTTGGGTACGATAATCTGCCAGACCAACTCATGTATTTTAGGGTTGGTGTGCCTTCTGCTGAGCTTCCCTTGTATAGGAACAACTTGCTTCTTTCTTTCCAGAGTTGTTGGGTCTCAGCTGGAGCGTTCTGATTAGGGTACCTTGTTGTGTAAGCAGTTCTTTCACTAGCTTCACAGCTGGGTCACTATCCTGGGTGTCAGCCCATCCATTGTGCACTAATGGGTTGAGATTTGCCTTCTGTTGTTTTTGGTAGATGCCGGGTTGATACTGTTCTACCTTAAAACAGTGAAAGGCCGGTAGCTCAATTTCTTCCAGCTCCTCCGGTTCCTCTTCCATGTCTTTCAGGTTGATGGATAAGGCATCTGTCATTCCTGTTCTTGCGGCCTGCCCTATATTTGATGACAAAATTGTAGTTAGACAGCCGGGCTATCCATCACTGCTCCAACGCACCTAATTTTGATAAGTCCAGCTAGGTCAATGGGTTGTTATCAGTGTAGATGGTAAATTATGCAGCTGCCAGGTAGTGCTTGAAATGCTCGGTTACAGCCCAAACTACTGCCAGTAGTTCTAACTTGAAGGAACTGTAATTCTCAGGGTTTCTTTCGGTAGGCTGGAGTTTCCTGCTTGCAAAGGCAATAACTCTCTTTTGCCTCCTTGCTTCTGTAACAGTACTACTTCCAGTCCCACGTTGCTGGCATCCGTGTATAGAATGAATTGTTGATGGTAATCTGGATATGCCAGGATCTCTTCTCCTGTCAGCGCACACTTCAGCTTGTTGAAGGAGTCCTCCCTCTCTTCACTCCACTGGAAAGGAGGATTAGGGTTGAAGACCTTTTTGACTGTCCTTCCAGGATGTCTTGCAGGGAAGCTGCTAACTTTGTGAACCCTCTTATAAATCTTCTTAATAGCCCACCAGTCCCAGGAATTGCCTCACCTCTTTCACATTGGTGGGTCTTGGCCAATCCCTTATCACTGTGACTTTATCAGGGTCCGGTGCTACTCCCTCTGAACTCATGACATGTCCTAGGTACTGCACCTTTGGCTTGAGAAGTGGCACTTGAATGTTTTGATCTTCATGCCGTATCCGGACAAGGCTTCAAACACTTCTGCCAGGTCTTGTAGATGTTGTTCATATGTCTTGGAGTAGACTATGACGTCATCCAGGTATAGAAGGACAGTTTCAAAGTTCTTATGTCCTAGGCAGCTCTCCATCAGGCATTGGAAGGTACCGGGTGCGTTGCAGAGTCCAAACGGCATACAATTGAACTCACAGAGGCCCATCGGCGTAGTAAACGCTGTCTTCTCCTTGTCAGCCTCTGCCACAGGAACTTGCCAATACCCACTAGTCAGATCTAGGGTAGAAAAGTAGTTAGCAGATTTTAATGCGGCTAATGACTCCTCAATCCTAGCTAATGGGTATGCATCCTTGTGTGTAATGCGGTTGATCTGCTGGTAGTCTACGCACATTCTCATGGTCCAGTCCTTCTTTTTAACCAGCACTAAAGGCACTGCCCAGGGGCTACAACTGTCCTTATTACCTCTGCAGTTTTCTTCCTTTGAGCATGTCTTTGGTGGTTTGATAGTGAGCGGGTGGTAATGGTCTATACCTCTCTTTATAGGCTGATGGTTACCTGTGGGTATAGTGTGCTCTACTCCTTTAATTTGCCCAAAGTCTAACAGGTGTTTGCTGAATATCTGCTCATATTCTTTTACTACCCGATATATTCCATGCTTTTGATGGGAAGGTGTAGAACTGGTACCCACGTGTAGGGTTTTTGGAACCAATCCTCCAGCTTTTCCCCTAAGCCATTGTCATCCGCCTGACTTGATGGGTTCAAGGGCTCAACGGCTGTGATGGCATTGTTATCAACCGTAAATAATTTAGCCATGGTAGCATACTTGGTAGGGTGACATCATCTTCCCCGCAATTTAGAAGGCGTAATGGCACTCTTCCCCGGTGTACCTCAACTACTCCTCTGGCCGTCAGTATAGTGGGACTAATGCCTGAGTACACGGGTTCTACCAGGGCTTGATAGTCTTGCCCTTTAATACCTATTGTAGCTCTACGCCAGACCAACATTTCAGTTTTGGGAGGTATTACAATGGGTATCGGGTCACTTACCCTTACACTGCCAATTTCACCTCCTGATATTTCTACCTGTTGTTTCAGCATCAAGGCTTTTATTTCTTTTTGCAGGAGTCTCTGTTGCCCGGTTCTGGCAGTCTCGGTGATCTGCTGTAAGACAGTAATTACCTCAGAAAAATCAATTTTCAATTACATTCATTCCTAGACATTACTGGTTCACTTCTCGCTGGTCAACATCTACAATAATAATACTCTGATTCTTCAATTCTACCTTCCCAATCTGAATGGTCATTTCTCTGAACCCAACTTGCGGCATTATTTCACCATTACTAGCCCATAAGTTCAATGCAATGTTAGATGGACCAGTACTAATGTCTGAATTAGCCCAGTACCTTCTGTAGAGAACATGTGGAATTGATGTTATCTGGGACCCGGTATCCACAAAGGCGCTGAAGGGAATGCCATCCAACATGATAGGGATGACTGGTGTCTCCCACGAACTTGTCATACCAGGCTGAAGGACCTTGGGAGTTCATACCTGAGGAGCGGCCCGTCTTCCCAGGGGATCCTTCTTAAAGCACATTCTACCGGTGCAAAGTGACAAAGGGGCTGTCCATCCGGCTGATAGCGGTCGCTGGGTGGTCCTCTCATCGCTTTGTACTTCCTGGGTCTCATCCATGGGACATCCTCCTTACTGGTTGACAACTCGATCTTGATTGCAGGTTTGGATCCACCAGCTCCTTGATGGCTTTAGCCATGGAAACAACAGTGTCCGTCAGGGCATCTAGCTTTTGGTTGAGGGCCTCATTAGAGATAGGCGCTTTTGTTCAGCAGCAGTCGCTAACATGGCAGATGTCGCTGATGCTCCTGGCTGCTGAAGTCTGCTGTAGGGCCTTGAATAGAATTTATATCCCGGGGCTCCTCTATCTGCTGGAGACGGATGGCTCTATCATTTAGCTGGGCATAAGTGATTCCAGGATCCTGGATGGTCATCATGCTTCAACAGTCCTCTGTTAGAAGGGGATAGGAGGCCTTTATAAACTGATCTATCAGCATTTTGTCAGCTCCCGGGGCTAAGGCAGGTTCTGCTAGTTTAAGTGCTTTGAGTGCTTCCTGCAAGTTTAAGGCATAGTCTCTTGTGCTCTCTTTAGGCTTTTGTTGGCATCCAATGAACCTCATTTTAGCCCGTGTGTCAGCACTGTACTCAAATGCTGCTTTCAGTCCAGCACAAGATGCTCTACAGTGTCTTTGTCTGTGTCCGGCCAGGATGTAACTTCCCGCTGTGCATTGGCGTTAACTGCCCAATAATCATACCAACACGCTGGGCTTCTGTTTGTGGTGCCCCGCCAAGCAGGTGTCACAGAGGGGTACTGCACCTGTAAAAGAGGTGCAGATACTCCAGCTGCAGGTGGATCATAGGATGGTGCGTGGTACCCATTAACCAACACTCCCACACTAGATTACACGGTGGGAGGTTACCCAGGAGGGAATAAAATCTCCTCTAGGGGGAACAAGAAGATCTTTTTGAGTTTGGGAGGTTTAGGTTTTTGCCTCGGAGGGAGTAGAGAGATGGAAGAGGAGGAGAGAAAAGATGCCAGGAGCAGACAGCCAGAAAGGGAATTAGAAAGAACTTGAGGAGGTTCAACCCTGAAAGCTTACCGGGCACTGGAGCCCGCACCTGTGGGATCCTTTAGAACCACAGAAAATCCGGAGACCCATGGAGTCTACACTTCTCCCGGGCACCTGAGCGACCAAAAGAGGATACCAGGCACCGCCGAAGAGACGAGTGGTCAGCCAGCAGAAGGTTATCCGACAGGAGGAAGGGAGAGAGAATGAAGCAGGTCAGGTTGGCTTTAAGGAACCAGACTTCACACCACCACTGGGAAGCAGGAAAAGAATATCCAAGGGTAAAGCACGAAGGCCCACACTGAGGTCCACCATACCACCTAAGATCTGCCTACAGCCACCCGTTCAGCTACCTGTCCTCACACCATCAGGAGTGCTGCGTTGTAACTTTGTATGTAACTAATACAAATGGCAGTAAAATACCCGGAGGAACATTGACTTTGGACTCAGCTTGCTTTCTTTGAATGAACTTGTTTCCTTACAGGAAAGCTACACCAATGGTCCAGTCCTACCTGTGGAGGACTTCACCATCTCAGCCGCAATACCATCGACCTCCAGTTGACTGTGGCGGCACTGGTGTATTTCACCAGAAACTACAGGTGGTGTCACAACAAACTTTGTACCTAATCCCCTTAAATATCCCCCTTTTTGGAAGATAGTCCCAGGATACGGGGTCAGGCGCGGCCACCACTCCCTGTGAAAACAGGAGCGGTAACCCTTACAGCCTGACACCCGAGTACCACAAAGCCTGGGCGCAACATGTTAGGGGGTACATAACGTATAACGTAGTATGCTTTGATTTTGGTAACAAAGTCATTGAGGGTATTGGGCTCACCTGTTATTGGGTAGCCACATTGATCCCAGAGTGTACGGCATCAGAAGCGGCATGATGGGTGCTGCTCCTTGCGCCGCAGCACCGCCGGGTGCTCCGCTGTTGTACAGTGCCACAGCATCTCCTTGTTGCGACATCCTGTGCCCCCTTAGTTAAGTGACCCTCCTGCTCTTCCGCTTCCGTCCGGATGTCTACTAAAGGTTCCGCAGTGGGACAGGGATTCTCTTCCCCACCGGATGACGTCGGAGCGCTTTGCAGAGTGCTGCCCACAATGACATGCCCCCTTTTCTTCCCGTGTGTCACGTGCTTTGTAATGGCGGCAATTCAAAAATACATTCCTTGTGGCGCAGTTTAAATTCTGCTTGCCATGCGCTCTGTAATGGCAGCAGTTTCAAAACAGTTTCTCTCACAAATCATGGCACACAATGCCCGGTTTACCAGGCACTGGTAGATCCTGTTCGTGACGCCAAGTTGTGGAACCCACTGGGATCGGGGTACTCGGTACCGGAGAGGGTATCACGGGGGTTATCACGGCAGTCTTGGTCCGGACCGTGTCCCAAGCCCACAAGTAAAGGTTGGGGATATTTACAGGGGAGAAAGTCGTGACACCAACCATGGTATGTGGTCAGGGTGACCACCGCTGCTGCAGAACCTCTGGGGAGGATGATGGATGGCAGCTTGTGATGTGACAGCTCTCCACGGGCAGAGCCTGGTTCCTTGGGGCAGTAATGATGATAACAGTTTGTGAGGGAGAGTAGGGCTCAAGCACAAGGATTACACAGACTCATGGTTTTGTAGTTTTTCAAGTCTTTACTGTAGATGACATTCAGCAGAGTACTGTCCACGGAGTCTGTACGGGGTCGGGTTGCTTCTGTCGAGCACAGGCTTTGGTACTCGGGTATCAGGCTATGTGGGTAGCGTTGCTGTGTCGCGGGGAGTGTGCCGCGCCTGATCCTGTGTCCTGGTGAATCTTCAAAAGGGGTTATATTTACAGGGGAATACTATTTACAGTTCATGTGACGCCACCTGTAGTTTCTGGTGATGGGTCACCAGCGCCGCGACAGTCCCCGGAGGTAGATGGTAATGCGGCTAGTTGATAAAGTCCTCTACAGGTAGGGCTGGACTTCCAGGGCAGTGTTCCTGCAAGGGAACAGATTGATGCAGAAGGAAACACTGGCAGAGGCAAAGTCACTTTCTCCCGGGTACTTTACTGTTGGTTGTAGCAGCAGCGGTTACAGTTCAACAGTTCAGCACTTTAGATGTTACAAACAAAGGTAGCTTAATGGGTGGCTGCTGGTGGATCCCAGGTGGTATGGTGGAACCCTTGGTTTACCTTTGTTAACTAACCCATGTCCGTTCTTCCCCGCTTTGGATCGATCTATACCCAGTAGCTCCGTGTAGGTAGTACTGGGAGTCCCCTCCCTCGTTGGTGAGGAAGCATGCAGACCTCTCCGATGGCAGGGTGCTGCGGCTGATGAACAAGCCACAGCAGTCGGTTGCCGACTGCAAATCTGGACTTTGGCCAGTTCCTAGGGCCTGGCGTTCCCCTGGGTGGACTGGAGTATCCCTGGAGTATGGACGCTCCACACTGAGGATCTCCCTTTCTTGCTAGGGCTCATACTTCTCTTGTCATTTACACCTCTTTTACGGGTGTAATACTCCTCTGTGACGCCTGCATTGGCGGGGCACCACACTTTCCACCCTGTCCGGGTCCTTGGCTTCCTACTCCTGCTCTGTGTGTGTGTGGCCCTGCTGCCGCTTTAGCTTGGCTGCCGACCTTGTCTCCCTCACGGGTACCAACTTGCTAGGCAACTTGAGTCTTATCTTTATATTCCTGACCCCGCCGTGTTGCTTCGCAGAGGTACAGTGAAGATGTGGGATCTTCACTTTGTGTCAGGCACAGCATCGGATCCGGTATCCGTTCTGTACGCTCCTCCGGGGTGAGTTTAGGGTAACTCGGTGTCCCGGGTTTGTTCCTCTGCTTCTCCTTTTTATCAGACCCTGGCTCGGCCTGGAACTGGACAGTGGACCGTGGGGTGAGCCTAACACAGCTCTTTTACACCCAGGTCCTTGCTTCCCTCAGTGCTGCCCCCCACTGAACTAACTGGCACTTCCTCTACACACCAGCTTTAGCTCCCCCTTCTGGCCTGGAGGCGCTAGTGTAGTGTTGTGGGTTGTGTGGGGAGTTAACCCTTTGTGATGGTACTGTGGTACTGTGGCACATGAACCCTGGGGTGCCACATATATATAGAGACAAGATAGTCTTTAATGTTGTACTGATATTAATCATTCATGTCTCTATGCCCTTCAGTAGAACAGGATACATAGGAAGCTTATTAAGCTGCCAGTATGTTAATTTTCAGTGTGACATGAAATTAGAATCCGTAGAGGATGCCGACACCATCTCCATACAGATGTACACAGATCCTTATCAAATTCAAATCAAGGACCTCAGTGCTGCAGGACAACAGTGCTAACCTCTGGGCCATTATGCTATCCTCCAAAACGCTATCAGCTCGTATAATAAATGTAATACTGAAAAATGTTGCTCCTATTAGGCTTCAGTCCTGTGGTAGAAAAGCTCCAAGTTACTGTAAATTGCCCTAATCAGCTTACAATGGCTACCGTCATTATTTATACTTTATGGACTATTACTTGGAAGCCAGACAAATTCTTTACTTACCTATTTGGAACCACAGGAACAAGAGTTAGGGTGAACATTGCTGATTTCCCTGTTGGATCACAAGTTCTCTATTTTATGCTAAAGGAAAATAGCTATAAAATCCTTACTTGGTGGTATGGATTAAACTCTTATTTCTGAACCTACTCTGATGTGTATTGGAGATATAAGGTTGCCTGGAGAACAACAGAACATACATGGTGGGTTTTCCCAAATCACTTTCTTTAACTATCACCAGGCTCAGACTAGCCCAGTGTGATTGCCTCAGTAGCTTACGGTGTTGGCCCATAGCCTCCCATTACCTTACCTGAGCAGTGCTTGACATAGTACTTTTGATTCACTATATACAAACAGAGGCAACATACAGTATCTTATCATTTATTTACAATGTATTGAAGTGGCAAAATGTAACAATGTACAAAGCCGAAACCACCCAGCTCGTAGACTGTAGAGGCTTTTCTGGGGTACCGCAACTTGGCTCCCAATGACGTGAATATGATCTAAGCTGCAGTACCCCAGAATGGCCACTACATGGTGTACAGAGCTCAGATGATCCGTACTTCCATCCACAATGGGACATAGTGACAGTAGAGCAGTTTTATGGGTAAAACTGCTGTTTACAGTACTAAACCAAACAGCCATTAATAAACAATTTGTACGAATAAAGCAAACAAATACACTTTTCAATACAAACGTATGGAATTTGTTAGGGTAAAAAATGTTTGCACCGTTTTAGCCAGTAGATAGAAAAATATTGGAATCTGAGAGTCCTCAGTGGTTGATACCTTTTAATGGCTAACTGAAAAGATGGTAAACGTAGCAAGCTTTGAGACACTATGGCCTCTTCGTCAGGCTGATAATAACACAGATTCTGAAGACACATACAGTACATATATACATAAGCAGGGTTAGAGGCTGTAGTAAATATGACGTAAAGCAGAGTCAGGCTAGGGAGGGGGAGAGCTAATTCTAAGATAAGAAGAACAGATTGTATTATTGTTCTATGATTAGTGTCCTGTGGAGACCTGAAGATTCCTCAGTGAGTTGTAGAAAGCCATAAATTGAAGCGAGACAGTTCACATATGAAGTGTCAAAAGTTCACTGTCCTCTAATTTGAGTCTGTTGGAGATGTGATATCCCCAAATGCCCTTTCATTTTATCTAAAAAAGCATGAATCTGTGATGTCCCCAAATGTCCTTCTCTTGTCCCTCAATTGCAAAATGCCTCTCTCCATGAGCTGTTTTTCTCTGCTCTTTCCTCGACCTCCGTCGGTCAGTCTAGGGCGTCCTTCTGCTCGTGTCATGCTTCCCAACTCCATCCTCCACCTCCATTCGGTTGTCTCTCTATCTCTACGCATATCTGGAGGTGGAGACCCAGAGCTGACTGGCAGGCCTCCTTGCCTCACAGTCAGTACAGGGAGAGAGCCCTATTTTTCATGCCACTGGCCAGCTCGTCCCATGATGGGCGGATGGGACCCTCCCACTGACCAGCACATGACATCATGGCATGACGGTCGCCATTGCACCAGTCCTTCAAACACAACCAGTGTTAGCGTGGGTCTGTAACCTGTTTGTGATGCAAGAATGTAGAGGATCCCAGGGCCATGGGGTACTCGGACTGGGCTGGTCGGTTCTCAGGGGAATCACGGTGGCTGGTGACCCAGCTCCATGGCCCTGCAGTTAAAGGGGAAAGTTTGTGATATCACCTGTGGTTGTTCTGGTCAGGGTGACCAGCGCTACTGTGGGACCCTCTGGGGCCGATGGAATAGCATCTTTGATGGTATCGCTCCCAACAGGTAGAGCGGGACCCCAAGGATAGTGATGGAAAGATGGAGATAGTAGTCATGGTTGCAGATGGAATACAAAACAGTGTGCGCGGGAAATAACTGGAGAACACCGGGGCTTGCAGTTTCTGTACCTCTTGCTTGTGGACCAGGCAAATGCAACCCAGCCAGGTGCTGTGGTTCCCCCACTCCCGTGCCCCCTAGGACTCCCTCAGTCCTGTGTCCGCTCCGGACACCTTCCTTCTACTCTCCTTTCTGCTCAGGCTAACTTCCTGTTCCCAACCCCTCTACCTACTTCCTCCCCTGGCCAGTGATGGGGTCTGCCCGTCATGGAGTCTCTTCTGCCTTGGCATTCCTGGCTTTGGGTTAGGATGGTGTTGGGTTCAAATATGGTGCCCCTGTGGATCCAGTCGCCACAGAGGACTGCACCCCAGCCAGAGGTGTGATACCCCACTCTCGGGTAAGGAGGGTACACTAACCAGTATCCTGATACCCAGGCCAGGACTACACCACTCAGGTCAAGGTTAGGGCGAGATTGCCCAGTCCCTGATCCTGTCTGGAATGCAGGAACCAAAGTAGAAGGGATGGGTGGAGAGCAGAGTTTAGGGGAGCACCCAGGAGGGAGTGAAGTCAGGGAAGACAAATGTTAGTGACGCAGAACATGTGACAGGCAGTATAAAAGGACAAAAGAAAGATCTAGAAGACGGTTGGTGGGTGGCTGGCAAGAGCTGAAGGAGTCTGTGAGAGCCAAAGTGTCTGTCAGAGAGGGGTAACATCTGGAAAGAGATATCCAGGGGACTGGAGCCAGTGGGAGCTTGTCCTAAGACCTAAAGAGGCAATATTGGACAGAGGAGCTGAGAGAAAGGAAAAGGGGTGCTCCAGAAGACAGAAGGGGTTCCAGGGGACCGAGTAGTGAGCAATCCACCCAGGGATGCCGTATCCATAGAGACTGAAACCGTGTGGTGGGACCAGGCAGCAGACTAGGGGTACCGGGCCTCAAACTAGTGGAGAACAACCAAGCTAGCAACCCGAAGGCTGCGGTATCTCCAAATGCTGCAGCCGACACCGCATACATCCGCTAAAAAGGTGGCCCCATTGGATCAGGAGACTGGCACCTGAGAAACCCCATGAAGGCCCGAGACCACTGGCTCAGGGCACTGTGTGTGTGAGGTGCAGGGCAGGAGGGTGAAGCAAGCTCACAAGAGAGTCGACCGTGAAAGGACAGTAACACAGAGGGGGTACCGGTTAAGTGCCACCATGCTACCCGGGAGTTAGCTGGATAACCTTCTCCGCCTCCAAAGACTCAGAGCCACATGGGTTGTTGCAGCAGTGAAGACTGCTTTAACCAGGAATGACAAAGACTGTGAGTAAACATCTTGAGACTGCACCCCGCTATGTCTGTGACTTCCTTGCTGCGCCCCTGAGCTGTAACATCTGCACCAACTCACCCAGTAACATCTGCTGCCCTGGGGGTCAGCCCTACCCATGGAGGGTTTACCAACCAAGCTGCCTTGTCACTAACGCCCAGTGGAACTGTGTAGCAGCGGCGGCTATTACTAGCCGCAACCCGCAGGTGGCGTCACGTGAGCAAGAATCCCCAAGTCTGGCACTCCTCTCCCTAAAGACTCCTTTGCTCACCACCACTCCCCAAAGAAAGACCCCCATCCCCCTTTTTGATTGATCGCTCCAGGGCCACGGACCGGGTCACGCTGCCATGACATCTCAAAGCAACATCCACTGGCCCGGCTCTGAGTACCCCACGGCCCCCACGGGGCGAGTCACAAATGTGTGTGTCTTGGTATTGCAACCCCTCTCACCTGAGAGCGGTAACACCACACCTGTGGAGTAGGTGCAGTATTACTGTAGTGACCAATAAGCAGGGGCGCCACAATTTTGTTGCATTGTTATTTCTGTCATTTTATTTATATTTATCAAAAGATGCAGAATTACTGAATCTGCTTTTTTTCAATATGGACTTTTTTTATTTGTAACAGAATAAAAGGGGTTGACTAGAACTCCTATATTCTTTTATTTATTCATTTTGGGGGGTGGGAGTGGGGGTCCAGTCCCTCATCAGCTGCAGTCAGCAGTGGAGATGCTGTGTAGGCCATGCCCCCTTTAGCCTTATATGGTTACATGGTCCATATTCAGTGTGAGAAGCTTGCAGACGGATCTGACTGAGATGAACATATGTCAGCTTCTGACACAGTGTAGTGGAGATATCTTGTGGAATTCTCTTATACAGTATATTTTGAAAGTTATTAAAATCACTTGCTCTACATTATTATTAAATAAAAATTTAAATGGCATTACGCTTTAAACTTATAATTGATCAGTTGTAATATATAACCGTCTTCAGAGGAGTAGCAGGATGGCAGCGATGGGGCCCCTGAGCAGGTGCCCAGCTGCCATGGCACCCCATTGTCACCTGAGCAGGATCATGTTACTTAGGGGGTGACATCCAGCTGCATACCACCCCCCAACCCACTTCATTACACATATCATTATCATGGACCATTTAGGGCAGGGGTCTCAAACACGTGGCCCCTGGGCCGCATGCGGCCCGCAATGCTCCCCAATGCGGCCGGGGCACCATGAAAAGATAAGCATTCCCTGGGCCATTGTAGAAGGAGCCGCCGCAGTACCCGCTTTATTGTGACTTCCGGGTACTGCCGGCTCAAACAAGTGCCTTCGTGCATGTGCATTCACACAAGCAGGTGGCCGGTGGACCAATCAGAAGCCTCCTGTGACATCAGCTGCAGGCGTCTGATTGGTCCGCCGGCCGCCTGCTTGCATGAATGTACAGGCGCGAAGGCACTTGTTTGAGCCGGCGGTACGGGAAGTCACAATAAAGCGGGTACCACGGTGGCTCCATGTATAATGGCCGGGGCATCAGGTGTGTATGAGTGAGAGTTAGAGAGTGTGTGTATGTGTGAGTGTGTGTATATGTGTGAGTGTATTTGTGTGTATATGTGAGTGAGTGTGTGAGTGAGTGTGTATGTGTATATTTGTGAGTGTATTTGTGTGTATATGTGAGTGAGTGTGTATGTGTATATGTGTGAGTGTATTTGTGTGTATATGTGGTGAGTGTGTATGTGTATATGTGTGAGTGTATTTGTGTGTATATGTGAGTGTGTATGTGTATATGTGTGAGTGTATGTGTGTGTGAATATTTCTCAGTGAGAGTGTATATGTGTGTGCATATGTGTGTGTGTATATTTGTATGTGAGTGTGTATTGTGTGTGAGTGTATGTGTGAGTGTGTGTATATGTGAGTGTATTCCTGCGCCGCCTTGGCGCCACATCGCCGGTGGCTGGTGCTGGCAGCTGCATTGTGCCGCCTAATGCCGGGTGCTGGCAGCTGCCACCTGGTGCTGCCGGGTGCCACCTGGTGCTGCCTCCCAGGTGCTGCCGGGTGTCGGGTGCTAGTGGCCACTGGGTGCTGGCAGCTGCCGCGGGTGCTAGCGCTGCCAGGTGCCGCTTAAAGCCGGGTGCTGGAAGCTGCCAGCTGCCATCTGGTGCTGGCAGCTGCCAGGTGCTAGCGGCCACTGGATGCTGGCGGCTGCCGGGTGCTGGCAGCTGCCGCCTGGTACTGGCAGCTGCCAGATGCCACCTGGTGCTGCCTCCCAGGTGCTGCCGGGTGACACCTACTGCCGGGTGCTGGCAGCTACCGTTGGGTGCTAGCAACTGCCGGGTGCCACCTCCTGGGTGCTGGCGGCTGCCGGATGACACCTAATGCCGGGTGCTGGCAGCTGCCGGGTGCCCCCTGGTGCCACCTCCTGGGTGCTGGCTGCCGCCAGATGCTGGCAGCTGCTGGGTGCTGGCGGCTGGTGCCGGCTGCTAGGTGCAGGTTGGTGCCGCGTGCTGGCTGGTGCCAGCTGCCGGGTGCAAGCTGGTGCCGCGTGCTGGCTGGTGCCGGCTGCTAACTGGTGCCGGCTGCTGCCGGCAAGAGGGAGACTGGGAGCCACAGAGGAAGAAGCTGCCGGCATGAGACGAGTGGAGTCAGGTAAGGCGCTGTTACAGCCGAAGATAGCAGCCTGGGGGGGAGGGGAACGTGACCGCTGAAAGTGCCTAGGGCGGCAGGAACTCCAAATATGGCCCTATGTAAGTGTGTCAATGTGTGAGTGTGTATGTGTTTGTGTGAATGTCTGAGGATGTATGTGTGAGTGTGTGTGTGTGTGTGTATGTGAGTGTGTGTGTGAATGTGCCGTGTGTATATGTGTGAGTGTGTGTGTTTGTGTGAATGTCTGAGGATGTATGTGTGAGTGTGTATGTGAGTGTGTGTGTATATGTGTGAGTGTGTGTGTGTGAGCGAGAGAACAAAAAGAACAGAGACCAGGACATTACTACAAGATGACAAGGGAGGGAACATTACTAAAAGATTGGGACATTACTACAAAATGAGGACCAGGATGGGAGACATTAATATAGAATGGGGACCAGGATGGGGCATTACTACACATATGGACCAGGGAGGAACATTACTACAAAATGGATACCAGGGCGGGGACATTACTACAAGATGAGGACCAGGATGGGGACATTACTACAAGATGGGGATATTACTATAAGACGGGGATCAGGATGGGGACATTACAACATGATGAGGACCAGGATGGGAGTCATTATTATAGGATGGGAACCAGGATGGGGCATTACTACACATACGGATCAGCGAGGAACATTACTTCAAGAACGGGACCAGGAAGGGGACATTAGTGCCAGACGGGGAGCAGTATGGGGGACATTAATATACAATGGGGACCAGTATGGGGACATTACTAGAAGAAGGGGATCAGGAAGGGGATATTAGTACCAGACGGGTGCAGTATGGGGGATATTAATATACAATGGGGACCAGTATGGGGACATTACTAGAAGAAGGGGATCAGGATGGGGACATTACTACAAGAAGGCGACCAGGATGGGGACATTACTACAAGAAGGCGACCAGGATGGGGACATTGCCACAAGAAGGGGATTAGGATAGGGACATTACTACAAGAAGGGGATCAGAATGGGACATTACTACATGATGAGGACCAGGATGAGGGTCATTAATATAGGATGGGAACATTACTACACGTAGGGACCAGGGAGGAACATTACTACAGAAGGGACCAGGATGGGGACATTACTACAAGACGGGGACCAGTTTGGGGGACATTATTATACAATGGGGACCAGTATGGGGACATTACTACATGAAGGAGATTAGGGTGGGGATATTCCTACAAGATGATCAGGATTTGTACTTTACTAGATTGAGCAAAAAATTCTGGTATTACTAAAATGTCACTTAGGGTACTGTTACATGTCGTAACATTGCATGCAGTTTCACAGGCAATTTGCTGGTTGCAGTGAAATCATGGACATATTTTGTGGCTGTGTACAATGGAACAATGTGTCCATGATTTCACTGCAACAGCAAATTGCCTGTGAAATTGCATGCAATGTTGTGACGTGTAATGGTGGTTTACACACACCAATTTATCTGTTCAATCTCTGAACCAATCTCTGGTTGCAGTGAAATCATGGATACATTGCTCCATGTTGTACACAGCCACAAAATTGAGCAATGTATCCATGATTTCACTGCAACCAGAGATTGGTTCAGAGATTGAACAGATAAATTGGTGTGTGTAAACCCACCATAACGGTACCCTTAGTCCTACAAGCAATGCGGCCCCCCCGATATAAATTTTTTTCTACGTGCGGCCCACCAACCCAACCGAGTTTGAGACCCCTGATTTAGGGTGTGTTCACACTGTGCATCTTTGCAGAGTTGTTTTTTTTAAATGAAAAGTCTTGGCATGAAAAACACAATACTTTATAAGTGGTTTTGATCCATTTTTAAGCAAAATGCAGCCAAAAAAACATTGAAAAAATTGGCATGATTGGTTAAAAAAAAACATGGCAGATCAAAATCCCAAGGAAAGAAATGCAATGTGTGAATAAGATATTAAAATACTGTGCAGAAAAAAATGCAGCAAAAAACGCTTTGTGTGACCAAAGCTTGGAGTACGATATCATAAACATTTCAAAGATCTTGGCCAGAAATAAAGAAAATGCTGTAATTTTAAGTCTCATTTAGCTTCTAAATGCAAAGTCATGTCAATAATATGTAATCTAGTAATGAGACAGGATCCACAGGATTTATGTACGTAATCCTTACAAATTTTAATACTACTTTAATTATCTTTATCATATTTTAAAATGTCGAAACTTTTCCTTTTTTAGAGGAACATGTCACATGTGTAAAATGTAACAAGGAAGACCCCTGACCCTTCATATAACGGATCACATTGGATGATAATTATTTAGGATTCTTTCCTCGAGATCGTGCCTGAGGGAATATATTAGATAAATGGTTATTATTAACCAAATTACAAGTGATCATGGTGAGGTATAGTATTTACACAGGTGGGCATGAGGTTAGCGAAACCCACTCATTCTCACCAGTTAAAAGGTCCACAAAAAAGACGACTTTCTCTGATATCACTGCAGTTGTCCGCCTGTAACTTATTAGGTAGGAATTCTAGCTGAGGATATTATAAATATTTCCGGGGGATATCCCTCTTCCTCAATACATGTCCTATTGATTCTTTAAATCCCAAGTTGAGCTTTTTGGCGTTTGAAGTGGGATTGGACAGGGTGCGAGAGGACAAAAGAGCAAATCTGTACAACTTCATGGAGTAGGAGTACAAAACAGTGTTCTCCAAGCCTTACTCAGCAGAAGGCAGCAACTACAGACAAGACTGAAACATCTGTCCTGGAGTTGAAGCAATAGGACTGCATCTTCACGTGAATGGCATGGACCGTGGGGTACTCGGAACTGGGTCCTCTCGTCGTCATCTGGGGCTGCAGGATGTCACGGTGGTGTGACCCGGTCTGTGATCCCCTCGTAGGGCGAGCAGTTAAAAGGGGAATTAGAAAAATGAAGAAAAATAAAATAAAAGTTTTAAAACATAAAAGAGTGTTGTGATGCCACCCGTGGAATGCGGCCGGTATAGCCTCTGCTGCAGTCGGGACCTCTGGGGATGATGGGGAGTAGCAGCGAGGATGGTTCAGCTCTCCACGGGAAGATCTTGTCCCCAGGGCAACCGTAGAGTTTATGGATTTGCAGGGGAATAGTAGGCTAGTGGGGCTGTGCTACTGTCAGAGTTCAAAGTCACACTCAGGCAGGCTGCTGCTGCTGGCTCTCCGGATCAATCTACCTTTCCTCAGGCGCGGGAATCACAGTCACACACACAGAGCTCAGCTTCAACCCGGTTTACTTCACTTCTCGGCAGATAGTTTCAACACAGTGCAGTGGTAGGTTCATAGCAGCCGGGATGGCTCATCCGAATCACCCCCTTTCGTGTTCCTTACATCGGCTTGTCCGTCTGTCCACACGCTAGCTACGATCCAGCTGCCACGGGATTTTGGTGAGCGACCTGCCGGGTCCCCTAGCCCTAGTACAGTGGCCTTCTTTTCGCTGCGCTGGAGGTTGGGTCGCGGGGCATAAAGACCCCACACCCCGCCGGTGTTTGTGGTTGGAGCGTAGAGCGTCCTGGCCACTTCAGTAAATGCAGTTACTACCTCACCGCATTTAACAGACGGCGGCACGACACAACGCCGCTCACAGCCTTACCTCATCACCTGTTGGCGTGCTGTAAGTACTTTGTGGAGCGAGAGTCCCTATAAGCGTATGGGTGGGCAATACTTACCCACTCTTTTAGCAATACATATGACTTTATGTTTTACAGACTTCCACATTGTCCCTTTGGTAAGCTGCCTTCATTTATACGTGGCACATGGGTGTTTTCATTATATTCACTTTGTGATCACTTTGACAGGCTTTTCCTTAGCTGTGAGCCCCATGCAATATTGGAAGTCTGCATAAGGTAGTCTCTTTGTGGTTCTGTCTACATGATCCTTTAAGCATTATTTATTTACTTCATAACATTCATGTTCTCTTTACACCTAGACTATAAAGTATTCACCTAATGATCCTCACATCTAGGGGTGCTGTCTGTCGCTATATTTTCCAGTTGTCCACACAGTCCAGGTTTTAACTGCCTCTAAGCATAGGTATTATATTCTACCATAGTACACTGCTCCTGGAATTATATTCCTTGCTTTTTTTCTATGTCATGACTGAAAGTGTTACCTTTTTCCTCATCTATTTTGTTTAGATATTTAATCTTTGTGGTCAAGCTGCACTATATACCAGATTTACATCTGCATTGTTTAAAGGATCTTAGATCAAGGTATGGCGGCCGTCACACGGAACGATTTATTGCCCGATATCGTTTAAGCGATCTCCTTTTTGATCGCTTAAGCGATATCGGGCAAGAAATCGTTGCATGTAATCAAGCGATTTACGATGTTAAATCGCTTGATCGTGACATCGCTGATCTGAGGTTCGGTTCTCAGATCTAGCGATGAGCGATTTAACGATCTGTCTCATCGTGGTGTATAACACCACGATGAGCGATTTCCCAGCGCAGAGTCTATGCTGGGAGATGGTAACTATGGTACACGTCGGGTAACTAAGCGACGCGCGGCGCCTAGTTACCCGATGTGTACCATAGTTACCAGCGATCTCGCTGCTCCACATCGCTGGTGAGTCTGTCTGTGTGACATCTCACCAGCGATGTGAGCGATATTGTAAGCGATTGCGCGTGCACGTGATCGCTTACAATATCGCTATAGATATCTCAGCGTGTGACGGCCGCCTATATCATGTTTTCTTCCTTTGTTGTTATACCTATATTTAGCATGTTGTCTCATATATAAAGGAAACTTTTGTTCCAAACAAAAATGGATTCATTATATCTTTTATTTATTATTGATGGGTATATACTGTATTTTTTGTATTCCGCTGTATTAAGCAAATCTTTTGTATTCCAAAACCCCCTTTTTTTCCATCTTTTGTACATGTTGACTTAAAATCTGTTGTTGTATGTTTTCTTGTAGCTCAGTAAACTGATGGAGGCCGTATGTGGCCGAAAAACGTTTTTTTTAGACTGAGACTTGATTGGGATCCTGATAATACAAATACAGCATCCAGAAGATTTTGCTTCTTGTGTTTTGTCTTGGTATGGTGTGCTAAAGTTCACTGTATACATTGAATTCTTTTTCCTCTAAGCACCCTCACTCCATTGGTGAGCCAAGCTCTATATTAATGATATACTTCAGCAGAGCCGCCACCCTGGTTCCGGCCCAGTCCCTCAGTGTCCCTGCTATTTCGAGCACACCTAGAACTCCTTCTGTCTCTCATTACGGTTTGCAGCCCGGGACCCGGACAAGCCTCATGGTGGCACAGGCTGCCGGGTCGGTGTCCTTTCATTCCTGTGTGATGGTGTTCTCGCCTCTCCTTCTGACTGAACTTGACTCCTCGACTTTACTTGGCTGACTGGCTTATTGAACTTGGTGTTGTCTAGTTTTGTTGCCTCCCCTAACTGGGTCCTGTCCTAGCTTTCCCATCCTCCACATGACTCCTCCCGCCATCCTGTTGCTGGGCATAGAGTCCCTAGTCTTGGGATTGAGAGTGTGTTGGGTGTGTGTTTAGGGCGACCGAAATTACCGATCCCAGCTGCTGTGCCATCTAATGTTGACCGGTCCGCAGGGGTGCCACAAATGTCTGTAGAACCTTACAGTGAGCATATGTCTCCACAGGTGCTGACGCAGAAAACACTTTCTTGACATAGCTCCTCCATATAATCGTAAACGGTTCTAATCAATGGTAGATGTCGGCATTGCCCTGGCGGTGAACCTACACATGCATTCTTATTTGGGGTGAAAAGGCAATTACAAGTTCTTTCCTATCTCCTGATGAGTTTATGGACTGCAGGCAGTTACACATGAAACAAGCCTGGGGTTTGCATTTAGATGAAGAGCGTTAATGTTTTTTTTTCTGCAAGATTAAACAGTAAGGTTTAAAAAAAATGATAGCAGCCTACATAGAATAACATATTATTAATCAGAAACATTTCAAGCAGGGTTGTGCTGTTGGGACTTTATGTAACATCCTTAGATTCCTTATAAGAACCCTCAAACAAGCTATCTATCGACAGTAAAAAGTATTACTTCAAACAACTCGATGCCCAAGAAATTTCTATGGTATAAGTGTACAATCTAGCATCTTGAGACAATGTGGACCTGCGATGTCAATGCCCACATTGAGCTGGGCCAACATCGTAAAGCCCACTAAGGTGAGAGGTTTGTTCTATGTTTCATATGTTATGCAACACAAACATTATCATTGTACACATTGTATCAGTTTTTTCAACACAATTCACATATTTTGGGCTAAGAATCATGTCTGCAATTGGCTTTTAAATGAAAATTTTGTACTGTTGATCTTCTACTACCTTCTACAATCTTCTTCCACAACCTCTGTGTTGTACTGTACATTTCTGGCTGTAGAATGAGTTAACTGGGAATTCATCAGTGAGCTTGTTCTGGTGGTTTAAGAAGAGAGTTGAAAACTCTTTTATCTGTCTTTTTTTGTACTTCTGATATCTGATAGCTGATTTATGTCCACAGGCCACATCAAAGGGAGTTGTCTACTACTTGGACAACCTCTTCTCATTCCCCATGTTTGACCCCATAAAAATAAATAGCCTATAATCAGGATGGATGCAGTTCCAGCAATGTCAGTACTTGCATTCCTGGGGCCCTTATGACTCTGTTATGACACACAAACTCCATGTCCAATATGTGCTGGCTTCCTTCCCTACGCCTTCAGGCACAGGAGCAATTTACAGCAAGATAGCAGCAGTCGCAGCGCTCACTGTATTTTAAATACTTAGGCTAAGTTGACATCTGTGCGCTGGTGCGTTTTGCATGCGTTGTGTTTCCATTGTGTTAGCTCATGCAAATGCAATGCAAAAGCGTGCAAATGCAAATCAAGCGCAATTGAAACGCATGCGTTCGTGCACCCATTATATCCCATGGGCGAAAGCATGCAAAGGCAGTGAAACGCAACCCCAAACGCAAGTGTAAAATGGGGTTGCGTTTGAAACAATGCCTTTGCTGTAGCGCACTGAAAACATCTCCAGCAACATATGAAGGGGTTAATATAGCGATTGTAATGATGATGCTATGCAAAGCATGTTATCAAAGTCCACAGAGGCAGAATAACATGCTATGTGGGCTGGCTAGTCGGGGTAACTAACGTCCCTTCGACTAGTCAAAATTAGTGTGGCGCCCCTGCGACCAAGGTGGCCACATAAGGAACTGCAGCCAGGCAGAAAGATAGACAGTTTGTACACCAAACACCCTCACAGAACACCACACACACCACTAGAGGCGGCACCCAACCCAGAGCCCGGAACTCTAGGCGGGCAAGGGGTGGTGGGTTTAGAGGAAAGTGGGTGGGAAAGAATGTAGATCAGGTGACAGAGAGCACAAATAGAGGAGAAAGAGGAGGAAGGAGTTAGTAAGTCAGAGTGAGCCGAGCAGACAAGAACAGACAGAAAGACACACATCCTGGTGGGGTTGGGCTTGATGGAAATGCAGAATCCACTGAGTCACAGAAACCATGGAGAGAAACCTCGTCCATAGCCGGCATCCCAGGGGAGTGTGAGGAAAGAGACTGGACCAGCAGTACTGGGTCCGAGGAACACGGCAGCACCGACCAACTACAGGCGGAGTAGTTTTCCCTGATTTGTGCTGGAGTCACACGGGTTAGATGGAGTCTGGTAACGCCTTGCAAGATAGGGTTACTGCAGACTGGGCACACACCAGAGTGTCGGCTCTGAGGGGAACAGAGATTCTATACCAGCTTCCCAGATTAACCGACTGGGAGCTTTAACTCCAGTTTGGAGTTCCCACAGCAAGGGTTGAAGGCACAGCAGCAACCACGAGGACCCACAAGGTCCAAGCTGCCACCATACAACTCGGGGAGACAACAGAGAGAGAAACAACAGCGTAGAAGGTCTTAGAAGGAGTGAGGGGCCTCAGAGTGACAGCCTATCTGCAGTGGGTTCAGTGTCTCCGAAGTTAACTGAGTGTGAACTGTTAAGAACTGAACTGTATCGTGAGCTTTGTTAACTGTGAAGAACTGACAAGTAAACCCGGTGAACCCTGCCTGAGTGTCCGTGTTTGATTCCAGGTATATTGAACTTTGCATACCTTTTATCCTGTCAGGAGCAGCCCGACACGCGGCGAGCTCATCCATCTGGCTGCAGCCCATCCATCCCTCCATCCTCCTGGCAGAGCAGCGCTGCAGCGGTGGTCCCATTACTGACCACAACCCGTGGGTGGCGTCATGACAAACTTTATCCCTTGTAAATACCCCCCTTTACTTGTGAGAACCCGGGACACGGTATGGACCAGGACGTCCGTGACATCCAAGCTGTACCCCGAGTACCCCGTCCCAGTGGGCTCCACATTAGCATCTCATAAATGGTCTTTAAAAACGCAGTTTATGTATGCTGCAACAAGCTGGAGCTATCAGGCAGGGATTTGAGATATGCACCCAGATCTACTTGTGTTTCTGGTTGTACAGGGGACCTGACAGGTTCCCTTTATCAAGGCTTTTTAAAAGATCAATATTGACTTTTAGGATTGCTACTTCTAATAGGTGGTGCTAGAGTTCAAGTCCTCTTGCTCTCTGAAGAATAATTTGCATATGCACCAGAGGAGTATTGCAACGTTTGAGTCTCCTCATACTGACATGTGGAACTGTGGCGCCCTGCTCACACAGGTAGCCACAGACTTCTCTAATGCACAGTTGGGTTTCCACAGAAGGTACCTACTACATGCAACACCTTCCACCCTGGCACAGTAGGGGGAGCTCAACTTGCTGACCTTAGGCAAGATCCCCTATAAATACTGCTGCTGGTGGAGGAGTTAGTCAGAGTGTGCAGATGCTAGGAGAGTTGCGAAGACGTCCTGGTGGTCGGTGCCGCGGTTAGGCCCAAACCAATGACCTGGAGAGGCCCTTCTGACGTCCCGCCAGCCTAAGTGAGGACTGAAGGCAAGGAGCAGACAGCCTAAAGGGAGTGAGGAACTTGAGGGAGTTTGCCCCAAAGAAGTACCGGACATCGGGGATCCGCACCTGTGGGATACTCCAGGCCACAGAGAACCCCGTCACACCGTGGAGGCTTCAGCGACTTGGTCCCCCTGTGGGTCAAGAGAGGGAACCAGACACAGCAGTGCACCACCACAGTGATCAGAGAGGGTAACCCGGAGACCGCACAGGAGGAGAGACAGACATCAGAGTCAGGAAGAGAGAGGAGTCCAGTCAGGCTGCATGCAGGTTGGGCTTCAGCTACACAGAGGAAAAGAGGAGGCCTTAGGCCCACTTGCTGTGGGGACCCATTGTGCAACCTGGTCACCTGTCAGTGCCCTGGACATCTTTACCTGCTGTAACATCAGTAAAAGGTAAAAGAGACTTCTGCAGTGTGCGTGTGTCATTCCTCTCCGTTCTTGGTGCCCCTCATAGACTGCTCCAACACTCCCCATCCCAGCCACAACTCCACTACAAGCTGCCCTTCACACTACGCTGACCCGGAGGTCCGGCCCTACCTGTAGAGGACTTTACCAAACTAGCCGCATTACCATCTACCTCCGGCGGACTCTGGTGGCGCTGGTGACACCTCATCAAGAACTACAGGTGGCGTCACAACAAACTGTATTTAATCCCCTGTAAATATACCCCTTTTTGAAGATATACCCAGGACACGGGATCAGGTGCGGCCACCACTTCCCCGTGACACAGCAGACGCTGTCCTGGATATGTAAGCAATGACCGGCCAACAACACGCTGCTATAGGTACTCGGACAGTTAACTGGCGCAGCAGAGAAAGAAAGTGCGTCCTGGTCTGCCGCTGAACGCAGATCAGCCTCTGCTATATTTAATAAACTGAGAGCTACTTTCGAGGAGTGCAACGAGGCTGATAAACGCATGTGCTTCCATCACTGCTACCAGAGGCCGGGAGATGATATTAGAGCTTGCTTATGCCTGGCATCTGGAAGAAGCACTGCACGCCCTTACACATGTCAGCCCCACCAGTGTGCCCGACGAAAACAAGCTTCTCATTGAACAATTCACTCAGGGACTGCTATCCCCCGAGGACAGTAAGACTGTACGTTGGTGGTCATTAAGCAATCCTGAAGCTGACTTTAACACCTGAAGGAGATGGCCATCAAAGGGTTAAAGACAGTAGAGACCCATGAAGCTGCTATTAAACGGTGGTGCAGTGGTGAGGTGCAGGCTACTTCAAAACCATTGCCCGTATATACAGTCACGCACAATGTACAATCTGCTCAGCCGGACAAGTATGACTCCCTGAGAGCTGAGATACGTGCTGAGATGCGCCAAATGAACAAAAACATCACTAAGTCAACAGCCAGCACCAAGATCCCAGCCCCAACCTCAGCCGCTGATTCAACCTGCCAACAGTCCGGAGGATGTACCCTGGATGCGAAGGAAGCAAGCCACAGCGTACCGGGGAAGAACCACCGACCACTACAGCACCACTGGGGAGCCCATCTGCCGCCCCTGTAACCGCACCGGTCACCTTGCCAGGAGCTGTCCTTTAAACGGGCAGTCCCCAGGGGACCGGCCCAAACCTCAGGATTAGATCAACAGGGCCCAGCCACCTGGTACAAGACCTTCATCGGACAGAGGCCGTTTCTGTCCATTGTATTAGATGGCATCCCGACACCTGCTCTGCTGGACACTGGGTCGCAGGTGACCACCATTCCCTATATCCTTTATATGAAGTATTGGGCTGATGCAGAACTGAAACAGCCTGATCTAGACTTTACTCTTAATACATCTAACGGTGAGCCAATCACTGTAATGGGGGTTAAGGAGGTGCCAATAAAGGTGGGGAGGGTGGAATTGCAGAACCAAGGGGTCATAGTCGTAGCAGAAGCCAGTAAGGCTAATGACCCATATATAATACTAGGCATTAATGTTAGCAATTGCATTGAGGAAGTCTTGTCTTTGCTTCAACAGATTGCAGACACTGCCAGACCTGGTCAGAGGAAGGTCCTCCAGCGTGAGATCAGAGCCATCCTGCACCATCCAACAATGGGAAAGAATTATGGTACCTTTACACGCCGCTGCGGAAGGTTAGAAACCACCGGGTGTCGGAGACAATTGTACCTTGTACTGTCAAAACACCGCGAGGTAGCGGCGTGTAATTCAGGTTGTTGCCACCGGTCTCTGTCAACACCTGTTTCCCAGCCGTGCTCAAAAACAGGTAGGTATAAACCCTATGGTAGCGGCGTGTAATCGAGGAACAGGAAGGTATTTTCGTCACCTAGTGAACTCCCTGGGGCGTGACACAGCCTCCGGGATACCGCGCCCCATCAGCGATCATTGGTGGAAGTTCCTGCATTACAATTGGTTGTCCCTGCATAGGGCGGCATATTTAAGGAGATGACCAGTCACACTACACAATTGCAATAGCATCATGTATTAGCCAGCCTTCCTGCGCTGGCTGGCCAATCATGATGCTATTGCATTGTCCAATCACCGTACAAGCGTCTCGTAATCACAACTCTGGCACGCCTATGTGTTGTCCCTGCTGCCCCAGGTCCGCCCATATTCCCTTGTGGTAGCGGCGTGTAAATGAGGGAAGGTGCTCTACAGAAGGTAACCTGCGGCACCCGTCGGTGCTTCCAGGGATAGAAAAAACCTACGGTAGAGCACCTTGTAGCGGCGTGTAATTGCGGTATCGGGTACCGTTAGGGACCGTTGAAATGTGCACGTGCGACACCCGGTGGTTTCTAACCTTCCGTAGCAGCGTGTAAAGGTACCATTACAGGTGGCGAAATTGGTACTGCACTGGTGACAGACCCATTGCCTATTGTGATTTCCCAATGAGTGAGATGATGATTTGGTGTCGAGCAGCTATCTGTCTGAGAGGGCAGGACTACCAGGCATTAGTGGAGCCATCAGCACAGAGCACAGACCTACACTCTTGACAGCCAGGGGGGTGGTTGATGTACACAATGGGAGAGTACCAGTTCACATCCTGTGGCAGTGAAGAGGTTATTGTTGAGCCCAGACTTTGGGGTACTCGGGTGTCAGGCGGCAAAGGGGTTAACTGTGTCACGGGGAATGGCGGCCGCGCGTGACCCCGTGTCCTGGGGTATCTTTTAAAAAGGGGGGTGATATTTTCAGGTCTGAGGGGGCAGGACTACCAAGCATTAGTGGAGCCGATCAGCACTGAGCACAGACCTACACTGTTGACAGCCAGGGGGTGGTGAACGTACACAATGGGAGAGCACCTGTTCGCATCTTAAATTGTGGCAGTGAGGAGGTTAAATTACCCAGGTATACAACCGTTGCTAAATTGTACACAGTCAGCAACAACGAGATCCAAACAGTGGGACCCATACCCCAAACCAAAGGGGCAAAACCTGATCAAACAACAGGGCCACTGGAGGACTGGTGTCAGCAGCTCCATGTCGGAACTGACACCACTCCTGTCTACGAAAAGCAAGGTGTGTACCGGGTAGTCCAAGAATTCAAACACGTCTATAGTAAGCATCCACTTGACTTTGGTAGGATAAAAGGGGTGCAACATCATATCCCCACACGTACACATCCACCAATCAAGGAGCAGTACAGGCCTATTACACCTGCACATTATCAAAAAGCCAAGGAAATGTTACAGGGCATGAAGGACGCAGGGGTTATACAAGATAGCTGTAGCCCCTGGGCAGCCCCATTAGTCCTAGTCAGGAAAAAGGATGGCAGTATGAGAATGTGTGTAGACAATAGGCAAATAAACCGCATAACACACAAGGATGCTTACCTGTTACCTCGTATAGAGGAATCCTTAGCTGTGTTAAAGTCTGCCAATTACTTCCTCCACTTTAGATCTCACTAGTGGGTATTGGCAGGTGTCCGTAGCGGAGGAAGACCACGAGAAGACGGCATTCACGATACCCATGGGCCTATGTGAATTTAACAGCATGCCCTTCAGACTATGTAATGCACCTGGAACCTTCCAAAGGTTCATGGAGAGTTGCTTGGGGCAAAAGAACTTCGTAACAGTACTGCTCTACCTGGATGACGTGATTGTGTACTCTAAGACCTATGGGGAACACATAGCTCATCTAGCAGAGGTGTTTGAAGCTCTGGTCAAATACGGGATGAAGCTGAAACCATCCAAATGCCACCTGTTGAAGCCAAGAGTAGAGTACCTGGGACACATAGAGTGTGCTGAAGGTGTGGTCCCTGATCCAAGGAGTGGCCAGAACCCAAGACCCTGAAGGAAGTACATCAATTCCTGGGATTGGTGGGCTACTATAAGAGGTTCATAAAGGAGTACACCAAGAAGGCTGCTCCCCTGCACCCCTGCAAGACGTCCTAGTAGGCCAACCCACAGAGGGCAAGTCTAAGGATTCTCCATAGAGGAGGGGCAAAGAACAAGAGGAATCGTTCCAAGTGATGAAAGCCCTGACAGGAGAAGAAATCCTTGCTTACTCGGACTACAACCTGCCATTCCTGCTGTACACGGATGCCAGCAATGTGGGACTCGGGAGCCATCCTTTCACAAAGGCAAGAAGGCAAAGAAAGGGTGATCGCCAATGCCAGTAGGAAGCTGCCCCACAGAGAGGAACCCAGAGAACTACAGTTCCTTTAAGCTGGAATTCCTGGCCTTGGTCTGGGCCGTTATAGAGAGGTTCAAACACTACTGGCCTCTAGCAAGTTTACAGCCTACATGGATAACAATCCACTGACCCACCTGGAGACTGTGAAGTTGGGAGCCATGGAGCAGAGATGGATGGCCAGATTGTCCAACTACCAGTTCACGATCAAGTACCGGGCTGGGCATCAGAATGGAAACGCGGACGCTTTACCCAGAATGCCTCACCTGTCAGATGAGGGTGTAGATGAAGACGAGCTGGAAGAAGTGGAGTTACCTGCCTTCCATCAACTAACAGTAACCCAGTGCCAGCAAACCCGTCAAGACCCTCCTGCAAGAATGGTGCACCCGTTGTCCCACTTTGGTAGGAAGGACGTCCAAGACAATGACCCGGCTGTCAGTTTGATCAAACAACTGATAACACAGGAGTTAGCCAAGCTGCCAGAAAATCCCCAGCCTGAAGTCAAACACCTGTGGAGTGAGCGGAGCAAGCTGTTCATATATCAAGAAAAGCTTTGCCGGAGGTACATCAACCCAACAACACACGAGATGGTCTGGCAAATCATCGTGCCAAAATCAGAAATCCAGATGGTCCTGAACGCCTATCACAACCAGACTTCTCACTTCAGGTGGAAGAAGCTGGAAATGCTACTGAGGGATAGGTTATTTTGGGTCGGCATGCGTGCATCCATTGAAAGATGGTGTAAGAACTGTAAACCCTGCAGCCTCAGTAGAAAGGACTTACAGAGCCAGAAAGCACCCCTTCAGCTCATCGTGATGAAACAGCCACTGGAAATTGTAGCCTTGGACCACGTAAAACTGACTCCAAGTAGATCTGGCTACATATATGCGTTGACCATGGTAGACCATTACTTGAGATTCTTAATGGTTGCCCCTGTAAAAGACTTGACAGCGGCCACTGCTGCTAGAACATTCCAGAACGTATTCTGCAGACCATTGGGTTATCCAGAACAAGTCCTCACAGATCAAGGATCAGCAATCGAAGCGGAGATCTTCCAAGAATTCTGCCACATGTATGGGTGCAAAAAGATCAGAAAAACCCCATATCATCCCCAAGCCAATGGACTATGTGAGAAAATGAATGGTATCATTGACATGTTGAAGATCTTACCCTTGGAGGAAAGAAACCAATGGCCGGAGAAACTACTTGGTTGACATGTACAACCACATTCCAGTAAGTTCTACAAACTGTACACCAGCTTACCTGATGAGAGCCCGTACAGGAAAGTTATCCCTAGGCTTGGAGCTCGGAGTAGTCGATCCCAAAGCAGATGAATCCATATCCCACTGGCATGCCAATCGCCTCGATCAATACATAATGGTTCAAGCCTGTGTCGAAGACAACCTGGAGAAAGCCGTGAAAAACAAGAAAGGGACTATAACAAACATGCTACAGCAGAACCAATAACGCCTGGAAGTATTGTCTTGAAAAGGAAAAGAACTCAACACAAATTGGACAATCAGTGGGAACAAGAACCCTACGTTCTACTAGATTCCGGTTATGACAACGACAAAGTATGTCTTATCAGCAAGAACGGAGAAAAAAACACTCAAACTGTGTCCAGAAACCACATCAATAAGTGTCCAACAGAATGGGAAAACCAAAGTCTCCCAACTCAACCAATTCAAGAGTCAGAACCAGAACAGGAACAAAGTCCAATTGAAGAACCAAAAGAGAAGGTAATTTCAACCATTTTAGGAGATTTCCTGGAAGATTGGCTTCAACAAGATGAAGCCATTTTAGTGCCAGTACTGAATTTCTACCAGCCCAAGGAAGTGGTACAAAGGAATCAGGAAGAAATACCCGTTGCTAGAGAATCTGAGGATGCTGCCATCTGTACACCTGCTAGCCCTGTAGTGAGACTAAGGCCACGCAGACGCTTACCTGACATACCTGCACCAAGCCCTTCACTAGAAACCTCACCTGAGACAGTGACACCTGTAGTGCGTAGATCACACAGAAACACACAAGGTCAACCCCCGACTAGGTATGGAGAGTAGGCACAATAAATGTAAAGTAGAACAAACTAAAAAGTAAACGTGTAAATAGCAGTTGTAAAATAAGAATGTAAATAGTAGAGTATAAATGGGTAAAGCGTAGGCCAAAAACAAGGAAAACCAGGTACACGACACCAAAAGAGGGGTGAGTGGAGTTGGCGTAAGGAGCTGTGTAGGTGTGGCACCCCTGCGGGGGATTGCCACAGGTTCCACTGGTGCAAGGAGGGAATTACACCTTGGTTAACACAGCACAAACCACCTTCCACCCCAGACCTGAAGGGGGAGCTCTACTGGCTGCCTTAAGCTAGTTCCCCTTTAAGAACATCCAGGCGTGAGGGGAGGAGTTAGTCAGTCCCTGAAGTTTCAGTTTGAGTCTGAAGTGAGTTCCTGTGAGGAGAGAGAAGAGAGAGGAGATGGAGGAACTGGTCGCTGGGGGAGATCCAGGACCAGGGACCACTGGAGGCAAGTGGACAAAGCAGGGAACTAAGGAAGGGAATCGGTTGCTCAGCCCTTTAGTACACCCGGACACTGGAGTTCAATGCTGCCAGCATTCAGAGCTACAGCAAAAGCCCAGAAGACTCAGGAGGAGTTCAGCCCTGAGGAGAACTAGTAAGAGACATTAAACTGACCAAGTACAGGACCAGTGGCCATAAGAGAGACAGGGACCCCACAGAAGGACCTCATTGCCAGTTTAGGACAAAGCCCAGAGAGGGAGAAGAAGCGGTGGGTTCAGGCGCAGGCAGGACTCACCACAAAGCACAGACACAGAGAAGGCCTCATAACTTTCTAAGGTGGAAGTTCCAAGTTGCACCGGGGACCTGGTTAATACTCTGGACTGTACCTGTTACTCTGTCACCAGTAAAAGGTACCGAAACAACAATCCCTGTGTGTCTGTGTGTCTGTCTAACCGCTGCAATTCACCGCTGTGTCAGCAAAGACTCAACTACTGCTCCCCTCATCCTTCCCTGCTGCCCTGAGGTAAAGCTCCACCTGTGGGGAGCTGTACCACACTCTGCTGCACCCACCATCACCTCAGCGGCTGGCTGCTTCGCTGGTATACCCGTTACCAGGTACTATAGGTGATGTCACGTTAACAATCCCTTATTCCCCACCGTTCACCGCCATTGAGGGTCCAGGGTACTGGATCGGGGATCAACCAGCCGTGATCCCCCATCAAAGCCGCCATCAGCCCCTGTTCCCGAGTACCCCATCCCCTGTCAACCCCCTCATAGGGAGAGCAAAAACTTGGCCAAGAGGTGACCCCAGGGCCAGGAGGCTAACAGCACTTAAGACCGGTAGAGACCCATATAGTACCTAGGACTCCTACGTCGAAACACACGTAGTAAATGTTGTTGTGTATTTTGAATTGTTGAGCCTACAGAGACTTTACCTGTAAGGACTTTTCCTGGATTACAAATTTAAAATGGACCGTGTTACAGGACTGGTGTAACAACAAACTCCTTTTTCTTTTTTCCGAAGCCTGCGGTGAATGGACTAGCACCGTACGGACTTACCTGTTTTCAATTTTTTCCAATATTTTTCTGTGTTTTTTGTAAACTTTTATATTTTGAGACTTTGTAAATATGTTACCTGTTGTTATTGTTATAAATTGTTATCCCTTTTGTTAAAAAAAACAACAAAAATTGCTCAGTCCAGGGGTGCTGAAATTACCTAGGGGGGTATGTGGCGCCCTGCTCACGCAGGTAGCCACAGACTTCCCTAATGCACAGCTGGGTTTCCACAGCAGGTACCTACTACATGAAACACCTTCCACCCCGACACAGTAGGGGGAGCTATACTCACTGACTTTAGGTGAGGTCCCCTATAAATACTGCTGCTGGGGGGAAGTTAGTTAAAGTTTGCAGACGCTAGGAGAGCTACGAAGACGTCCTGGTGGTCGGTGCCGCGGTTAGGCCCGAGCCAGTGACCCGGAGTAGCCCTTCTGACGTCCCGCAAGCCTAGGAGTGGGGACAGAAGGCAAGGAGCAGACAGCCAAAGGGAGTGAGGAACTAGTGGAAGTTCGCCCAAAGACGTACCGGACATCGGGGATCGGCACCTGTAGGATACTTCAGGACTACAGAAAACCCCATCACACCATGGAGACTTCAGTCACCCGGTCCCCCTGTGAGTCCAGAGAGAGGGAGCCAGACACCGCAGTGAGGTATCACAAGGCAGTCATCAGAGAGGGTAACCCGTGGACTGCACAGGAGGAGAGAGCAAGGATCTGAGGAGAGAGGAGGCCAGTCTGGCTCAAAGAAGACTAGGTCTCAGGAACTGTAGAGAAGCAAGGAGGCCTTATACCCACTTTCTGTGGGGACCCACTGTCCACCTGGTCACCTGTCAGTGCCCTGGACGTCTTTACCTGCTATACCACCAGTAAAAAGGTAAAAGAGACTTCTACAGTGTGTGTGCGTCATTCCTCTCCGCTCCCGGTGTCCCCTATAGACTGCTCCATCACTCCCCATCCCAACCTACAGCCTTACTCCAAGCTGTACCTTCACACTACGCTGCCCCGGAGCACCCGCTCTACCTGTAGGGAGCTTTGCCAACTTAGCCGAAATACTATCTATCACCAGAAGACTGTGGCGGTGTTGGTGACCATCACCAGGTACTACAGGTGGCGTCAAATGACAAACTCTTATCCCTTGTAAATACACCCTTTTTGAAGTGTCACCCATGCCACAGGATCAGGCGCTGCCACCCGTGACACCCCTAATACAACCCACCGACCTGGTACCCGAGTACCCCAGGGCCTGGGGCTCGACAAGAACATATATACCTTTGTTTGGTCTTTCTGATCTCCTGACAGGAGGTTGAGTTGGTTCTTCTTGCTGGCTTCAGAGCTTATCCAGACTTCACTTTTTTTTTTCAGTGTCTGGGTTTGGTGACTGAGATTCTTCTTCTTGTTCCTTTGCTTGAATGACTGGTGTAACTTCATGAAATTTCAGCGAAACAGAGTTCTCAAATCAATCTCAACTGTGTTGGTCTCTGGGTGCAGGATTCTGTATTCCTTTTCAGTTTTGCTATAGCCCACCAGGACTCCTGGGAACGGTACTGTTGAGAAAGAATTTGCCATCCGAAACGCGTCCAGCGTTCCCCTCCTTAACATTGTTTGCTTTATGCACGGTCCAATGTACTAATAAAAGTACTTTATGAAGATTTGGCTGTCTGCTGGAGAATTCTTTTTCTAACTGATTGAAGACTACAGACGTCTTAAAACTCCTTGCAGTACCGACCCAGGTGATCCTGAGCTGCACCACTTCTACCCACACCCCTTCCCTATTATTCATTCACTCCTGGGAACGTACACAATTGTTTTGCTTCCAAATATTCGGAGGTGCTTCAGGTTAGGCTTCTCGAAGTTCCATAGCTCATATGGAGTTTTATTTGTGGCTTTACCTGGCAGTTTGTTTTGAAGATAGCAAGCTGTCAAGATGGCTTCTCCCCAGTACGTTGTAGGTAGATTCACATCAAACAACATACTATTCCACTTTCACAGAGAGTGGGTTCTTTCTCTCTGCAATGCCATTCTGTTCTGGGTTGTATGGAATGGTAGTCTGGAACATGATTCCATTCTTTATCAAAATGGTTTGCACCTTACCACTTGTATATTCAGTTCCATTATCTGCACTCAGGGCTTTTGGCATTCTTCCAAATTTGTTAAACACTACAGCAAGATATTCTTCAAGTTTCTGTGGAACTTCATCCTTACTATGAAGCAGGTAGGCAACTGTATATATGGAGTAGTGTTGAGCCCAGGCTTTGGGGTACTCAGGTGTCAGGTGGCAAAAGGGTTAACTGTGTCACAGGGAAGGCGGCCGCGCCTAATCCCGTGTCCTGGGATATCTTTTTAAAAAAGGGGTGATATTTACAGGGGATTATTTCAACATTTGTTGTCGTGACGCCACCTGTAGTTTTCTGGTGAATTGCACCAGCGCCGCCACAGTCCGGAGGTAGATGGTATCGCGGCTAGGATGGTGAAGTCCCCCATAGGTAGGACTGGACCTCCGGGGCAGCGTAGTGTAAAGGGCAGTTTGGAGGGGAGCTGTGATGATATATGGAGTGCTGGAACAGTCTATGCATGGGGTCGCTGATGGAGAGGAATGATGCACACACACACACAGAAGAAGTCTCTTTTACCTTTAACTGATGTTTGGCAGGTTAAGACGTCCAGGGCACTGACGGGTGACAGGGTTGCAAAGTGGGTCCCCGCAGAAAGTGGGTATAAGGCCTCCTCTGCTCTGTAGTGATGATTAAAGCACATCCTGCTTGCAGTCAGACTTGCCTCCTCTCTCTTCCTGACTCTGGTGTCTGCCTCTCCTCCTGTGCGGTCTCCGGGTTACCTTCTGTGATCACTGCAATGTTACGCTGCTATGTTTGGCTCCCTCTCTTGACCCACAGAGGAAACCGGGTAGCCGAAGCCTCCACGGTGCGACGGGTAGTATCCTACAGGTGCAGATCCCCAATATCCGGTGGTTCTCTTTGGGTGAACTTCCTCAAGTTCCTCGCTCCCTCTTGGCTCACTGCTCATCGCCTTCTGTCCCTACTTAGGCTTGCGGGACATAGAAGGGCCACTCCAGGTCACTGGTTCGGGCCTAACAGCGGCACCGATCACCAGGACATCTTCGCAGCTCTCCTAGCGTCTGCACACTCTGACTAACTCCTCCCCCAGCAGCAGTATTTATAGGAGATCTTGCCTACAATCAGCAAGTGGGGCTCCCCTACTGTGCCGGGGTGGAAGATGTTGCATGTAGTAGGTATCTGCTGTGGAAACCCAGCTGTGCATTTGGAGAAGTCTGTGGGTGCCTGCTTGAGCAGGGTGCCACATACCCCCCTAGGTAACATCAGTACTCCTGGACTGAGCATTTTTGTTTTAACAAAAGGAATAACAATTTTCAACATTATACCAGGTAACATGTTTACAAAGTCTGAAAATATTAAAATTGACAAAAAGACACTGAAAAATATTGGTAAAATAGAAAACTGGTAAGTCCATAAGGTGCTAGTCCATCCACCGCAGGCTTTGAAAAGTTTGTGGCTACAATAGTCTAGTAACTGTAGTCCGTTGAAATTTTAAAAGTTCAAAGGGGAAAAGTTAAAAGGGAAAAGTTCAAAGAGTCTTTTACAGTCTGTTTCTGTACGCTCCAGGTAAGAAAAGGGGAAGGTCTTTCATAGTCCACATTTTTAACAGTAAACATTTTGTCCCTATGGGTGTCTCGGCTTAGGAGACCTGGTACCTCCCTACCCCAGGCAAATTCTGTTCCTAACTTAATGTGCTTGGGGCTAGGCCCTGTTCCTCCACCCTTCTGTACACTAGTATTTACACTCTTATTGTACAGTTGCTATTTACATGTCTACTTTGGTGTGCTCTACCTTATGTTTATTGTGCCCACTCTCCAAATCTAGACGGGGGTTGACCTTGTGTGTATCTCTTTGACCTTCGCACTACAGGTGTCATTGTCTCAAGTGAGGTGTCTAGTGAAGGGCTTAGTGAAGGCATGTCTTCTGCGTTGCCTTAGTCTCACTACAGGGCTAGCAGGTGTACCGATTGCAGCATCCTCAGATTCTCTAGCAACGGGTATTTATTCCTGATTCCTTTGTACCTCTCCATTGGGCTGGTAGAAATTTAGTATTGGCACTATGATGGCTCCATCTTGTTGAAGCCAATCTGCATGAAATTCTCCTAAGATAGTAAGAATTACTTTCTTCTTTGGTTCTGCATATGGACTTTCTTCTTAGACAGGTCCAGACTAGGGATGAGCGAGTACTGAAATATTCGGACTCGCTAGACTCGTAACGAGTATGTCCCGATACTCGGTACTCATTACGAGTCTAGCGAGTCTAATGTAAGTCAATGGGGAAGCGAGTATTGCGAGTAATTCCTCTGCTGCTGGACCCTATAAAGAGGTCTGGCAGCAGAGGAAAACCCTGCAATTCCCCACTTCATTGTTTAAAAGCCAGCGGTAAAAAGCCACCGACTTTTAAACAATGCTGAAGCCCCCTACTGGCTTCCCCGTCGCCTGACAGCAGTATCCTCTGCTCCCCCCACCTCCTTACCACCCTATCCTAACTTAGGATCGGGTGGGGAGGTTGCGGGGGAAGCGGAGGATCCTGCTGTCAAGCAGCCAGGGAGCGCAGAACCGACTGCGGCAAGCAGGGAGTTGTCCATGGTCGTGAAACTGAATTAAAACCGGATTCTCCCGGATTGCCCCGATCCGGAGCAATCTGGCACCATAGAGCCCCATAGATCCAGCGGGGGGCTGGAATCCGCAGCGCAGGGAGGCCCAAGCCTTCTGGGCACCCCCGCTGAGAATGACAGCCCGCAGCCGCCCCAGAAAATGGCGCGTTCATTGAAGCGCCATGTTCTGGCGCTGAGCCCAACTCTTCCAGGGCCCTGGTGCGATGGCTCACTGGATAATAAAGAGGTTAGGGCCAGTTTTTTGTTATCAGCTGGCCCTAAGCCCGAAATTCATGGGATCACGCCAATATTAGACATGACTGCTATGAATTTGTATTAAATTGTTTAAATAAAAACACGACACCAAGAAAAATTATTTATATTTGAAAAAAAAAAAAAAACACACACTTAGGGACTCCATCTTTATTTTTAAAAAATCCTCTTCGGTCCGACGTAGTCCAATCCAAGGTTCTTCTTTAGCTCTGCTACATCTCTGTTAGAGAACCTCCACCAGAGATGTAGCAGAGCTGTGTACCCATGGAAAAGTTCATGTGAATTCATGCAGGCAAGCATAAACTCACATGAACCTGACAGCACTGTTACTTCAATTGAACAGCTGACCTAAGTCAGCTGTTCATTTGAAAATCCTGGCGGGAAAGCGTCCAAAAAAGAAAACCGGTTTGAAAACCGGATTCTTCCGGATTGTACTGGTCCGGTGCAATCTGGCGCCCCATAACATGGGGCTCTATGGTGCCGGATTGCACCGGACCGGGGCAATCTGGGAGAATCCGTAATCAGTTCACGACCGCAGACAGCTCCCTGCTTGCCGCGGTCGGTTCTGCGCTCCCCGGCTGCTTGACAGCATGATCCTCCACTCCCCCGCAACCTCCCCACCCGATCCTAAGTTAGGATAGGGTGGTGAGGCGGTGGGGGGAGCAGAGGATACTGCTGTCAGGTGACGGGGAAGCCAGTAGGGGCTTCAGCATTGTTTAAAAGTCGGCGGCTTTTTACCGCTGGCTTTTAAACAATGAAGTGGGGAATTGCAGGGTTTTCCTCTGCTGCCAGACCTCTTCTTCTACTGGTAGGATCTTTAGCATGTCAATAATGATGTGATTCATTTTCTCACAGAGTCCGTTGGTTTGAAGATGATACAGGGTTGTTCTAATCTTTTTACACCCATACATCTGGCAGAACTCTTGGAAGATCTCCGCTTCAAAGGCTGATCCTTGATCTGTTACGACCTGTTCTGGGTATCCCAATGGTCTGCAGAAGATATTTTGGAAAGTTCTAGCAGCTGTTGCAGCTGTTAAGTCTTTTACAGGAGCAACCATTAAGAATCTCGAGTAATGGTCCACCATGGTCCTTGCGTAGGTATATCTGGATCTCCTTGGAGTCAGTTTTACATGGTCCAAGGCTACGATTTCCAGAGGTTGCTTGGTTACGATGGGATGAAGCTGGGCTTTCTGGCTCTGTACATCCTTTCTTCTCAGGCTGCAGGATTTACAATTCTTACACCATTTTTCAATGGATGACCGCTTGCCAAACCAAAAGAACCTATCCTTCAGCAGCATCTCAAGCTTCTTCCATCCAAAGTGACCAGTCTGGTTGTGATAGGCGTTTAGGACCACAGGGATTTCTGATTTTGACACGATGATTTGCCAAGCCATCTCGTGAGTTCTTGGATTTATGTACTGCCGACAAAGCTTATCCTGATATTGGAACAGTTTACTCTGCTCGTTCCACAGATGTTTGGCTTCAGACGGGGGATCTACAGGCAGCTTCGCTGACTCCTAGGTTATCAGTTGCTTGATTAGACTGACAGCCGGATCATTGTCTTGCGCCTCCCTCCATCTGAAGTGGGGCAACGGGTTTACTGTCCTTGCAGAGGGATCTTGACTGGTCTGCTGGCATTGGGTTACTCTTACGTGATGGAAGGCAGGTAACTCCACTTCTTTCAGCTCGTCTTCGTCTGCACCCTCTTCTGATAAGTGAGGCATTCTGGATAAAGCATCCGTGTTTCCATTCTGGTGCCCAGCCCGGTACTCGATGGTGAATTGATAGTTGGACAATCTGGCCATCCATCTTTGCTCCATGGCTCCCAACTTCGCAGTCTCCAGGTGGGTCAGCGGATTGTTATCCGTGTAGGCTGTAAACTTGCTAGAGGCCAGATAGTGTTTGAACCTCTCTGTAACGGCCCAGACCAAAGCCAGGAATTCCAGCTTGAATGAACTGTAGTTTTCTGGGTTCCTTTACGCAGCTTCCTGCTGGTATAGGCGATTACCCTCTCCTTGCCGTCCTGCTTTTGGGAAAGTACAGCTCCAAGTCCCACATTGCGTCTGTATACAGTAGGAATGGCAGGTTGTAGTCCGGGTAAGCAAGAATTTCTTCTCCTGTCAGGGCTTCTTTCATCGTCTGGAACGCTTCTTTTTGTTCCTTGTCCCATCTCCATGGAGAATCCTTTGGCTTGCCCTTTGTGGGTTGGCCTACTAGGAGGTCTTGCAGGGGAGCAGCCTTCTTGGTGTACTCCTTTATGAACCTCCGATACTAGCCCACCAAACCCAGGTATTGACGTACTTCCTTTAAAGGGAACCAACCACCTCAGATCACCCTAATACATAGTTAGTACATGTCCCTGCACCCTAAGGATACGTTTCCAGCACTGTTTTTGTGTAAAATCTTGCATTAGTATAACTGATACAAAGACTTTATAAACTTACTAGCCTGGAGACATCTGGGCGTATCCCTCCTTCTGTTATACTTCAGGGCTGTGCATTCATTGCATGGCTGTGCTCCCCCCCCTCTGTGCAGAGGAGATAACGATCACGCCCATCAGGGCAGGGCAGCAGGCACGGAGGGAGGGGGAGCACAGACATGCAATGCACAGCCTTGAAGTATAACAGAAGGAGGGATACGCCCAGATGTCTCAAGGCTAGTAACTTTATAAACTCTTTATATCAGTTATACTAATGCAAGATTTTACACAAAAACAGTGCTGGAAAGGTATCCTTAGGGTGCAGGGACATGTACTAACTGTGTATTAGGGTGATCTAAGGTGGTTGGTTCCCTTTAAGGTCTTGGGTTCTGGCCACTCCTTGATTGCTGTCACCTTGTCTGGATCGGGGGCCACGCCTTCGGCACTGACTATGTGTCCCAGGTACTGTACTCTTGGAATTAACAGGTGGCATTTTGATGGTTTTAGCTTCATCCCGTATTTGGCCAGAGCTTCAAACACCTCTTCTAGATGAGTGACATGTTCCTCGTAGGTCTTGGAGTACTCTCCATTAGCCGCTGGAAGGTCCCGGGTGCATTACATAGTCCAAAGGGTATGCTGTTAAATTCACATAGGCCCATAGGTGTTGTAAATGCGGTCTTCTCTCTGTCTTCCTCGGCTACAGCCACCTGCCAATACTCACTAGAGAGATCTAAGGTAGAGAAGTAGTTGGCAGACTTCAACGCAGCTAAGGATTCCTCTATACGAGGTAACGGGTAATCATCTTTGTGTGTTATGCGGTTTATTTGCCTATAGTCTACACACATTCTCATACTGCCATCCTTTTTCCTGACTAGGACTAATGGGGCTGCCCAGGGACTACAGCTATCTCGTATAACCCCTGCGTCCTTCATGTCCTGTAACATTTCTTTGGCTTTTTGATAATGTGCAGGTGGAATAGGCCTATACCGCTCTTTGATTGGTGGATGTGTACCTGTGGGGATGTGATGTTGAACCCCCTTTATCCTACCAAAGTCAAGTGGATGCTTACTAAAGACTTGTTCAAATTCTTGAACTACCCGGTACACACCTTGCTTCTCATACACAGGAGTGGTGTCAGTTCCTACATGGAACTGCTGGCACCAGTCCTCCAGTGGCCCAATGGTTGGATCAGGTTTTGCCCCTTTTTTATGGGGTCCGGGTTGCACTGTGTGGATCTCGTTGTTGCTGTGTACAATTTAGCAACAGTGGTATACCTGGGTAATTTAACCTCCTCACTGCCACAATTTAAGATGCGAACAGGTACTCTCCCATTGTGTACGTCCACACCCCCCCCCCCTTCTGGCTGTCAACAGTGTAGGTCTGTGCTCTGTGCTGATGGGCTCTACTAATGCTTGATAGTCCTGCCTTCTCAGACCTATAGCTGCTCGACACCAAATCATCATTTCACTCATTGGGGGAATCACAATAGGTAACGGGTCCGTGCAGTACCAATTTCGCCACCTGTAGTTGTTACCTGTTGCTGGTGCAGGATGGCTCTGATCTCATGCTGGAAAGCTTCCTCTGACCAGGTCTGGCAGTGTCTGCAATCTGTTGAAGCTAAAGACAAAACTTCCTCCATGCAATTGCTAACAACATTAGTGCCTAGTATGATATAGGAGTCATTAGCATTACTGGTTCTGCTACTACAAGGACCCCTTGGTTCTGCAATTCCACCCTCCCCATTTTTATGGGTACTTCTCTAACCCCCATCACAGTGAGTGGTTCACCATTAGATGCATTAAGGGTAAGGTCTATTTCAGGCTGTTTCAGTTCTGCATCAGCCCAATACTTCTTATAAAGGGGATGGTGGTCACCTGTGACCCGGTGTCCAGCAGAGCAGGTGTCGGGATGCCATCCAGTACAATAGACAGAAACGGCCTCTGTCCGATGAAGGTCTTGTACCAGGTGGCTGGGCCCTGTTGATCTAATACTGAGGTTTGGCCCCGGCCCCAGGGACTGCCCGTTTAAAGGACAGCTCCTGGCGAGGTGACCAGTGCAGTCACAGTGACGGCAGATGGGTTCCCCAGTGGAGCTGTACCGGTCGGTGGTCCTCCCTCGGTACGCTGTGGCTTGCTTCCCTCGCATCCAGGGTACATCCTCCGGGCTGTTAGCAAGTTGAATCAGCGGCTGAGGTTTGGACTGGGGTCTTGGCGCTGGCTGTTGGTTGCTTTGCTGTAACTGCAGAGCGTCCATTAACTTAGTTCTTCTGGCGCATCTCAGCACGCATCTCAGCCGCAGAGAATGATATTTATTAGGCTGAGCAGATTAAACATTGTGCGTGGCTGCAGAGACGGGTAATGGTTTCGGAGTAGCCTGCACCTCACCACTGCACCACCGTTTAATAGCAGCTTCATGGGTTTGTGGCGCCCCTGCCTCAGGAGGCCACAAAGGGAACTGCAGCTAGGTAGGAGGAAAGACAGTTGCACCACAACACCCTCACAGATAGCCCACACAACCACTAGAGAGCAGCACCCAACCCGGAGCCTGGAAACTCTAGGCGGGCAAGGGGTGGTGGGTTTAGAGACTGGATGGGCCAACAAACAGGTCATTTGACAGAGGGTAGATATAGAGAAGGGGGAGGAGGAAGGAGTCAGTAGGCCGGTGTAGGCTGAGATGCAAAGACAAGAAGCACACGTCCTGGAAGAGTGGGGTGGAAAGAGCGCAGAATCTGGAGAGCCAGTGCGAGCCACAGAGAGAAAGCCTATCCGGAGCCAGCACCCCAGGAGTGTGAGGGACGAGAGGACCAGTGATACTGGGTCCTAGAAACACGGCTGAGACGGCAGACTGCAGGCGGAGTAGCCCTCCTATTGAACCCAAAGACACGGTTAGAAGGAGCCTGGTAGAGCCCAGCACAGCAGGACTATTGGAGGCTAGGCTAGTAGCAGAGTGTCGGCTCTGAAGGGGACCGATGATCTATCCGGTATCCCCAGACAACCGACGGAGAACTCTAGTTTCACGGTAGGGTTCCCACCCCAAAGGATGGGTAGCTCAGTGGCGACCACGAGGGCCCACAGGGGTCCGAGCCACCGCCATACCGTCCGGAGACACGCACAACAAGCGAGAGAGAGAATCAGAGCCTGGAATGGACAGAGAACAAGTGAGGGGTCATAGAAAGGAACAACCTGGCTGCAGGGAGTAAAGGGACCCGGAGGGGAGAGTTGTGCCCGTGTAAAGACTTGTGAACTGTGACTAAACTGTAACTGAGAAGCTGAAAAGTAAACACGGTGAACCCTGACTCCCTCGCATGATTCTGCCTGCACATGATTCCCTCCAAACAGGTCTGCAGAAGATTACAACCTGGAGAACCACAGCCTGTCAGCTCTGAATGCTGAAGGAGGATTTCTGCAGCATCAGGACAGTAAGTGCACCCAGCACCAGCCAGCATCATACTCTAGACTTTATCACTACACCCGGGGAACCTAGTTCTACCCGCGGAGGACTATTCCATCTTAGCTGCCATCACATCATCCCCGGAGGTTCTGCAGCAGCGGTGGTCCACTACTGACCACACACCGTGGGTTGCGTCACGACTGACATTATCCCCTGTAAATATTCCCCTTATTGTTGCCAGGCCCGGACATGGTCTGGACCAGGGCCACCTTTGACATGCCCAGTAGCAGACCCGGTCTGGTACCGAGTACCCCGTCCCAGTGGGCTTGACAGGTTTCTACTGGCTTTAACCCTTTAATGGTCATCTCCTTCAGGGTGTTGAAGTCAGCTTCCGGATTGCTTAATGACCACCAACGTACAGTCTTACTGTCCTCGGGGGATAGCAGTCCCCGAGTGAATTGTTCAATCAGGAGCTTATTCTCGTCGGGTGCACTGGTGGGGCTGACATGTATAAGGGCACGCAATGCTTCTTCCAGACGCCAGGCATAAGCTCTTATATCATCTCCCAGCCTCTTGTAGCAGTGATGGAAGCGCATGCGTATATCAGCCTCATTGCACTCCTCGAAGGTAGCTCTGAGTTTATTGAATATAGCAGAGGCGGATTTGCGGTCCACAGCAGACCAGGACGCACTTTCTTTCTCTGCTGCGGCAGTTAACTGTCCGAGTACCACAGCAGCGCGCTGTTGGTCAGTCATCGCATACACATCCAGGACGCTATTGATCTTTCATTTAAACTCATCCAATGTATCGGGGCGTCCGTCATACTGGGGCAACCACTTGGCCCCCGGGATGTATGGGAGTGACATTGCCATTATTGGGGCGAGTGCACCCGGTGCGCCGGAGGTGCTGGCAGTGCTACCGGAGGCAGCCATAGGTCTTTCGGTGTAATTCTTGGGGTCAGCGTACGCACCGTCGTTGTCGCTGGAGGAGGCCGACATTTTGGAGGCCCCCCTAGTGAATTACAGCCAGTTCTCAAAGAGTTAAACATTTTGAGAGTTTCCGGACTAGGCCGCGGTACTCGGGAATGCTCGGCTGAGCGAGGGGCGGGTTTCAGTTTCGCGCTCTACAGGCTAGCATGCCCCCTTTCTTCCCGCTCTTCGGCACAGTAATGGCGGCGTAGTTTAAACAGTCACTCAATACAGTCAATAGCACGGCACACAGTACCTGGTAATACTGGGCACAGGATCCTGTTTACAGCGCCAGAAAAAAGGATAACTGTTGAATCCAGGCTTTGGAGTACTCGGGTGTCAGGCGGCAAAAGGGTTAACTGTGTCACAGGGAATGGCGGCCGTGCCTGATCCTATGCCCTGGGATATCTTTTTAAAAAGGGGGTGATATTTACAGGGGATTATTTACAAAGTTTGCTGTCGTGACGCCACCTGTAGTTTCTGGTGAATTGCTCCAGCGGCGCCACAGTCCGTCGGAGGTAGATGGTATCGCGGTTAGGATGGTGAAGTCCCCCACAGGTAGGACTGGACCTCTGGGGCAGCGTAGTGTAAAGTTTGGAGGGGAGCTGTGATGGTATATGGAGTGCTGGAACAGTCTATGCGTGGGGCCGCTGATGGAGAGGAATGATGCACGCACACAGAAGAAGTCTCTTTTACCTTTCACCGATGTTTGTAAAGACGTCCAGGGCACTGACGGGTGACAGGGTTGCACAGAGGGTCCCCGCAGCAAGTGGGTATAAGGCCTCCTCTGCTCTGTAGTGATGATTGAAGCACAGCCTGCTTGCAACCAGACATGCCTTCTCTCTTCCTGACTCTAGTGTCTGTCTCTCCTCCTGTGCGATCTCCGGGTTACCTTCTCTGATCACTGCAATGTTACGCTGCTGTGTCTGGCTCCCTCTCTTGACCCACAGAGGAAACCGGGTAGCCAAAGCCTCCACGGTGTGATGGGGTTTTCTGTGGTCCTATAGTATCCCACAGGTGCGGATCCCCAATATCCAGTGGTTCTCTTTGGGTGAACTTCCTCAAGTTCCTTGATCCCTCTTGGCTCACTTGCTCCTTGCCTTCTGTCCCCACTTAGTCTTGCGGGACGTAGAAGGGCCACTCCAGGTCACTGGTTCGGGCCTAACCGTGGCACCAATCACCAGGACGTCTTTGCAGCTCTCCTAGCGTCTGCACACTCTGACTAACTCTTCCCCCAGTATCAGTATTTATAGGGGATCTTGCCTAAAATCAGCAAGTGGGGCTCCCCCAACTGTGCCGGGGTGGAAGATGTTGCATGTAGTAGGTACCTGCTGTGGAAACCCAACTGTGCATTTGGAGAAGTCTGTGGCTACCTGGGTGAGCAGGGCGCCACAGTAGTCATCAATAAATATGAGAAACTCTCTCTTCTTGTTGGAGTTTGAACACTCATTGGACCACAAACATCTGGGTGTATTAAATCCAGCGCCTGTGCAGATCTAGTAGTGCTTACTTTAGTAAAGGATTTTCCGGACATTTTCCCTTTAAGACAGCTAGTGCACTTCATCATTTAACTACATTGTTTGATTTCAACACCAACTGCTAGTTGACCTAGCTTCTTTACTGCTTCTGGGTCTCTGCGCCCAAGACATGCACATGCTTTCCTATGTTTAACATGGCTGCGTTCGGTTGCGCTTGCATTCGGATGCGCATCATTTGTGCACCCTCCAAGTGCACTCCGAACGCAGCCTGTTGCATGTTTTGTGTGTTCACAGGCGCTTATTTTATCTGCAAGCGCTCACAAGCGCACAAACCATGCATTGAAGTCAATGGATCCACAGTGTCCTCCGCATGACAGCGCAGGAGAAAGCTGCGGTTCACATTGAAATCTCTCCAGGTGGCTGCCGCTAATCAGCAGCAGCCACCTGGAGATCAGCTAGAGCCTCCACTTATCTCCTGCCAGTGTCGGCGCAGGAGATTTGAAGAAACAGCTGATCTGACAGCTGTTTAAATTTCCCGCGCTGACACCGAATAGGTGATGTCGCTGCGGGCGATTTGAAACAGCGATCAGCTGTTTCTTATCTCCTGCACCGATATCACCTATTCGGTGTCAGCGCGGGAGATTTAAACTGCTGTCAGATCAGCTGTTTCTTCAAATCTCCTGGGCGACAACGGCGGGAGATCAGCTGTGGCCGGGAGGAGGAGATCTCCACTGCTGATCTCCTCCTCCCGGCCAACCCCGAGACAGCTGATTGGCTGGCCAGGGTGCATACTAATGTGAACGCATGCGGAGAGTCTCTCCTGCGTTCATATCAGTATGGCTGCGTTTGTGCCAGCATGCAGACACAAACGCCAGTGTGAAGCCAGCCTTATGCAGCTCTTGTCTAGCACTGTACACTCTTTCTTTCCATTTTAGCTGATAAAGTTCATTTTGGATTTTTCCTTCTGCGAGAGTGTGACCCTCCTTTGATATAATGCAACTGTTGTCTTTAAAAGTAACTGCATTCCCCTTTTGTGTAAGCTTCTTTACAGACAGAAGATTGCTTTCAAGACTGGGAACATAGAGAACATCGTTTGCTGGGATCTTTCTGCTTTGTGCTGATGAAACTGGACAGTGGAGGTAGCCATCTCCTACTCCTTCTGAAGTCATATATTGATCATTAGCTAAGATGACCTTTTCTGACTTGCTTTCATCAAGTTCAGTGAAGAAGTCCTTATCATTTGTCATATGGCTACTTGCACCAGAGTCTATACACCATATATGCTTTCCAGATGAGCCTATACTTGTATTAAATGCAGCTTCAACACATGTAGACTTCTCTTTTACACCTGTTTTCACCTTTTGATCACTGTTCTATTTTTTAAACTGACTCACTCTTGCTTTCCAAATTCTGCAGTTTGCTTTAAGGTGGCCAGGTTTTTTACAGAGAAAACATTCCCGAGTTTCCCTTAGATTGCTCTTATATTTAGAAAAGTCCTGTGTCCTTAATGCTGTCTCTGCTTCACATTCATTACTGCTGCTTACATTCTGCATCTTTCACTTGAATTCATCTACAAGCTTGCCTTTGACATATTCTAGTGTGAGCTCATCATCTGGCCGTGCATCTAGTGCAGTGACAAGTGTGTCATAACTTTCTGGAAGACTACTTAATAGTAGTGCAGCAACATTAAAGTCTATAATTTATTCTCCAATACCCCTGAGATGCTCCACAATCTCTTGGGTGTTTCTTATATAGTCCTGCATATTCTGGCCATCACTTAGCTTAGACTGGTACAGCTTTCTCATGAGATAAAGCTTATTGCTAAGATTTGATCTTTTATGCACTTTCTGTAATTCATTCCACATCTCCTTTGCAGTTGCACACTTGCATATATGCACAATCTGATTATCATCTCCACTGAGGGAGATAGTGCTTTGTGCTTTCTGATCCTTCTCCACCCAATCATCTGGTAATGGATGAGGCACTTTTTCCTGTGTATATTTCCACGTACCTTCTCTTATGAGCAGCATCTTCACCTTGAATTTCCAGGATTGATCATTCTGATTGGGGAGACTTTGCACTGAGAATTTGCAGTGATCCCTGCTTGTGGACATCTTCTCTGCTGCTCTGCTGCTTATACTTCTGCTGCTGCATTATACCTTTGTGTCACTCTGTGCTCTGTGTCACTCCTGGAGTTCTGTATCACGCTGGATTTCTGTGTCACACTGGGCCCATAACCTGTTGGCAGCGGATAATTGAGGATACACTGAAAGCGTGTTGACAACAGAACTTAGCTTTAATTAGCAACAAAGAGGTACAGATATGAAGGGCTTTGTGGAAACAGGAATATACATCTTAAATGTCCCTTTGCAGCATCAGCAAGCTGCTGTGCTTCTCTTCACATGCACACAGGAAACTGGTTATAGTCACATGGTATTTCCTGTGTGTGCGCCTTTGGGAGTGTTCCTCTTTTTTTCTTCAAACTAACTTTACTGACAATGCACAAACCTAGCAATACAACCCTTACACATACAAGATTGGAGTTGTTGCACTAAACATATTCCAACAATTTTTCAATGTACCAAATATAAAAAATATGAAGTGTTTTGGGTGCGTTTTTCTTCTGCAAGAGGATGCACATTAAAATAGAAATTTCTGCAACCAAACTGCAGATTTTTCTGCACCAAATACCCAGCATGGGTACAAGGCCTCAGGATTGCTACTTCCAAAATGTGGCAGTAGAGTTCAAGTCCTCTTCTTCTGAAGAGACAATTAGTATACGCTTAGATTCATTTATGTAAATTCTGACTAAGCCTATGTTCTCACAATGCATTTCTGATGATGCTGCATTTCTGCACCTATAAGCTAAAGTAGATTACTTGCACTTTTGTCTTTCCATTTATACTGCAGTTTTTTACGTGTTTTTATTGTGTTTTAAATTCTGCAGTTTTAGTCTGTTTTTGGTTTGTCATGTTTTAAATAAAGCTGCTTTGTTTTTGATACTTGTCTTTTTTTCATTGAATTTCCACATCTTATGTAATTCTATCTGGAAAATACAAAACTCAGCAGACGCGCAAAAGAAATTGACAATTGATAGAATTCAAACACGCAATATAAGACGCTGCATTTTTTGTGCAATAAAAATACACAGCATCAAAGACTCATCATGGGAATTTACCCTTAAAGTCAGGGTAGTGAAGTAGGAGTCGGAGTCATGGAGTTGGAGTCAGTGTCCATTTTGGGTCAGAGTCGGATTCAACAAAATTGAGGCGTTGGAGTCTGAATCAGAGTCGAATGTGTGTGTGGCGCCCCACCGGTCTGGTCACCGCAAAGGGGTACTGCACTCAATAACCAGGTGTGGTATCTCAGTCTAAAAGGAAAATGGGACAGTAATCCTTGGCCCCATCAGACACATGGGCGAACCCAGGGGGAGGGCCCAGTCACAAGGGGACAACGGAAGAACAGGCAGTGGGTAGTAGGAGTTAGTTAGTGAGTGAGTCGTGAGTGAGTTAGCGAGTGAGAAACACGCTGAAGCGAAGTGTGCGGGAGAGAACAGAGAGAACCCCAGGGGCACAGGCGGAGTGAAAACAGCCTGGGCACCTAGACCGGGAATAGGAGAGTCGGACGGAGGGGTTGGTCAAGAAACAGGGTACCGGCCCTGAGCATGGCACGGACGCTGCAAGCCCAAACCACCGAACCGAACGTCATGCAGTCTCCAAGAGTGGTGACTGAAACCCGATGCATCCGCTGAGAAGCTGGCTGAACTAGGGTTGGGGGGACATGGCCGGTTGCCCGACAGAAGCCATGGCTGCTGGATCGGGGCACTGCGTGCAGAGGTACTGATAGGAAAGGTGAAGACATAGCGCTGGGAGTAAGAGAACAGAGAGGCACACGAAGGGGATCTGAGGCAAGCTATCCCAATTACTTGCGGACAAGCGAGGCTGGACTTGGTAGAGAGAAGCGCCCGGTGGCCAATTGCAAGCGGAGTGAGTAAACCAGGTTCAAAATTCCAGCACTGTGTGAGACTGTGTTATTCCCGGCCTGCGGAGCGGCATACAACCAAAGCAGACAAGGTAAAGAGGTAAATCCGTCCTCACAAAGCCATTGCAAATAGACAAATCTGCCATGAGGTTCCCGCTCAACCTACAGGGAGCAATGACATAGGCTGCCATACCAACAACCCCGGTGGCCTGAACTGCAGCGTCGGTCCATACTGACCGAAAACCGTGGGTGGCGTCACAAACATTTTCCTTATAAACTTTAATCCCATCCTATTCTCCTTGACCCAATATTCCCCGCCAGAGCACTGACTCCCCCGGGGTCACGGAAGTCGGGTCTCGACCCCTGTGACTCCCCCAGCAGAACTCCTAGTCAGGTTACAAGTACCCCGGGAGTAGGCAAGTCATGTGGCTTGCTGATTTCATAGGCATGGCTGTGGAGTCAGAGTTGTGGAGTCAATGTCCATTTTGGTGGAGTTGGAGTTGGATTCAGGGAAAGTAAAGGGTCAGAGCGGGAGTTGGAGTCGGATGTTTGGCACACCAACTCCACAGCCCTGCTTAAAGGACAGGCCTTGTTGTCCATAGTACTCAATCATTTCTCAGGTTTTATTTTTAACACTGCTGTGGAAAAAAAAAGCTGTACTTTGGTTGAAAAGGTACAAACTGATTCCATATACTTTCCAAAAACTCAGAGACCAGGATACAGACATGAGTCTCTGAGGGATTCATTAACCTCTTTGCTCATTATGACATAGAGGTACCTCACAGTTGGGGTGCGTGAGTCAGGAGCGTTGAGCCCACTCCAGACCGGGCAGATGGCGGCTTCTTAATATGGTTTCTGATGCTCAACCCATAGTTGTTATTGACAGCGTATGTAAAAGTTTGGTTGCTGTTGTGACACGCCCCTCCAGGGCCTTAGGATATTTGGAACTGGGCTGTTTTGAGGCTTCATCACGGGGATCACAGGGACTGAGACCCGGCTCCATGACCCTGGCGGTGTCATTAAACGTTCGGTGTGGGTGGCTCACTCTCTTAGGGAAGGGCATCAGGCATGGAGGGTTCATTCTGGCAGGGATAACTGGACCTGGGGATACTTGTTAATTTTATGTGATGCCACCTGCAGGTTGCGGCTATGGATGGCTGCCGCTGCACGAAAGTTCCCCTAGAGGCTGATGGTTGGGAGGCAGCAATGTTCTTAAGCCCTCTACGGGTAGGACTGACCTCAGGGCAGCTAGAGGAACCTGAGTGAGTTACTAGTTGTGTTTCTGGTGCTTTTAAAGACGTTAAGAAAGTTCACAGACACAGCGGGTTGCAGTGTTCAGTTCTTTTATTCACAGTCTTTGTGCAATAGCGCTGAGCATTGGGTTCTCGGAGGCAGGGATCCAGCTATTCCCAGGTAGGAGGATGACATGTAACTGGCACTCCTTCTCTCTCCTTTCTCAGCCTCTTTACACTGCGCTTACCTCGCCCGTCCTGCCTTGCGCCTTGCCACACAGAGCTCTGAGCCAGTGACTGTGGGCTTTTCTTAGGGGTTAACCTGCAGTGTCTGCCCTTAGCCCTATGGTTGCCACCTTTTCAGCAGATGTGCGCGGTTGTCAACCGTGTCACCTTGGAAGTGCCACACAGTCTCCGGGTTGCTAGTTGAGCCTGGTCTAGATTCTCCACAAGTCTTGGGGTTCCCGCTGCCCCTGTTCTTCAGCTTAGTCCCTCCACTGCCTTGCGCTTGACAATGGATTTGAGTCCCACAGGTGGAATGATCAATGCCCGTGTCTCTAGGACTCTCTCTTTCTCCTGGAGCCACCTGGGTGTTGTTCCTGCTCCTCTGTCTGGTCTCTGGGAACTTAAGTTCTTTCTTTTGTGACAGGCTTTCTTTCTCTAGCTTCCCTCTAACTCGACCCTTGTTGTTCAACGGTCTATCCTCAGCTGTTCTACTGCTTTTCCTCAGCTGGTCAACTCCCTCCTCAACTGTACAACTGTCTCTCCTGCGTTCTAGATTTTTCCCGCTCTATTTATACCCTTTAACTGCTTCCTTCACCACCCAACCCCACTACGATGGTTCCTAGTGTGATCTAGGTGTCCTGGCACTGGTCTGTGTCCCTCTTACCCGTGAGTGGGATACTACACCCTAACAGGGGTGCAGTACCTCTGTGGCGACTGAATCCACTGGGGCGCCACAGTTGTATGCATGCACGGCTCCTCTGCAGCTATGTGATTGCTGTAGGTTGATAGGTTGCCAGGCTCTACAGAAACAAACATTGTGCTATGAAGTCCAATAAAACAGTACAGCAGTACATGGTACAAGGAAGCCGTGAACGGGCCCTCTCATCGTCATCTGGGCCTGCAGGATGTCACGGTGTTGTGACGGTCTCGGGCGGTCAATAAAAGGGAGGGGGATAATTCTTGTTAGAGATTATCGTGACGCCACCCATGATTTGTGGCTATGGGTAGCCACCACTGCCGTTGGGACCTCTGGGAATAATGGGTGTTAGCAGCTGTGATGTTGAGCCCTGGGCTGGTCCCCATGGCAACCGTGTAGGAAGTGTAGTGCAAGGGGTTGCAGGGTTCTTTTTACCATCAGGCAGTCTCCGGCTGCCAGCTCACGGAATCAGTTTGTCTCCTCTCAGGCATGGCAATCAGAGTCTCACACAGTGTCAGTATTTAACCGGGTTTACTTTCCTGCTTGGCAGATGGTTACACAACACAGTCTGTACAATGGCGGCTGCAGTGTGGTCTTAGCAGCTAGAACGGCTCATCTGCAACACCCCCTTTCATGTTTGTTTTGGGCCTTTTTGGTCTATTCCACACACTAGCTATGGTCCAGTGGTCATGGGATTTCAGGGACAACCCTCCAGGTCACCTAGCCCTAGTTCGACAGCCTTCCTTTTGCTGTGCTGGAGGTTCGGTCTCGTGACATAAGGACCCCACACCCTGCCAAGTTTCGTGGTTGGGGCATACAGCTTCCCTGCCACTTCAGCAGAGCCGGCACTCTGGTTCCGGCTCAGTCTCTTGGTGTCCCCGCGGACTCAGGTACACCTTAGACTCCCTCTGTCTTTCCACGGTTCTCAGCCTGGGACCCAGGCTAGCCTTATGGTGCCCAATTTAAATACAGGTACATTTTTTTTAAATTATGATACTTATATAGGAGTGTCAATAAGCAATAGTTTATGGGTGCATACCTTTCTTTATTTTAGTACTAGTAAAAAGGCCCGATGCAATTGCATCGGGAGCGCGGTGAAATTAATTGTGTGTATACAGGCGGGTGAGTGGCTAGCAGAGTATATATGGGGCTCTGTGGGTAGCAGACTATACAGGCGGGTCTGTGGGTAGCAGAGTATACAGACTGCTCTGAGGGTAGCAGATTATACAGGCGGCTCTCTGGGTAGAAAAGTATACAGGCGGCTCTGTGGGTAGCAGAGTATACAGGCGGGTTTGTGGTTAGCAGATTATACAGGCGGCTCTGTGTGTAGCAGAGTATAGAGAAGGCTCTGTGGGTAGCAGAGTATAGAGGCGGCTGTGTGGGTAGCAGAATATAGAAACGGCTCTGTGGGTAGCAGAGAATACAGGCGGGTCTGTGGGTAGGAGAGTATACAGGCGGCTCTGTGGGTAGCAGAGTATAGAGGCGGCTCTGTGGGTAGCAGAGTATACAGGCGGCTGTGTGGGTAGGAGAGTATACAGGCGGCTCTGTGGGTGTCAGAGTATAGAGGGGGCTCTGTGGATAGCAGAGTATGATGTGGCGGGAGGCTGGAGGAGTGAGGGGAGCAGAGGCTGGAGGGGTGAGGAGAGCAGAGGCTGGAGTGGTGAGGAGAGGTCCAGATGGAGGGGTGAGGAGAGGTCTGGCTGGAGGGGTGACATCACCGCTCGGCGGCAGGACGTGGCTGCGTGCTGGGGCTGATCGCAGCCCCAGTCACACGGCATTGTCCTCTGCGGCGGGTTGGGTGATGCAGAGAGGGATCAGTTCTTGCCCTCAGGTCACACATGTGACCTGAGCGGAAGGAGCGGATTGGGCGGTGTGTGGTAAAGACAGGACGGTCATCCGATTTGTCTAGGACGCCAAGTCCTGGGCAATGGGATGGGCGTCCTGTGTGTACAACACAGCGCCCAATCCGCTTGCAGGGGCAGGCAATGGGAGTGAGCGGGGCGTGTCAGGCTTTGCAGGCTGACACGGTCCGCTCACTCCCATTGGCTGTTGGCGGCCACAGGACGACGTCCCTGGCTCCCGGCACCCGGCCACAGCCCGTAGACCGCTACTCCAGCAGCATGGCGACATTGAGAGCCCAGCGGTGAGAGAGTGGCGAGGGGCGGAAGGCTTCGGCGGCATCCGGGCAGCATGGACCTCGCGGAGGGCGCGAGGGCGGTGGCGATGGTGCGGGGCCGACGGTTGGCAGGATGGCAGAGGTGTCAGGTAGTGCGGCTGAGGATGGAGGAGGGTGAGAGGCTGGAGGAGGCTGTGAGGCTGTGAGGATGGGGAGGCTGGAGGAGGGTGAGAGGCTGGAGGAGGCTGTGAGGCTGGAGGAGGCTGTGAGGCTGGAGGAGGATGTGAGGCTGGAGGAGGCTGTGAGGCTGGAGGAGGCAGTAAGGCTGGAGGAGGCTGTGAGGCTGGAGGAGGGTGTGAGGCTGGAGGAGGATGTGAGGCTGGAGGAGGCTGTGAGGATGGGGAGGCTGTGAGGCTGTAGGAGGCTGTGAGGATGGGGAGGCTGTGAGGCTGGAGGAGGCTGTGAGGATGGGGAGGCTGTGAGGCTGGAGGAGGCTGTGAGGCTGGAGGAGGCTGTGAGGCTGGAGGAGGATGTGAGGCTGGAGGAGGATGTGAGGCTGGAGGAGGCTGTGAGGCTGGAGGAGGCTGTGAGGCTGGAGAAGGCTGTGAGGCTGGAGGAAGCTGTGAGGCTGGAGGAGGATGTGAGGCTGGAGGAGGCTGTGAGGCTGGAGGAGGCAGTAAGGCTGGAGGAGGCTGTGAGGCTGGAGGAGGCTGTGAGGCTGGAGGAGGCTGTGAGGCTGGAGGAGGCTGTGAGGCTGGAGGAGGATGTGAGGCTGGAGGAGGCTGTGAGGCTGGAGGAGGCTGTGAGGCTGGAGAAGGCTGTGAGGCTGGAGGAAGCTGTGAGGCTGGAGGAGGATGTGAGGATGGGGAGGCTGTGAGGCTGGAGGAGGCTGTGAGGCTGGAGGAGGCTGTGAGGATGGGGAGGCTGTGAGGCTGGAGGAGGCTGTGAGGCTGGAGGAGGCTGTGAGGATGGGGAGGCTGTGAGGATGGGGAGGCTGTGAGGCTGGAGGAGGCTGTGAGGCTGGAGGAGGCTGTGAGGATGGGGAGGCTGTGAGGCTGGAGGAGGATGTGAGGCTGGAGGAGACTGTGAGGCTGGAGGAGGCAGTGAGGATGGGGAGGCTGTGAGGCTGGAGGAGGCTGTGAGGCTGGAGGAGGCTGTGAGGCTGGAGGAGGCTGTGAGGCTGGAGGAGGCTGTGAGGATGGGGAGGCTGTGAGGCTGGAGGAGGCTGTGAGGAGGCTGTGAGGATGGGGAGGCTGTGAGGCTGGAGGAGGGCTGTGAGGCTGGAGGAGGCTGTGAGGATGGGGAGGCAGTGAGGCTGGAGGAGACTGTGAGGATGGGGAGGCTGTGAGGCTGGAGGAGGCTGTAGGAGGCTGTGAGGATGGGGAGGCTGTGAGGCTGGAGAGAGACTGTGAGGCTGGAGGAGGCTGTGAGGATGGGGAGGCTGTGAGGCTGGAGGAGATGTGAGGCTGTGAGGCTGGAGGAGGCTGTGAGGATGGGGAGGCTGTGAGGGTGGAGGAGGGTGTGAGGCTGTAGGAGGCTGTGAGGATGGGCAGGCTGTGAGGCTGGAGGAGGCTGTGAGGCTGGAGGAGGCTGTGAGGATGGGGAGGCTGAGGATGGGGAGGCTGTGAGGCTGCAGGAGGGTGTGAGGCTGTAGGAGGCTGTGAGGATGGGCAGGCTGTGAGGCTGGAGGAGGCTGTGAGGATGGGGAGGCTGTGAGGCTGGAGGAGGGCTGTGGGCTGGAGGAGACTGAGGTGGAGGAGGCTGTGGGGCTGGAGGAGACTGTGAGCTGGAGGAGGCAGTGAGGATGGGGAGGCTGTGAGGCTGGAGGAGGCTGTGAGGATGGGGAGGCTGTGAGGCTGGGGAGGGTGTGAGGCTGGAGGAGGATGTGAGGCTGGAGGAGGCTGTGAGGATGGGGAGGCTGTGAGGCTGTAGGAGGCTGTGAGGATGGGGAGGCTGTGAGGTGGAGGAGGCTGTGAGGATGGGGAGGCTGTGAGGCTGGAGGAGGCTGTGAGGCTGGAGGAGGCTGTGAGGCTGGAGCGAGGATGTGAGGCTGGAGGAGGCTGTGAGGCATGGAGGAGGCTGTGAGGCTGGAGGAGGTGGGCTGGAGAAGGCGTGAGGCTGGAGGAGGATGTGAGGCTGGAGGAGGCTTGAGGCTGGAGGAGGCAGTAAGGTGGAGGAGGCTGTGAGGCTGGAGGAGCTGTGAGCTGGAGAGTGCCGTGAGGTGGAGAGGTCCGGAGGCTGGAGGAGGATGGAGGCTGAGAGAGGTGTGAGGCTTGACGAGGCTGTGAGGCTGGAGAAGGCTGGTGAGGCTGGAGGAGCTGTGAGGGCTGGAGGAGGATGTGAGGATGGGGAGCTGTGAGGCTGGAGGAGGCTGTGAGGCTGGAGGCTGTGAGGATGGAGGCGTGAGGCTGAGAGGCTGTGGGCTGGAGGAGGCTGTGAGGATGGGGAGGCTGTGAGATGGGGAGGCTGTGAGGTGGAGGACTGTGAGGTGGGGAGGCTGTGAGGCTGGGAGGTGTGAGGCTGGAGACTGGAGTCCGGAGGAGGCTGTGGGCGGAGCGGCATGTGAGTGCCAGATGGGTGTTGAGTGTAGGATGGCTGTTAGGTGAGAAGGCTGTCGAGATTAGGTGAGGCTGTTTGAGCTGAGGAAGTGTAGAAGCTTGTTATTGTGAGGTCTCTGATATTGGCAGGAGTAGATACTGTGAGGCCCGCAGAGTGTGAGGATGGGGAGGCAGTGAGGCTGGAGGAGACTGTGAGGATGGGGAGGCTGTGAGGCTGGAGGAGGCTGTAGGAGGCTGTGAGGATGGGGAGGCTGTGAGGCTGGAGGAGACTGTGAGGCTGGAGGAGGCTGTGAGGATGGGGGAGGCTGTGAGGCTGGAGGAGACTGTGAGGCTGTGAGGCTGGAGGAGGCTGTGAGGATGGGGAGGCTGTGAGGGTGGAGGAGGGTGTGAGGCTGTAGGAGGCTGTGAGGATGGGCAGGCTGGTGAGGCTGGAGGAGGCTGTGAGGCTGGAGGAGGCTGTGGAGATGGGGAGGCTGTGAGGATGGGGAGGCTGTGAGGCTGCAGGAGGGTGTGAGGCTGTAGGAGGCTGTGAGGATGGGCAGGCTGTGAGGCTGGAGGAGGCTGTGAGGATGGGGAGGCTGTGAGGCTGGAGGAGACTGTGGGGCTGGAGGAGACTGAGGCTGGAGGAGGCTGTGGGGCTGGAGGAGACTGAGGCTGGAGGAGGCAGTGAGGATGGGGAGGCTGTGAGGCTGGAGGAGACATTTACTGTACTGAGCATGCTCAGTACAGTAAAAGGTCTCCAAACAGGAAGGCAGGGGTTAAAAAAAAAAAAAAAAAGTTAATGCTCACCTCTCCCGAGCCCCCGCCGTCTCCTGCCGTCTTCCTCCAAGCTTCCGGTGGCTGCCGCAGGCTCCCAGTGTGTGCAGAGCTGTTCTAGTGCAGTTCAAGGACCTGCGGTGATGTCACAGTCACGTGACACCAGGTTACCATGGAGTAACCTGGTGTCACGTGACTGTGACATCACCACAGGTCCTTGACCTGCAGTAGAAGAGCTCTGCACACACTGGGATTCTGCGGCAGCCACCGGAAGCTTGGAGGAAGACGGCAGGAGACGGCGGGGGCTCGGGGAGAGGTGAGCATTAACTTTTTTTTTCTTTTTTTTTTTTACAGTAGTGTGGGTCTGCGGCTTGTGATGACGCTGCGCGTCATCACTCGCAGTCCCGCAAAGCATGTTGGGATTCGGCGACAACGCCCGAATTCCCAACTGCGGATTATATAAGTAGATTTACTTTATTGCAAATAAAGTTAATCGCAAATCTAGGTACACTGTTATATAATATAAATATCAAAGCTTTGCTTTTTGCTGAATTCTACTTTGTATTATTTGCAGATTACAATTTATTTAGGGGAACCTGTCAGATGATTCATGCTTCCCAAACTGTATACAGCATGAATTAGCCCGGTTGTATGAATGCAGCCAGGAATATAGGCAGATCCAGTCTTGGACCATAGCCGGAGATGAGTCTAGTCCAGAGCAGCCCTCGAACAAGTTTTCCCAACACTACAGTGGGTGATTGACAGATCTATCACTATACGAAAGGCTTATCATTCACCTCTTGTAGAGCTGGGGGTAGACGGCCAAGGATGGATGGTGCTGGACTAGTCTCATCTCTGGTTATAGTCCCCGGCTGGGTCCTCTAACTATATTTTGTCTGAGATGCTCCAAATCTGCCTGCAATCATGTAGCTGGGCTCTGATTCTTGCTTTCTGTGGTTTGGGCAGCATGAATCCGATGACAGGTTCCATAAAAAGGACACAATAATAGTTATTAATTGTATTATGGAATCTATGTTTATTTACATAGAATATTTGGTTGATATACAGTATGCTCTATTTAAAATGTGGAAAAAGCATTTAAGAAGGTAAAAAAGAAAAAAAAATTATGCTGCTCAAAAAAATATAAGGAACAATTCCACATTACATTGTGTTGTTAAATGTTCCCTTTATTTTTTTGAGCAGTATATATTCTGACCGTAGTCCAACTCAGTACATTAAAAGAAAGCTGCTATTTCTAGAGAAAAATGTCAGACTTTTTTGTCCAGAACAACCCTTATTAAATTGTTACATTCATCATGTGTTCTGAGAAAGTGCTGTGTGCACACACATTTTTATATTGGTTTTATATGAATGACTTCTCCTTGGAATTGGTCATCAATATCAGATTAGTGAGACTCGGCACCCCCACCGATCAGCTATTATTACCTCGGTTAGATATGAACTGTGTACAGAGAGAATCTACCTGTCTGGACCTGACATCACCTCCCTACTTTCCAAAATTCCACAATGCCTGTCCACCATCTCATCCTTCTTCTCTGCTCACTTCCTTAAACTGAACATGGACAAAACTGGGTTCATCGTCTTCGCCCCAAGCAACTTCCCCTCCACTACCTGACCTATCCATCCTCGTCAATCACTGCTCTCTCTCCCCAGTCCCCCACGCCAAGTGCCTCGGGGTAACCCTTGACTCTTCCCTCTTCTTCAAGCTCCACATCGAGGCCCTCGCCACGTTCTAGCGACTCCAGCTCAAAAAACATTTCACGGATTCGCACTTTCCTTAACCACGAAACCGCTAAAACACTTATTCATGCTCTTATCATCTCCCGCATCATCTACTGCAACCTCCTACTCATCGGCTTCTCTGCTACCTCCCTTGCACCTCTCCAGTCTATCCTAATCTCTGCTGCCCCACTATCTATCTGTCCTCCTGCTATTCCCCTGTTTCCCCCCTCAGCCAAGCCCTTCATTGGCTCCCCGCTTCCCAGAGATCCCGGTTTAGAACACTAACTATGACCTACAAGGCCATCCACAACCTGTCCCCTCCATACATCTCCAACTTGGTCTCACGATACCTACCCTCACGCAATCTGCGATCCTCCTCTACTCCCCTCTCGTCTCCTCTTCTCATAACCGCATACAAGATTTCTTCCTTACATCTGCCATTCTCTGGAACTCTCTGCCCCAATCAATACATCAGACACCCTCCTACCCGGGAAACACTCAAAATAAATCTGAAGACCCACCTCTTCCGTCAAGCCTACAACCTGCAATGAGACCCGCAACCGGCATTTCCCCCTCCTACTGTATCCCCGCCCGCCTCTCATAGACTGTGAGCCCTCACGGACAAGATTCTCTCTCCTCTTGTACCTGTATGGCCTGATTGTCCACATTTATTGTACTTGTCTTTGTCTGTCCTTTCGTCATTTAAAGCGCCATGGAACCTAATGGTGCTATATAAATAAATGATAATAATAATACTAATAATAACAGCACAGCTCCATCACACAGAAGGAGTCCTGCAAGTGAAGATATCAGCATCATGGAGTCTGTCTGGGATTACATGTAGAAACAGGTGAAGTTGCACAAGCCTACATATACAGAAGATGTGTGGTTAGTTCTCCCAAGATAGCAAAGAGACAATTGCACTCTGAAATGCTAAGACATGTAAACCAAGAATATAAGAATATAGAACTGCATTATTGCTAAGGAAATATAAGAAAGAAATTGAATCACTTAGCATATAAAGATGGCCATTTCTAAATTCGCCCAGTAGCCACGTCAAGGCATGTTTCCTTACTAGATACCTACACTAAATCAAAAAATTACCCAAGGTTAATAGGGGAGGGGTGCACAGACAGAAGGCATGACCCCATAATTTAAACAAGAAAAGACTGCTGGCACGCCCTAACATGCAGTGTGAACAAGTACATAACTGAACATAACATATTATAACAAAGAGACAGTTGCACCCTGAAATGCTAATGTGGCACCCCAGGGTCTATGTGCCACTGAGTCATCACTGCCCCAGTGGGTAGTGTCACGCTGAGAGTAACAACAGGTATTCTCATCAGGCAATACACACACACTCACAACACCTTCTTCCTCCAGGCCAGAAGGGGGAGACCAAACCCGAGTTCAGGGTGAGCTTCCCTATAAATTCTGGTCTGGGGCGGAGCCAAGCAGTGTTAAGCTCATCTCAGGTGCCGCATAGTTCAGTTCCAGGGAGGACTAAGGAAGACATCCTGGTGGACTAGTAGCTTCTCAGCTGATACCAGAATCGTTGACTCAGTGCCAGGCCTAAGGCTAGGGTCTGAGGACCTCAGGAGAGTCGCAGGAACACACCTGGGAGACTGAGCAATCCTGTGCTCACCCCAGAGGAAAGCGAAGAGAACGGACACCGGGTCCGCGACTGAGCAGGGGCTCACATCCCGGCAGTCAACACCGGAAGGTGGGGAATTCCAGGTTTCCCAGCCACACCATGCCTGGAGACACAGCAACGGAAAGAGTTCAGGAACATACACCCGTGACGAGGGTTAGAAAGGACTCGAGTTGCCTGTCATATTGGCACCTCGTAGGAAGAGACTGTGTCTAGCCCCAGGCCCTGGGGTACTCGGGTATCAGGCTCAGAGGGTACGCATGGATGTCACGGGTGGCAGTGCCTGAGCCCTTGGCCTGGGTGACACTTGTTATGTACAAGGAAAAGAGTTATTGTCATGTGACGCCACCTGAAGCACCTGGTGATGGGTCACCAGCGCCGCCACAGTCCTCCGGAGGGCGATGGTATTGCGGCAGGAATGGCAAAGCTCCCTACAGGTGGAGCTGGACCTCCGGGGCAGCATAGAGAAAAGGTGCAGCTTGGAGTGGGACTTGAGGCCAGGGTAAGAAGCAGTTATAATCCGTCCCCAGTATAGGGCGGCTGGGGACGGATAGGAATAACGCACACACTCTTAAGAAAGTCTTTTTTACCTTTTTACTGATGGTATTCACAGGTAAACGTGTCCAGAGCACTGTTGGGTGACCAGGTGCACAGTGAGTCTCCACAGCAAGTGGGTATAAGGCGTCCTCAGGTTCCCTGCTGTCGCTGAAGCCCTGTCTGTATGCAACACGACTGGCCTCCTCACTTTCTCTGGTCCTCTCTCTCTCTCCTCCTGCGCAGTCCACGGGTTACCCTCTCTGATCACTGCAATTTGATCCACACTATGGTGTCTGGCTCCCTCTTGCTGGGTATGCAGGGGGACCGGGTGACTGAAGTCTCCACGGTGTGTCGGGGTGTCCTGCAGTCCTAAAGTGTTCTTGCAGGTGCGGATCCATGAAGTCTGGTAAGTCTGGGTAAACTTCCACTAGTTCCTCTACTCCCTTTGCTAAGCTCCGTGCCTTCTGTCCCCACTCCTAGGCTTGGCTCAACGGCAGAATGGCCACTCCGGGTCACTGGTTCGGGCCTAACCGCGGCACCGATCACCAGGACGTCTTCGCAGCTCTCCTAGCGTCTGCACACTTTAACTAACTCCTCCCCCAGCAGCAGTATTTATAGGGGATCTCACCTAAAGTCAGTGAGTCTTGCTCCCCCTACTGTGCCGGGGTGGAAGGTGTTGCATGTAGTAGGTACCTGATGTGGAAACCCAGCTGTGCAGTAGGTAAGGCTGTGACCACCTACGTGAGCAGGGAGCCACATACCCCCCTAGTTAACATCAGTACTCGTGGACTGAGCATTTTTGTTTTCAAACAAAAGGAATAACAATAATCAACAATAATAACATGTAACATATTTACAAAGTCTCAAAATATAAAAATTCACAAAAAACCACTGAAAAAAATGGCAAAAAGTTCATACAGTGCTAGTCCATTCACTGCAGGCTTTAAAAAAGAGAGGTTTGTTGTCACACCAGTCCTGTGACCATGGTCCTTTTTAATTGTATTCCGGGGAAAAGTTCAAAGGGAAAGGTTTAGTTCACAAGAGTCTATACAGTAAAGTCTCTGTACGCTCCGGGTAGATAAAGGGAAAAGTCTTTCAAAAGTCCACATTTTCAATAAACACATTTCCCTATGTGTGTCTCGGCTTAGGAGACCTGGTACTTTCCCACTCCAGGCACTTTCTGCTCCTAACTTAATGTGCGTGGGACAAGGCCCAGTTCCTCCATCCTTCTGTACACTACTATGTACACTGCTATTGCTGCTATTTACAAGTTACTGCCTCTGTTCATTCTACTTTTGACTTTACTGTGCCCCTCTCCATACCTAGACAGGGGTTGACCTTGTGTGCTCCTCTGTGACTTGCGCACTACAGGTATCTCTGTCTCAGGTGAGGTTTCTAGTGAAGGGTATGGTGCAGGTATGTCAGGTAAGCGTCTGCGTGGCCTTAGTCTCACTACAGAGCTAGCAGGTGTACCGATTGCAGAATCCTTAGATTCTCTAGCAACGGGTATTTCTTCCTGATTCCTTTGTACCACTTTTTGGGGCTGGTAGAAATTCAGTAAAGGCACTAAGATGGCTCCATTCTACCAAGGCCAAACTTCTGGGAAATTTCCTAGGATTGTTGAGACTACCTTCTCCTTTACGTTTTCACATGGACTGGGTTCTTTTTCAGGTTATGATTGTTCTTTTGGCGATGTTGGGGGATTGTGGTTTTCCCATTCAGTTGGACACTTCCTGATATGGTTCCTTGACACAGTCTGAGTGATTTTTCCTCCATTCTTACTTATGAGACACACTTTGTCATTGTCAATCCAGAATCTAGCAGGAAATAGGGTTCTGTTCCCACTGGTCATCCAATTTGTGTTGTTTTCTCTTTCTCTTCAAGACAATGCATTCAGGTACAATAGGCTCTGCTGGAGCATGTTTGTTAAAGTCCCTTTCTTTTTTCTCACGGGCTTTCTCCAGGTTGTCTTCAACATAAGCTTGAACCATTCTGTATTGCTCGAGGAGGTTCCAGTTGGGCATTGAGCCATCTGCTTTGGGGTCAACTACTTTGAGTTCCAAGTCTACGGGTAACCTTCCTGTATGGGCTCTCATCAGGTAATCTGGTGAGACACACTTTGTCATTGTCAAATCCGGAATCTAGCAGGACATAGGGTTCTTGTTCCCACTGGTCATCCAATTTGTGTTGTGTTGTCTTCCTCTTTAAAACAATACTTCCTGGTACAATAGGTTCTGCTGGAGCATGTTTGTTATAGTCCCTTTCTTCATTTTCACGGGCTTTCTTCAGGTTGTCTTCAACACAGGCTTGAACCATTTTGTATTGCTCAAGGCGGTTTTCGTTCCAGTTGGGCATTGATTCATCTGCTTTGGGATCAACTACTCTGAGTTCCAAGTCTAAGGGTAAAATTCCTGTACGGGCTCTCATCAGGTAAGCTGGTTTACAGTTTGTAGAACTTACTGGAATGTGGTTGTACAAGTCAACCAAGTCTGGTAGTTTCTCCGGCCATTGGTTCCTTTCTTCCAAGGGTAGGATCTTCAAAATGTCAATGATGATATTGTTCATTTTCTCACATAATCCGTTGGTTTGGGGATGATATGGGGTTGTCCTTATCTTCTTACACCCATACATGTGGCAGAACTCTTGGAAGATCTCCGCTTCAAAAGCTGAACCTTGGTCTGTTAGGATCTGTTCTGGATAACCTAATGGTCTACAGAAAACATTTTTAAATGTTCTGGCAGCGATGGCAGCTGTCAAGTCTTTCACAGGGACAACCATCAGGAACTTTGAGTAATGGTCTACGATGGTCAACGCGTATGTGTAGCCAGATCTACTTGGAGTCAGTTTTCCGTGGTCCAGAGGTACAATTTCCAGGGGCTGCTTTGTCACTATGAGCTGGAGCGGTGCTTTCTGGCTCTGTAAGTCTTTTCTTCTAAAGCTGCAGGGTCCACAATTCTTACACCACCTCTCAATGGATCCACGTATGCCAACCCAAAAGAACCTATCTTTCAGTAGCATCTCCAACTTCTTCCACCCAAAATGAACAGTCTGGTTGTGGTAGGCGTTCAACACCATCTGCACTTTTGACTTTGGCACAATGATTTGCCAGACCATCTCATGGGTCCTCAGGTTGATGTGTCTTCTGCAGAGCTTCTCCTGGTAAATGAACAGCTTGCTCCTCTCATTCCACAAATGTTTGGCTTCTGGTTGAGGATTTTCTGGCAGCTTCGCTGACTCCTGGGTTATCAGCTTCTTTATCAAGCTGACAGCCGGGTCATTGTCTTGCACTTCCTTCCAACCAAAGTGTGGCAACGAGTTCACCATTCTCACAGGAGGGTCTTTAAAGGTCTGCTGACACTGAGTTACTCTTAATTGATGGAATGCAGGTAACTCCACTTCTTCTAGCTCATCTTCATCCACGCCCACGTCTGACAGGTGAGGCATTCTTGACAAGGCATCTGCGTTTCCATTCTGGTGCCCAGCCCAGTACTTGATGGTGAACTGGTAGTTGGACGGTCTGGCCATCCATCTCTGCTCCATGGCTCCCAACTTTGCAGTCTCCAGGTGGGTCAGCAGATTGTTATCCGTGTGAGCGGTGAACTTGCTGGATGCCAGATAATGCTTAAACCTCTCTGTGATGGCCCAGACCAAGGCCAGGAATTCCAGCTTGAAGGAACTGTAGTTCTCTGGGTTCCTCTCTGTGGGGCGCACCCTCCTACTGGCATAGGCGATCACTCTTTCCTTGCCCTCTTGCCTTTGAGCAAGGACGGCTCCTAGTCCCACATTGCTGGCATCCGTGTACAGCAGGAATGGGAGGTTGTAGTCCGGGTAAGCAAGGATTTCTTCTCCTGTCAGGGCCTCCTTCATCATCTGGAACTATTCCTCTTGTTCCTTGCCCCACTTCCACGGAGAGTTATTAGACTTGCCCTTCTTGGGCTGGCCGACTAAGAGGTTTTACAGGGGAGCAGCCTTCTTGGTGTACTCCTTTGTGAACCTCCTATAGTAGCATACCAGTCCCAGGAATTGACGTACTTCCCTCAGGGTCTTGGGTTCTGGCCACTCCTTGATAGCTGTCACCTTGTCTGGATCTCACCTAAAGTCAGTGAGTCTAGCTCCCCCTACTGTGTCGGGGTGGAAGGTATTGCATGTAGTAGGTACCTGCTGTGGAAACCCAGCTGTGCATTAGGGAAAGCTGTGGCTACCTGCGTGAGCAGGTATCATCATCTTCAGTAAAGGACTGCTTGAACAACAAAACAGTGAGTCTGCCTAGTGCTTGTGCCCGTCGTCCTGCACCCTACAGCCTAAGCTACCATCACTGCCCCGGGGGACTGCTCTGCCCATGGAGAGCCACTCCAACCGAGCTGCCTGTCCATCACCCCAGAGGTTCTGCAGCAGCGGTGGCCCACTATAGCCACACAGCACGGGTGGCGTCACAAGACTCTCCCTTCCATAATCCCCTTCCCTTACTAAGGCAGTTACTCCCCATTTTAAGATGAACCCAGGGTCACGAAGGCCCGGGCATCGGCCTCTGTGACTCCCCAGAGACATTATCGCCCGGTTCCGAGTGCCCCATTGCCCTGGGGCCCCTCACTAAGGCATGTAAACCAAGAATATAAGAATATAGAACAGCAGTGTATCTTGGTTGGTGCACACCCATTTAAGTCTATGTGGGCATACAAATCATCAGGCTACACTCAGAAGTTATCAGAATGCAGTCTGATTTGCACAGATACAGACAATGGTCAAGATGGAGAAATTAAGTTCTCCTTTTCTCCGCACCTGTGATATGATTGTCAAATGTGAGAGAATTGCATCACAGTAAACTGACACTCTGCTCATATTATGATCAGGCACATGATTGCAGGTCCTGTTATGTGCTATATCACTTGACCGCAGATCCAGCTCTAGTGTTAGAGTGGCATCTGGCTTATGATCACCTTTTATTTTAGCTGTGAGGATGCATAATGCTGTTTGATCCCAGCGCCCCCCATGTGTATGGTGGTGCACTATGTCACATGAACAAGGTGCTTAATGCTTCACCATTAGCATGTGGTCTATATCTTTTTTTTTGCATTCCATCACCATTTTGTATGGGACAGATTCATTATGGTTAGGTGTACACATGATCAGTATACTGTCCGGGGACATACTTATCCTCCATTTTCTTCTAGCATATGTAACTGTGATGATGTACAAGTGTGACAACACAGCCTTTTTCAATGCGTGTCGTGTGCTAATATTCTTAATAGGGCCAGACATATTGGTCTTTTGTTTGTTAATTCATGCTTATTAAGTAATTGTTTCTTATTAGACTGCTGGGAGGCTCCATTGTCTAAACTCCAGTCACACATAACGAGATTGTTAGCAAGATCGTTGTAACTGTGACATTACAACGATCTCCCCAGTGATGTCTGTCTGTGTATCACATTTGGTTTTGATATGCAAGGGTATTATTTTTTTGCCATTTATCATGTGGCTTTTGGGAACATTTTTCACTATTTGTGTGTTTTTTGTTTTTTTCAGTAGCCCAATATGTACTCACTTGTTAGCTACCAGGGTTTTTCCCTATTCTGCTAGAGTAATTGCCAGGGACCTCTAGGGATCACCTACGTGGAGCAGGGGCACCAAAACACTAGGCTGCTGAATATTTATCTTGTACATATATGTTTTTAATGCATATTGATTAAATAAATGTTTTTAGTGTTGGATTTTTGTTAACATCTTCAGAACTCTCCAGCACTTTGTTTCCATCCATTTTTGGGTGCTTCTTGAAGCTTGTTTGGGGTCTTTGTCCTTCTAGAAGACCCATTACCTAGGACGCAACCCAGCATGTTGACAATTTACACTACATTGCAACCCAAAATCCTTTGGTAATCTTCAGATTTCATGAAGGCTTGCACACTGTCAAGACACCCATCTATGTTGATAAATTGGACATTTCTGAACGCAGCGATACCAAATATGTTTTTGTTGTGTTTTTTTTATTCTTTTATTTTTTAATGGGGCAAAAGGGAGCCAGTTTCGGTTACCCACTGATCTCAACTCCCTGGATCTTGGGATCATGGGCAAAGACATCTCTGCGATCAGTGAGTGTACTTTTTCTATCATCCGTGTTTGTCAAGACAGAACCAGAAAGCAGATATCAGTTTGGACCTAAGTAACATTAAAAAGGTGAAGTAGATTGGTGGAGGTGAGTATTGCTTTTTATTTTCTTTTTCATGTTACTAGAAGCCTTTTTAAATCCAAAATTAACCTGATGGACTTAAAATGTAAATAGCATTTCATTGAAAAAAAAAACATTACTGCACTGGTTGTCAATGATGAGTCACATAGCAGCTAAAATAATGCTCTTTGTGCCTTATGACTTATTTTCTCAACTTTTTCTGTGCTGTTTTAAAGACTGCATTTTATGGCTGTGTGGGCATGGCCAGCAGCTGATAGTAAGCAGTGCATAGTGAAAGTAGAATAGGGGCAAGAGAGATCCTGAGCTGTGTTGGGATTCAGCAGAGAAGGGGTTAACAGAGATCCTGACTGAGCTGTGTAGAGGCACATGACAGATCAGACGCTTGTACCTAGGAAAGAGGAGTTTACCCTGATACTAACATTCTGACATTGCTGTGCTGTAATCTGATACATTATCTGCTCATCAGCTGTAATCAGCAGTGTAGAATCAGTGTAGGCCACGCCTACTCCCTTATATGGTTACATGCCCCATATTAAGTGTGAAGATGGATCTGACTGAGAATGAACATATGTCTGCTTAACACACAGTCTAGTGGAAACACCTTGGGGAAGATTTATGAATGATTTTCAGCCAGCTTTCATTAATAAAGTATATTTGATATAATTGATATATTTGATATAAGTATATTTGATATAGTATAAGTGTATTATAATCACTTCCTTTACATTATTATTAAATAAAAATGTAAATGGCGGTTACTTTTAACTGATCCAAATCAGTGGCTGGATTGGTCACTGCCGCGGCCAGTAATTGACTGATTCATATTTTTTGGCATTTACTGTGTGTAATGGTGGGATCAGTAATAGAAGACCGTGGAAATGTTTCAATAGGCATGGTGAGGGATAGGATTCAAAATCTATATTTAATCAGGAGCCCTCAGGCATGGCTATACAACCCAAACTGAACTGTATACCATCCCCACTTCATTGCTTCTTTTTTATACCTTTAACAACAAACATTGATCAGCTGGAGAGAGCCCCTAACTATCAATTTCCCAGGTTTTACTTGTTCTTTTTTTTTTAAATGAAAGCAATACTTCATTGATAAAACACTCAAGATTTATTATCAATCAGGATGTTAACAAGGTTCCAAACTATACACTGTTTCATTTGATTTACATCTGATCATCTTTTCTAGACATGTAGATGCATTAGTTATCGTTATGTCCTTGGCCAGTAAGTGGAAGGAATGACACTGGATGATCAGACGCATATGAGGCACATATGGGCTACATGGCAAAAAACGTCTCAACTATATAAAGCGTGATTGCATCTGTTGTACCCCATAACGTCTTATCCTGAGTGTGTCTATGTGGCAGGCCTCCTATGAATATAGACCCTGTTTGGAATTCCCCCTGCCTCCTGATTCAGGGATCTGGCACCATCATCCATTTCCTGACTGGCTCTGGTATTCCGCCCATCCATGAAAAGATGTTTTATTTAAAAACTTGCATTTAATTAAGGGGTCTCTGGAGTGGGGATGGTATACAGTTCAGCTTGGGTTGTATATCCACCTCCGAGGGCTCCTAATTGAATACAAATTTTGAATTAATTAAAAGTCAGGCAGCTAAATTGCAGAAAGCTGGATCTCCTGATCCTCTCCCTGTAATTCAGAGCTGGGATAATCTGACAAATGAAGTTGGCACATCATCTTGTGGTTTGGAGAATGGAAAGATGAACAGCTGGAATTCAACTCGAGAATCTATCCAAAGGCCGCCTCTATCTCTAGGCCCCTCTCCCCCTCTTCTAGTCAGTCTGAAGTCATCCTGTTCACAAACCCATTTCCCTGCTGTTTAGTTAGAAAGTATTTGAAACAACAACATCATTAAAGAACATCTTGCTGATGACTTCAGCGGGTTCTTCTCCTCACATACAGTATACAAGCCTTACCAGACCAGACCTGTCCGGGGAGAACCTGGGTGTAGCTGATGCTTGAACATAACCACTGTGCTCCACCTTATGTGCCTCTGAGAAGGATGACTGCTATATACATAACAACAGAGATCCATACCAATGTGATTCACACCTGAAACATAATGCATGCAATTTACAGTAGAAAAAAATAAGGAAAATGCTTCAAATTTTGGACAAAAAAAATTGGGAAGGATTATTTATCTATTTAGATGTATGGACAGATAGATACTGGATGGTAAAATTGATATACTGCAGATATACGGCTACTTATATGCACTACATATATGAATGTTAATTCATTGGGTGATAACAATTTGTGATCGGGAGCCACATTCAGCCCACTATGCCATTTTCAGACCCCAATCATAGAAATGCTTGCCTGTATGTGGCTGCTTGTATGTAATTTTCACATAAAGAAGGGTGAAACCCAGTCATCTGTGTTCCCCATGTTACCCTTCTATGACACTCCAAAAAGATGTATAGGGGTCACAGGTATTTAGTAGTGATGAGTGAGCACTTTAATGCTTGGGTGCTCAGTAATCATAAGGAGCAGTTGGATGCTTGGATGGGCGCGTCTCAGGTACCCGAGTATAATGGAAGTCAATGGGGAACTTGAGCATTTTTCTGGAAGATTTCTTAGAAAAACGCTTGAGATCCTCATTGACTTATAGTATACTTGTGTACTCAAGTCGCAACCATCCAAACATCCAACTGCTCTTTACAAGTACCGATCATCTGAGCACGCTAGTGCTTGAACATCACTAGTATTCATCTATGCTTAAAGAAGTTATCCACTGCTAAGTTGACCCCCTTTTTTTGTTCTAACTATTCCTAACATTTTCCCAATATACTTTTACAACCTACCCTGCTCCTGTATGCTTATCTCTAATGGCCACTTTACACGCGGCTACATTTCTAGCTTATCCACAGGTAACTTACTGGTTGCAGTGAAATCATGGAGACATGGTTCTACCTTGTTGCTGTGTACAAATGGAATAATGTCTCCATGATTTCACTGCAGCCAGTAAGTTACCTGTGGATAAGCTAGAAATGTAGCCACGTGTAAAGTGGCCATAAAGGTACCTTTACACGCCGCTACAACAAGGTGGAAACAACCAGGTTGATGAGACAAATGTATCTTGCACCGCCAAATCAACCCGAGGTAGCGGCGTGTAAAGGCGGTTGTTTCCACACGTCACTTTCGGCACCTGTTTCAGAGCAGAGCTCTAAAACAGGTTGATTTCAACCCGGTGGTAACGGCGTGTAAATACGGTAGGGTAAGGTTTATTCGTCACCTAGATAACTCCCCGGGGCGTGACACAGCCTCCGGGAAACCGCACCTCTTCAGCGATCATTGGTGGAAGCTCCTGCGTTGCGATTGGTTGTCGCTGCATAGGGCGGCATATTTAAGGAGCTGACCAGTCACACTACACTATTGCAATAGCATCATGTATTAGTCAGCCTCCTGCGCTGGCTGCCCAATCATGATGCTATTGCTTTGTCCTATCAGCGTACGAAATTCTCGTAATCCACAATTCTGGCACGCCTATGTGTTGTCCCTGCTGCCCCGGGTCTTCCCATATTACCTTCTGTAGCGGCGTGTAAACGAGGTAAGGTGCTTTTCAGAAGGTAACTTTAGACACCCGGCGGTGCATCCAGAGATAGATTCAACCTTCTGTAGAGCACCTTGTAGCGGCGTGTAAAGGCGGTGCGGGTAACGTTTGTAACCGTTGGTGCGTGCTCTTGCATGTGAAGCACCCGGTTGTTTCCACCATGCTGTAGCGGCGTGGAAAGGTACCTTAAAGGCCCCGTCACACGGGGCGACGGGGCTGGGGATGTCGGCAGCAAATGGCGGGGGCGCGCACGCTCTTGCCACCGCCGCCAGCGTCGCCGTCCCCTGTTTAGACGAGGCGACACCTCCAACCCCGCGCCGGCGATCTGTCAAGCGGCATCGCCGCCGGGGTGTCTGGAAACCACAGTAGGACAACCATCGCCTGACAAGTCGCCGTCGCCCAGTTACATGGGGCGATGTGTGCACATCGCCCCATGATGGTCGCCTGGTTTCAGAGCAGTGCTCTGAGACCAGGCGACCTTCAGGCACCTGCGACATCGCCCCTTCATATGAGGCGACGTAGGGACGATGACGCCGGTGATAGGCCACGCCCCCACGTCACCTCTTTTATGGGCGGCGATGTCGCCCCGTGTAACGGGGCCCTAAGAGGCTCGTAAGTAGCTTTATTGTTGTTGCTTTGATTCTTCCAGTCTGAAGACCGGAATCGGACTAACTGAGCAGGGCACGTCAGTGGTGGGGGCTGAGAGAAGAGTGGAGACTAATCTGGATATGTGTGCCCAGACTGCTGTCACTCACAGAGAGGCAGCCCCACCCCCACCAGTGAGGTGCCCTGCTCAGTAGTTCCGATATTCCAGTTTTCAGACTGGAAGGATCAAATCTAAATAATAATAATAATATTTACTCTCTAATATAGCACCATTAATTCCAAATCACTTTAAATACATCAGCAACACAGTCCCCATTGGGGCTCACAATCTAAATTCCCTTTCAATACATATTTGGAGTCTGGAAGGAAACCCACACAAACACAGGGAGAACATACAAACGCCTTGCAGATGTTGTCCAGATTACAGGATCAAAGTAGGCAGCAGAAGTATTAGGACAACACAAAGGGGGTCAGATTAGTCATGGAAAACCTCTTTAAGGCTCTCTATAATGTAGTTTATGGCATTTCTCATGTGGCCTTCCCCTCTCTTGATGATGAAGAGTTACCCCCATTCTGCCCATAGGTGCAGATCCCACTCTCAGGATGACTATTTACCATTCATTTCTAGTATACACTTTTATCTATCACATTTCATTTTATGGCATACACATCTGATATGCCAAAACATATCTCAGATGGGACCCTTGAGAATGATTCAACAATGTGGCCCTGGAACCAGAAAATGTTGTGCACACCTGATATAAATGAATGTGCATATTAGAATAAAATCCGCTATTTGGGGAATATATGCTAAATAATAATAAACCCCAGCAGCTCTGTGTATCCAAGTTATAAGACTCAGGCGCCTGGCTCCAAAATCATAGCTTGTATAAATATCCAAAAAACAAGAGAGCAGGTGCAGGTCACAAGGCCTGGAGCACAGACTACTGTATATAATGAAGAATAGCAGCGCTCACATTTCACAAAGGTGCTAAAATCGCATTTATTCCAAAGCCATGAACACATATTGGCTCCAGCAATGAAATAGTGTCCTTGCCAAAGCTGAAAGCCTGTGTACATGGGCTTGGAATAAGTATATTTCACCTTTTTGAAATGGGAATGTTGTTATATTAGTTCGATCCACAAAAAATGGAAGCAGCATTCAGTCAAATAATACAGAACAGCGCTGGGCTTCTATTGGCCCATAGGGAAACAACTGGTTCACGACTGAACCTTTCTCAGTGTCATGAATTAAAGGTTTGCTGTATGGGTGTAAAAGAAAACACTTGAACTTATTTGCATCATATAGCTTCCATTTTTTGGCCGATTTTTTGAGATTTGAAGCTTATTTTGGATGTAGATAGTGCAGATTACACTGGTACGGGCATTGGTTACACTCCTGGAGGAGGAATCCGCACACTGACACTTCCTCTCCGCACACTGACCCTTCCTCTGCGCACACTGACCTTCCTCTCCGCACACTGACCCTTCCTCTCCGCACACTGACCCTTCCTCTGCGCACACTGACCTTCCTCTCCGCACACTGACCCTTCCTCTCCGCACACTGACCCTTCCTCTGCGCACACTGACCTTCCTCTCCGCATACTGACTTTTCCTCTCTGCACACTGACCCTTCCCCTGCGCACACTGACCCTTTCTCTCTGCACACTAACCCTCCTCTCCCCATACTGACTCCTATTCTCTGCACACTGACCCTTCCACTGCACATACTGACCCTTCCTCTCCGCATACTGACCCTTCCTCTCTGCACACTGACCCTTCCTCTCTGCACACTGACTCTTCCTCTCACCACACTGTCCCCCCTCTCCGCACAATGACCCTACCTCTCTGCACACTGACCCCTCCTGGCTGCACTGACCCTTCCTCTTCGCACACTGTCCCTCCTCTCTGCACACTGACCATTCCTCTCTGCACACTGACCCTCCTCTCTGCATACTGACCCTCCCTCCTCTCCGCACACTGACCCTTCCTCTGCACACACTGACCTTCCTCTCCGCATACTGACTTTTCCTCTCTGCACACTGACCCTTCCCCTGCGCACACTGACCCTTTCTCTCTGCACACTAACCCTCCTCTCCCCATACTGACTCCTATTCTCTGCACACTGACCCTTCCACTGCACATACTGACCCTTCCTCTCCGCATACTGACCCTTCCTCTCTGCACACTGACCCTTCCTCTCTGCACACTGACTCTTCCTCTCACCACACTGTCCCTCCTCTCCGCACAATGACCCTACCTCTCTGCACACTGACCCCTCCTGGCTGCACTGACCCTTCCTCTTCGCACACTGTCCCTCCTCTCTGTACACTGACCATTCCTCTCTGCACACTGACCCTCCTCTCTGCATACTGACCCTCCTCTCCGCACACTGACCCTTCCTCTGCGCACACTGACCTTCCTCTCCGCATACTGACTTTTCCTCTCTGCACACTGACCCTTCCCCTGCGCACACTGACCCTTTCTCTCTGCACACTAACCCTCCTCTCCCCATACTGACTCCTATTCTCTGCACACTGAGCCTTCCACTGCACATACTGACCCTTCCTCTCCGCATACTGACCCTTCCTCTCTGCACACTGACCCTTCCTCTCTGCACACTGACTCTTCCTCTCACCACACTGTCCCTCCTCTCCGCTCAATGACCCTACCTCTCTGCACACTGACCCCTCCTGGCTGCACTGACCCTTCCTCTTCGCACACTGTCCCTCCTCTCTGCACACTGACCATTCCTCTCTGCACACTGACCCTCCTCTCTGCACACTGACCCTCCTCTCTGCACACTGACCCTTCCTCTCTGCACACTGACCCTTCCTCTCTGCACACTGACCCTTCCTCTCTGCACACTGATGTCGAGCCCCAGGCCTGGGGGGTACTCAGGTATCAGGCTCAGAGGGGTTCACGGGAAAGTCACGGGTGGCGGTGCCCGAGCCCGTGGCCTGGGTGACACTTCAAAGAGGGGTTATGTACAAGGAAAAGAGTTGTTGTCTCATGACGCCACCTGTAGTACCTGGTGATTGGTCACCAATGCCGCTACAGTCCTCCGGAGGGCGATGGTATTGCGGCAAGGATGGCAAAGCTTCCTACAGGTGCAGCGTAGAGTAAAGGGGCAGCTTGGAGTAAAGGGGCAGCTTGGAGTAGGACTTGAGGCCAGTGTAGAAAGCAGTGGGGCAGTCTATATGGAGGCTGGGGACGGAGAGGAATAACGCACACACACTGAAGAAAGTCTCTTTTACCTTTTACTGATGGTATTCACAGGTAAAGATGTTCAGAGCACTGTCGGGTGACCAGGTGCACAGTGAGTCGCCACAGCAAGTGGGTATAAGGCCTCCTCAGGTTCCCTGCTGTCACTGAAGCCCTGTCTGTATACAACACGACTGGCCTCCTCACTTTTTCTGGTCCTCTCTCTCTCTCCTCCTGCGCGGTCCACGGGTTACCCTCTTTGATCACTGCTGTGTTATTCCACACTACGGTGTCTGGCTCCCTTTTGCTGGGTACGCACGGGGACCGGGTGACTAAAGTCTTCTCGGTGTGCAGAGGTTTTCTGCAGTCCTAGAGTGATCCTGCAGGTGCGGACCCCCAGAGTCCAGTACGTCTTGGGCAAACTTCCACTAGTTTCTCTTCTCCCTTAGTTAAGCTCCATGCCTTCTGTCCCCACTCCTAGGCTTGGCTCAACGCCAGAAGGGCTGCTCCGGATCACAGGTTCGGGCCTAAACGCGGCACCGAGCACCAGGACGTCTTCGCAGCTCTCCTAGCGTCTGCACACTCTACCTAACTCCTCCCCCAGCAGCAGTATTTATAGGGGATCTCACCTAAAGTCAGTGAGTCTAGCTCCCCCTACTGTACCGAGGTGGAAGGTGTTGCATGTAATAGGTACCTGTTGGGGAAATCCAGCTGTGCAGTAGGTAAGGCTGTAGCTACCTGCGTGAGCAGGGCGCCACATACCCCCCCTAGTTAACATCAGTACTCCTGGACTGAGCATTTTTGTTTTTGAATAAAAAGGAATAACAATGATAACAGGTAACCTATTTACAGAGTCAAAAAATATAAAAATTTACAAAAACCACTGAAAAAGATGGCAAAATGAAAACAGGTAAGTCCATACGGTGCTAGTCCATTCACCTCAGGCTTCGAAAAAGAGAAGTTTGTTGTCACACCAGTCCTGTGACCATGGTCCTTTTAAATGCAATCCGGGGAAAAGTTCAAAGGGATAGGTTCAGTTCAAAATAGTCTGTACAGTAAATTTCCTGTACGCTCCGGGTAAGAAAAGGGGAAAAGTCTTTCAAAAGTCCATATTTTCAATAAAAATGATGGGAGTGATGGTGTACCACGGTCCGCGCTGCTCAGGGTTCAGAATAACTCACCAGGGAGCCAATCAAATTTCCATCCTCTTTATTCCTCCATCGCGTTTCAGCGCCACACCCGGCGCCTTCCTCAGGGATATCCGTGGTACACCATCACTCCCATCATTTTTCTTGGAACATACCACTATCCAGTGGTAGGTGGAGGTCCTGCAGCAGCTTGGAACATTGATTCCGAAACGCCTTCAAACCAGTTGTGGGGATCACAACTGGACCAGGTGAGCGGCTCCACAGCACCACCACAATACACTAGTGTCACTAGTGATAGGGCACTATTGCGCCTCTTGTCCCCCCCCCTTTTATATTTTACAATATTTTCAATAAACACATTTTCAAACAACACATTTCCCTATGGGTGTCTCTGCTTAGGAGACTTGGTATCTCCCCACCCCAGGCACTTTCTGTTCCTAACCCAATGTGCATGGGGCTGGGCCCAGTTCCTCCACCCTTCTGTACACTACTATGTACACTGTTATAGCTGCTATTTACATGTTACTGCCTCTGTTCATTCTACTTCTGACTTTACTGTGCCCCTCTCCATACCTAGACAGGGGTTGACCTTGTGTGCTCCTCTGTGACTTGCGCACTACAGGTATCTGTCACAGGTGAGGTTTCTAGTGATGGGTATGGTACAGGTATGTCAGATAAGGGTCTGTGTGACCTTAGTCTCACTACAGGGCTAGCAGGTGTACCGATTGCAGCATCCTCAGATTCTCTAGAAATGGGTATTTCTTCCTGATTCCTTTGTACCACTTTTTGGTGCTGGTAGAAATTAAAAAAGGCACTAAGATGGCTCCATCCTACCAAGGCCAAACTTCTGGGAAATCTCCTAGGATCGTTGATATTACCTTCTCCTTTGGGCTTTCACATGGACTGGATTCTTCTGGTTCTTCTTTTGGTTGTGTTGGAGGATTCTCGTTTTCCCATTCAGTTGGACACTTCTTGATATGGTTCCATGACACTGTCTGAGTGGTCTTTCCACCATTCTTACTTATGAGACACACTTTGTCATTGTCAAATCCAGAATCTAGCAGGAAATAGGGTTCTGTTCCCACTGGTCATCCAATTTGTCTTGTTTTCTCTTTCTCTTCAAGACAATGCATCCAGGTACAATAGGCTCTGCTGGAGCATGTTTGTTGAAGTCCCTTTCTTTTTTCTCACGGGCTTTCTCCAGGTTGTCTTCAACATAAGCTTGAACTATTCTGTATTGCTCGAGGAGGTTCCAGTTGGGCATTGAGCCATCTGCTTTGGGGTCAACTACTTTGAGTTCCAAGTCTACGGGTAACCTTCCTGTATAGGCTCTCATCAGGTAAGCTGGTGTACAGTTTGTACAACTTACTGGAATGTGGTTATACATGTCAACCAAGTCTGATAGTTTCTCCGGACATTGGTTCCTTTCTTCCAAGGGTAGGATCTTCAACATGTCCATGATGATATTGTTCATCTTCTCACATAATCCATTGGTTTGGGGATGATATGGGGTCATCCTAATCTTCTTACACCCATACATGTGGCAGAACTCTTGGAAGATCTCTGCTTCAAAAGCTGAACCTTGGTCTGTTAGGATCTGCTCCGGATAACCTAATGGTCTGCAGAAAACATTTTGGAATGTTCTGGCAGCGGTAGCAGCTGTCAAGTCTTTCACGGGGGTAACCATCAGGAAACTGGAGTAATGGTCTACAATGGTCAACGTGTATGTGTAGCCAGATCTACTTGGAGTCAGCTTTACGTGGTCCAGAGGTACAATTTCCAGAGGCTGCTTCGTCATGATGGGCTGGAGCGGTGCTTTCTGGCTCTGTAAGTCTTTTCTTCTAAAGCTACAGGGTCCACAATTCTTACATCACCTCTCAATGGATCCACGCATGCCTACCCAAAAGAACCTATCTTTCAGTAGCATCTCCAACTTCTTCCGCCCAAAATGACCAGTCTGGTTATGGTAGGCGTTCAACACCATCTGCACTTCTGACTTCAGCACAATGATTTGCCAGACCATCTCGTGAGTCCTTGGGTTAATGTGTCTTCTGCAGAGCTTCTCCTGATAAATGAACAGCTTGCTCCTTTCGTTCCACAGATGTTTGACTTCTGGTTGGGGGTTTTCTGGTAGCTTTGCTGACTCCTGGATTATCAGCTGCTTTACCAAACTGACAGACGGGTCATTGTCTTGCACTTCATTTCAACCAAAGTGTGGCAACAGGTTCACCATTCTCACAGGAGGGTCTTTACGGGTTTGCTGGCACTGAGTTACTCTTAATTGATGGAATGCTGGTAACTCCACTTCTTCTAGTTCATCTTCATCTACGCCCACGTCTGACAGGTGAGGCATTCTGGACAAGGCATCCGCGTATCCATTCTTGTGCCCAGCCCGGTACTTGATGGTAAACTGGTAGTTGGACAATCTGGCCATCCATCTCTGCTCCATGGCTCCCAACTTTGCAGTCTCCACTTGGGTCAGCAGATTGTAATCCGTGTAGGCTGTAAACTTCCTAGATGCCAGGTAGTCCTTAAACCTTTCTGTGACGGCCCAGACCAAGGCCAGGAATTCCAGCTTGAAGGAACTGTAGTTCTCCGGTTTCTTCTCTGTGGGGCGCAGCTTCCTACTGGCATAGGTAATCACTCTTTCTTTGCTCTCTTGCCTCTGAGAAAGGACGGCTCCTAGTCCTACATTGCTGGCATCCGTGTACAGCAGGAATGGCAGGTTGTAGTCCGGGTAAGCAACGATGGCTTCTCCAGTCAGGGCTTCCTTCATTATCTGGAACGATTGCTCTTGTTCCTTGCCCCACTCCCATGGAGAATCCTTAGAATTGCCCTTCTTGGGCTGGCCTACTAAGAGGTTTTGCAGGGAAGCAGCATTCTTCGTGTACTCCTTTATGAACCTCTTATAGTAGCCCACCAGTCCCAGGAATTGACGTACTTCCTTCAGGGTCTTGGGTTTTGGCCACTCCTTGATAGCTGTCACCTTGTCTGGATCAGGGGCCACATCTTCAGCAATGACTATGTGTCCCAGGTACTGTACTCTTGGCTTTAACAGGTGGCATTTGGATGGTTTCAGCTTCATCCTGTATTTGGCCAGAGCTTCAAACACCTCTGCTAGATGGGTTACATGTGCCTCATAGGTCTTAGAGTACACAATCACATCATCCAGGCAGAGCAGTACCATTTCAAATTTCTTATGCCCCAGGCAACTCTCCATCAATCTCTGGAAGGTTCCGGGTGCATTACATAGTCCAAATGGCATGCTGTTAAATTCACACAGGCCCATAGGTGTTGTGAATGCCATCTTCTCGCGGTCTTCCTCTGCTACGGACACCTGCCAATACCTACTAGTGAGGTCTAAGGTGGAAAAGTAATTGGCAGACTTCAATGCAGCTAAGGATTCCTCTATATGAGGTAACAGATAAGCATCCTAGTGTGTTATGCAGTTTATTTGCCTATAGTCTACACACATCCTCATACTGCCATCTTTCTTCCTGACTAGGACTAATGGAGCTGCCGAGGGACTACAGCTATCTTATATAACCCCTGCGTCCTTCATGTCCTGTAGCATTTCTTTGGATATCTGGTAATGTGTAGGTGGAATAGGCCTGTACCGCCCTTTGATTGGTGGATGTGTACTTGTGGGGATATGATGTTGCACCCCCTTTATCCTACCAAAGTCAAGTGAATGCTTACTAAAGACTTGTTCGAACTCTTTGACTAAACACCTTGCTATTCATACACAGGAGTAGTGTCAGTTCCTACATGGAGTTGCTGGCACCAGTCCTCCAGTGGCCCTGTTGTATCATCAGGTTTTGCCCCTTTGGCATGGGGTAAGTGTCCCACTGCTTGGATCTCGTTGTTGTTTACTGTGTACACTTTAGCAACAGTTGCATACCTGGTAACATAATGTGGCGCCCCACCAAGCAGGTGTCACAGAGGGTACTGCACCTGTAAAAGAGGTGCAAATACTCCAGCTGCATGTGGATCATAGGATGGTGGGTGGTACCCATTAACCAGCACACCCACACTAGATCAGACGGTGGAAGGTTACCCGGGAGGGGATAAAAACCACTTCCAGGGGGAACAAGAGGTCGTCCTTTACCTCGAGGTCTTAGACCTTTAGGTCTTTTGCCCTTTGGCCTTTTGACCGAGGTCTTGGTCCTTGCCTCTAAGCTGGTAGGCATAAGGGTCTCTCGGCTGAGGGACTCGAGAGAGAGGGAACAGGAGTGAAGGAAGGAAAGATCCCAGGAGCAGACAGCCAGAAGGGAGCTAGAAAGAACTTGAGGAGGATCAACCCTGAAAGCTTACCGGGCACTGGAGCCCGCACCTGTGGATACTTTAGGACCACAGAAAATCCGGAGACTCGTGGAGTCTACACTTCTCCCGGGCACCTGAGTGACCAAAAGAGGGTACCAGGCACTGCTTGATGGTTCGGCAGTCAGCCAGCAGAAGGTTATCCGACGGGAGCAAAGGAGAGAGAAAGAGGGGGGTCAGGTTGGTTTTAAGAAACCAGACTTCACACTACCACTGGAAAGCAGGAAAGGAACAGACGATGGTGGAGCATGAAGGCACACACCAAGGGTCCTCCATACCACCTAAGATATGCCTGCAGCCACCAGTTCAGCTATCTGTCCTCACACCATTAGGAGTGCTACGTTGTAACTTTGTATGCAACCAATACAAATGCCAGTAAAGTACCGGAGGAACAGTGACTTTGGACTCAGTTTGTTTTCTTTGCATGAACTTGTTTCCTTTACACTACGCTGTCCCAGAGGTCCAGTCCTACCTTTGGAGGACTTCACCATCCTAGCCGCGATACCATCTACCTCCGGCGGAATGTGGCGGCGTTGGTGCAATTCACCAGAAACTACAGGTGGCGTCACGACAACAAACTTTGTAAATAGTCCCCTGAAAATATCACCCCCCTTTTTTAAAAGATACCCCAGGACACGGGGTCACGCGCGGCCGCCATTCCCCGTGACACAGTTAACCCCTTTGCCGCCTGACACCCGAGTACCCCAAAGTCTGGGCTCAACAATAACCTCTTCACTGCCACAGTTTAAGATGCGAACTGGTACTCTCCCATTGTGTACATCAACCACCCCCCTGGCTGTCAAGAGTGTAGGTCTGTGCTCTGTGCTGATGGGCTCCACTAATGCCTGGTAGTCCTGCCCTCTCAGACCGATAGCTGCTCCACACCATATCAACATCTCACTCATTGGGGGAATCAAAATAGGAAACGGGTCTGTCACCCGTGCAGTACCAATTTCACCACCTGTAATTGTTACCTGCTGATGGTGCAAGAGGGCTCTTATCTCACACTGAAGGACCTTCCTCTGACCAGGTTTGGTAGTATCTGCAATCTGTTGAAGCAAAGACAAAACTTCTCCCATGCAATTGCTAACAACATTTGTACCAAGTATTATATACGGGTCATTTGCATTACTTGCTTCTGCTACTACTAGAACCCCTTGGTTTTGCAATTCAACCTTCCTCACCTTTATTGGTACTTCTCTAACCCCCATCACAGTTAGTGGTGCACCGTTAGATGCACTGAGGGTGAAGTCCATGGCAGGCTGTTTCAGTTCTGCATCAGTCCAGTACTTTTTGTAAAGGATATAGGGGATGGTGGTCACCTGCAACCCGGTATCCAGCAGAGTAGGTGTTGGGATGCCATCTAGTACAATTGACAGGAACGGCCTCTGTCCGATGAAGGTCTTGTACCAGGTGGCTGGACCCAGTTGAGTTACTCCTGGGGTTTGGCCCCGGCCCCCAGGGTCTGCTCGTTTAAAGGACAGCTTCTTGCGATGTGGCCGATTCTGTTGCAGAGACGGCAGATGGGCTCCCCAGTGGAGCTGTAGCGGTCGGTGGTTCTCCCTCGGTACTCTGTGGCTTGCCTCGCTCTCATCCAGGGTACATCTTCCAGACTGTCAGCAAGTTGAATCAGCCGTTGAGGTCGGGGCTGGGGTCTTGACGCTGGCTGTTGATTCTGCTGCAGCTGTAGAGCGTCCATCACCTTGGTTATGTTCTTGCTCATCTGGCGCATTTCAGCACGCATCTCAGCACGCAGAGAGTCATACTTGTCAGGCTGTAAAACAAAAGAAAAGTCTGAGGAAGACTGTCAGAGTACAGTTAAAACATGTTGTGGAGCTAAGGGGAAATAAAGTTGCCTGTTAATGAAATCCATTTAGGTGCCTGTCATTTGAGCGCTCCCACAAAGACCGCTTTCATCCTTGTAACATACTTGTCAGGCTGAGCAGATTGTACACTGTGCGTAGCCGCAGACACGGATACTGGTTTCGGGGTAGCCTGCGCCTCACCACAGCACCACCGTTTGATGACAGCTTCATGGGTGTCTACTAGCCGCAACCCCTTTATGGCCATGTCCTTTAAAGTGTTAAAGTCAGCTTCCAGGTGCCTCAGCGACCACCAACGCACAGCCTTATTGTCCTCGGGGGATAGCAATCCCCGGGTGAATTGTTCAATCAAGGCTTATTTTCATCGGGTGCACTGGCAGGGCTGAAATGCTTAAGAGCTCTCAATGCTTCCTCTAGGCGCCAAGCGTAAGATCTGATATCATCTCCTGGTCTCTGGTAGCAATGATGGAAGCGCATGCGTATATCAGCTTCATTGCACTCTTCAAAAGTAGCTCTCAATTTATCAAATATAGTGGCCTCTGATCTTCGTTCAGCAGCAGCCCAAGCCTCACTCTCTTTCTCTGCCGCACCAGTTAACTGTCTGAGTACCACAGCAGCACACTGCTGACCAGTCATCGCATACATATCCAGGACACTAGTGATTTTCCTCCTGAAAACAGTCAACATATCAGGGTGACCATCAAACTGGGGCAACCACTTGGCCCCTGGGATGTATGGGAGTGAGATCGGCATGATCGAGGCGACTGCGCCCGGCGCGCCAGTGGTGCTGGCAGTGCTACTGGAGGCAGCCATGATCGCTTCAGGGTAATTCTCAGGGTCAGCGAACGTGCTTTTGTCGCTCGCTGGAGGAGTCCGACTTGCTGGAGGCCCCCCTAGTGAATTACAGCCAGTGTTCAAACTGTTAAACTGTTCGGGATTTCCGGACTAAGCCACAGCGCTTGGGAATGCTTGGCTGAGCGAGGGGCGGGCTCCAGTTTCGCGCTCTACAAGCTGACATGCCCCCTTTCTTCCCGCTCTTCGGCGCAGTGATGGCGGCGTAGTTCAACAGTCACACAATACAGTTCAAATCACAGCACACAGTACCCTTTAACACCGGGCACGGGATCCTGTTCGTGTCGCCAGAAATTATGTCGAACCCCAGGCCCAGGGGGTACTCGGGTATCAGGCTCAGAGGGGTTCACGGGGATGTCACAGGTGGCGGTGCCTGAGCCCGTGGCCTGGGTGACACTTCAAAGAGGGGTTATGTACAAGGAAAAGAGTTGTTGTCTCGTGACGCCACCTGTAGTACCTGGTGATGGGTCACCAGCGCTGCCACAGTCTTCCGGAGGGCAATGGTATTGCGGCAAGGATGGCAAAGCTCCCTACAGGTGCAGCGTAGAGTAAAGGGGCAGCTTGGAGTAAAGAGGCAGCTTGGAATGGGATTAGAGGCCAGGGTAGGAAGCAGTGGGGCAGTTTATATGGAGGCTGGGGACGGAGAGGAATAACGCACACACACTGAAGAAAGTCTCTTTTACCTTTTACTGATGGTATTCACAGGTAAAGATGTCCAGAGCACTGTCGGGTGACCAGGTGCACAGTGAGTCTCCACAGCAAGTGGGTATAAGGCCTCCTCAGGTTCCCTGCTGTCACTGAAGCCCTGTCTGTATACAACACGACTGGCCTTCTCACTTTCTCTGGTCCTCTCTCTCCTCCTGCACGGTCCACGGGTTACCCTCTCTGATCACTGCGGTGTTATTCAACACTACAGTGTCTGACTCCCTTTTGCTGGGTACGCAGGGGGACCGGGTGACTAAAGTCTCCACGGTGTGCCGACGTTTTCTGCAGTCCTAGAGTGATCCTGCAGGTGCGGACCCACAGAGTCCGGTAAGTCTTGGGCAAACTTCAACTAGTTTCTCTTCTCCCTTAGTTAAGCTCCGTGCCTTCTGTCCCCACTCCTAGGCTTGGCTGAACAGCAGAAGGGCCGCTCCGGGTCACTGGTTTGGGCCTAACCACGGCACCGAGCACCAGGACATCTTCGCAGCTCTCCTAGCGTCTGCACACTCTACCTAACTCCTCCCCCAGCACCACTATTTATAGGGGATCTCACCTAAAGTCAGTGAGTCTAGCTCCCCCTACTGTATCGTAGTGGAAGTGTTTGCATGTAGTAGGTACCTGCTGTGGAAACCCAGCTGTGCAGTAGGGAAGGCTGTGGCTGTCTGCGTGAGCAGAGCGCCACACTGACCCCTCCTGGCCTCACACTGCCCCTTCCTCTCTGCACCCTAACCCCTCCTGGCCGCACACTGACCCCTTCTGGCCGCACTAACCCTTCCTCTTCGAACACACTGTCCCTCATGACCACGCACTGCCCCTTCCTCTCTGCACACTGAACCCTCCTCGCACACTGACCCTTCTGGCCGCACATACCACCTTGACCCTCCTTCCGCACACTGCCCCTCTGCCTCCCGCACTACTGACCCCTCTTGCCGCTACTCTTTGCACACTGTCCTCTGACCACACACGCCCCCTTCCTCTCCGCACACTGACCCCTCCTGGCCGCACACTGACCCCTCCTCTCCGCACACTGACCTCCTCCGCACACTGATCCTCTCCCTCTCCGCACACTGACCTCCTCTCGCACACTGACGCTTCTTCTCTGCACACTGACCCTTCCTCTCTCTGCACACTGACCCTTTCTCTCTGCACTTTGACCCTTCCTCTCTGCACACTGACCTTCTGACGCGCACCCAGGGCTCGGGTACTCAGCTCTCAGGGGTTTCAGTCTCTTGGGATTTCACTGGTGGCTTGCCCGAGGCTGTGGCCCTGGTGGTTAATTAAATAGGGGATTATTTACAGGGATTATATACAAAATTGTTGTCGTGACCCACCTGCAGTGTCTGGTGATGCTCACCAGCGCCGCCACAGTCCTCCAGTGGTCGATGGTATTGTGGCTTAGATGGATTAGTCCCACGCAGGCGGGACTGGACCGCCGGGCAGCGATACTGTAAGAAAACAGTTTATAAAGGAAAGGATGCAGCAGAGTTGAGGCTTCACTTCACCAGGTACTTTTACTGAAAACTTCTCCAAAGTCATACAGTTCAGCAGTGCAGTAGATGGTATAATGGCAAATGCTACAGATGCTGCAACTGGAATCTCTGGCCGTTAGATGGATCCCTCCTTGTTACCTTTCTTGTTCCTCTCTCTCCTTGCCTCCCAGTAGCGGTGAAGTCTGACTCTTAAAAAATGATCTGACCTCCTGCTGATTTTCCTAGTCTCCTCTCCCTTGTACCCGTCGGGTGAACCTTTTACTTGTCCTTCGCAGGATCCTACTGCAGAACTGATTCCCCTCTTTTGGGCTCTTAGGGAGTCGGGGCCGTATCTGTAATATCCCCGTTCGTCGGATTCTCTGTGAGCCGTATAGGAACTCACAGTTGCGGGCTCGGTACCCGGTTACTTTCTTTTGGGGCAAACTCTTCTGTTACTCAATCCCCTTCTTAGAGTGAATGTGCGACTGAGCTAACTTCTCTCTCTCTCTTTCTTTTCTTTCTCTGGGATCTTTGCTGTCTTCGGCACCTCAGCCGAGGAGACCCTCCTTGCTCCCTCAGGCTGGCTGCCTGGTTCCCAACTCCTCACTGCTCCTCCAACCGACTAACTGCTGTCTGGTCACTAGTCCCCCTAGAGGCCACTATATCTCCTCCCGGGGTCCCTCCCATCTAGTATTCTAGTGTGTGGGTGTTAGCTCTAGGGTTCCACCTAGTGACCATAGTTCCAATTGCAGTGGAGTGACTACACCGCTTTTCTGGGTGCAGTACCCCTTTTGTGGCACCTACATGGTGAGGTGCCACACTTCCTCTCCGCACACTGACCCCTCCTGGCCACACACTGACCCCTCCTGGCCGCACACTGACCCCTCCTGGCGCACAATGACCCTTCCTGGCTGCACATGACCCTTCCTCTCCATAAACTGACCCCTCCTGAAGCTTATTTTGGATGTAGATAGTGCAGATTACACTGGTATGGGCATTGATTACACTCCTGGAGGAGGAATCTGCACACTGACCCTCCTCTACGCACATTGACCCTTCCTCTCTGCACACTGACCCTTACCTCTCCAACACTGACCCTTCCTCTCCGCACACTTGTGGCGCCCCACTATGTAGGTGCCACAAAAGGGGTACTACACCCATAAAAGCGGTGTAGTCACCTCACTGCAAGTGGAACTATGGCCAGTAGGTGGAACCCTAGGACTCACACCCCACACTAGTCAGCAGGTGGGAGGGACCCGGGAGGGTATATAGTGACCTCCAGGGGGCACTAGAGCGAGTCTAGTGGTCTAGGACAAAGTCTAGTCTAAGGAGACCAGTGAGAGTCGAGAAGTAAGGAACAAGTAAGGTCTCCTCGGCTGAGGGACCCAGAACAGCAAGAAGAGATCCCAGTAAGAAAGGAAAGGAGAAAGAAACTCACGGGAGAGTTCACTCAATGTGGGGAGCAAGAAGTAACCAGAGAGTTTGCCCCAGGAAGGAAACCGGGTACCGGGCCCGCACCTGTGAGAACCTACAAGTCTCACAGAAACCGATGACCGGGGATGTCTTCAGACACGACCCCGACTCCCAAAGAGCCCAGAAAGAGGGGAATCAGGAACAGCAGGCCATTGCAGTATCCAGAGAAGGTTCCCCGACGGGTACGAAGGAGAGAAGAACTAGGAACAGCAGGAGGTCAGATTAGTCTTCATGAAATCAGACTTCACTGCCACTGGAAGGCAAGGGAAAGAAAGAAACAGGAACGGCACACAGTGAGGGATCCATCTATCAGCCAGAAATTCCACTTGCAGCACCCGTAGAATTTGTCGTTGTAACATCTACTGCACTGAAAGACTGTAACGATGACTAAACGTTTTCCAGTAAAGTACCCGGTGAAGTGACTTTATCCACTCTGCTGCATCCTTTCTTGCATGAACTGTTTCCTTACAGAATCGCTGCCCCGGCGGTCCCAGTCCTGCCTGCGGAGGACTACACCATCATGCCGCAATACCATTGACCACCGGAGGACTGTAGCGGCGCTGGTGAGCATCACCAGGTACTGCAGGTGGTGTCACAAACATATATACTTTATTTTTCTTTACTTTAACCATTGACCACCAGGGCCACAGCCTCGGGCAGCCACCCGTGACATCCCAGACCGGCCTGAGAGCTGAGTACCCGGCCCTGGGCGAGTCACACTGACCCTTCCTCTCTGCATGCTGACCCTCCTCTCCGCATACTGACACTTCCTCTCTGCACACTGACCCTTCCCCTCGCACACTGACCCTTCCCCTCCGCACACTGACCCTCCTCTCCGCATACTGACTCCTACTCCTGCACACTGACCCTTCCCCTGCGTACACTGACCCTCCTCTCCGCATACTGACTCCTACTCTCGCACACTGACCCTTCCCTACGTACACTGACCCTTCCTCTCCACACACTGACCCTTCCTCTCTGCACACTGAACCTCCTCTCTGCACACTGACCCTTCCTCTCTGCACACTGAACCTCCTCTCTGCACACTGACCCTTCCTCTCACCACTGTGCCTCCTCTCCGCACAATGACCCTTCCTCTATGCGCACTGACCCCTCCTGGCCGCACACTGCCCCTTCCTCTCTGCACACTGACCCCCTCCTGGCCGCACACTGACCCTTCCTCTCTGCACACTGACCCCTCCTGGCCGCACACTGACCCTTCCTCTCCACACACTGCCCCTTCCTCTCCGCACACTGACCCCCTCCTGGCCGCAAACTGACCCTTCCTCTCCACACACTGACCCCCTCCTGGCCGCACACTGCCCCTTCCTCTCCGCACACTGACCCCTCCTGGCCGTACACTGACACTTCCTGGCCGAACACTGCCGCTTCCTCTCCACACACTGACCCCTCCTAGCCGCACTCTGACCCCTTCCTGGCCGCACTGACCCTTCCTCTTCACCACTGTCCCCCCTGGCTGCACACTGCCCTTTCCTCTCCGCACACTGACCCCTTTTGGCTGCACACTAGTCCTTCCTCTCCGCACTGCCCCTCATCTCTGCACACTACCTTCCTCTCTGCACACTGACCTCCTCCAGCCACTGCCCTTCTTCGCCACTGATCCCTCCGGCCGCACACTGCCTTCCTCTCCGCCATTGACCCCTGCTGGCACTGAGTCCACACTGACCTCCTTCCTCCCACTGACCTCCTCTCTGCACACTGCCCTTCCTCTCTGCACACTGACCCTCCCTGGCGCACACTGACCCTTCCTCTCTCGCACACTGACCCCCTCCTGCCGCACACTGACCTTCCTCCACACTAACTCCTCCTGCACACTGACCCTTCTCTCCGACCACTGCCCCTCTGCACACACTGACCCTCCTGCCGCACACTGCCCTTCTCTCCGCACACTGACCTTTTGGCTGCACACTGACCCTCCTGTCGCACACTGACCCTTCCTCTCCGCACACTGCCCTTCCTCTCTGCACACTGACCTTCCTCTCTGCACACTGACCCCTCCTGCGCACACTGCCCTTCCTCTCTGCACACTGACCCCTCTTGGCCGCACACTGACCCTCTTCGCAACTGCCTTCCTCGCACACTGACCCCTCCTGCCGCACACTGCCCTTCCTCTCCACACACTGACCCCCTCCTGGCCGCACACTGCCCTTCCTCTCCGCACACTGACCCCTCTGCCGCACACTGCCCCTTCCTCTCGCACACTGACCCCTCCTGGCACACTGTCCCTTCCTCTCTGCACACATGACCCTCCTGGCCGTACCTGCCCTTCTCTCGCACACTGACCCCTCCTGGCCGCTACACTGCACCCTCCTCTCCGCACACTGACCCCCTCCTGCCGCACACTGCCCTCCTCTCTGCACACTGACCCCTCCTGGCCGTCAACTGACCCCTTTCCTCTCGCACACTGACCCCTCCTGTCCGCACACTGCCCCTTCCTCTCGCACACTGACCCCTCCTGGCCCCACACTGACCCCTCCTGGCGCACACTGTCCCTTCCTCTCCGCACACTGACCCCTCCTGGCCGCACTACTGACCCTTCCTCGTCCGCACACTGACCCCCTCCTGGCCACACTGCCCTTCCTCTCGCACACTGACCCCTCTGGCCGCACACTGCCCCTTCCTCTCCGCACACTGACCCCCTCCTGGCCGCACACTGCCCCTTCCTCTCCGCACACTGACCCCCTCCTGGCCGCACACTGCCCCTCCTGCCGCACACTGAACCCCTCCTCCCACACTGCCCTTCCTCTCCGCACACTGACCTTCCTCTCTGCACACTGACCCTCCTCTCCGACACTGCCCTTCCTCTCGCACACTGACCCCCTCCTGGCCGCACACTGCCCTTCCTCTCGCACACTGACCCCCTCCTGGCCGCACACTGCCCCTTCCTCCGCACACTGACCCCTCCTGGCCGCACACTGCCCTTCTCTCGCACCTGACCCCCTCCTGGCCGCACACTGCCCCTTCTCTCGCACACTGACCCCTCCTGGCCGCACACTGCCCCTTCCTCTCCGCACACTGACCCCTCCTGGCCGCACACTGCCCCCTCCTCTCCGCACAATGACCCCCTCCTGGCCGCACACTGCACCTTCCTCTCGCACACTGACCCCCTCCTGGCCGCACACTGCCCCTTCCTCTCCGAACACTGACCCCTCCTGGCCGCACACTGACCCCCTCCGTCACACTGACCCGTTCCTGCTCGCTAGCCTCTGCGGTCAGTGTGCGGAAGAGAGGCAGACCCGCGCACAGGTCCGGCCCTCACACTGTGATATAGGCACGGCTCCGGCTGTGGACAAGGTGGCAGTGTGAGAGCAGAGACGTGAGCACAGGACCACAGACCCGGGAGAAGACCGGCCACACTGTCCAGGACGACACCTCTCTGGGAACTCTCCAGCGGAATGGGTTCAAGAGGACCCCCCAAGGTAAGCTGACTCACTTCCACATGTCACCAGCTATGCCCCTCTACTGTGCCAACGGCTCATCCTCTTCCTTCAGGTGCCAGCAGCCGAAAGTCCTTGTGCCATCTCGGGGATCTATACCCTCTCTCTGTCCCAAGTTATATCTCGTCACTGATGAGTATGTGCAGGGCATGCCAGACCTGGCATGATGGCGACACTGGTACCCCCCTGCTGTCACCTAGTACTGTAATACTTTGTGCGTCCGCCCCCAGCACGGCAGGGTTAATGTATTATACCTCTCTCACATCTATGTGGGGGGGCTGGACGTGGATGAATGAAGTGAATACATGACAATCGGTACCAGCACACGTGCAGCCGAATGTCTGACATCTGTACTGACAGATGACACCAGATCCCTACACAGATTGTCTGAGCATCCCCGGATCTGTAGTGATCTGCTATGGTGGAGAGCAATCTGCTGAGAAGACAGTTAATGCTGGGGATCCTCCGTCCTATGAGCCGTCTCTTTAAGCAGCGTTTCGCTGTGTGAAGTCACATGGGGTCACTTCAGTTCCTGCCCTGTTTTCCTTGTAGTTAAATAGCTCACATCACATGGCGACAGCTCCGCACCAGCTGCATTTCCTGCCCGGACGCTCGGGCACGCCACACGCCGGATGGTCACTCACTCGGAGATCAGCTGTGTGGACACCGCCGGGCGGACAGGTACTGGGGGGCATGGGGGGCATCAAAGGCAGAAGAACCCAGGTGCCAGCTCCATCACTGGGGCCAAACCCCACAGACACGACATGAGGCGACCAACAGGGGGATGGCACTCCTCATCATCATCATCATCATCACCCACTCAGGGCACACAAACCGAGGTGACCCAACCCTCTGTGCCCGCCGTCACAGCGATATATCAAGTGCCACCACCACCGGGCACAGCAGCGCAGCATGGAACAGGTTAATACCGGCGGCCCCTATAATGAGGAGGGTAATGGGCACGTGCCCCTGACCCCCCATCACCCCCATTACACCGACCCCACTGTCCTGAACAGCAATAAGGGAATGAAGTGAAAGATAATCTCAGAATTATGGAGGAGACAAATCTGTGATAACAGTCATTACTTATTATTATATTATAGGATTGAAAACAAATCTATTACCTTCAACTTATAATAGAGAATAATAATAGTAATGTATTAATATCATAATAATCTCTAATATAATAATAGTAATGTATTAATATAATCATCTCTACTATAGTATAATGTATTAATATCATACATTCTACTACTACTATATAATATATAATAATAATAATAGTAATGTATTAATATAATCATCTCTACTACTAATAATAATGTATTAATATGATAATCATCTCCAAATAATTAATATGTAATGTATTAATATGATAATCATCTCTACTACTACTACTACTAATAATAATAATAATAATAATAATAATAGTAATGTATTAATATCATCATCTCTACTGATAATAATAGTAATGTATTAATATCATCATCTCTACTAATAATAACAGTAATGTATTAATATCATAATCATCTCTACTAATAATAATAGTGATTCATTTCTTTCAGCACATTCCTTTCTAGATCCAGCTATAATAGAAATGTAATAATAAAGGAATAACAATAAACTTCTAATGATAAATCTGTATCAGACAAGAAAAGGGAACACAGAAAAGATACAAAGTGTTTGATACAATTTCTAACATTAAGTAGCAAGAAAAAATTGCAACAATATTAATATTCTCCTGATGAGAGCGATCTCCATAAAGAATGAACAGACTGCGATTATAGAAAATAATTGGAAGAATAGAATAATTAACAGAAAACACAAACTTATATACATTTATATAAATTAATATTCATGTCCTGATGAATGTCGACATCTCTAAATACTAAAGTGTCCCTCAAGATGTGAACGAATAATTGTATTTATTAAGTAGATAACTAGAAAATTAATTATTATTATTATTATTATTATTAACATTTTTATCAATATATAAAATTTTGAAAACAAATGATACTAAAAATCATATTAAAATTATACTAAACTCACTGAAATCTTGTTTTAGAAAAGTTTACCTAATAAATAAAAAAAACTATACAATTGTAATGTCGGGATGAGATTGTGATTATTTTTATGGTTATTAATAATGTCATAAAAAAAACAACCTCTTGATCCTTTCCATGTTCCGCATATTCAGGATTATATAGAAAATGCGCAATGATGTCCTATATGGGACCAGGAGGGTCCTGCGCCTCTCTGCAGAGCTTCCTCTACATTCTCACTTTTCCTGCTTTGTTCTTCCTTATCAGATCAATAAATCAGAACAGATTACTGATAGTGATCCCAGCCATAAATCCACCTGTGCACGGCAGGACAAGTGATCCCAGCTACTCCCATCATTGGGACTCCCTCCACAATGACAGCAGAAGTGGGATTATTCCCCAGATAAAGGCTCTTAGCACCTAATTATATGTGACAGCAGCTGTGACAACAAGGGAAGGAGCGAAGTATTAGATTCTAGGAGGAAATTGTCAGAAAAGTGCAGCCAAACCTAGGGGCCCGAATAATGGAAAGGGAGGAAGGGAGAGGTGGATAGATAGATAAAGACATAGACAGACAGACAGATAGAAGATATGGACGGATGGATAGACAATAATCAAAAAGTAGAGGCAGTACTCCAAAAAATTGAAAAATAAGATTTATTTAGGTTATATGGCGCAGCGACGTTTCGGCAGCAGCTCACCTTTATCCAGTCAGATGGTGATAGACAGATAGATAGATAGATAGATAGATAGATAGATAGATAAATAGATAGATAGATAGATAGATAGATAGATAGATAGATAGATAGATAGATAGATAGATAGATAGATAGATAAATAGATAGAGATAGATAGATAGAGATAGATAGAAAGATAGATAGATAGATAGATAGATAGATAAATAGATAAGATAGATAGATAGATAGATAGATAGATAGATAGATAGATAGATAGAAGTAGTAGATAGTAGAAGGATAGACATTTAGATTTAAGGAGATGTAATGGAAAGATGTATGGAAAGATAATAGATGGACAAAAGATGATAGACGTGACATAGTTGATAGCTAGATAGTGGATATACCGAATAGATAATAGGAAGACAGATAATGGATAGACAGATCCTGTATAAGGTGGGGAGGTGACAGACAGACAGACATCTGTGGGGGGGGGATCACCTGTCAGACTCCAGGAAGGTGGAGTGATGTGAAGCTGCTGGTTCCCCATCTGAGCTGATGATGTCATTAATGCCTACGAGGGTTGTAGCCACCCCCAGCCCCACATGTGCAGGGATATAAGCAGTATGTGTAGAGATCAGGTGGCACAAGGCGCCGGACACGATGATGAGGAGGAGGAAGGCTTGGGGAGCTCCGCCGTTCCTTTCCAGCAGTGACAGCAGAGTGTCTGTCATCCTCCACGCCGCCTCCTCTCAGCCAGGTACGGCTCCCTCTCTCCTCTCTCCTCCGCACACTGCCGCCCCGGAGCCCTCTGTGCCGCACTCATTGCCCCTTCTTGCCTCTTGTTCTTCGTAGTTTGCACTTGCTCCTCAGCGGTCGTATACATTACTATATGGGTAGACCTGTGTGCAGAGCAATGTGGAAAGAGAAGAGTTAAAAGGGCGCAATAATGAGGCCAATGAGCGCACATACAGCTGGACTGTCTGCAGGGTAGAGGGGGTTAACTCTGTCATTTCCAGAGCGAAAGAGAGAAGATATCATATGTAAAGACACATATGACAGCTATATACATTTGCATACACATACAGTATCTTACATACATTCCTATATCTAAGATTCAATATCCTACACACATACACAAATATGACATATATATATCTCATACATCAAAAATGTATATCGCTATGCATAAACATAGCTTACATATACATTACAATCTTCATGCATACACATATCTTTTAGCATATATATACATATCTTACATCTATATATCTTCTGATATATATATATATATAATATATAAACATTCAAATATCTTCATTCATACATATACTTATATCTATATATCTTCTGGCATATGTATAATATATAATATATATATTATATATATATATATCATATATATATCTATAATCACACATATACTGCATCAATATATCTCCATCTACACGACCTTGTTCTATATATCTTAGTATATATTTATATAATGTAATGTATTATATCTTCAGTATATATCTTCCATCCATACACATCTCACATATCCCCCTAGATGATGGCAGAGGGTTGTGTCCTCGTGGGCTGCACATGATGTCAGCAGTGCCAGGGCTAGCTGTGGGTGAGATATGGGCAGGGTATTAGCTTATGTTGCAGGTACAATATCTTTTTATGACCTTCCAGTTACCTGAGGGATTCATCCTGGTGATGGATATTCGGATCTACAATGTACATGTGCTGTCTACATTAGAAATGTTCAGATTACATATATTATATAAGCAATAAGTGAATTGACTGGAGCAGGGGACTACAAGTTCCAGCAGCCCCCTCCTTTGAACACGAGTTGTAGCATTGATATTGAAGGTAGATAGCTATGCCTGTATATTGGGCCCCACCTGATGAGGGCAGTGCACTGACCTTCATTGTCCAGGGTTGTTCATTACTATAGGGGGATAGATCTCCTCAGCTGAGTGACTAATGGTGCCTTGTCTGTGTTTCTGCAGGTGGACAGTTGAACACGATGCTGGATGCCATGGAGGTCCCAAGCCATTCCAGACAGCTTCTCCTGCAGCTGAACAGCCAGAGGACTAAGGGCTTCCTGTGTGATGTGATCATTGTGGTACAGAACGCCCTGTTCCGGGCCCATAAGAACATCTTAGCTGCTAGCAGTGTCTACTTGAAATCACTGGTTGTCCACGATAACTTGATCAACCTGGACCATGAGATGGTGAGCCCCAGCATCTTCCGCATCATCCTAGACTTCATCTACACGGGCAGACTGGGGGATGGGGAGCCAGCTAGTGAGCAGCTCTTTGGGGCAGTGCTGGCAGCTGCCAGCTACCTTCAGATCGCTGACCTGGTATCTCTATGCAAGAAGAAGCTGAAGAGAAATGGGAAATACTGCCATGTAAGGACAACAGGTTACCCAGGTTATGGGAGCCTTGGCAGGGGGCTGAGAGCCACAACCCCTGTCATCCAATCATGTTTTAATTCCACTCCAAGACCAGTAGACATACCACCTGGAGAACCAGTCAACCCCCTCAACACACACTGTGGAGAGCTGTATGCCTCTATATCTCAGGGGAACCAACTGCACCAGCATGGGCTGTGCCCACCAGAAAGGCACTGCTCTCCCTTGTGTGGACTTGACCTTTCCAAGAAAAGCCCAAGCCGTCCAACTAACCAGCTCCACTCAGATGGACCTGACAGCAGGGATCCCTCCCTACCAGGCAGACCAGAAAGCCCCCCAGTTAGTGCCAGTGTTCTGACCAACAGCAACTCTTACAAAGACCAAAACCATGGCTATCCAAAGCTGGACAGTACCCCACCTGTCCCTCACCCTGAGCCTTTTAGAAGCAGCCACCTTAGAAGTGATATGATGTTTGACTGGATGAAGCCTGAGCCAATTGGAAATTATGTGGATGAAAGTGATCGAGAGAAAGACTTGGATAGAGAGGACAAAGGTGAGAGTTCCCCTCTATCTCAGCAGCCCAGATATCCCAGCATTGAGAGTAATGAGCCAGATGATGACAAAAGTACCAGTGAAGAGACTGGTAGCAGTGGGGATCCCTCTCCTTCCTCCAACCTTGAAAGGTACCATTGTAACCACCTGTATGATCCAGAGAGCTATGGAGACAACCTGTATGTCTGTATTCCCTGTGGGAAAGGCTTTCCTAGTAGTGAGCAACTCAATGCCCATGTGGAAGCCCACAATGAAGAAGAACTGTACCACAAGGACAGCATGGAGCCTCCAGTGCCTTTTTTAGAGAAGACCAGTCAAAGTTTGGGGGACATAATCAGGCCCTATAGGTGCTCCTCCTGTGAGAAGTCCTACAAAGACCCCGCCACTTTGCGTCAGCATGAAAAGACTCATTGGCTCACTCGCCCCTACCCATGTAGCATTTGTGGAAAGAAGTTCACCCAAAGAGGAACAATGACCCGTCACATGAGGAGCCACCTTGGGCTCAAGCCATTTGCCTGTGATGCTTGTGGGATGCGTTTCACCAGACAATATCGCCTGACAGAGCACATGAGAATCCATTCTGGGGAAAAACCCTATGAGTGTCAAGTATGTGGAGGTAAGTTTGCTCAGCAAAGAAACCTCATTAGCCACATGAAAATGCACACCACTGGACCAGATGGAAAGCCCAAGCTGGACTTCCCTGACAGTGTCTATGCTATGGCCAAGTTTACTGCAGATCACCTAGGCCTTAAACAAGAGAAAGCAGCTGAAATCCTGTCCCAGACCTCACATTTTCTCAACGATCCCAAAACTATTGAGAGCCTCTACCCTTTGGCTAAATTCACAGCAGAACAGTTTGGACTAACCCAAGAAAAGGCTGCTGAGGTCTTAACCCAAAGTCAGCTCCTGGGCACTGATAGGATCATTGAAAGGTTCTCTTCTCCTTAACAACCACTTAATGTATGTGTCTTTAAAATAGAAAGTGACTCAGAACCAACACATGTGCACCACCATGGACCATAAAGACAATGTCCTCACCCTGCAATGCCCATTGTCTGGGCCTCCAAAGAATGATTGCCAAAGACTAAAGTGGCAGCTTGATCCTGTGAATCACTGAGTGACCAGGTAGAGGTGTCACATTGGGGAAGCAGCACTTTCAGAGGGACTTGTGCAAAGGCTCTGGTGCACTATCCCAAGGAAACAAGAAAGAAAATCCCTCCACCTTGTAGACAACCTTTCCTCTGCCCAAGGTAGTGGTGAGAGTTGCTGCTTTTTGTCCTATAAATGGTGGACATTCATATAGAAGTAATATTGTATTTTTTTGTATTGTAAGGACAATCAGATGCAGAAATCAGTATTTCCCATATGTAGTAGCTATGCAATATTGAATGCCCTGTAAAGATGTGAAGAGGTTATCCCAGGATCACTAGGCAGACTGATAGCAATGAACCGCAATGTGCGTATAAGCTGCCCTTGACTTGCATTAGAGACAATGGATTGGGGATGATTAGAACAAGTTGTGCTTTATCTGAAATGCTAATGACTCTATGCAATATGTTGGTAAAAGACCCTGACACTGAATTCCTATGAGTCCAGAGCATCCACAGATGACTATGTGTCCATTTCTGAAGAACAAGCATGACTCAACAGTCTGCATGCTGTGCAATCACAACGCCTTCACTGAGCCACAACAATGCATTCCAGATCCAGAGCCAACCATCCCCAGTCTACAGTCACTAGAAGCCAGGAGACAAGTCTGCCAAGTGACAGGGGAGCACTAGGATCCTGTGGTACTTCATGATGTACCATAGACATGATGGCCACCTGAAGCAGAGCACAGAGGGATGTTGCCTGCCAGGCTGGGGCCTTGTGAATTGCCTCATAGGTCCACTCATACCCACTATAGATGCCAAGAGTGGGGGTTTACTTCCTAGAAATGACACCTCCCTGCCAGTCATTATTTCCCAACTCTTCCTCGCCCCATTCTTGGGGGACCAAAGCAACTAGGCTCTGAGTGTGTGTGTGATGAGGGAATACTGATTTTTGCTGTCTGCACAGTGTATTATATGAATATTTTTGTATTATAATGAGGTCTCTTGGAGACTATTGTGCCTTAACCAATATACCACTTGATGCCTTGTATTTTGTAAGACCAGCAAACCTCCAGTCGAGCAGGGGTTAACTGCTTCTGCAGTGTTTAACAGCAATAAGCTCAGGTTTCCAGAATCAGGAGCTGAGCATCTATGCTTTATTACATGTGCAATCGCCTCCACAACCCTAACCCCACACCAAAGACATTATTACATTGGAGCAGTATCAAAACCAGATCAACCCCAACCTTCTTGGTACAGTGCCTTATGCTGAGACCAAAGCCAAAGAGCCAACACAATAACCACTAATGGGAGGGGGGCAAAGACTGTTCATGTGCTGACTGTAGATAGGCAATGATCCAATGTATTATATTATGTGCCAACTGTGAAGATGTGGGTACCTGCATATGTCTATAATAACCAAAGGTTCACAATCCATGGCATTACACAGATGTACTCCCACAGCTGCTGAGCTGACAGAGGTTTTCTGCCTTTGGTGTCTTGTTCTCACAGATCACAGTGTGAATCCTACTAGGACTGAGGACTATGCTTTGTATTAGACAGTCAGTCACTGTGTCACATATTGATGAATGTTATACTGGTGATGAGCAGAGACCACAAAAAGAGATCACAACCTGAAATAAACATATGAATACCACTTTGTGTCAGACATGCCTATGTCTCCTCTGTTAGATACCTCACACATTATCTTCTTCTCAAAGAAAGAGGTCAAAGGAAGGGTAACTAGAGTGACTGTGACCCATCCCATCCTCATGTTCTGCTCCTGCTTCACCTGGAACCAATTGCTGGAACATGTAAATGGTTGTATGTTACTTGTTATGGCAGCTGGGGGAAGCCAGAGCGGATCATCCTTGATCACACATCATCCCATGGACTACTTATTCTTATCTAACTTATTTTATCAAGTTGCCTTATTTAAGGAAGAACAAATTAAACTGTGCATCATAATAGTGTTGTCATCATTTCATGTGGGAATAATTTCATAGCACCGTCTCAATAATATCTGCATGACCTGTCAGAGGATACTGAGATCTACAACATGGGAATAGGAGATTACACCCAGGGGATTGCTTTCTCTATACTGTTGGAGACATTTGAATAATAAAAAAGAAATATTGCCATATTTTTTATGCCAAAAACAAAGTGTACACAACATATACATTTATTAATTATTAAAGTCAAGCATGAGACTAAAAAAACATAAATAAAAAAGGGCATAAACAAATGACTATGTGTCTGTCTCCTCAAAGGAGGAGGAGGAGGAGGAGGAGTGCTGCAGTTCTCTTTTTTGGTTTGTATAACTTGGTAAATTGAAGCATTGCCCTAACTCATCCTGTACCCCATGGAAATGGCTGTGCTGCTCTGAATTTTCTAAATACACCCACACATAGATATTTGATATATGCATGCTGTAATTTTTTTGGGCAGTGTTAAATGTGTCTGTATATATATATATATATATATAAACCTTTTTTTTAGAATTTAGAATTTTGCTCTATATATCTATATCTATCTATCTATTATCTAGAAAAAAATTCTAAATTCTAAAAAAAGTTTTTATTTGTCCTAGTTGTTTGACCCAGTGTCCCTGCTGGCACCAGTTCACATTATGCATGTGAGTGCTGTGCAGTTTTATATATATATATATATATGTGTATATATATATATATATATATATATATATATATATATATATAGTGTAAATGTTTAGAGAGAGAGAGAGTTGATGGGCAAACATGTACTGGCCCATATGTGTACCAAGCACCTTACATTACAGAGATAAGTATAAAAGGATCCACATCTTGGGGTTGTTGTTTTTTAAAGCTTGTTTTTATTTTTCTCAAATATATGGTTTACTTCTATCTATATATCTATATAGGCACATGACTGGCAGTGATTGTGTGCTGCTGTGACCTTTTTAGAGAGAGATACAAAAAGTATATATTTATATATATTTAATTCAAATGTGACATATACATATACAATCACATAGCCTTTTGAATATGCCACTTTACAACACACACTACACACAAAAAGTGCATATTCAAAGGCTATGTGTATATATATAACATTTGAATAAGCCAGTTTTTTGTATATATACATACACTTACACATACATACATTTGAATGTGCCAGGTTTTTCTATTTTTGTTTTTTACCTCTTTGCATAATACAGTTTCAATTCTCTCCTATTAGGTTATTATCACTAAAGAATAAAGGAAAAAGGAGCAAGACACCCATCCATTGACTCATTTCTGGCATGCTTTTGCTAACCTTATCTTACCTTTATTATATGTGATAGCCAGGTAGCATTAAACTGTCATTGACTGACGTGGTTGACAATAAGCCTCCAAGTATTTAGTGTAAGGTTTCAGATCACTAAGGCCCCTGGCATTCAGCAGTCAATGATTTTTCTCATATGCAAAGAGATAAAAATCCTATTTTCATCAATGTTTTGGGTCAGATCTTCAGTTGTTACCATCAGTGACATTCTTGTATGATAAAGGGAATATATTAAAGCTTCTCCTGCAAATGATCAATGCTGAAAACAAACAGCACAAGAATGGATCACTCAAAGGTTTCCCAGTCTGAATGGCCAGAAGTGAAAACCCATTGACTTGGCTGGGGATCCATTTGAGTGATCTGTTTTATACAGTGCACTGCAAAAAACGGATGCAAAATGGGACAGTGTGAATGTAGTCTAAATTCTATGACATCGGTGACACTTACTGGAATGAGTATAGATCACTTTGTAAATGGTGTCATTCAGTTGTAGGATCTTTATCAGCAGGTTTTCTGTAACTGCCTATGATCTTACTTGTAATTCACTGAGTCTTAGGCTATGTTCACACTGTGCGTTTTTGATCCGTTTTTTTGCAGTGAACGCATCACTTATTTAGAATCCCAGCAAAGTCAATGGGTTTTCAAGTTTCGCTGTTCAGTCTGTGTTTTTTGACCTAATCTGTTTTTTGGGTAAAAAAGTGATCCTGAAAAAGAGATGAGCATGTGAATTATTGCTGTATTTTTCTGATCCCCTTTTCCTAGTGAAACCATGGTCTGTGGGATAAAAAAAAAAACACACCAGAAAGAAAACATAAAAACAGATGATACGTTTCTGATCTGTTTCTTTGAAAAGCAGGTCCAGTTTTCAAGAGAAAAACGCACCAGAAAAAATGGATCAAAAATGCACAGTCTGAACATAGCCCTAGAGTGAAGCTTCCCAGCCTACACATGTAGCACGATCTACACTACATCTAATGTAGAACAGGCCAGACTGGAATGTGGCAGTCAAACAATGAAGGCAAAATGTTACCATAACTGATCCATAGGTTTTTGATGAGATTGTTCACACTCATTTGGCTCATTATTTGTTGTACCTGACCCTCTAAGGAATTAGATTGCCAAATGCTACATGTTGCCTAATAGCAACTAAGACTGTTTAGACATCTGTCATCATCAGTTAAAGGGAACCTGTCACCAGGTTATTGCCATCCCATCTGAGAGCAGCATAATGTAGAAATAGAGACCCTGATTCCAGCGATGTGTCATTTACTGAGCTGCTTGCAGTATTTTGATACAAATAGTGTTTTCTCTGTTGCAGATTTAGCAGTCTGTGAATATGCCAGACTACCTGGCAGCAGGTCAAGTAGTCCGCTAATGATAATCTCCAGATATCAAACAGTGATTTTATCAAAACTACACTGAGCAGCCAAGTAAGTGACACATCGCTGGAATCAAGATATCGGGTCCTATATTATGTTATTCTATAAATTAGGTTGCAAAATCCTGGTGACAGGTTCCCTTTAAGGTAGAAGAAAAAACAAACTGATCTGAATGGCCCAGGTATTGGACACTTGACCTAAGTATATGTTCACATGTCCAGTAATCATCAGTTAGGTTGGAGTCACAGTGGCATATGGTATCAGGTGTGACATGCTAATGACACTCAACTCAGGCTCTGTGGCAAGCGTGATCCGGGTGTCAAGCATCTGTGCTCAGATTCTGCAATCGGGTGATTAATCTCTCCATCTCCTCCATTGCCAGTGTCGGCATTTATGACACTGCACTCTGATGTCATCCCAGTCCAGTCCAATGTGTCACCTGTACCCATAGAGTTGTATGAGCTGAGACTTGCTGACAATCACAGCATGCTGCAGTTTTTCCTGTCCAATTAGGCCGAGGAAACCATCGCAGATTTGAGCTGCATCATTATTAACATAGGGCTGAGTGCAATGCAAGATTTTGTCACATTGCACTCGTGCGAGTTATACAATGGTGTGACTCTATCCATAGAACAGATCCACAACAATCCTTGGCAAGTCATACATTTTTCTTTCATTTGAAAAAGATCTGTTTTTGTCTTACTGGATCAGTTTCAATTGGAAGATAACGATTATTTAATGGATCTGTTTTCCATAGCCTTCAATGTTAAAAAAACGGATGTAGCTGAAATCAGTTTTTTAAAAAGTGGACAAAAACTTGTGTTTGCACAACTTCTTTCCAGCGGCGTGCTGCTGGGTCCATCACTGGACTTGTGAACTTAGTCTAAGAAGTCGTATCCCTTCACACACCTGTTACTACCTCTTTACAAACAAAAGTAAAGACATAATCGGCATTTTTAGTGCAATATATGGATGAGTCTACCCTATAGTCCTTCATGGAACATTTAACAAAGCCGAGGCTCTATAGTAATCTGTCAACCTTTATCTATATCTTATACTTAAAGGGACTCTGTCACCAGGTTTTGGTCATCCCATCTGACAGCAGAATTCTGTAGAAATAGAGACCCTGATTCCAGCGATGTGTCACTTACTGGGCTCCTTGCTGTCATTTTGATAAAATTACTTTTTCTCTCCTACAGATTCAGCAGCTCCTAAATATGACTAGACTACTTGATTAGTCCTGTAATGATAATCTCCAGATGATTTAACAGTGATTTTATCGAAAACTACACTGAGCAGCCTAGTAAGTGACACATCGCTGGAATCAGGGTCTCCATCTCTACATTATTCTGCTGTCAGATGAGATGACAAAAACCTGGTGACAAGGGCCCTTTAAATACCAGATGTATCTTCTATATCAATAATAATAATATTTACTATTCAGTGATCTAAAACAACCAAAATGTATAAAGAGACTTGGGCAAATTTATTTTTAGACATCAATATTCTAATACTGTGACCACCGATTCCAGGTAGAGCTGGATTTTAAGATAAAGGTTTTTATATGTACTAGACTTCACGTACAGAATTTGTAGCACTTATTGCTCTATTTTAAAAACGGTCACAGGATAGAACCAGGATGGACCCCATTAAATTCAATGGGGTTGGGACTATTCTGCTTCAATGTATAGTATAAACTATTTCTTTGACTAATCACTTCTGTATGGTGGTTACACACAATCATTGTGTCATATTGAAATCTCTGTTGCAGTGAAATCATGGACAATAGTTCCATTTTGTGGCTGTGTACAAAAGGTGCAAAATGTCCATGATTTCACTGCAACAGAGATGTTCAGATTTGGACACAATGATTGTGTGTAACCACAACAACAGTGAAGGTGAAAAAAAAAAGAACAGGGTGTGAACAGAGCCTAGGCTGTCAGGGTCACAAATGTGCATTATGTATATATTAATCTAAGAACGTTCAAAGTCCTGAGCTGATTAAAGACACAGTATCTCTGTAGGCTGGAATCCATATGCAGTTTGATTTTTCTGATCCAGTATTTTGAGTATCTTTGATTCCTTATGAATCTTATGTCTTACAAAACAATACTCAAAAATCACCAAAAACTGCCCAAATGTTTCCAGCCTTTTAATGGTTTCTGTTAGAACTTATTATTTATTTATAGAGCACCATCGATTCTATAGTGCTGTACATGAGAAAGGGTTACATAAAAACAAGTTAAAAATACAATGAAAAAACTAACACTCACAGACTGGTACAAAGGGAGAGAGGACCCTGCCCTTGTGGGCTTACATTCTTCAGGGCAATCGAGAGGGAAAATTTAGATTGGGTCAGCTCTGATGGTACTGGAGCGCTGGCTCTGGTGCTGATGGAGCACCAGGTCCGGTAATGGTGGAGTGCCAGGTCCGGTGGTGGTGGAGCACCAGGTCCAGTGGTGGTGGAGTATCAGGTCCGGTGGTGGAGGAGCGCAAGGACCGGTGGTGGAGCACTAGGTCTGGTGGTGGTGGAGCACCAGGTCTGGTGGTGGTGGAGCGCCAGGTCCAGTGGTTGTGGAGCGCCAGGTCTGGTGGTGGATCGCCAGGTCTGGTGGTGGTGGAGCACCAGGTCCGGTGATGGTGGAGTGCAAGGACCAGTGGTGGTGGAGCGCCAGGTCAGTTGGTGGTGAAGCATTGGGTCCAGTGGTGGTGGAGCGCCAGGTCCGGTGGTGGATCGCCATGTCCAGTGGTGGTAGATCACCAGGTCCGGTTGTGGTGGAGCATCAGGTCAGGTGGTGGTGGAGCACCAGGTCAGGTGGCGGTGGAGCGCCAGGTCCAGAGGCGGTGGAACGCCAGGTCTAGTGGCAGTGGGGTCATTGCAGGCTGTAGGCTGTTCTGAAGAGATCGGTTTTCAGGCTCCGCTTGAAAGTTCTGAGTGTAAGGGACAGTAGGATGTGTTGGGGTGCAAAGTTCCAGTGGATGGGGGAGGCTCTGAAATCTTAGAGGTGGTTAGATGACAAACGTACAAGTGTGGAGGAAGTTTATTCACACACTACACATTTGGTTAGGTTTTTGAAGAAAAGAAATCAAACAGATAAAAGTAGAGGTGTCAAAAAGATATCTAATTCTTCCCGTGTTTAGACTCAGTACACTTGTAGCACACATCTAGTTAGAGAGCTCCAAACTCCTTGCTTCCACTCAGACTGCCTAGTGCTACCATATAGGGAGTGCCCCCTATTGGTGGATAAAAGTAGCAAGAATTTAATCAGAATTGGGGTCTATTGACTTTAAAAAAAAAATCTACGTACACTTTCCACCTCACAAGCATATGGAGTTAATATTAATTACGAGCAAAATCTCACAGTACAAGGTATTTTAATAGCCATTGATAACTTTTTTTTTTAAGATTGTTTAATTCATAAGTTAAAAAACTAAATATGTAATAAGTGTATAAAGAACATATTTAAAAATATATTTTCTTTAATCCTTTTAAACTTAAATTCCACATTTTGATCTCTTAGCATTGTTTATTTTAGACCAAATAAAGCACCAACGTGACTCCATAATGATGCAGCTTTGGGGCTTTGAAGACATAGCTTTCTTGATTTTTTTTCATACAATTTTAATAATTCCATTGATATATGAAAAATTGCGTTCACACTGGTCTAAATGACTTAAGTTTATTCTCTGGGTCCATCCGATCATGGCATTGCTGAACTTATACAGGATTGTATTACTACAACTGAACAATAGAAATATTAAAAAAAGCATTTATTTTCATGTTGCCATATAATAAGAGCAATACTTTTATATATTCATGAAGTGAAGTATATGAGAGCTTGTTCTTTCAGGATAAGCTGTAGTTTCCATTGGTAGCAATATGTAATACATAGGACGCTGTTCTGCTGTTTGCACATAGCCTAATGGTGGGGTTACACGTAGCGATATCGTCCCGATATCGCATACAACGGCGCGGGAGCGCGCATTTTGGGAGCACTTTTCCCGATATCGCATCGCCGGTTTACACGCTGCGATATTGGGAAACAACGTCCCTCCGATGTGTACGCCCACCAACCCAGTAACGACCATTTAACATGGGAGTTAATGGGTGAGGTGTGAGTACACATCGGAGTTGGGCTGTCACACGCAGCGATGCTGGTACAATGGCCTTGCGATATCGGGGAGTTGAAAAGCTTTGCTATTCAACTCCGATATCGTTTTGGCATCGTTCCAGCATCGCGTTGTACGTTAAAACAGTACAACGCGCACACGATATCGGGTCCAACTCGCGACCCACGTGACTTTTTGCCGGAGTTGGGTGGGAGTTGGACGCCGATATCGCGGCGTATAAACCCACCATAAGGGTCCATACCATCCCACATGGTAAATCTATGTCACCTGGCACTGCTACATAGGTTTGGGCACTTAGCAATTAGTTCAAACAAACAAACCACCAGAACAGTAGTAATAACCTCGTGTTGATTTCATGATAGTCCTATCCTGCTCTAGTTTAATTATTAGGACTAGTAAAGTGAACCCTTCATACTAAATTCATCCGTGGATACCACTAGGAGTTATGCTCAAAAATAGTTTACACCTTTATTAATTATTAAAAACACATTAACAATACATGACAAAATGACATGAATCAATGGTGAGGAGATACAAGGATAGTGCCACGTTCAGGTAGTATCACCAAGACTATGAGCTCAGAAGGGGATTGTAATGCTACATATAAATCACACCAAGACTAAATTCAAGGGTGTGACAAGGGGTGTGACACCCCTTGAAAAAGTGATCAATGTGAAACGTACATTGGGGTTCACGTTCCAGGGCACTGGGGCTGAGCTCAGAAGTAGCATACAGCATATACAGCACCATGGGTGAAAGATTGCATTGCAGTAACTCCTATGTGATTGAATTTAGCCTTGGTGTGATGTATATGTAGCATTACAATCCCCTTCTGAGCTCATAGTCTTGGTGATACTATCTGAACGTGGCACTATCCTTGTATCTCCTCACCATTGATTCATGTAATTTTGTCATGTATTGTTAATGTGTTCTTAATAATTAATAAAGGTGTAAACTATTTTTGAACATAACTCCTAGCGGTATCCACTGATTAAAATAGGTCTGGGCACTGAATTTTGAGCCAAGAGGTTAATAAGTACATTTTCTAACATACTATGTATCTTACTGGGGAAAGAGGAATCAACGGTGAGATTGCTACCCAATACGTCACCATATGTCATTAGCTGAGAGGAACATAAGGCCACCCTGAATGAACCATTATGGTACCTTTACACGCCGCCACAACAGGATGGATACCAACCGCTACTTCACGTGCACGAGCACGCCCAAACGGTTACCAACGGGAAACGCATCCTCTTTACACGCCGCCACAAGGTGCGCTACGCTACGCTACATTTACAGCTAGCTACATCGCCGGGTGTCTCAAGTAGCCATCTGTAGCTCACCGTACCTCATTTACACAACGCTACAACAAGCTAATATGGGCGGACCTGGTGCAGCAGGGACAGCACATAGGCGTGCCACAATTGTGGATTACAAGACGTCCGTACGGTGATAGGACAAAGCCAGAACATCATGATTGGGCAGGCATCGCAGGAGGCTGGTTAATACAGCACGCTCGAGCAATTGTGTAGTGTGACTGGTCAGCTCCTTAAATATGCCTCCCTATGCAGCGACTACCAATCGTCATGCAGGAGCTTCCACCAATGATCGCAGATGGGGCGCGGTAACACGGAGCCTGGGTGACGCCTTAGCTACATTGCAGCTACATCGCCGGGTGTCCACAGTTCCCTTCTGTGGGTTCTTTACACGCCGATACAGCTCGCTACAATCGGCGATGTAGCCATCTGTTTATGGGCAGTGCACGGATACAGATGTATCTGTAGCCGGCTGTGTCGTCCCGTCTTCAGACGCCGCTACTACGGGCGATATTGGCGCGACAAGCTACATTTGTAGCCTGTAGCGGGTTGTATCCATCCTGCAGTGGCGGCGTGTAAAGGTACCATTAGAGCTGAAACTGTGCCTCTAACACGCCTTCCCCATAACCCCGATCCCCTCCCCTGTCACATTGTTTTTCTTGCTTTGGCAACACTAAATGTATGTTGGTTCTGCCATTAAAGCTTATTTGAATTTGAATTTACTATGCTAATGTGAAAATATTTTAAGCAGGTAAATACTCTTTTTGACCTGTTTCACACATATGTGCCTCTGGCACATATGTGGTCCATGCAGACACATGCCTGAGGCATGGACATAGGGGGACACATGACCCTCTATGGCCCCTTCAGATGTCCGTTATTCAGCACAGACCGTGTCGAGCAGATGCGTGTCCGTGTGCTTCACATGGTGACATGTCCATTTTTTAGCAGAAGCACGGACCCATTCAGGTCAATGGGTCCGTGCAAAAACGTCCCGCACACAGATGTCATCCATGTGACATTCGTGTGCATGGACCAGAACCAAAATTTGTAAGTTAAAAAACAAAGAATTTCATACCTCCCTCCAGCACTGCCTGTTCCTCTCACTTCCGCTTCCGGTGCCGCTCATTATTCTCATTTAATATTCACTGCACTGAGAGCTGCAGCGGCCCCGGAAGAGGGAGGAGCAGGCAGCGCTGGAGGGAGGTGAGTATGAAATGACAGGCTGTCTGTGTGCTATCTAGATAGCACACAGACAGCACACGTATGTCATACGATGCGTGACACACAGAAGCACCGCCCCCAAAAACAGCCTGCCTCACCCGTGCCTGTTTTGCATGGATGTGTGAAACAGATCTTTCTTGCAAATTTCCATTTGATAGAAATGGATTGATTGTCAATTCACACACAATGTACTGTGTAGCCCAATGCAGCCTTCTTATCTGGTAGTGGTGGGAGCACAGAGCTGAGCGCAGCGGCTGCTCAATGTCACCTCTTCCCTTCAATGTCAGGCAGGACGGAGGGAGGAAGAGCAGTGGGCCAGAACTTGGCATCAGCAGGACGTCCTGCATTGTGTGTGACAAACAATGGAAACAGAATCTTTGAAAAAGAGCAGATTCTACCAAAGTGAGGATGTTCAGCTGGAGTCACAGAGAGGGATGGGGACGTGCAGGCAGTACTGGTACTTCCCATCCCAGGGAGGAGGAGAGGGGGCTCAGGGTTTACAGGAAGACACAGAAAGTGAGATTTAACCAACACTTTTCCAGATCAGTGGTACATAATATGTCTATAATATGGAACACAAGACCTGGCTCTGACTGATTGGGGCTATTATGGCAAATGTGTCACTTCACACAATTTGTAAGGATACCACAGTGTAACATTTATGATTCCATGCCCCGGATGTTGTATAAATTGTGGGCAGTAATTATCCAAACTCAGGGCACGCACAGAGCACTGGCAACTTGGGCATGATGATATAAACCACAAGAAGGTAGGTAGCCACTCTTATCCACCTGGTGTTTAAAAAAAGTGATTGACTCTTGCAATTAGTGTGCAACCTGTAAAACAGGACTTAAATTCTAGCGCCACCTATTTTAAGTAGCAATCCTAAAAGTCAATATCATCCCTTTAATGAGCCTTGCCATAACACTAAAGATATAAGCTAAAACAAAAACTCAGAAAACAGAAAAGCTTCAGCGGCACACGTCAGTAAAAACTTATTCTTTATGAAACTATCATTAAAATAGCAGATAGAGTCAGTGTAATAATTAGGGGAAGAGAGAGGGAGGGGACGCCAAAGGGACTACGACCGTTTCACATGACAATGCTTCACCGGGTCCACAGGAGCGTTGTCACATGAAATGCCCGCTGTCACGTTGGTATCCCGTCACTCTCCCCCTAATTATTACACTGATGCTATTTGCTATTTTAATGAAAATTGTTTAATAAAGAGGTTTTTATCGACGTGTGCTGCTGAATCCTTACTGTTTTCTGGCGCCTGGACTGCCCGCCTCTGGGATTATCAGATGAGCACCACCGGTCCTTCAGTGCATGGCACAGCAAAGGATCCATCCTGACGGTATGGCCCTCTGAACTTGTGTTGTTTATGGAGGGCCAATTTCATGTCTGCTTACTAGTATTTTCAAACCAAAAACTCAATGTGTAGACACGTTGTTTCGGGTGTTTGCCCCTTGTCAGTACAAGATGCAAGATCTTATTTGGTTAGGTGAGAGGCACAGACTAGATATCTAATGGCCACTTTACACGCGGCAACATTTCTAGCTTATCCACGGGTAACTTACTGGCTGCAGTGAAATCATGGAGACATGGTTCTATCTTGTTGCTGTGTACAAATGGAATAATGTCTCCATGATTTCACTGCAGCCAGTAAGTTACCTGTGGATAAGCAAGAAATGTAGCCGTGTGTAAAGTGGCCATAAGGGATAACGTTTCTCCTTAAGGAGAGATGACATGTCAGTATATGGCGGCCGTCACACGGTTCAATATTGCGAACGATATCGTTTAAGTGATCTGCTTTTTGATCGCTTAAGCGATATCGTTTGTGCATCGCTGCGTGTAATCAAGCGATTTTACAATGTAAAATCGCTTGATTGTTAGATCGCAGATTTGTGAGCCGGAGCTCATATCAAGCGATCATCGCTTGATCAATCTGCATCACACAACACGATGAACGATCTCCCAGCGGCAGAGCCTATGCTGGGAGATGGTATCTATGGTAAACGTCGGGTTACTAAGCTCCGCGCGGCGCCTAGTAACCCGATGTGTACCATGGTTACCAGCGATCTCGCTGCTCCACATCGCTGGTGAGTCTGTCTGTGTGACAGCTCACCAGCGATGTGAGCGATATCGTTAGCGATCGCGCGTGCATGTGATCGCTAACGATATCGCTCACGATATTGATGAGTGTGACGGCCGCCTATGGCAGATTTAAACACATTGCAAGCTCCTCTGGGTTATTAAATATGCAAATTGTCTCTTCAAAGAGCAAGCAAGGTGTTTAGGTCTCCTCATACTGGAATGTGAGACCTGGCATATCACTCTCCATATGGAGAAACCTTATCCCTTAAACCTGCAAAACAGAGCAGCCACTACCAACTGGCAAATAATTCAATAATTCAATCACTTTGAAAGCCACATCAATTTGCACGTCAGATCCTCTTTGTGTTCATGCCCTTAAAGGCAATTTGCAAATATCCTGAAAAGTTTTCTGAGAACACTTTTGTTATTTACGAAATCACCTTACTCCTCCAGGGTATCCAGTAAGGCTGAGATTGTTATGAGTTGCTGTACTCTGCATAGGCAGGAACTGACATACTTCATATTGGACACACTACACCCAAAAACTGGGCTTTTAAGCCTAGTAGGAGCCTATCACACACTGTACGCGGCTCGCCCTGGGCCAAGCACCAACTGTCCCCAGCGATGCTTGTTCTAGTGCTTTGGAAACGTAAAGCCCTCAAACTCTGAACCTGAACAGGTGTGCTCAACACCGTGAAGGTCAGCGTCCCAAACCGAACCTTGAAAGGTTCGCTCATTTATAGTGAAAAGCTGAACAATCAATGAACGAAGAGAGTGTGGAATAATGCTCACGATTCTATTTTGTTTGCATTATTAAGAGCAACTGTTACTTTTTTTATACTTTTTGTAACCCTAACTAGGATTATGTCTAGATTTAGGAATAGGGCTAGACTGGGGCTTTGGTTAGGGCTAGATTTAGAGGTAGTGCTAGGGTTAGGGCAGGCCCGGACTGACAGGCGGGAGGAGCGGGACTTTTCCCGATGGGCCGGCCGGTGGCGGGGTGTGGGGGCCGCCCGTTCCTCCCGCCGCAGGCCTGGCTACTGTTAAATGATTTTGCAGTCGCCGCCGCCGCCACCGGCCGCCTGCATAGCGGGGTCTGAGGAGCGGCGCCGGCTGCCAAGTGGCCGCGCCATTATAAGTCTGAGAGAGACTCACTTGTTGGTGCGGTCGCACAGACTCTGTACACCTATCAGCGGGCGGCCCAGGCAGCGGCTCATACTTCTATTGGAGCGGGCTGTGCTGTGTCGAAATCACTACAGCACGTTCTTTGTGGGCGGAGACTAGAGCACTCTCCCGCCAAGGAAATGTAAACACACCGGCCATCCCGACCCCAGCCATTACCGGTGGTCCCTGTGTAGGCAGCCAGTAGCGATGGCCTGAAGAAAGTGTACAGTCTCCTCCTCACTCTTCCTGTGGGGCCTGTCAGCTGCGGACCTGGGGCAGAGCGAGACAGCAAACGAAAGCTGAGGAAAGCAAGGCAAGGTACTTTCATCAACTGAGGCACTTGTCTCTGTGTATGTGGCTGGGGCTATGCCTGTGTGTGTGTGGCTGGGGCTGTGCCTCTGTGTGTGCGGCTGGGGCTGTGCCTCTGTGTGTGCGGCTGGGGCTGTGCCTCTGTGTGTGGCTGTGCCTCTGTGTGTGCGGCTGGGGCTGTGCCTCTGTGTGTGCGGCTGGGGCTGTGCCTCTGTGTGTGGCTGTGCCTCTGTGTGCGGCTGGGGCTGTGCCTCTGTGTGTGCGGCTGGGGCTGTGCCTCTGTGTGTGTGCGGCTGGGGCTGTGCCTCTGTGTGTGTGCGGCTGGGGCTGTGCCTCTGTGTGTGTGTGGCTGGGGCTGTGTCTCTGTGTGTGTGGCTGGGGCTGTGCCTCTGTGTGTGTGTGGCTGGGGCTGTGCCTCTGTGTGTGTGTGGCTGGGGCTGTGCCTCTGTGTGTGTGTGGCTGGGGCTGTGTCTCTGTGTGTGGCTGGGGCTGTGTCTCTGTGTGTGGCTGGGGCTGTGCCTCTGTGTGTGTGTGTGTGTGGCTGGGGCTGTGCCCCTGTGTGTGTGGCTGGGGCTGTGCCTCTGTGTGTGTGGCTGGGGCTGTGCCTCTGTGTGTGTGGCTGGCTGTGTATGGTTGACTATTTGCCTGTGTGGTGTGTGTGGCGGTCTGTGTGTGGCTGGCTGTGTGTCTGTGTGTGGCTGGCTGTGTGTCTGTGTGTGGCTGGCTGTGTGGGTGTGTGTGGCTGGCTGTGTGGCTGGCTGAGGCTGTGTGTCTGTGTTGCTGACAACTGAGACCCCAAAACAAAATCCTGACAAACAGAGCTTTGAAGAGCACCATGTAAATGGATTTGTGGTTGATTATTCCCTCTGCTGCACCATTCACATGTGGCTCTTCAGATAACTCCTTTAAAGGGAACCAACCACCTCAGATGACGTGTATAAGCTGTTAATACATGTCCCTGGACCCTATGTACACCATTGCAGCTATCTTTTTGCTAAGAATATTGATAACAGCAAACCGAAATAAACAGTTTATAAACTTACATGATTTAGTACATGAGGGCGTCTCCCTTGGGCTCCAGTACGAGAAGGCTGTGTCTCCAGCAGCTTGAGTGGCTTTCCTCCCCCTCCCTCTCTGTTTGCAGGACGTCACTGAAGGACGTGATATTATCTTATTGTGGGCGGGCACGCAAGCCAGCTCCCGTCCGTGCCCGCCCACAGAAAGATAATATCACGTCCTTCAGTGACGTCCTGCAAACAGAGAGGGAGGGGGAGGAAAGCCACTCAAGCTGCTGGAGACACAGCCCTCTCGTACTGGAGCCCAAGGGAGACGCCCTCATGTACTAAAGCCATGTAAGTTTATAAACTGTTTATTTCGGTTTGCTGTTATCAATATTCTTAGCAAAAAGATAGCTGCAATGGTGTACATAGGGTCCAGGGACATGTATTAACAGCTTATACACGTCATCTGAGGTGGTTGGTTCCCTTTAAGAATATGGTGAGGGCCACGACAACGTAAAAGCAAAATGTACGGATTGGGGTTGTTTGTTGATATAGTGTGTGGGCTGGTGGGGCTTGTTTTCCAGGGCTGCGTTTTGGTCCCAGTCCGGCCCTGGGTTAGGGACTGGTGTCATATAATAGATACATTAAAAAAGTTAAAAAAAGATGTTCAAAAAGACTATTATAAAAATATATGCTTCATTTTTAAAATGTTTTCTTGGATTTTAGCACAAAGCAGCAAAAAAAGTTGGGACAAACTATAATTACTTCAGCATTTTCTTTAAAATACAATACATCTGCTTGGGGAATAAGGGATTCAATGCGGGATTGGTGGAAAAGACTCAAGACTCAGGGAATGCTAACGGTTTACAGGTTAGGGGGCGCAAAACTCTTGTCTTGCCCCAGGCAACCCACACTGCCCCACTGTGGATGAAGAAGGGAGTATTGCAATCAGTATTGTGGATACGAACAAAGTTGGAAACCCATTTTTAACAAAACTACTCCAGTATCTACACTGTGTGCAGAATTATTAGGCAAGTTGTATTGTAGAGGATTATTTTTATTATTGATCTGTTTGTGCAGGTAACTATTACTGTGCAGAATTATTAGGCAACTTAATAAAAACCAAATATATTCCCTTCTCACTTGTTTATTTTCACCAGGTAAACCAATATAACTGCACAAAATGAAAAAAAAAAAACATTTCTGACATGCAAAAACAAAACCCCCCAAAAATTAGTGACCAATATAGCCACCTTTCTTTATGATAAAAAAAAAAAAAATATAGTGTTGCGCCACCTGTGGATCTCTCCTACCTTAAAAGCAGTTGTATTAAGAATAAACTAACCTTTAAAGGTTGTGCCAGATCCGCACAACCAGATTGTGAGCGTAGTTTGTGGCTCAGGCTGCCTGCCTTGGATCTGTAGTGCTCCTGTATCCTCAATCACCTCTGCTCCTGGCCTCGTGCTGTCCACACTCTCACTCAAGGGTTGGATTAGGAATTCCAGGTTGATCCATTAACCCTATCCCACCTGCAGCTCTGTCACCGCTTTCTCGAAGGGAATTTGTATGATAGAATTCAGATAGAACATGCGGTTCTATAGTAGAGTGCAGGGATAATACGGGATACTTTAATATTAATCTCCGTAACTTTCTTAATAAAAAGCTCCAGACCACTTTCGCTTGAGGAAGACGTCTGTACGTCGAAACGCGTTGTGGTCTGGAGCTTTTTATTAATAAAGTTACGGAGATTAAGATTAAAGTATCCCGTATTATCCCTGCGCTCTACTATAGAACCGCATGTTCTACCTGAATTCTACCTTTCTTTATGATGACACTCAACAGCCTTCCATCCATAGATTCTGTCAGTTGCTTGATCTGTTTACGATCAACATTGTCACTCTCAAGAGTCACTCTCATTTCAGCAGTCTTTGAAAAATCAGTCTTAAGATATTTCTTGGCCCAGTCTTGACGTTTTATCTTATGTTTCTTGTTCAAAGGTGGTCATTTTTCAGCCTTCCTTACCTTGGCTATGTCCCTGAGTATGGCACACCTTGTGCTTTTTGATACTCCAGTAACGTTGCTCTGAAATATGGCAAAACTGGTGGCAAATGGCATCTTGGCAGCTTCATGCTTGATTTTCCTCAATTAATGGGCAGTTATTTTGCGACCCTGTTGCCTATTTGCCATGAAACGCTTGATTGTTCGGTGAGTGCTTCAAACGTTTGGCAATTTCAAGACTGCTGCGTCCCTCTACAAGACATCTCACAATTTTAGGACTTTTCAGAGCCCGTCAAATCTCTCTTCTGACCCATTTTTGCAAAGCAAAGGCATTTGCCTAATAATTAAGCACACCTTATATAGGGTGTTGATGTCATTACACCACACCCCTCCTCATTACAGAGATGCACATCACCTGATTTACTTAATTGGTTGTTGGCTCTCAAGACTATACAGCTTGGAGTAGGACAACATGTATAAAAAGGATCATGTGATCAAAATACTCATTTGCCTAATAATTCTGTACATAGTGTATTTATGAGCTTACATAACAATAAATAGCCATTATTCAGATCAGTCATTGATTGTGATGATATAAGGTGAGTAGTCTGGTTACAATGAGCGTTTTCTGCTGACAGAATAGGGTCTGCTCTAAATAAGAAAGATGTACATTTTGTCTCTTAAATATGACCTGTCTGCTTTACTGACATGTCTGGTTTAGTATATAAATGGTAAGCCCCATAAAATAGGAATTTTGGAGCATTGGTTTCTATAAATCTATGTGTTACCAAGTAGGAGTGTGTCCCTGCACACTGTCCAGCCACTGCTGCCAGTGTCAAGTCATTATCAAAGGGGTCGTTTCAATGGAGACCTTCTTGGCCAAGATATATCAGCAATGTGTGATCTGAAGGGGTCTGACTACTATGACAAAACCGCTCACTTTGAGTTGTCACCTCTGCTCCCTTTCCAAAGCGGCTACATGGTTGGCTCATAAATATCTGAATGTAGACAAACTCTTTAAAGGAGTTGTGTCATGAAAAATTATACATTTTTATTAATAGATCTTTGAATAGAAATAGGCTCCAAAAATAGATGTGTTAAAAAAAATGTTCCTGTCCTGAGATATTCATATTAATGTGCCCCTGTGTAATGTATGTGTCCAACCGTGTAGGAATAGGTCGGATATACCACTGCTCCTGGGCAGAGGAGTAAGTAAGAGAGTATACAGACATTACAGCACTGGTTCGCAGCTGATTCTTTCTGTGATGTGAAATATTTCATTGTCTGTTTAAAAACTTATTTTACATAACAGAAAGAATCATCTGTGATCTCGGCTGTAATGTCTGTATACTTTTATATTCTGTGATCCCCGGCTGTAATGTCTGTATACTCTTATATTCTGTTATCCCCGGCTGTAATGTCTGTATACTCATATTCTGTGATCCATGGCTGTAATGTCAGTATACGCTTATATTCTGTGATCCCCGGCTGTAATATCTGTATACTCTTATAGTCTGTGATCCCCGGCTGTAATGTCTGTATACTTTTATATTCTGTGATCCCCGGCTGTAATGTCTGTATACTCTTATATTCTGTGATCCCCGGCTGTAATATCTGTATACTTTTATAGTCTGTGATCCCCGGCTGTAATGTCTGTATACTTTTATATTCTGTGATCCCCGGCTGTAATGTCTGTATACTCTTATATTCTGTGATCCCCGGCTGTAATGTGTATATACGCTTATATTCTGTGATCCCCGGCTGTAATATCTGTATACTCTTATATCCCGTGATCCCCAGCTGTAATGTCTATATACTCTTATATTCTGTGATCCATGGCTGTAATGTGTATATACTCTTATATTCTGTGATCCTGGCTGTAATGTCTGTATACTCTTATATTCTGTGATCCTCGGCTGTAATGTCTGTATACTCATATTCTGTGATCCCCGGCTGTAATGTCTGTATACTCTTATATTCTGTGATCCATGGCTGTAATGTGTATATACTCTTATATTCTGTGATCCCCGGCTGTAATGTCTGTATACTCTTATATTCTGTGATCCCCGGCTGTAATGTCTGTATACTCTTATATTCTGTGATCCTCGGCTGTAATGTCTGTATACTCTTATAGTCTGTGATCCCCAGCTGTAATGTCTGTATACTCTCATATTCTGTGATCCCTGGATATAATGTCTTTATACTCTTGTATTCTGTGATCCCTGACTGTAATGTCTGTATACTCTTATATTCTGTGATCCCCAGCTGTAATGTCTGTATACTCTTATATTCTGTGATCCCTGGCTATAATGTCTGTATACGCTTATATTCTATGATCCCCGGCTGTAATGTCTGTATACTCATATTCTGTGATCTCCCTGTAATGTCTGTATACTCTTATATTCTGTGATCCTGGTTGTAATGTCTGTATACTCTTTTACTTTCTCCCCTGCCCAGGAGCAGTGGTATATCCGACCTGTTCCTACATGGTCGGACACATAAATTACACAGGGGCACATTTATAAGAATATCTCAGGACAGGAACATTTTTTAACACATCCAATTGTGGAACATATTTTTCACTCTAAGATCTATTAATAAGGGTATGTGCCCACTGGACGGTTCTGCATCTTTGCAGACCATCAGAAAACCGGTGGAGAATTGCAGAAACTGAGTTTTTTGACCTCAGCAGTGTCCATCGTTTTTTGAGCGGTTTTATAGCGTTTGTACAGCGTTTTATCGGCGGTTTTCTGGCGGTTTTTCTTAGCGTTTTAAAGACGGTTTTTTGAGCACTTATAAGCTGGAACCGCTGGAAAAACGCTCAAAAGAATTCACCTGCTCTATCTTTGAAAACCGGTGGAAAACCGGTGAAGAAAGTGGAAAGGAGACAAACAAAAACGTTCTAATGTACACAGCGTTTTCTAAAATCCATTGACTAGCATGTTAATCCAACCGCTGGTTAGGATTAACATAAAACTCAGCGGAAAACGCCGACAGAAAACGCTAAAAAACAGCCCATAAAACGTCCAGTGGGCACATACCCTTAAACTGTACAATTGTTTGTGGCACAGCCCCTTTATTGACCTGTATCTTGTCATTGTTACATACCTGGAGACCCATTTAAATTTTTAAAAATTGATAGTTTAATAATAATTATTGGATGATGCCAAAATCCTACAGATCAGCATTTATTGCAATGAGCAAAAAAAGTATAAAAATAAATTCTTAGATCGTTATATGTCATATTAATCTGCTCTGCCCTTTTCTGACCGCTGACTTACATCCCATTATTCTTTTTCCCTATGTATAAATCCTTTTGGTAGGTCGTCAGTATAGGGATTTTCTATACAGTTCTGGTGTAAGTAGAATTCTGATTAAGGTCAGGTTCACACCGGACGTTTGTGTGGCCCCTGGTGTCGTATTTAGCACATGAGCTATTGCCCCAGCCATATGTTTTATATAAAACAATGGGGGATTTTACATTTCCATCCACACATGGTAACAATGCACTGTAGACTTTTGAGCCCCTGCTGAATTTTTTTACAGGCTCAATCCCTCGGTTTGTGTGGATATTTATCCCGTTTATGTTCCGATAGAAAAAAATGCAAATATAAATCACAGCCTCGTGTGAACCCGCACATGTTATGTGAGCACTGGGCATCGTTTCAAGAGGTGCCAGTTAGGGTTAAACCACTCATTATCCCCTTGGATGTTTGCGGTTTAGAAATATATTAATACTATGAGGTATCTGAGCCGGATCTTATACTAAATGGAGGGAAATAGTTCTCATAACCTCAATTAGGTCATCATTTCACACTGTAGATGGAGGGTGAAGGAGTTCAGGTAGAAAATTAAGAAAACTCTTGAGGTTTCCTTAGTGTCCGAAATGAGATTACATTTTTTTTTCTCCAATAAAACTCCTACATGTGTGGGATAGCAAAGGTTATGGTCACAGGAAGCCGCACCCCAAAAATAGTAAGCGGGAAATCATTGAAATGATAAAATAACCCCCCACCTCCTCACGGAGTGTTGGTAGGAATCTGGACCTGGAGCAAATCCAAGTCTTCCCAGGAAATGGACAACAGAATAGAGCCCAAGAGTTGGCCCTTTACACCCACCCCTCCCACCCATTGCCGGAGCAGATTCAAGAATTTCTAATGTTGACTTGATATTCATGTAAATAAAGCCATATATGTCACCAAACACAAATACCAGCTGCTTCCACTCCCAGGCAGGAGGACTCTGCAACCCCCAGAACCAGCCTGTACTCCTCTCCAGCATTTATGGGGTTAAACCGCCATGACCATGTAGAAAGTGAGACCTAATTAACACATGGGGTGTAAGCCACAAGGTCGCGTGATTAGTGCTGTGCACCAGGATTAGTCCAAGGTAACCCCGAACTCTGGAGACTCCCACCTCTGCGCTGCTCATCAGCGCCTCTAGTGGTGGGGAGTGGTATCCCAGGGGAGCAGGGCAGGGAAGAGATGTGCAGGTGTAGACCATTTCTGGGGCTCTGAGGATGCCCGCATTGCTCCTATGTGCGAGCTCTTGAAGCAATCACAAGGCTCACATTTCACAGCTAATTGCAGTCACAGATTGCCAGGTGCAGACCAGTTTTATGGCTTCAGGGAACTGCGCACTGGTTTGTGGGGGGAGGCATCCAGCAGGAATACTAAAAAAAAGGCGTTCAATCTCACCTCCTGTGTCCAGACCTGTAGAGAAGAAACTGAGCAGACACATAATACACTTTCTAATTCATGTTGGTTGCGATATAAGCAATATGCTGAGTGAAGACTTTTGGGAAGAGTTGTACGTTAACCCTGTGCTGCCACTGCACAACCTCAAACTCTGGAACAGCATACAAGCTGAGATTCCCGGCTACATATCTCAGTAGTTCTATTTATTTATTATGCATGCTTATATAGCGCCATCATAGCCCGTAGCGCTCTGCAGACATCATTTTCACTGTCCCATCGGGGCTCACAATCTATAATTCCAATCAGTATGTCTTTGGAATATGGGAGGAAATGGAGCACCCGGAGGAAACCCATGCAAACACAGGGAGAACGTTCTCACGCTCTTCTGTAAATTCATAGCATTATGGGCCTCATACACTAAATACATTGGTCACTCTGGCCATTAGTGGGGGGGTGCTGCTATGCCAGAAATTCCAGGACAGCCCATAAAATTTGGGCACTTCTTTGCCCTGTCTGTAATAAACAATTTAATTGTTTTGAAGATGAAGCAAATTATGCAGACTGGTTTGACTTAATTATCATTATTCTACAGTTCACAGTGAAAGTAACCAATGTCTTCATATCAGAATTATGGGCTTTGATCACTTAATCATAATTATTTAATATAGTTTTCCAATGTGTCCATTAAAAATATTGTCTGTATGTGATTTTTTGATAAGCCATCCACAAAAAATAAAAAGTCAAGCTGGGAACTCTGGTAAGAGGACTGGGGACCCTCCAATTACCTACGTATAATAATTAGGGAAGTCACTCAAGGCCACCAATCAGATTTCAGCTGTAATTTAAGCTGTTCCAAAATAATGAAAACTAACTTCTGATTGGACACCACAAGCGTCCTCCAGTTTGGTCCCCAATTTACATGTATGAGGATCATCATTTTGCTTGTACGTTGCAGGTGCTTGTAGAACTTGTTTATATATGCCCATTTTCAATACTGAGGGCTATGTTAGCAAAATGTTAAAATCCCCTGAGAATGTGTGCAATGTCCGCCAGCAGGTGTGAGGCGCACACATCTCATGTCTTTACAACTAGAGAAGCATGAATAACAACCCAGAACCTAGCTAGTATCCTCTCACTATAACCTTATGTATGGCTTAAAGGATATATTTATTGCATGGTGATGCCTTTTGGTACTTGCATGTTTTTATTGGAGGTTTATGTTTTTACGGTAAAAGAAATATTTCATCTTTTTTCATTCTCCCTATTAGGACTTTTGCAGAATTTTCTATGATCTAAATATATTTGCTTCTGCAAAAGGTGCAAATATTTCCGCAAAAATAATTCCTGCAACAAGTCTGGCTTCAATATTTCATGCAGTTTGTTTTTGCAAAGTCAGAAGTGGGTCACAAGGAAATAACACAAAAGGCTTTCAAAAGTGTTGGGTGACCCTTCTCTGGGGTGTAACTCCAAAGCTCTTCTGAATTATGATAGTTTACTTTCTTAATACAGTGACTATATATCCTTTCCTCTTATCTCTCTATTAAGGCTAGGGCTACATGAGGAGATATACTACATGACATCACATTTAAACAAAATCTGTCAGCAGGGTTTTGCTATGTAACATGAGGATGGCATATGCTGAATGGGTTAAAACACTCAATTCATCAATGTGTCACTTATTAGGCTGTGTGCTGTTTTTATTTACAAGGTATTATCACCATGTGATTATCACTGCCTGTGCTACAGCTCATAGGAGTGTTAGACCCACCACACCGCCTCCTCTGATAAGAAGCTCACTGTCAATAGACAAAGAGAGGTGTGGTGAGGGCAGGAATAGCTTTCCGAGCTCTGCCACATACATCTAAAAACTCTTTGTCACAACTGCTGCACCCAGTAATCTAAGTGACACATCGTTGAAATCTGGGTCTCTTTCCTATATTATGCTGCTCTCAGATGATGTAGCAAAAACCTAGTGACAGAATCTTTTTTAAGTTTTCCCACTAACACAGCTCATTAAAATCAATAGATCTTGAAACATTTAATTCCACAATTGGATGTGATTATGACAATGTTCCGGTGCTGAGATAATCTTATAAAAATCAAGACTTTAATAGGTCCGGTCAAAAATGACTGGAACATTATAAGTGTATAGTAGAGGCGAACAAAACAGCAGGGTTAAACTTAAACCTGTCAGGTACCCTGTGCACACAGTACCACTGGCAGTTCTGTGCCCATATCTATAATCCCTTCCTAACAGTTTCTTTTTGTATTTGCACACATAAACAGATCTGTAGAAAAAGTATTTCTAAAGACCATTTATGAGAAGTTAATTAGGGCTTTGACTAGACGAGGGCGCGTTAGTTCCCCAACTAGTCAGCCCACTTTTCATGGTATTATACCCCCATGCTATACAACAGCCAGCGCCATCGGCATGCGCAGCTTTGTACCCCTCAGAATTGAGCTTCTCTGATGCAGGGTGTATCCGACCCAGCTTCAGAGAGGTTCACTGCGCATGATAGGAAGGTTTCGGCACTTTTGGTAATCCACACCATGCTTCTCTGAAGCAGGGATGCATATTGCCAGCATCAAAGAAGCTCAATGCTGAAGAGTACAATGCCTGACTGGTAGGCGGTGTCTCCAGGGCCGCCTCGCTGATCTAATTACGTCCCAAGGGCGGCATCATTCCTTCAGGGCTGATGTCCTGATTTAAATCTCCTGCCCTGCACTTCCGGGTGTATGACGCGGATGCCGGCCGCCGCGTCACGTGTCATACCCGGGCATGCGCAGTGCGCCAGGTGTAAAACATGCCCAGGCCGCCTTCAACATGCGATCTGCGCATGCGCTGAAGGTGGCCTTGTGTCGGCCCCCGGTCTCAAGGTCACCAGGCAACAATCCCCAGCTTTGGACATCCGGCGCACTGTGCATGCCCGGCCTGATGCAGCGGCCGGCATCCGCGTCATACACCCGGTCCCTGGAGACACCGCCTTCCCATCAGGAACACCCCGTCGTCACAGATTTGTAAGTTTATAAACCGTTCTGTTCCACTATTATAAATACCATATAGGTCAGAGAGGGATGGTTAGGAAAGTAGTAGGCGGCTGCAGGAACAGGTTAGGAGGGCTAAAAGAGCTGACAGGTTCCCTTTAAGTGGAAGAAAGTTGCAATATCACACACAGCCTGTAGACAGGAGCGGTGCTGTTTGTGAAAAAAAATCGACCATGTTTATAGAATTCTGGACAACCCCTTTAAAGTAGTCGTAAAAAATAACAGGTATTCTTTATTTTTTTCAGTAAGTTCTGGGATTTTTGATATCCCATTTGTTGAAAGAATATCTCCTTTATTGAATACCTGTGGTTTTGAGGCTACAAACATATGAAACACTTCGTTTTGCGGCATTTAGTCGAAAGATTTATATAAAACTTTATAGAAAGCAATGAAATGATTAGGGCTCCAATTAAATGAGGGTAAAAGCAAATTCCATAAACAATGACAGAGAAGGGTACCCGCTATATATGTATTTGCCTTCTGAGGAAAAAGTAGGCATTCTTTAAAAATAAACATTCTGTGCTAGGTTGGGTTAGAAAATTTAGGCAAAAAATCCCAACCCATGAACACCAATGATAGGAAACATCTGTTCCAGACATGGCCGGCTATATCTGGTGTACTAACCTATTGACCATTTTTTCCTTCTGATTTGTGAGTATCCAACTTACAGTAGAAAATATAATAACAGATATTTATCATCACCAGTTAGCATCCAGTGCTGCTCTTTAGCCTATGACTGAGGTCCCTTTTACTATGTAAGTCTATAAAACCCCGTTGTGACGCTCAATAGACTCACAATGTATAAGCCGCTTCCAGCTCATGCAGAGCGCAGTGTGACCTGGAGGCAGAGGCGGACTGGCCCAGGTGGCAGGGGGGCAAGTGCCCCCTGGGCTGGTGGTATATCCCACATCCAGGGCCGCCCCCCCCCACAGCAATGGGCCGCAGATGGCGCCGGAGATGGTAAGTAAGCTGCGGTCCGAACATACTGATAGCACCCCCCCACGCTGTATACTGTGCAGAAGCTCTAGGGGAATCAAGCAGAGATGCCAGGACTGAGAGCCATGACCACCTGTTTGGAGGTGTCTCCTAGAGGAAGTATTGCCTTTCCCAGAACAAAAGAATCTTAAACTTTAATGTAGACAATCCAAGAGTCATGCAAGTCAAACATACGCATTATCCTAATTATTTAGCAAAAATGGCAGATGTTCAAAAACTTCAACCAGGAAAAAAAATAATAAAATGTTAAAGAGAAAAAGCAAAGGATAGTGAAAAAAAAATCTAACAAGATTATTACAATTAAAATGGTAAACTCCTTCCTGGTCACCAGCTGGAGTGATGCTTTAAACCTAAGCCCGATTGTCTTATACTCACCGACCGGCGGCTTCACCTTTTCCCAGCGGCGCTCCGGTCGGTCTGAAGGAATGTGTGACTTGCTGGCAGCTCCAGTGTTTCATAGAGCGCACCAAAGATCACAACTCAATACATCTCTATGAGGGCCGCATTTTGACATCATTCTGGCTCTCATAGACTTGCATTGAGCTCTTTTGATGTAACTTCTGATTGCCGGCCAGTCAGAAGTTATAAGCAAAATATGGCGCTGCAGACCAGAGGTGAAGATGCTGGAAGGTGAGTACAACCCTTGGCAAAAATTATGGAATCACCTGACTCGGAGGATGTCCATTCAGTTGTTTAATGTTGTAAAAAGAAAAGCAGATCACAGACATGATGGTGGGTTTACACACACCAATTTATCTGTTCAATATCTGAACAGATCTCTGGTTGCAGTGAAATCATGGACATATACCGTATATACTCGCGTATAAGCCGAGTTTTTCAGCCCAAAAATTGGGCTGAAAAGTACCCCCCTCGGCTTATACGCGAGTCAGTGCTGTATACCGATGTCGGTACATACCGATGTATACATCGGTATACAGCAGCCCCCGTAATGCAGGGCCCCCCCAGCCTCGCTCCGGTCACCTGTAAAGGAAACTATACTTATCACAGTGCCGCTGTCCGCGCCCGCTCGCAGCTGCCGTACGCGATCCTCCATCTTCATGCGTCTTCTTCCTGTTTCTGTGCTCGTCGCAGGCAATGACGTCATTCCCTGCGACGAGCACAGGAAACAGGAAGAAGAGGCATGAAGATGGAGGATCGCGTACGGCAGCTGCGAGCGGGTGCGAGCGGGCGCGAGCGGGCGCGGACAGACAGCGGCACTGTGATAAGTATAGTTTCCTTTACAGGTGACCGGAGTCAGGCTGGGGGGGCCCTGGATTACGGGGGCTGCTGTATACTACCGCTGGGGCTGCAATATACTGCCACTGGGGCTGTATACACCACTGGGGCTGCAATACCACTGGGGCTGCTGTATATAGGGGCTGCAATACCACTGGGGCTGCAATACCACTGGGGCTGCTGTATATAGGGGCTGCAATACCACTGGGGCTGCTGTATATAGGGGCTGCTGTATACACCACTGGGGCTGCAATACCACTGGGGCTGCTGTATATAGGGGCTGCAATACCACTGGGGCTGCAATACCACTGGGGCTGCTGTATATAGGGGCTGCTGTATACACGACTGGGGCTGCAATACCACTGGGGCTGCTGTATATAGGGGCTGCTGTATACACCACTGGGGCTGCAATACCACTGGGGCTGCTGTATATAGGGGCTGCAATACCACTGGGGCTGCTGTATATACCACTGGGGGCTGCTGTATATCATACTGCTGGGGATTGTATACCACTGCTGGGGGCTGTATACCTGTGCTGGGGTCCACCCTCGGCTTATACGCGAGTCAATAGATTTTCCCAGGCTTTGGGGGCAAAAGTAGGGGGGTCGGCTTATACACGGGTCGGCTTATACACAAGTATATACGGTAGTTCCATTTTGTGGCTGTGTACAAATGATACAATGTGTCCATGATTTCACTGCAACCAGAGATCTGTTCAGATATTGAACAGATAAATTGGTGTGTGTAAACCCACCATTACTGACTACCACGTTTTATCTTGATTTCTTTTAGTGTTTCTTAGGCGGCCGTCACACGCAACGATTTCTTGCCCGATATCGTTTAAGCGATCTCCTTTTTGATCGCTTAAGCGATATCGGGCAAGATATCGTTGCATGTAATCAAGCGATTTACGATGTTAAATCGCTTGATCGTGACATCGCTGATCTGAGGTTCGGTTCTCAGATCTAGCGATGAACGATGCCACGATCTGCTTCATCGTGGTGTATAACACCACGATGAACGATCTCCCAGCGGCAGAGCCTATGCTGGGAGATGGTAACTATAGTACACGTCGGGTAACTAAGCGACGCGCGGCCCTAGTTACCCGATGTGTACCATAGTAACGAGCGAGATCGCGGCTCCGCATCGCTGGTGAGTCTGTCTGTGTGACAGCTCACCAGCGATGTGAGCGATATTTGAAGCGATCGCGCGTGCACGTGATCGCTTACAATATCGCTAAAGATATCTGTGCGTGTGACGGCCGCCTAAAAGCCATAAAGTTGCCATTTGAAATGACTTTAGCTTTGTGCCATGTCTGTGATCTGCTTTTTTTTTACAACATTAAACAACTGAATGGACATCCTCCGAGCCAGGTGATTCCATCATTTTTGCCAGGGGTGGTATATGACTGGGGGCTTACATTTAAAGAGCCACTCTAGTTCTGCAAAAAAAAAAAAAAACGATGGAGTGGTGCTTTAACCCATTATATAACATTTGTTTAGTTTTCTATAACTTATAATTGAACAAGATCTGGTGTTATTCTTAACACTACATCCCAAAGTGACTATCCCACAGCTACGCTGCTCAAATATTAACCCATTTTCACCTTCCTGAGCATGATAGACTTTTAAAATCTGACACTTTCAGGCCAATTCATTAAAGCTTTTACGGCAGAAAAAAACAGCTTTTGGTGCTTCCTTGACGTTTTAAAGCTGCTCCGCCGAAATGGGCGAAGCTGGGAAATCGGGGCAGGGCACGGCCATACCAGCCCATCAAATACATTAAAAATGACAGCGTTTTTTTTAATGCTAACAATGCTACTCCACTTACTGACTGGAGTAGCATTTCTGGTAATGCATCATATCTGAAAATATATGTTTTATTCTTAGAAAGTTAGAGAAGTCTAGCAGAAATTTACAATTTGACAACTTTATTTTTTAAGTGACCTTGATGAGCCTAGAGTGCCTTGAAAGAGTATTCACACCCTGTGAACTTTTCACATTACAACCATGGACATAAATGTATTTTATTATTATTATTATTTATATAGCGCCATTAAATTCCATGGCGCTTTACATGCTAAAAGGGCAGACAAGGACAAGTACAATAAATGTGGACAATTTGGTCGTACAGATACAAGAGGGGAGAAGATCCTGTCCGCGAGGGCTCACAATCTACGAGGTGGGGATACAGTAGGAGGGGGAGGTGCCGGTCATGAAGCAGTGGGTGGACTGGGTCTCATAGGAGGTTGTAGGCTTTATTGGAATTTTGTGCTATACCAATACTAAGTAAAGTGTAAAGAAAATGATAAATGGTTTTCTAAATATGTAAAAAAATAAATCTGAAAATTGTGATGTGGATTTGCATTCAGCCCCCGTGAGTCAATACTTTGTAGGGCCACCTTCCACTGCAATTACTGCTGCAAGTAATTTAGAGTATGTCTTGAGTTTGGATGTAGGCGTCTGTGAACAGCAATTTTCTAGTCTTGGCACAGATTTTCAATGGGATTTAAGTCTGGACTGTGACTTGGCCATTCATTCACATGAATATGCTTTAATATAAACCATTTTATTGTAGCTCTGACGGTATTGTTTAGGGTAATTGTCCTGCTGGAAGGTGAACCTGCAGCCCAGTCTCAAGTCTTTTGTAGCCTCGAACAGGTTTTCCTCATGGATTGCCCTGTATTTAGCTCCATTCATCTACCCATCAAATCTGAGCAGCTTCCCTATCCTTGATGAATTATAGCCTCTCCACAGCATGATTCTGCCACCAATATGTTTGACAATAGGGACAGTGTTTTCAGGGTGATGCTCAATGTTAGTCTTCTGCCACACATAATGATGTACATTAAGTCAAAACATTTTTGTTTATGTCTCATCTGAAAAGAGCACTTTCTTCCACATGCCACATGATGTGTTCTCTACATGGCTTTTTGCAAATTGCAAATGAGACTTCTTATGGTTTCCTTCAAAAAATGGCTTTCTTACAACCCTTCCATAGCGGTCAATACACAACTAGCCCTGCGGACAGATTCTCCCACCTGAGCTGTGGATCTCTGCAGCTCCTCCAGAGTGACCATGGGCCTCTTGGCTGTTTCTCTAATTAGTGCTCTCCGTACTTGGGATGTCAGTTTAGGTGGACAGCCATGCCTTGATAGGTTTGCGGTTGAGCCATACTCTTTCCATATTTGCATGACTTACTGAACAGTGCTTTATTTATTTATTTATTTGTTAAGATCATAGGTTAATTTTTTAAAAACCTAACCCTGCTATGTACTTTTAATCACTATTTTATCCCTGACTTGTCTGGTGTGTTCCTTAGTTTTAATGATGCTGTCTGATCCCTAGCCTTCTCTAACAAACCTCTAAGGCCTTAACAGAACATATGGAGTTATAATGAAAATAAATTACAAACAGGTAGACTCAATTTACTAATGCTTGGAGGCAATTGGTCACTCAGGATTTTATTTAGGGGTATCCAGTATACAAATGCACTTTACTTACAGGCTAAGGCTGTGTTCACACATTGCGTATTTTCCTGCGTTTTTTTACGCGCGCGTATTTTCCTGCAGTTTTTACCTGCGTTTTTTTACGCAGGTAAAAAACGCACCTCCATTCACACACTGCGTTTTTTGATGCGTTTTTTTACGCGCGCGTTTTTTTACGCGCGCGTTTTTTTCCACATTGTACACAAACATGACAGTGAAGTAAAGTTTGGTGAAGAATAGAGAAAAAAAAAGGGTCATTGATGTCATTTCCTCTCTTCATTACTGAGAAGAGAAGATACTCTGGAGCATGGCTAATTTGTCAGCTGCAATGGCCTTGAGTCAAAGACGCCTTAGCAAGCGAAACAGACATCGGCTGGGGCTCATTATAATAGCTGAAGTGCTTCGCCGCAGACTGGTATGTACCATGGATCTGACTATTTTAGGTGTCTGTGCAGTGTTTCTCGTCTCTGTCTCCCCCTGTGCCTCTGTATCCTCCTGTGCATGTTTGGCAAGTATTCACCTCCGTTGTTTAATCACTTATTTTTTCTTTTTTAGGCCCGCAACTGTCCCAAAAGGTTGTGGGTTCATCCAATACTGGAAGAGCGCGAGGATAAAGGAAGTTTTCAAAACCTGTACCAGGACTTAAGAACGTAAGTTTCTACCCTGTTATCCCCAAACCAAATTGTGTGCTTAGGCCCCTTTAACATAGGTGGTTTTGTCAGGATCCGGCCAAAAAAAGCATATCCCGAGGGTCACACTTAACGGCCGCACTTGCGTCAAGCCCCATGCATTGTCTATGTGGCTTGCGGTAAGGTGCGGCAAGTTTGTTTGTGGTACACGTTACAGATGCAGCCGCTAAAAAAAACGCAGGCAGCAGCCTTTTTTTTTGTGGCTGCAACTGTTGGAACCGCACTGGCCGCACCTGCCCACTTACTGCAAGCCCCATGGACAATGCATGGGACATGCCACAATTGTGCAGCAAGTACAGACGTTAGGTGGAAGATGCGCCAGATGCTTTATTTGTCCGGATCTGCTGCATTTTCCAAAAAAATGCCTATGTGAAAGGGGCATATAATTTTTTGCTCCCAAACATGCAAATTTTTTCAAGGTATGTCTGCCGCGTGCACACGGTCCGGAGGAGCTGTGTGTTGGACGTAGCTCCTCCGGACCTGAGGGAAGCCACGGTGGTCGAAGGGAGACCGCAGCCGCCCTCTACTCACCATGGGCAGCGGATGCAGGGTGGCTTCTCTGCTGTCATCTGATGGGAGCCGCTTCTGACTACGCAGCATGAAATAAACATGAGGAGCGGACTCCCAGCAACACGCACCGCAGCTCCAAACACGCTGTGGGCGGGTTATGCATATTGAGGATGGGATTTCTTGAAATCCCATCCACTATGCTAATACTGTAGTACGCAGCATTTTGGATGCTGCGTCTTGCCCCAGCATCCACTGATAGTGTGCACGCACCCTTATTGCAAGCCCCTATCTTTCCCTTGCAGCCCTCAATACGGTATCCCCATAATCTCCATCTTGGTAACAGTACAAAAAAAAAAAAAAATTGGCCTGTAGTCTGCGGTGTTCGCTGTACGGTATTCCTGACCGCCCTCTGAGTTCTTCTGCCATAGATATAGAGTGCCTTTGATTCAGTAGTGCATCCTAATCCCTGTAGTATATATTATTTTGAGGGGGGTGTCTTCTATTTATGGCAAGTGGGTGTTATCTAATGTATTTAGGAAATGTTTTTTTATTTTTTTCTTCATTATCAATGTACATCTATATCAAATTACCTATCTAATTATATATTTTCATAATTTTTTTGGGTCAAAAAAATGTTGTCTACAGCTTTCCAGACAAATTTCAGCGGTTCACAAGGATGAAAATTGTGGATTTTGATCGCCTGCTGGACATAGTGAGTGAAGACCTGACTCTCCAGGATACGTGGATGCGGGATGCGATCTCTGCAGAACAACGGCTGCTCATCACCTTGCGGTAAGTATTGTCAGTAATGTATAGCCTCATTTTTTCTTAGCAGCAATAGTGAAATTTTAAAGGACAGTCGCTGTTTGTGCAGCCGATGCATAAATCTGCCGGATCTACTGTTAAATTTAGCCCCAGAGCCGGAAGATTTAATACATCTGCTACTCAACGGGCATTAGGCAAGCCTACGCAAAGCCTGCATTTATTCTCTATGTGACATGTGTAATTATGCTGCGATATGGTAAATCCAGCACAAACTTTTAAAACAAAATCTGCTAAACAGGCTTTTAGGACTTGCTACAACTGCCGTATTAGGCCCCTTTCACATCAGCGGTTTTTTCAAATCGCGGCAGATGCGGTGAAGAAACCGCATCTGCCGCGATTACCGCATACCGGCTGCACTTGCGGCGCGGTTGCGGTTTTTTCCATGCAAAGTATAGGCGTACTTGCGGCAGGTGCGGCAAGTGCGGTTTATCACTTGCGGCAGGTGCGGCCGCGAAAAAAAACGCGGTAAGCCGCGGTTTTTTTCGCGGCCGCACCTTCTGCAAGTGCAAAACCGCACCTGCCGCAAGTACGCCTATACTTTGCATGGAAAAAAACGCAACCGCGTCGCAAGTGCAGCCGGTATGCGGTAATCGCGGCAGATGCGGTTTTTTCACTGCATCTGCCGCGATTTGAAAAAAACGCTGATGTGAAAGGGCCCTTAGGCCCCTTTCACATCTGCGTTATTTTAAAAATGTGGCAGTTGCGTTAAAAAAAAAACATCTGCCGCATAACGGCCGCACTTGCAGCACACTTGCGGCAAGCCCCATGCATTGTTTATAGGTCTTGCAGTTAGTGTGCAGCGGGTGCCGTCTCGGCACTTATTTCCGCAAAACAAACGCAGTCAGCCATGGTTTTTTTTCGGCCACAACTGCACTTGCCACACACTAACCGCATGGCCCATAGGCAATGCATGGGGCTTTACGCAAGAGTGCGGCAAGTCCGGCCGTTATGCAGTAAATGCAGACTTGATGTACCTGATGGCAGTGCCATAGGGAATGGTTTTTTTGGGAACTGTAGTGTGTAGGTGATGAGCAGTCCCTGGTTTAGATACAAAGTAAGATATAGGTAGCTTGAATTAGATAACTAGCTTTACATACATAGGTTTTTTTTTGTTTTTTTTTCAGTTCAGTCAGTGTATTGATTTTTGTGTATGTTTTTTTTTTTTTGGCAGATTCTCAATTGTCTTCAGAAATTGTTTACTATGTAATGTCCTTTTCTTTTGTAGATTTCTGGCCACAGGAGAGAGCTACGCATCACTGCACTTTCAATTCCGGGTTGGTGTATCCACCATCTCTGGAATTGTGAGGAGCACATGTAACGTGCTTTGGCAAAAATTGCAGCCCATCGTGATGCCTTCCCCAACCGAGGACACTTGGCTACAGGTTGCAGCAGGCTTTCAAGCTGTAGCCAATTTCCCAAACTGTTTGGGAGCACTGGATGGCAAACATGTAAGGGTGCAGAAGCCACCTGGATCAGGATCAGTGTACTTCAATTATAAAAAGTACTGTTCTGTGGTCCTCATGGCAGTGGCTGATGCACATTACAAGTTTGTCTCCATTGATGTTGGTGCCCCAGGCAGTTGTGGGGATTCGGGGGTATTTGGAAGATCAGAGCTTGGGCAGCAAATTTTCCTAAATCACGGAACGCTCCCAGCCCCACGAGCTCTGCCGGGTTCCACAGATCCAGTACCCTTTGTGATGGTATCGGATGAGGCTTTTCCTCTGAAGCCAAACCTGCTGCGCCCATACCCACGGAGGGGACTGAATACCCAGCAGAGCGTATTTAACTATCGGCTGAGCCGGGCACGTAGATATGTGGAGTGCACCTTTGGAATCCTGAGTAGTCAGTGGAGGGTGTTGCACACAACCATCCAGTTGGAGGAGGAAACAGTTGGCAGCGTCATTAGAGCCTGCTGTGTTCTCCACCACTTTGTGCGAGAACATACAACAGAACATGTGGATGAAACACAGCAGGCAGATCTTACTCCTTTCCTGTACATGTCAGCTGGTCGTCCATGCAACTCGGGTGTGAGTGTCAGGGAAACCTTCACTAACTATTTTGTGAGTCCCGAAGGTGCCGTGCCCTGGCAGTACTCTTGTGTCGGTGTTGAGCAGCTAGACCTGCAGAGAGGCCTTGAAGAAAATCCCACACCCAATTCATAGGACTTCAAGTCCCGGCAGCAGTGAACATGTTGTCGACATTTTGCCACGGTGGACAAAGAAAACAAGCACACAACATTGTAGTTTTTCTGAAAATTTTTTTAATTGCAAAAGTATTTCTTCCGGTTTGCAAAAATGCTATAAAAAACATGTAATGTACATAACTTGGTTTCATTTTTTTCTTGTAAACCTTAACATGTAAACAAAGTGCAAAGCACCCAAACAGTGGTGCATCAATTTTAAACACACATGGATGTCCAACTCCACTCATCAATGAACGCCAAGAGGGTATCTTCCAACTCTCATTAGCATTGCCCAAGGCCATTTTCTCGTCACCACTGACGGTGAGTCATTCGGCACTTGGGCAACACTAATCAGAGCCGGAAACATGCCCTCTTGGCGGCAACTGAGGAGTGGAGTTGGACATCCTGCCCTTAACAAGAAGTAGTGCAAAGCACCCAGAAATGGTGCAACATTTGTAAACAGATATGGATGTCCAAGTCCACTCGTCAGGTGCCGCAAATAGGGAATGCTTCCAGCTTTGATTAGTATTGATCAAGGCTTTTTTCTCATCACCTCGAAGGGCGAATCATTCGGCACTTGACCAATACTAATCAGAGCCAGAAACACCCACTCTTGGCGGCAACTGAGGAGTGGACTTGGACATCCTGCCCTTAACAAGAAGTAGTGCAAAGCACCCAGAAATGGTGCAACATTTGTAAACAGATATGGATGTCCAAGTCCACTCGTCAGGTGCCGCAAATAGGGAATGCTTCCAGCTTTGATTAGTATTGATCAAGGCTTTTATCTCATCACCTCGAAGGGCGAATCATTCGGCACTTGACCAATACTAATCAGAGCCAGAAACACCCACTCTTGGCGGCAACTGAGGAGTGGACTTGGACATCCTGCCCTTAACAAGAAGTAGTGCAAAGCACCCAGAAATGGTGCACAATTAGTTTGGCCCAACACAAACAGCACGAATTGAGTTATTGCAGATTAAACAAATCTTGGGAGTAGAAGTAATGACCATTAGCTGATGAAAGGTTAGATTCTGCTGATGGTGGGTTACTGGTTGGTAGATTGGGATACCATAAATTTTCAAGGGAAGTGACAATTTCTGGCATCGACAGCTTGCGGCTGGGGTTCTCCGCAAAGTATGTTAAAACCATCGTTAAAAAGGACTTACACATAGACTGATGTTCAGGGACAATATTTCTGAGACCAACAGCTATTGAGTTGCCAAAAATGGTGTGCTCATCCTCCTCATGTAGAGGCGTGTCAATTAACTTTATAGCTCGTGACAACGCCTCTCTCTCATCATCAGTTGATGACATGTTCTTTTTTTTTTTGGACCGCTTGTTTGCAGGTGGAGACAAGGGGCTAGGCAGTTGCACTTGTTCTTCTGCAGTCACAGAAGGTCCAGCAGAGTCCTCTGTATTTTCAGTGGTTTCGACCGTCTCCGGCCTTAACTCATTATTTGCAGATTCTGGCAGCTGGGCTGTGCTGGTGACCACGGAAGTCGCAGTCGCCGCTGGCAGTGAAGCAACAGGCTGCACATTAGTAGTTGTGCTGTAAAGGCAAAGAAAAAAAGATTGTTTAAGAAGTTTGCATATTAACCATGTTAACTTTTATTTTGAAGAAGAACAGTTGTCATCATACTTACGGGCGATAATGAATACATCCCATCAAAAAGTCTAATCTTGCATCATATCTGCGATTACGTGCTGCCGATCCGCTCGGGAGCTCCTGCTTCCCCGAATGTACCGGTCCCTGATAGATCGCCACCTTTTTTTTATAGATTCTTCTGTAATGGGGAAGAAAAGAAGCAAATAAATTAGCTTACAAATCAACTTTATCATAAACAAATTAACCCATACCACCTCCAAAAAAAATTAAACCATTTACCAATCGTAGACCTCAATCGAGGTTCATATGAGTGAAATTCAGGATACAAGCACAGGTAGACCTTCCTCCATGAGTCAAGCTTATCATTCCTGTTTGCATATTCCTTGCAACTTTTGTCCCAAAGTGCGGGCAAGCTATGTATCTGAAAAATGAAAGCACAAGCAATTAAGTCACGGATTTATGCAAGCCATGAAAAAAACATGCAGACAAAAAACTGACATCCATACACAGACATAAATGCTCTAATAAGGTAGCAATACACTCACATTAGGGAAACTAACATCTATTGATTCCCCCAAAGTTTTCATTACCTGTCCGTGCACCTTGCTACTACATCCAAATCCTCCCTGTGTAAAAAAAATACGGAATATACAGGGCTGTTGTCCTGAAAGGAGTTTGTATGTTCGTCATAAGTCCGACAATTTAAACACATACTGATAGGAGGCTTACATTGTGAGCCCCAATGTGGACAGTGTTGCAAATGTGATGTGGAATTAATAGCGCTATATAAATTATCTCAAAATATTAATCCTTATCATTTTCGGTGACGCAGTGATGTTTACAAATGTGATATGAAGGTTCAGGGACAGGTACACATACGTTTGGGGGTAAAATGGAGCAGACAGGTAAACCAAAAATTAGTGTTGCAAGGTTTGCTGTGTTGACCAAAAGTAACTCAGTCAGCAGCGGGTTGCTAAACCCATGCTGTTTGTTGTTTCCTTCACTGGAGTTAAAAAATCCATGTTAAGTTTTTATTTTTTAACCCCTTAGTGACGAAATTAGTCATTTTTCTTTTTCGTTTTTTCGCTCCTCGGCTTCCAAGAGCCATAACTTTTATATTTTTCTGTCGACACAGACATATGACGGCTTGTTTTTTGCGGGACGAGTTGTACTTGCAGATGCAAAAATTTGTTTTACCATATACTGTACAGGGAAATTGCATTCAAATTCTAAATGCAGTGCAATTGAAAAAAAAAATGCAATAACACTTTTGTTTTTTGTAGTCGCCGTGTTAACTATATGGTAAAACCAACGTGACCGTGTGATGCCTCGGGTAAATACGAGTTTGTAGCTACCAAACATGTATACCTTTATTCAGAGATTGAGGGTGGGATCTAAGGGGTTAACAGCAACGATCGGATGGCGGGACCGATTTCACACATCTCAGCTAGTTAGATCAGCTGACATGTGGGAGGTTTGAAGTGAGCTCCACGCCGGAGCTCACTTCAAACACCGGGTAATGACATCCGATGTCTAGAGACGTATGTCTGTCGTTAAGAGGTTAAATTGTACACAAAAAAAGAGAAAAAAAATTTTGGTGTGGGCTTCGCCGTATTTTATATGTTCATCAAGGGTAACCCAAGCTGCTGGGGGCTGGAATCCTCAGCGTCTTGAGGCCCAACCGTTCTGGGCCCCCCACGCTAAGGACCCCAGCCAGCAGCCGCCCCGGTAGTGGCGCCTCAATGAGACATGCCAAACCTGGCAGGTAACTAGCTCTTCCACCAGCACAAGGACAACTTGAAGAGTTAGGGTACAGCACCAGAAAATGGCACCTATAATGTGCTATTTTCTGGGGTGGTGGGTTGCAATTTGCAGCGTGGGGGGGCCACAACATTTGGATCTCTCCACGATGAGGATTGCAGCCCCCCAACTGCCAAGTTGTACCTGGCTGGCATCCAAAAATAAGGCAAAGCTCCTTGTCATTTTATTGTTAGAATAAAAAAAAAAAAAAATGGCATGGGTCTCCGCCATTTTTTTTTGGTCCAGCCAGGTACAACTTGTCAGCTAGGGACTGCCAGCAACCCCCAGCTGCATCGTCATACCTTGCTGGAACCAAAAATACAGCGAAGCCTATTTTTTTTTTTTTTTCTAGAATTATTTCTAGAAAAAAAATGACATAGGGCTCCGCCATATTTTTGGTCCAGCCAGGTACAACTTGGCAGCTACGGACTGCCACCAGCCCCCAGCTGCCTCGTCATACCTGGCTGGAACCCAAAATACAGCGAAGCCCATTTTTTTTTAATTTCTAGAACTATTTCGAGAAAAAAATTACGTGGGGCTCCGCCATATTTTTGGTCCAGCCAGGTACAACTTGGCAGCTACGGACTGCCAACAGCCCCCAGCTGCCTCGTCATACCTGGCTGGAACCCAAAATACAGCGAAGCCCATTTTTTTTTAATTTCTAGAACTAATTCGAGAAAAAAATTACGTGGGGCTCCGCCATATTTTTGGTCCAGCCAGGTACAACTAGGCAGCTGGGGGCTGGAATCCTCAGCATAGAGAGGCCCAAGCGTTCTGGGCCCCCCATGCTGCGAATTGCAGCCCGCAGCCGCCCCAGAAAATGGCGCATTCATTGAAGCGCCATTTTCTGGCGCTGTACCCACGCTCTTCCAGTTGCCCTGGTGGCGGTGGCTAACTGGGTAATAAAGGGGTTAATGCCAGCTTTTTATTGGCAGGTGGCACTAAGCCCGAGATTCATAATATAGGGCCAATCTTAGACCCGCCATTAGGAATCTCTAGTATGGTAAATAGTCAATAAATACACACATAGAAAAATCTTTTTATTAGAAAAAAAAACAGACACAATTCGGACTCCATCTTTATTATAAAAAGATCCGACGTAGTCCACAACGAAGGTCCCACGACGCTCAATCGCCTTTGCTTTCAGATCGCTACTCTGGAGCCCGATCCGCCAGCATGGTGATTGAGCTGCAGAAAGTGATCTGAAACCCCAGGCGCATTGACGCACTATGTGCATCACTGCGCCTGGGCTGTCAGATCTTTTTATGCAGCTCGATGCCCATGCAGGCAGATCGAGCTGCAGAGCAGCGATCTAAGAGCCTGGGCGCAGTGACCCACTATGTGCATCAGTGCGCCCGGGCTGTCAGATTGCTTTCTGCAGCTGGATCCTCAGAAAGTGATCTGACAGCTCCAGCACAGTGATCACATAATGGTCACTGTGGATCACAGTGCTGGAGCTGTCAGATCATTTCCTGCAGCTGGATCCTCAGGATCCAGCTGTAGAAAGTGATCTGACAGATCCAGCACAGTGATCCACAGTGATCGAATAATGGTCACTGTGGATCACTGTGCTGGATCTGTCAGATCACTTCCTACAAATAGATCCCCCCTGGGGTGTTGTACAACTCCACATGTACCTGTAGGCCGAGTGACAGGTCAGTGACACCCTCACTCGGCCTGCAGGAGCACGATCATTCCATGGCCCACCCCCTGGGCCATGGGTCGGGAATGGACTGTTTTTCATGGGCCAAACGGTGGGCAAGGGTCGCGAAGGGGTTAAAAAAAATAGAAATAGGCCCGATGCTATTGCATCGGGGGTGCGGTGAAATTAACAGGTGCCGTATAAATAGCCGCTGAATAGTACAGTCCTCTCTCCAGAAACTACACTGTTGTTGCAAGATTTATATGGAGTAAATGGTGGCTCAGTGGTTAGCACTGTATATGGTGGCTCAGTGGTTAGCGCTGTATGGTGGCTCAGTGGTTAGCACTGTATATGGTGGCTCAGTGGTTAGCGCTGTATGGTGGCTCAGTGGTTAGCGCTGTATACGGTGGCTCAGTGGTTAGCGCTGTATACGGTGGCTCAGTGGTTAGCGCTGTATACGGTGGCTCAGTGGTTAGCGCTGTATACGGTGGCTCAGTGGTTAGCGCTGTATACGGTGGCTCAGTGGTTAGCGCTGTATACGGTGGCTCAGTGGTTAGCGCTGTATACGGTGGCTCAGTGGTTAGCGCTGTATACGGTGGCTCAGTGGTTAGCGCTGTATACGGTGGCTCAGTGGTTAGCGCTGTATACGGTGGCTCAGTGGTTAGCGCTGTATACGGTGGCTCAGTGGTTAGCGCTGTATACGGTGGCTCAGTGGTTAGCGCTGTATACGGTGGCTCAGTGGTTAGCGCTGTATACGGTGGCTCAGTGGTTAGCGCTGTATACGGTGCAACAGTGGTTAGCGCTGTATACGGTGCAACAGTGGTTAGCACAGTATACGGTGGCTCAATTGTCCTGTGCAAGCCCCCATTGTCCTGTGCAAGCCCCCATTGTCCTGTGCAAGCCCCATTGTCCTGTGCAAGCCCCCATTGTCCTGTGCAAGCCCCCATTGTCCTGTGCAAGCCCCCATTGTCCTGTGCAAGCCCCCATTGTCCTGTGCAAGCCCCATTGTCCTGTGCAAGCCCCCATTGTCCTGTGCAAGCCCCCATTGTCCTGTGCAAGCCCCCATTGTCCTGTGCAAGCCCCCATTGTCCTGTGCAAGCCCCCATTGTCCTCTGCAAGCCCCCATTGTCCTCTGCAAGCCCCCATTGTCCTCTGCAAGCCCCCATTGTCCTCTGCAAGCCCCCATTGTCCTCTGCAAGCCCCCATTGTCCTCTGCAAGCCCCCATAGTCCTCTGCAAGCCCCATAGTCCTCTGCAAGCCCCCATAGTCCTCTGCAAGCCCCCATAGTCCTGTGCAAGCCCCCATAGTCCTGTGCAAGCCCCCATAGTCCTGTGCAAGCCCCCATAGTCCTGTGCAAGCCCCCATAGTCCTGTGCAAGCCCCCATTGTCCTCTGCAAGCCCCCATAGTCCTCTGCAAGCCCCCATAGTCCTCTGCAAGCCCCCATAGTCCTCTGCAAGCCCCCATAGTCCTGTGCAAGCCCCCATTGTCCTCTGCAAGCCCCCATTGTCCTCTGCAAGCCCCCATTGTCCTCTGCAAGCCCCCATAGTCCTCTGCAAGCCCCCATTGTCCTCTGCAAGCCCCCATTGTCCTCTGCAAGCCCCCATTGTCCTCTGCAAGCCCCCATAGTCCTCTGCAAGCCCCCATAGTCCTCTGCAAGCCCCCATAGTCCTCTGCAAGCCCCCATAGTCCTCTGCAAGCCCCCATAGTCCTCTGCAAGCCCCCATAGTCCTGTGCAAGCCCCCATTGTCCTCTGCAAGCCCCCATTGTCCTCTGCAAGCCCCCATTGTCTTCTGCAAGCCCCCATTGTCCTCTGCAAGCCCCCATTGTCCTCTGCAAGCCCCCATAGTCCTCTGCAAGCCCCCATAGTCCTCTGCAAGCCCCCATAGTCCTCTGCAAGCCCCCATAGTCCTCTGCAAGCCCCCATAGTCCTCTGCAAGCCCCCATAGTCCTCTGCAAGCCCCCATAGTCCTCTGCAAGCCCCCATAGTCCTGTGCAAGCCCCCATTGTCCTCTGCAAGCCCCCATTGTCCTCTGCAAGCCCCCATAGTCCTCTGCAAGCCCCCATAGTCCTCTGCAAGCCCCCATAGTCCTCTGCAAGCCCCCATAGTCCTCTGCAAGCCCCCATTGTCCTGTGCAAGCCCCCATAGTCCTCTGCAAGCCCCCATTGTCCTCTGCAAGCCCCCATTGTCCTCTGCAAGCCCCCATAGTCCTCTGCAAGCCCCCATAGTCCTCTGCAAGCCCCCATAGTCCTCTGCAAGCCCCCATTGTCCTCTGCAAGCCCCCATTGTCCTCTGCAAGCCCCCATTGTCCTGTGCAAGTGCCGGTGAAGCGATCTGTCAGCTGACAGTCTCGTACATCACGAGCCGGTCAGCCGATCGCTTCACCGGCAGATGCTGGAAGCCGCGAGGAGGACCGGACGCCTTCCTGAGGAGCGGTGAGTATGAAGGGGCACTCACTCACACACACACGACACAGACAGGACACACATACACAGACAGGACACACATACACAGACAGGACACACATACACAGACAGGACACACATACACAGACAGGACACACATACACAGACAGGACACACATACACATAGTACACACACATACTTACCATGTCAATGAGGCGCTCCACATCAATAGTCATCCTATTGAACACAGGCGCCGCCATCATGCCCAGACACTCGGTCACACAGGGACAGCCACGGGAAAGCAGGAATCCCAAAATGGTGGGATTTCCTGTTCCTGTTTTCCCTGGGGCTGTTCCCGTGTGACCTCATTTCCTGCACATACCCCTTGCCCCGCTCTGGAATGCGCATCGTCTGAATGACGATGCGTAATTCCAGGGGTTAAAATGGGGCCTATGGGAGAACGCGCACGTAAAAAGACGGAAAGAATTGACATGTTCATTCTTTTTACGCGCGCGCTTTCTCCCATAAAAGCGCGGCCGAAAATTGCGCTGTGTGTGAACAGCAAAAGTGAAAGTGCATTCACTTTGCTGTGACACGCAGACGCAGGTCCGCTTTGGGGGGAAATACGCGCGCAAAAAAGCGCAAATAATACGCAATGTGTGAACGTAGCCTAAGAGTTATGTGACAAAGATCTTCCTGAGCAGGAGTGGGATCTATACCTCCTTAGATGGTTCACTAAATGTAATACCTCATCTGGCCAAATAGCCTCCAATTATAAATTCATCCATGTCGAGCTGGACTTTGATTAATCTCAATTTCCGTTAATAAATGGCAGGCATATTGATGATCCCGCCTTATTCTACAGCATAATTCGGCATAATCCTACAGCTCGTTTCCTTGAAATGAGATTGAAAATTTGTCATAGATCTTATTTAACCCCCCAGAAAGGTCATAGAATGGGGCTATACATAACTTCTGAATGCTTTAAGCGCTGCTCCCCTGAAGCCAATCTATTCCATTGCTTGTGGACATGCCTGGACCAGAATACTACAATTTACCACCACACATCTGACAAACATTGCTCCTGATGACCCTCTATGGGCCATCTTTGGCTATATAGAGCCAGATATATACTCCTATTCTCCGGGGGCCCGTAAACTACTGCACATGGTGGCTGCAGCCGGAGTTAAGGCCATCCTGCAGGTGTGGATCCACGACCAAGCTCCTCCATTTAGGATATTTTTAGACAAACTATCGTTCTTGCTTCAGATGGATTGGGCTGAGGCCTCCTGGCATAAGGAGGAAAAGGCGCAGTCCTTCTTTGAAACTTGGGAAAATTTAACCTCTGCTTCCACAACGCATCCAGGATGATATTAGGGCCCTTTCACATCAGCGTTTTTTTTCAAATCGCGGCAGATGCGGTGAAAAAACCGCATCTGCCGCGATTACCGCATACCGGCTGCACTTACGGCGCGGTTGCGGTTTTTGCCATGCAAAGTATAGGCGGACTTGCGGCAGGTGCGGCAAGTGCGGTTTTGCACTTGCGGCAGGTGCGGCCGCGAAAAAAACCGCGGCTGACCGCGGTTTTTTTCGCGGCCGCACATGCCGCAAGTGCAAAACCGCACTTGCCGCACCTGCCGCAAGTCCGCCTATACTTTGCATGGAAAAAACCGCAACCGCGCCGCAAGTGCAGCCGGTATGCGGTAATCGCGGCAGATGCGTTTTTTTCACCGCATCTGCCGCGATTTGAAAAAAACGCTGATGTGAAAGGGCCCTTAGAACTTGTTTCCACCCTACAGTGTGGTATCAAGAGCACCTACTACTGGGGGAAGCGCCTGTGTAGAAGTATGTTTGATAGAGCCGCTGTGTAGAGATACATCTAGGTGTCAGTCCTGGTGTCGGTGGGTCCCACACAACTCTCAAGGAGAGACTAAGGTCATGCACCCCTGATGGGTGATCTATAAGCAAGGAAAGTACCTGTTTCAGACGTTCTTTTTTTCTCCCCCCTCCTAGTTTTTGGTTTATTTGTCTTTTGCCTTGATAGCCATGGTTGGAATGTACATTTTGCTATTTACTGTCTTATAACAGCCTTATCATGTATGTTTCAAGTCATATTTGTACTAATTTATGAAAACTTTTATTGTCAATAAAAAACTAAGTTTAAAAAAAAATGCGCTTTACAATTTTCAGATTTATATTTTTAAAATATTTAGAAAACCAAGTATCATTTTACTGCATACTTCATAAATACTTGCTACTTAGTGCTGCTGTATCATATAAAATTACAATAAAAAAACATTAAAATTTGTAGGTGTAAAGTGAAAAAAATGGGGAAAAGTTCATAGGGTATGAAAACTTTTCCAAGGCACTAGACATGTCAACAAACCCCAAATTGCACCCCCCAAAGTATTAAAAATCATAATTAGGAAGTTTTATTAACCCTTCAGGTTAAAACAGGAATTAAACCAAAGTGGAATGAAAAATTATTTTATTTCCCATGAAAATGTTGCTTTAGCCCCAAATCTATAATTTTCACAAGGGTATCAGGAGAAAATGGAGCCTACAATTTGTTTTGCAGTTTCTCAGGTCTATGCTGATAGCTAAAAATGTGATCAGAAACTACTATTTTAGCTGAGATTGAGGATAAATGTGAAGAGCTCCTGACATGACAAACAGCAGAAATCCCCCTGTAGAGACCTAATATAGGTAACAAAGGTTTAGAACATTGGATGCAAAATAGATCCTTTTCATTTTTTTCCACAAAATGTTTCTTTAGTCTCAAATATTTCATTTTCACAAGAATAACAGAAAAAATTGGACCCCATCATTTGTTGTGCAATTTGTCCTGAGTTCTTCCATACTCCATATGTGGCTAGAAACCACTATTTGGGTACAAGGCAGGGATCGCAAATAACACAATTAGATTTAACTAGATATAACCTATTTGGTGCCAAATACTATGATCTCCTCATCAGAGAGGCGAGATTAAAGAAAGACAAAAAACAGTTTTAGGCTGCTTTCACATCAGAGGTAAAATGTAATTCGTGGCAGATCCAGCAGACGTTGTCGCACCCGCCGTGTAATGGCCGACTTGTGGCACCGATCCGACAAGCCCCATTCATTCTCTAGCAGTATTTTTTTTTGCGGTGCCGCAAGTGCCAGATCCGGAAAAACTGCACTTGTCAAATCTGACCCCAAACCCCATAGAGAATGGGGCCACAAGATGGCCGTTACATGGCAGAGCCGGCAGGTGTGGCGACATCTGCCAGACCTGCCACAAATTACATTTTACTGCCGATGTGAAAGCAGCCTTACTCAGCTGTGCAACCTCGATAACATTCTGTGTCCAGTTCAACATAAACAATTTTGAGAAAGATCCTCTTTAACTCCTTCATGGACTTACGATTTTCTGTCTTGCACCAACCTTTTTATAGATCACAATTTGGGCAAGATACAATGTTTTGATTGCTTCTATTGTATTTTATTGCAAAGTAGCAGCGGCCAAACAAAATGTATTTCTTACATTTTGATTTTTTCTGTTATGCTGTTTATACATCAAATTAATTTTTTTTATATTTTAATAGATCGGACATTTCTAAAAACAACAATACTAAATATGTATTTCTGGCACCTCAGAGGCTGTGCAAGTGGCTCCTACAAACTCAAATAGCTCTCCTTCCTTCTCAGCCCTGCAATGTGCCCAAACAGTAGTTTCTGACTAGATCTACAAAAGTTCATTTATTTCAGTAATTTAATTCTGTACATAAAGTGAAATGCATATATTATATAGAGTCAGTACAAACAGAGTGATCTATTTCAAGTGTTTATTTCTGTTAATGTTGATGATTATGGCTTAAGCTGCTTTCACAATGAGATTTTCTGGCATCCGTGGCTGTCTGTTGTAAATCAGACAGCCATGGATCAGATTTTGCCCCCCATGTATGTCTATGGGCAACGGATCTAATTGGATTTGGCCTTATTGCCATCCGATTTGTGTCAGATCCGATTCTGTCCAATTTTTTGCTGTACCCAAAATCGGAGACTGCTCCGATTTTCATCACAGCAGACCAAATCGGACAGAATCCACGGCCATTAACATGGGGGCCTAATGGAGCACGGGTCAGAGAATACACAAGATCGTTTCTCTGACCCGCTTTTAGTGTACTGAGCATGCTCAGTACACTAAAACTGCTCTTTCCCGTGTAATTTCACTTCCGCAATGTATATACATACATTGTGAAAGTGAAATTAAGTAAAAGTAGGGTAAAAAAAAAAAAATCTCTCACCTCTCCGGCGTGTCCCCCAATGCGTACCATTCTAGCTCCCAACAAGGACCTGGCGGGGTGGAGCAACCGGATCAGCTGATCGGTCACATGACTGGCATCAGCTGAGTGGTTTAAATCTCCCGCCCGCCAATCGGCTTTGGCGGGCATGGGATTTAAACCGCTGAGCTGATGACGGTCATGTGACCGATCAGCCGATTGGGTTGCTTCGCCCCACAAGGTCCTCAAGCTGTTGGGAGCTAGATGGAGGCATCGTGAGACATGCCTGAGAGGTGAGATTTTTTTTAATTTTTAACCCTTCTTTTACTTAATTTCACTTCCGCAATGTATGTATATACATTGTGGAAGTGAAAGTGCCCTTTCTGTGTCGTGGTCTGTGAAAATCACGGACCCGAACACAGAAATAGCACCAGGAGGCACAAATGCGATCCTGTCCTTTCCTGTTCGTGGGGTCCTGCAAAAAATAGGATCCCCACGGACAGGAAAAAATTGCAGTGTGAAAGCAGCCTTACAGCCAATGAAAACCCAAAGGTCATTATCTGAGAAAATTAAAGTAGGGAGGATGAAGGGTCTGATAGATAAGATATTATCTAAATAGGTATCAAAGGCTTCACCTTGTGTGGTTGTTCCAAGATTAAGAGTATGTATCCCCTGACCGGGGTATACTGAGGAGGTAAGAGAGACAGCGCAGGATCTAAGTGCACTAAGTATAAATATACTGAAAAACAAAAGGTAGGGTGCTGCTCACCTGGTAGTAGTCTTGGAACACCGCTTATTGATCCCCCAAGGGACCCAATGTTCTCTAAGCCCGTTCTGTATGCAGCACACTTCTGGTTCATACTGGTGCCCTGGAAGGAACCTGTCAAACTTGGATAAGGATGAGAATCCAGAGTGTATTTTGCAGTGCTTCTGTATAGGATGAGGTTAATTTCACTTTAAAGAATTTATTAATATGCATATCCCAGGGATATGCTTTAAATATGAACATGAGGAAGGCTCATTTTGAAATAAGAAGTCAAAACACATTATACTTAAACTTATAATTGTGATGACTGTAATAATAAATTATTTAAAGTGGAATTAACCTCATCCTATTCAGAAGCACCGCAAAATACACTCTGGATCCTTATCCTCATCCTTGCGAGGTTGTGAGAGTCACAACCACTATAAAGGCATATCACGGCTGCTGCAGTCCCCAGCGTGGTGCATATAGAGTTGGGAGGATGAAGAGTTAAAAACCACGCTGACGTATTCTAAGAGACATCAAAGGCTGAATATAATATTGATTGATTCTATTTAGACTCCTTGATGAATTATTTCAGGGGTGTAGTATTAAAAATGGGGTGACTTGTAGGTTTCTGCTGCTTTGGCACCTCAGGGTTCTTCAAATATGACTTATACCTATTCCAGACAAAATTGGGTGCCAAAAATCGTGAAAAATTTTGTGTAAGGTCTTCATTAAAGCTAGGTTGATCTTTATCCTGCTTCCATCTAAATCTGTAAACTACATGATTTAGCCATAAGTATTCACTGTAATGAGCCATATGTGGAGTACATACAGTTAGGGCCAGAAATATTTGGACAGTGACACAATTTTGGCGAGTTGGGCTCTGCATGCCACCACATTGGATTTGAAATGAAACCTCTACAACAGAATTCAAGTGTAGATTGTAACGTTTAATTTGAAGGGTTGAACAAAAATATCTGATAGAAAATGTAGGAATTGTACACATTTCTTTACAAACACTCCACATTTTAGGAGGTCAAAAGTAATTGGACAAATAAACATAACCCAAACAAAATATTTTTATTTTCAATATTTAGTTGCAAATCCTTTGGAGGCAATCACTGCCTTAAGTCTGGAACCCATGGACATCACCAAACGCTCCTTCTTAATGCTTTGCCAGGCCTTTACAGCCGCAGCCTTCAGGTCTTGCTTGTTTGTGGGTCTTTCCGTCTTAAGTCTGGATTTGAGCAAGTGAAATGCATGCTCAATTGGGTTAAGATCTGGTGATTGACTTGGCCATTGCAGAATGTTCCACTTTTTTGCACTCATGAACTCCTGGGTAGCTTTGGCTGTATGCTTGGGGTCATTGTCCATCTGTACTATGAAGCGCCGTCCAATCAACTTTGCAGCATTTGGCTGAATCTGGGCTGAAAGTCTATCCCGGTACACTTCAGAATTCATCCGGCTACTCTTGTCTGCTGTTATGTCATCAATAAACACAAGTGACCCAGTGCCATTGAAAGCCATGCATGCCCATGCCATCACGTTGCCTCCACCATGTTTTACAGAGGATGTGGTGTGCCTTGGATCATGTGCCGTTTCCTTTCTTCTCCAAACTTTTTTCTTCCCATCATTCTGGTACAGGTTGATCTTTGTCTCATCTGTCCATAGAATACTTTTCCAGAACTGAGCTGGCTTCTTGAAGTGTTTTTCAGCAAATTTAACTCTGGCCTGTCTATTTTTGGAATTGATGAATGGTTTGCATCTAGATGTGAACCCTTTGTATTTACTGTCATGGAGTCTTCTCTTTACTGTTGACTTAGAGACAGATACACCTACTTCACTGAGAGTGTTCTGGACTTCAGTTGATGTTGTGAACGGGTTCTTCTTCACCAAATAAAGTATGCGGCGATCATCCACCACTGTTGTCATCCGTGGACGCCCAGGCCTTTTAGAGTTCCCAAGCTCACCAGTCAATTCCTTTTTTTCCAGAATGTACCCAACTGTTGATTTTGCTACTCCAAGCATGTCTGCTATCTTTCTGATGGATTTTTTCTTTTTTTTCAGCCTCAGGATGTTCTGCTTCACCTCAATTGAGAGTTTCTTTGACCGCATGTTGTCTGGTCACAGCAACAGCTTCCAAATACAAAACCACACACCTGGAATCCACCCCTGACCTTTTAACTACTTCATTGATTACAGGTTAACGAGGGAGACGCCTTCAGAGTTAATTGCAGCCCTTAGAGTCCATTGTCCAATTACTTTTGGTCCCTTGAAAAAGAGGAGGCTATGCATTACAGAGCTATGATTCCTAAACCCTTTCTCCGATTTGGATGTGGAAACTCTCATATTGCAGCTGGGAGTGTGCACTTTCAGCCCATATTATATATATAATTGTATTTCTGAACATGTTTTTGTAAACAGCTAAAATAACAAAACTTGTGTCACTGTCCAAATATTTCTGGCCCTAACTGTATAGTCTCTGTTTTGGTGGAGTGTGTCTCTTCACAGGGGCATAAAACTATGGTTGACTGGGCCTTTGTGTATGCCAAAAAAAGATAGGACACTGCCAAGTAAGAGGCTAAAGCTCCCGTCACACACAACGATGCAACAGCGGTCCCGACAACAATAACGATCCTGTAGGGATCATTGGTGCGTCGTTATGTGGTCGGTGGTGAGATGTCAAACAGTCAGATCTCACCAGCAACTCAGCAATAATCCAGAATGATAGGAGGCCGTTGGGACTTGTCACTCTCTTTCAAACACAGCGATGCAGCGCCCCTTACTCTAATTTTTGGGAGGAACAATAAATAAATCAGAGCAAGAATTATATTTATTTAATTGATTACGCTGTTCACCATGTGGAATAAACATGCAAAAAAGGTTTTTACTGGTACCATTTTGTAGTAAATAATATTATTTGATTGTTTTCCATTCTGATTTTTTGGGAAGCAGAATGAACAAAAGGCAGAAGGTTTTCTTTATGTTCACCATGCATTTCAAGTGTTGACAGCTTTATTCTTAGTGACGGTACAATTACTACAATAACACAATTATAGGGTTTTTATGCTTTGCTACTTTTACACACTATAAACAATGTTTTAAAAAAGAAAAATAATTTGGTTTTGCAGTGCCAAATACTGACAACTGTAAATTTTATGTTTATCAGCTAACAGAGCCATGTGTGGACTTTCTGTGGGAAAGAATGCAGTTTTTAGTAACACCAATTATCTTCATACGACTTTTTGATCTGTTTGATTCTGTATTATAGCAGTAAGATGGGGGGAAAAAAAAAGTGTTTTTGCAGTTTTTTTATTCTTATTTTAGTTGTACATTTCAGGTCATTCTGGAAGTGGCAAAACCAAATAGGTTTACTTCCTTTTTAAATAAAAAGCATTTTTATCATTGATACTTTTTTAAAGATTTCTTTATGATTTAACTTTTTTTAAATTTTCCTATTTAAGCTAATCCCTAGTGATGAGCGAGTGTAATATGGTAGTTTCTTTTCACTACTTACACGGATAGTATGGCATTTGTAATAATCGTTACTCAGCAAGTATCGCTGGTGTTCGTAAGTTATGTGTCGATTGTCAACAATTTGACAAATATTGCCAGCTCCCTTGAGTACATAAAGGGAGTCAGCACCCCAGTGAAAACAGACTGAATTTTAGGGTCTCACTGGGGGGCACATCAGGGTGTTTTATGCAGTGAAAACTCAAACAAAGCCCACCCTCCAGCCCTGTCCTGGAAATGCTTGTTTTATGGCCGGAGTAGTGTGCGTGGAGCTTATCACTAATTGACTAACATTGGACTCACTATTCCGATGAGTACGTATTACAAAGTACTCGTTACGAGTATAGCGATTATAAATTTTTCACTACTAGTCCCACTTTTGGACTTCAACTTTCACTTGTCTGATAAGTGATGAATTACCCTGCAAGAGTTACGCATCGCACAGTATTAGAACTTTCCATATTTTCTTTAACTTACACATGCTTGTTCTCACGGTGAGTGTCTCATATTGCTATTTGGCTGAAATTTTAAAGGGATTATCCACTACTTTAATATTGATGACCTTTCCCTAGGAGAGGTCATCTATGTCTGATTGGCCAGAGCCCTATACCCAGCACCTCTGCCATATCAGCTGGTCTTGGTGGCGGCAGGAGCTGGAAATGTTCATCTTCATAGTCCATCTCCATGCTCCATATTATGATAGTGGCCACGGCTAGGTACTGCACCCCAGCCTCTTATTGAGTTGAATAGGAAGATGTGCAGTACTTGGGGACAGCCTATTTCAGCTGATGGAGCAGCTCCAACCGAGCATTTCTGGCCACCTGGGGCAACGGGCACCAAGAACAGCTGATTGGCGGGGTCTTGGACGATCACACATTGATGACCTATCCTAGGGATAGCGCATCAATGTTAAAATAACGGACAACCTCTTCAAGTCAGAAGACCCATTGCATCCCATATATAAACTGTGAGATACGCTCATGCAAACCAGGCCTTATACTGACAGGAGGCTGGTTGGGCCCAGCTTACTAGAGAAATTAGCAGGTTACCGTATTCCTAAGTCATTCAATGACCTCTAGTTGCAAAGAAAACCATTAGCATCCAGGGACAGCACTGTGATGTGGCCACTGGAGTGAGTGGAACCCCTCTTTACAACCGTTTAAATGCTATGGTTGCTATTGTCCGCGGCATCTAGAGGTATAATCAATTCAGCTGTTAGTGAAGAGTAGAGATGAGCCACCTCCCTAATGTTCAAATTCGATTCGTCGAATGCTCGACGAACAACGAGAACCCCATTGAAATCAATGTCACGCTACAGAACACACATAGAAAACACCTTCAAAGAGCTCCAAAAGCTGCCAAACTACTCAGAATGGACAACAAACACCACAAAAAGTGACAACAATTCAAACACAGTACAAGTAGTCACAGGCTAAGTGGCTTAAGTTTTCTACTTTAAGTAAAAAGAGGTGGAAGAATAAAAGGAGAATGAGACACAGGTATGGGCATGTCACACCCTTCTTAAATCATGTAAAACATAGCAAGGGGACTTCAACAAGAGTCCTTACTCCTTTCAAAGGGTCACACCTAAAGCAAAATGGCATCAATTGTCCCAGACCCAAAATTGCTGAATGGCCCAGCATGCATGCATGGCACAGGGTCTGGAACAAGACCTGGCCTAGCATTTCAAGGTTAAACCTTGCTCAGCAGCTAAACGTTTTGTGGAGTATTGCAGTAAAAACTACAGAGGTAGGTCAGTGACCTGAATAGGCCTAGTGGGCCGGATCCCCTCGAAGCTCATGCAAGTGCTCCCGTCAATATAATGCCCCGCCACACACAGGTAGGACCGCCATTAGTTTTCTGGAGTACTACATGAATTCACAGAGAGGTAGGTGAGAGACCTGTGTTTGTGCCTAGTAGGCCGGATAAAGTTGAAGCTTGTGCAACCGTTCACATAAAAGTCATGCCTCGCCACACACAGGTGGGACCACCATTAGTTTTGTGGAATGCTATAGAAAAAACAGAGAGATATGTCAGAGACCTGTTTAGGCCTAGAAGGTACATGAAGTCAATGCTCGTGCAAGCGTTCCCATAAAGTCATGCCCCGCCACACACAGGTGGGACCACCATTAGTTTTGTGGAGTACTACATGAATTCACAGAGAGGTAGGTCAGAGACCTGTTTAGGCCTAGAAGGCACATGAAGTTAAAGCTCAAGCAAGCATTCTCATAAAAGTCATACCTGCCACACACAGGTGGGACCACCATTAGTTTTGTGGAATACTATAGAAAAAACAGAGAGATATGTCAGAGACCTTTGCAGGCCTAGAAGGTACATGAAGTCAATGCTCGTGCAAGCGTTCCCATAAAGTCATGCCCCGCCACACACAGGTGGGACCACCATTAGTTTTGTGGAGTACTATAGAAAAAACAGAGAGATACGTCAAAGACCTGTTTAGGCCTAGAAGGCCATATGAAGTCAAAGCTTGTGCAACTGTTCCATAAAGTCATGCCCCGCCACACACAGGTGGGACCACCATTAGTTTTGTGGAGTACTACATGAATTCCCAGAGAGGTAACTCAGAGACCTGTGTTTGTGTCTAGTAGGCCGGATAAAGTCAAAGCTTGTGCAAGCGTTCCCATAAAAGTCATGCCCCGCCACACACAGGTGAGACCACAATTAGTCTTGCGGAATACTATAGAAAAAACAGAGAGATACGTCAGAGACCTGTTTATGCCTAGTAGGCCGGATAAAGTCAAAGGGAACCTGTCACTGAATATTAGAGATGATCCACCACCCTAGTGTTCAAATTGTGTGTGTGTGTGTGTCGAATGTTCGTCAAACACCGTCGAATATCATTGAAAACAATGGCAGGAAAAAAACAAACACATAGAAACACACAGAAAACAACTTCTAAGGTGTCCAAAAGGTGACAAACTTCTCAGAAGATACAACAAACACATGGAAAAGTGACAAGTACATATAAAAACGCGAAAACAAAAGAGATGGACGAGTAAAACGAGAATGAGACACAGATATAGGCATGTCATGTCCTTCGAAAATCCGTTTTTACTCCATTATTAGTAAGGCCATGTGCAGACGATGAGTATTGCTTGATTTTTACTTTGGTTTCTGTAAGGTCACGTTCAGACAATGAGTATTGCTTGATTTTTACTTCAGTAATGTGTAACGCCACGTTCAGACGATGAATATTTTGTGATGTTTTTCCTCACTTTCTGTAAGGCCTCATGCAGACGATGAGTATTGTGTCACATTTAGGGGACTACAAGAAGAGTCTCCCTTTTTTCCAAACATTTGGGCACAGACACCACTTAAGTGGCATCAATTGCACCACAGTTTCAAACTTTAAATGGTTACTTTTAGGCAAAAATCCACAAGGCTTCATTCTCCCCAGGATGACACAGGGGTAGAAAAGTCCTTGCGGATCCATGCCTTGTTCATCTTTATGAATGTTAGTCTGTCCACATTCTGGGTGGACAGACGCGTGAGCCTTTCTGTCAGCACACCACCAGCAGCGCTGAAGACACGTTCTGAGAGAACGCTGGCTGCGGGGCACGACAAGATCTCCAAGGCGTGTGTGGCGAACTCAGGCCATTTTTCCAGTTTGGAAGCCCAAAATGAGCAAGGCTCCAGTTCCCAATCATTGCATCGATGTTAAGTTGGAGATACTCGTGTACCATCCGCTCCAGGCGTTGACTATGTGTCAGACTTCTCGTGTCTTCAGGCCTTGAAAATGATGGTCTGAAAAAATCTTGAAACGAGGCCACAAAATTGCTGGTACCACCACCAGATATGGTATTACTGCTACAGTGTGAGTGATGATGATGCGACAGTCCCACGGTTGACATGTTGGAACTGTGAGATTCACTCTGTCTACTACCACTGAGGGTTTGTGGAAAAGCCGATCTGAGATTATGTATCAGCTTCTGCTGATAGTCCTGCATGTGTGAGTCCCTTTGTATGGCAGGAATTATTTCAGCAAATTTGCTCTTGTACCCAGGATCTAATAGTGTGGCAACCCAGTAGTCTGCATTACTCCTAATTCGCACAATCAGAGGGTCATGTTGCATGTAGTGCAGACAGAAGGAGTACATGTGTCTTGCGCACCCAGGAGGACCAAGTCCTTGTTGTGTTGGTGGTGGGGAGGTGAGAATTATGCTTCCTTCCTCTGCCCTCTCCCCTCAACCTGACACAACAGAAATGGCATCAAGGTCTCCCTCATCTGCTGACACTTCAATGTCCATCGCCAGTTCATCCTCCATTTCTTCCTGGGCTCCTGCACCTACCTGAAGAGGTTGGTTGCTAACATGCGCCCTCGTGAATGCCTCTCCACCACCCTCCGATGCCTGCCGTCTTGGTGCTGCCGACTGTGAGGATCTTGAAGATGTTGTCATCCCTTCCGCATAGGACTCCTCCTGTACTTCTTCAACCTCCTCTTGTCCCACCACCTGACTCTGAATATTGTTTAGAATGTGCTCCAGCATGTAGATGACCGGAATAGTCATGCTGATAATGGCATCATCAGAAATAAACATCTTTGTCGCCATCTCAAAACTGTGCAGAAGGGTGCATATGTCCTTGATCTGAGACCACTCCTGCAGCGTGATCTGCCCCACCTCTGGATCTTGTTGGCACATGCTATACGTCATAATGTATTGCACCAGGGCTCGGCGGTGCTGCCAGTCGCTGCAACATGTGCAGAGTAGAATTCCAGCGTGTCGGCACATCGCATTTCAGCCGGTGAACGGGCAAGCCGAAATACTCCTGGAGCGAAGCGAGTCGTTGAGCTGCGGAATGCGAACGCCGGAAGTGAGCACACTGCGATGGTGCCTTCTGCAGAAGCCCATCTAGGCCAGGATAGTGTCTCAAAAATTGCTGGACAACCAGATTCAACACGTGAGCCATACAAGGCACGTGTGTGATATTGCCCCGGCAAAGGGCCGCACCCAGGTTTGCAGCATTGTCGCACACGGCCTTCCCTGACGGAGGGCTTGCTGCTGTGCTGAGACACAGTTGAGTATGGTGTCCCCGGCAAACTGCGAGGGAGGTACAGGCGAAGTAATGTTGCCTTCATCCAAAGGTGGTGCTCTCGATGTCTGAGAGAGCTCAACACCAGCAGCATTGTCCATTTGAAAACCAAGCGACGACCTGCCAATCACACTGCCTGTTGCGGGTAAAGAGGTGTAAGGTGTATTTTCAAAAGCATGTGTGACAGCTGTCTCCACAGTCAGAGATATGAAGAGCACACGGATGCACTTGATGGGGCAGACGGTGGTGGCCAGGCCCGCTAGCCCACATTCTATCATGGTGAGCTTCCCACTGCAACTTGTGCTTCATGTCCATGTGGCGGTTCATACATGAAGTACTCAAGCTAGTGAGTTTTTGGCCTCTACTCAGAGATACTCAGAGCACTTGAGATCCATTCAAGCACCTGCTGTTTTTGTGCCTCACTTTCAAGTGGTATCAATGGTCATGTCCATAAGAAAGGGATCATATCCGATAGGCAACAGAAAGAAGTAGACATCTTAGGGGCTTTTCACACTTGCGTTTTTTTCTTGTTCTGGAAGATCAGAAAAAAACCTGATTCTTACAGGATTCATTTTTTTGCCCATTCACTTTAATGATTTTAGGTAGAATCTTGTTGCTTCAGGTTTTTTCCTGAAATCATTAAAGTGAATGGGCAAAAAAATGAATCCTGTAAGAATCAGGTTTTTTCCTGATCTTCCAGATCAGGTAAACAACGCAAGTGTGAAAGGCCCCTTACTTTGGCTGGAAGATTGTCTATCTTCAGCAGATGTTAATGTAGCTTTAGCATCTACCCCACAGACACAACCTTTTTTCCCTTTCCACCACGCCTACTCCTATTTCCACCAGCAGCAGGCCTTTTGCCACTCATTTTGTATGTGAAAAAATTGGGAGCGGTACAGTTGTTTTACAAAGAAAAGGTGAATGTCAATCAAGCAGAGGTGACTGAACCAACACTGCTACTAGGCCCAAAGTGAGACCTGGGCAAGGTGCAGTTAAAAATTAGTAGGAAGTACACGGCAGTGTAGTAGATTGTATTACAAGTGGCCTACACTAATAGTTTTTGTCAGTCCGCTGCGACTTGACCAGAAGTCAGATGTGGCCAAGGTGCAGTTTAAAAATATAGTAGGAAGTACCACTGGCGGTGTAGAAGATTGTATTACAAGTGGTGTACAATAATAGTTTTTGGCACACTGCGACTTGACCAAAAGTCAGATGTGGCCAAGGTGCAGTTAAAAATTAGTAAGGAAGTACACTGGTGGTGTAGCTTTTCACAAGTGGGCTACACTACTGTGTAAATCACACTGCTACTAGTCCGAACAAATTGTGAGACTAGTAGCAGCAAAAAAATGCCTACTTAAGACAGGTGGTGTAGCTTTCTTAACAGCAATGCTGCACTACCTGCCCTAAAGGACTCCCAGAGCTAGATGTGGCCAGATGCTGTGAAAAAGACTTGTACAGCACTCTGGCACACACCTGCCTGGCAAAAACTAATAGGGACTGCTTTAACCTAGCCCAAAGGGCTGTAATTAAAACTAGTCCCTGCTTCTATGGAGTAAATCTGAAAAAAGCTGTTACAGACCTAGTCCCTACTCCTATGATGCACCTCTTATAAGAGCTCATTCTGCTAAAATTTGCACCCTCCCCCCAGCCCCCACTCCCTAAACCTATCTATCTAACTATGTATTAGCTCTGTAGCTGAATGGGATAGTAGAATTGTGAGTTTTGACTGTATGGCGCCCACAGCAGCAGCGGTGCCATTTGACACACAGCTACAGCAATGAGCAAATGGTGGCGATGAAGAAAATGGCCGGGTCTTATAGGGCAAGGACATGTGACATACACAGCCAATGATGCCGGACCTTGCTTGTGCAAAACATGCCCTTACTGTGTTTCACTGTGATTGGCTCAAAGCCTGCACTGCTCCACTTTTACATGTGGTCTGGAGAAAAAAAAAAAATAAGAGCTCCATCACTTCAGCAGCACTGATCTGAACCCTGCCCCCGCGGAAACTATACACTGAAAATGGATATTAAGATTGAAGATCAGTATTAGTGTGAAAAGCCAGGTATGCTTTTGGCGACCGAAGCGTTGTCAAACATAACCTCGAAGTGCCGAATTTGAAGCTAATTTTTCTAATTCGATGAACGACTCGAACACCAAAACAGGTCGAATTTGAGATTGGCGAACATTTTGAATCGAACATCGCTCATCTCTAGTAAAGAGATGCTCCTGTAGAAATAGTGCTGTGCACAGCTCATATCCCATCAATTACAAAGCTGTACCAGTATGTCCATTTGAGGGAAATCCCCTAGTATATTTTATTTAAGGTGTTAAAGAAAGTTTCAGCTAGAATTTTGGTCTAAAACTGTTTGAAATGTAAAACAAAATTCTTATATTTGTAGTCGAGTCCAAATTTTGTGACATCTGGTGTTTTTATGGCTGTCTCTATAAACTCTGCCAACTTTTTTAATAGAAGGTAAAGCTTAGGTCAGAGGTTCCCAACTCCAGACCTCAAGGGCTGCCAACAGTGCAGGATTTCAGGATTTCGTTAGTATTGCACAGGTGCTAATGTGATCATCTGCACAGGTGATGATTCCAACTCCTGTGCAATACCAAGGAAATCCTGAAAACCTACACTGTTGGCGGCCCTTGAGGCCTGGAGTTGGGGACCCCTAGCTAAGGTGGAGGGGGTATAGCCAACAAATTAATCCTAGTTTACACCACAAAAGAGGCATAAATTTATTATCAAAACTACTGGTATACATACATTTCCTGGGGTGGTGCACAGAAGTTGAAAGATACGCCAAATTCATCAATATGTGTATGCCTTGTGTAGAGGTTTTAGGCCCCTTTCACATCAGCGTTTTTCGCTGAACGCAGCAGATGCGGTGGTTTTACCGCATCTGCCGCCTAACCGTCACACTTGCGGTTCTCCTGCGGCAAGCCCCATGCAATGTCTATGGGGCTTGTGGCAGGTGCGGCAAGTGCGGTATAGTTGCGGTTTCGGCAATTGCGGCAGGTGCGGCCGTGGAAAAAACACTGTAAGCAACGTTTTTTTGTGGCCTCAGCTGCAGCAAGTGCCGAAACCGCAACTATACCGCACTTGCCGCAAACCTCATAGACATTGCATGGGGCTTGCCGCAGGTGAACCGTAAGTGTGACTGTTAGGTGGCAGATGCGGTAAATCCGCCGCATCTGCCACAATCAGCGAAAAACGCTGATGTGAAAGAGGTCTTACAAAGATGATAAAAAATCTATGTAAAAGATCTTGGGAAAAGACATTTAAAATATAATTCCATTCCAAAAATGCATACAGTATGTGTACTGCACATCTAAATCACTATGAAGAACAATGCCAACAACTACACCTTTAGAAAGGCCCTTTCATTTTGAGTTAAAATCAAAAACCTTTTGTCATTATCTGACTTTGGAAAGCTGTCTGTATTTTGTTTTTTTTAATTTCAGTATGTAGAATAATTAAAACAGGCCATGTTGGCCATGCTATTGTAAGCAGCCTACATAGCCCAAACATGCTACCTGTCACATCCCCATCTGGACCTGCTGCTGTAATTTCTGCCCTAACCACTAGCCGCTACCATATTCCATCTATGGGTGGTGATAGTGATGTGTCCTCATCTGGTCCTTCTATAATTCCTGCCCCAGTTACCAGGCACTGTCATGTTCGCCCTGATGTTGACAATAAAGGCATTCTGCCTCTGCCAGACCTTCGTTCTGCGGCTTCCACTCCTGACACCAGGTATCACCTTATTCACACTGCAGGTGATGCTGGTGTTGGGAGAAAGGTTCCCGGCAGTGAATTCTGGAGAGGGCAGGCTGCACTCGTTCTCTGCGGTTAGTGTGGCTGGGACATGTAGTACTTCACAGTCTGATAGTATTAGTATGTGGGTGGTTCAGATGGGGTCATTTGTTCCTGACATCTCGCCTATGGGCAAGTGCTTTTCCCTTTATATTTCCTTGGCCTGGTCTCATAAGTTGCCAGTTATATTTCTGGTTCCCCCATTCTAGCTAGAGATTGTTTTCCCCTATGATATTGGTTTGTCCTTTGACTCTGTTTCCTCCTGAATATGTTATACCTCGCTGTCCTCACTGTTTTAACTCTGCTTCCTGACTTGTTTCTATTCAGTTTTCCACCCTAGCCTTTTTCCCTGCCTTCTCTGTTTGACTTCCTCCCTGCTCTGGCCTGCTGCTCACTTAACACAGAGCCCAGGGGGCAACTGCCTATAAGTCCAGATTCTTGTACAGAGGTTAAGAATCTCAGAGTTTCTCGGGGTTCTGCCTTACCTGCCGCTATGCCAGTTGCATAGGATGGTTGGAACACTACCATAGACTGCAGTGTCTCCAGACTTGTCTCGTATTGCGCATATCTGAGATGCCATTATTTTGCAATAGTTAAGAGAGCTGCCAGCAACGGATCTTGATGATTAAATCGCATTCAGAGTGGCCATTAATAACATCAATAATGTATGTGCATGTGGCACTCATACTCTACAGGGTGGGCCATTTATATGGATGCACCTAAATAAAATGGGAATAGTTGGTGATATCAACTTCCAGTTTGTGTCACATTAGTATATGGGAGGGGGAAAACTTTTCCAGATGGGTGGTGACCATGGCACCCAATTTAAAGCCATTTTGGATCCAACTTTATTTTTTAAATGGGAAGAGGGTCAATTGTTCCATTAATGTGTGAACTGTGTAATACCGTGTGAACTGTGCATTACAAGTGGTTTATGACATTTATTAATAAACTGCTGAACATTGTGTTATTTTAAGAACACGACTGGTTGATCAATTCTGCTGCCAAGCGTGTCTTCCATGTACCCCGACTTGCGCTACCTCTCAGAGGACGTCTCCAACTGGACTCCTGGTTTCAACTTCCAGAAGAAGCAGCCAGGAGACTTGCAGGGGTCACTGGTGCCAGAACAGAGGAGAACCAGGTATCCAGTGAATGAATAGTTATAATTATAAATTTAGTACTGCTCTGTACTCTTTCTTTTAAACATTTTAATAACGAACAACCCATCTAAGTGTCTCCAGACATAGCACTTGGAACATGCAGTTTTGTTTCTAGTGATATCCAAGTCAGCAAAAACTTGTAATGAAGTGCACTAACTAAAGTTTATTAAGGCTGGCTTCCCACCACGGTGTGGTCCGGTCCGGGGCTGTCCGGTGTAAACCAGGCAGCCCCGGACCAGTTTTTGGCCCCATAGTAGCCTATGGGGCCGGATGGAGCCGGATGGCAGAGAGCTGCCATCCGGTTTCATCTCTCTGGTGGAATCTGAGAGAATTCGGATTATTCTCTCCGGACACAAAAATGATGCTTGCATCATTTTTTTGTCCGGGGAGAAAAATCTCCCCAATTTGCCGGATCCCGGATTCTCCCGGCCCTGGGCAATCCGGCGCGTCCCTAACATGGGAGCCTACGGGGCCAGATTGCCTCGATCCGGGAAGCGGACACTGGTGGCTGCACGCCGCTGTTGTTTCAGGACCGCGGCTAGCTCCATGCTAGCAGTGGTCTTGAAAAATCAGCAGCTGTGGCTGCAATTAGCAGCATCCGGCTGCACACAGGACCAGAGGGCACATTTGGCCCTTCGATTCTGTGTGCTGATCCGGTCCAGGGCTGTCAGGGTCATCGCGGACAGCCTCGGACCGGATCCCACCGTGGTGTAAAGCCAGCCTAAGAAGAAAAAAAAAAAAAAGAAGAAAACTGTATTGTGCCATTATAAGATCCAGTTGATCCTAAAGCTATCAATTTTATAGCTCCACAGTTACACTTCAGGTGTCTTTGAAAATGTGTTGTTCTTGTCCTATAATACCTACATTGACAGAGAATGAAGTATATATTATCCATTAAGAATAAGCAGAACAAAATATTGTAACATTCAGAAGAGTTGAGTTTCTATTTGTTTTGCATCCCAATATTAAGAAAAAAAAAAACTAAGACAAGATCAAATAACTAGGTAGTCCTTCATACTTTTATAGAAAATAAAGAGCACCTTGCAGCACTTAGGCAAAATTCAGTATCGGTAACAGGGCGGTACACCTACCATGTACTATATATATTACTGGTGTTTTATGCTACAGAGAAGCTTGTGTGCATCAAGATCCAAATACAACTGTTACGTCTATCACCTACAGCTACACCCTTGTGCAGAGATCTACGCCCAGTCTTTGGGCTGCCTCCAAGGTTCCAGTCTTGAACACTGATGTCTTGCTGTATTACTCATGTTCCAACAGAAAGAATTATATCATACAATACAGGCAGTTGCATCACCATGTTTTTCGCCATCTTCATAATGTTTCCCAGGAATGCAGACCCTCGGTATGGGATGACTGGTTGGGATCAGACCCTTTGACCATTAATGTGTCGTACATTTACAACAGCTTGAGGGAAACGACCTTAACTACGAGGGAAGACACCACATTTAGCGGGTGGTCCAAGTATATACCTAGATCAGATATTGGAGATGTGATTAGAAGAGGATGGGAGGTTATGAGGAAGAATATAATCAAAGAAAGATGGAGAGATGTGCAATATAGAATCATTCATAGGGCGATATATGGTTTTACTTTACCTCCAACTGCAGGATTTCCAGACAGGCAACAAAATTGCCCGAAATGTGGCCAGTCAAAAACAGATATGGTGCATGGTCTATGGTTGTGTGGGGAAGTACAGAATTTGTGGAAGCGGGTTGAAACCCTGGCGAGGGAGATTATAAATACACATGTCACAATGGACATATTGGCCTGGCTTCTCCATTTCCCGGCGTCTGGGGTATGGAATGGCAAATCTGCCCGAATACTTCATATACTGGCAATGGTCACCAAGCGATTGCTTCTCCGCAACTGGCTCTCGGAGCACGTCCCAAGTATGTATGGATTTGAAGGCTGTAATGCATATAGAAAGTCTAGAAGCTGCGAGAGATAAAAACACACTGACAGGGAAGTTCTTCGAAACATGGAGAGGGTTTATACTATCCAAGCTCTCTCCTACTGAGCTTCGAGCAGTGGTTCTTCCATTCGTGCAATCACCATGGTATCTGTTGGGAGAGTTGCAGGGGTCTTTGGGTGGGCTTCAGATATCTACAACCCCGGATGGAGCAGACCAGGAGTGACAACCTACCTTCTTGGGGCTCTACGTCTACTGAGGTCCAAGGTCAATACTCAGTACTGTTCATGAACATGGTTTATCGCCGTATGTTTTGAACTGAACTCTAGTACTTTCGGCTGAACTCAAGGGTGGCTGAGGTTGGGGGGAGGGGGGATGGATTGTTTAATTCTTTATTTGTTTATTGGTCTATTTATTTGTTACCATACTGAAAACTCAATAAAAATATGTTACAAAAAAAAAAAGAAAGAATTATGATGTCAAAAGCTTCTTTAAGAGGATTAAAAAGGACCTGTCACCAGGTCAAAATTGTCCAGGTTTTGCTCCTATATTATTCCAAATATATTTTATTAAATCCACAATATGGTTCGAGAGATATGGGCCTTACTATTTGTAGCTATGTATTATGCTCTTTACCAAGCACAGTAAGTGGCACAATCAGGATAAAGTCTATGGAACTCTGTGGTGGATCTTCTGTTGGTGCAACTGCTGCAGCCTGGGCCCAAGTGCCCATTTCCACTTCCAAAAGAGGTTAGTGCAATATGATGAGCAATTAGGCTGCAAAGGGCCCAAGTATGTCTGTGTTCATGCCCTGGAAATGTATGTATAGTGGATTTAAAAGGGTTGTCTGGTCTAAATGATAACTCTGAAGTCTCACTATGTGACTGCAGACTTATCAATCCTCTCATTGCACACACAGAACAGTGCAAGGATTCACTGTTTCTAAGCTGGGAACGGACTGAAATTATGCGTTATAAATGTTCCCGTAAAAAACACAACTAGTGGGCTTGGCCTCGCTCAATACAAGTGTATGGAGTGGGCGTGTCCAACTACTAGGGGTAGCCATGCTTCACACATTTGTTTAGAGTGAGGCAATAACCACTGGTCGGGTTCTGCCTGGTAATGTACATAGTGCATAATTGTGGTCCGTTTTCAGCTTAGAAAGACAGTGCGTGCTTTGGGAGGATTGACAAGTCTGCAGTCACAAAGAGACTGCAGAATTATCATTTCAGAATGAACAAACCATTGAACAAAAAAATAAAAACCTAGGGAAACCGGAATAAAATAAGAGCGATAATAACTAGTCACTTTTGACCTGTGACAGGTCCTCTGTAAACTGTTTTCCAAATTTTAGTTTGTAAATCTGTTTTAGTAGATGATGATACATTGAAATGTGTTTCCTAGGATTTTAAAGCTAAGAATAAATGTAGATTTCAGTTAATCTTGTTCTAACAGTGCCTATTAACTGGGGATAATTTTACATCAGTGTGATACTGATGTTATGTGTTTGCTGATACTGCCATATACATGAGATTCAGTGTCATTTAACGCTTGATCAGCAATGTCTTAGGCTACTTTCACATTAGGTTCCTCCGACGTCTGCGGAGGGGAGCCGCAATGTAAGCGCAGCACCGCAAGTCCCTATCTTTATAATGGAAGCGCACGGTGCTGCGTATGACCGTGCCACCCATTCACTCCCATATGTGATCTGTGCGCAGGCAGATGCCTGCGCACAAATCACCAGTCTCGTCCGCACCAGAAATGCAACATGTTGCATTCTGTGCAGCGAGACTGGGGATTGCGCGGGCATCGCTGGCACAGATCACATATGGGAGTGAATGGGTGCGCACGGTCATGCGCAGTCAAGCGCAGCACCGTGCGCTCCCATTATAAAGATAGGGACTTGCGGTGCTGCGCTTACATTTAGGCTCCCCTCCGCAGAACGCTGCGGAGGGGAACGCTAATGTGAAAGCACCCTTACTACTGACAACAAAAGTATACAATGCTTCATGTGGCTCTCTCCTGTCCCATTTGCTGAAACTAACAGTTATTGTTCAGATCTGAAATCAATGCAATAGTTCCAGCTCAGTAACATGCACAGCTAATAATGGGGTGCTTAGAAAAACACATCTGGAGCCCAGCACACGCCAAAGAATGGGGGAGAGATAAATGGTATATTTGCATTGCCTAGCGCTGAGGTCCTTATGGACACCTTTATCATAAATGATACCGGCCAAGACAGTGATGAAGCTCCTGGCAATGACAAACTGCACAGTGGATTTTCTTCTAAATTTCTTTTTACATGGTACATGTACTAAACAGTTTTATTTATTATGTTCCCAACAGAATTTTACAACTATCTAAACAGGGACTTACAAGCTCTTCTGTTCAGCAAATATATGGTTCCCCATGATATTACACTGGAGCATATTTTCTTAAACTTGGGGATGTGCAGTTCCTCTGTCATTTCTCTTATAAATAAATATTTTATAAGTATAAATAAATCAATACTGAATATTACAGGTTGCTCATCACCAGAGTATGCCTGCATCACAGTCTGACATCTTCAAAGCAGCACCAATAGTATCAGGCAGTGTGGGGTGACAAATTATCACTAAGGCTATGTGCTCACGGTCCGAGGACCTGCGTGTTGGATGTGAGTGAAGTCGCGGGTGCCCACAGGGAGGACGCAGCCACTCTGTACTCACCATGTGTGGCGGGTGCAGGGCGGCTTCTCCCTGCAGTCACCCGATGGGAGCCGCTTCCAACTTCGCAGCATGAAATGAACATGTGGAGGAGGAGCGGACTGCCGGCAAACCCACACCGCAGCTGTCAGATCGTTGTGGTCGGGTTAAGCATAGTGAGGAAGGGATTTCTTGAAATCCCATCGACGATGTGGATACTGTACTACGCAGTGTTTTGAACCCAGTGGCAAGACGCCGCTAGTCCAAAACGCTGCGTATACTGATCGTGTGCACACAACCTAACGGTGTAATAAACTTTGCATAAATTAACTAAACAGGCGAATCTAATAAGGTCTAGACCTTAGCAGAGAAGTATTCTTCTTTCTCTGTTTAGGAGAAAATTTCAAGTTAGCGTTTGTTTCCTGAATGTTATTTACTGTTAATTACAAGCAGCATAAATCTGTCTTGGTCATTGTAAGATAACGTACTGCCAGATCACTGAGGCATCAGGTTACACCTTGTATTGTACTATATGAAGAGGTAGAAGATAAGAGAGGAGCACTCAGAATAGTGAGAAATCAGGCAGGCAACAGCAGATTGTGCAGATTTATTTTTCTTGTGTTCTGGATTTATAGCTACGCTGTTCAGTACTGCTGTATAGGTCTTACATGCTGTGCCTTCCATCTGTGCTCTACAGAGAAAGAAGGGCAGGAATCCTTCTTGTGCACTCTGCATGGAAGATAGCACAGCACTTAAGGCCCAGTTACACATAAAGATATCGTTAGAGAGATCGTTGTAACTGTGACTTTACAACGATCTCCCAGTGATCTTGTTATGTGTGACACTTAGCAGTGATCAGGCCCCTGCTGTGAGGTCGCTGATCGCTGCAAAGTGCTCTGGGTAATTTTTTGATGGTTGGTTTCCCGCTGCTCAGCACGCATCGCTGTGTGTGACAGTGAGAAACCAGCGATCAGTGACCTCACTGGCTGGTAACCATGGTAAACACCAGGTATCTAGGCAGTGTGCGCTGCCTGGATACCCTCTGTTTATCATAGTTACCAGCATTCTCCCTGCTTAGCGCTGCCTGTAAGCAGGGAGGACGCTGGTAACTGATAAACAGCGGGTATCTAGGCAGCGCGGTAACGCGACACTGGACATGTCTCCAAATCCTTCCTGGAAAACACAGGGATTGATGCGGATTCTGTGGTGAAGCTAACAAATTTCATCCTCACGCACAACTATTTTACATTTGATAACATATATTTACAGGAGACTGGAACAGCAATGGGAAGCAAAATGGTGGCACCACAATATGCAAATCTTTCAATGGCCAAGTTTGAAAGTGACTTTTTATCCTCTTGTCCTATCAGGCCTCTGGCCTATTACCATTACCATTATATTGATGGCATTTTAATTATCTGGATGAAGTCTGAGCAACAGCTGAACAACCTGCACTGAAATCAGCTTTCTGGACACCATCATCAAGCTATGGAACAATGAAGTAAAAACATCCCTGTACCGGAAGCCAATTGACCATCCAACATATCTTCGATGTAACATTTTTCATCCAAAACACATAAAAAAAACTCCATAGTCTACAGCAAGGTCATCAGATACAATCAGATATGTTACAACCTTACAGATCACCTTAGAAAATCAAAGTAGACTCAGAAATACCTTTTTGAATCAGGGCTACCATCCAAGAGCAATTAAGAACCAGATTACAAGAGCCACCAGGATATCAAGGAATCATCTCCTATATTTCAAATCTAAAGAAGAAAACAACCGGGTCCCTCTTCTAGTCCCCTACAACCCAAATCTGGAGGTGTTAAAGAGGAGCTGCATGGAAACTACAAACCACTACTACAAAAAAATGCCTGACTAAAATCTATATTTCCAGACCCCCCACTTCTGTGTTTTAGGCAGCCCCCGAATCTAAAAAGCATCGTTGTCAGAAGCTAACTGTCCTCCCAACAGCAACAGGAACCTTTCCCTGCAACCAGATCAGGTGCAAAACCTGTCCATTTATAATGACGATGGACAAGATTAAGATTCCTGGCTCACATCAGGACTACAAGATCCCAGGTAACTTCAGCTGCACCACAAGCAATGTGGTGTACTTAAAGGGAACCAACCACCCCCAATGACCCCCCGGACTATTAATATTGGGCCCTACACACAGCACATACATGTGCTGCAATGATTTTTGCTAAAAAAACCGGTTTTTAAAACTTGAGATAATGCTTTTTAAAGTTTAAAACGAAGGGACGGATGGGCGGTACTTATCTGTTTGAAAAGCCGGGTTGCATCTGTCAGTCATCCCCCCGTGTCCCGCAGCAGCAGTAACGTCCAGCCCTTTGCAGCGTCACAGCCCTGTGCACGGGCTCGCATGCCCGTGCACACGTCATCATCTACAGCCGGGAAGCGAGCGCGCGCTCTGACTTCCTGCGCTCGGCTGTGGAAGTCAGAGCGCGCGCTCCCAACCCGGCTGCAGATGATGACGTGTGCACGGGCATGCGAGCCCGTGCACAGGGCTGTGACGCTGCAAAGGGCTGGACGTTACTGCTGCTGCGGGACACGGGGGGGATGACTGACAGATGCAACCCGGCTTTTCAAACAGATAAGTACCGCCCATCCGTCCCTTCGTTTTAAACTTTAAAAAGCATTATCTCAAGTTTTGAAAACCGGTTTTTTTAGCAAAAATCATTGCAGCACATGTATGTGCTGTGTGTAGGGCCCAATATTAATAGTCCGGGGGGGTCATTGGGGGTGGTTGGTTCCCTTTAACTATATGTACTAAATGTGTGTGAGGTAATCTATATGTAGGGGAGACAGGGCAACAATTCAGAACTAGGATGAACTCTCATCGCCATACAATAAAGGAAAGAAGGACAGATTTACCTGTGCCTAGACATTTCTGTAGGTCTGATCACACAATATTGGATATGAAAATACTAGTTCTAAAAGGTAACTTCAGATCACAGTGAGACAGAAGAGTGTGGGAATATAAACTGATAATTAACTTTGACACAGTTAAAGCAGGAATGAATATCTTACATAGATTTATGTCTTTCTACATTCATTGAGGAATTGTCAGGGCTCGACCAACCAGTAATCAAAGAACAATAATACAATCTGTGCCTCTTATCTTGGAACTTTGATTTTACCTCCACAGCTACTCTGCCCCTCCCAAGACTGACCACTATTTTCTGCTTTACGTCACCAGTCATATTTACTGCATCATCCTACCCTGCATATGTTTGTCTTCAGAATTTGTGTTATTAGCAGCCTAAAGAGGCCAAAGAGTCTCGAAAGCTTGCTTTGCTTTTTCTTACCAGTTTTTTCCAGTTAGCCACTAAAAGGTATCAACCACTGAGGACTCTCGGATTCAAATATTTTTCTATCTACTGGATAACACAGTACAAACATTTTTCACATTTGCAAACATTAAAGGGAACCAACCACCTCAGATCACCCTAATACACAGTTAGTACATGTCCCTGCACCCTAAGGATACGTTTCCAGCACTATTTTTGTGTAAAATCTTGCATTAGTATAAGTGATATAAAGAGTTTATAAACTTACTAGCCTGAAGACTTCTGGGCGTATCCCTCCTTCTGTTATACTTCAGGGCTGTGCATTCATTGCATGGCTGTGCTCCCCCTCCCTCTGTGCAGAGGAGATAACGATCACGCCCATCAGGGCAGGGCAGCAGGCACGGAGGGAGGGGGAGCACAGACATGCAATGCACAGCCCAGAAGTATAACAGAAGGAGGGATACGCCCAGATGTCTCCAGGCTAGTAAGTTTATAAACTCTTTATATCAGTTATACTAATGCAAGATTTTACACAAAAACAGTGCTGGAAACGTATCCTTAGGGTGCAGGGACATGTACTAACTGTGTATTAGGGTGATCTGAGGTGGTTGGTTCCCTTTAATCTGGCTTTATGATCGTTTTGGCGTAATAGCTTCTTCCTGGCAGAGGAGCCTTTCAGCCAATGTTGATACAGTATGTTTTTCAATTGGATAATGACACAATCCTACCAGCTTCTGCCATCATCTTCACAAGGTCTTTTGATTTTTTTCTTGGGTTGATATGCACATGTTGGACCAAAACATGTTCATCTCTGGGACACAGAACCCGTCTCCTTCCTGAGCAGTATGATGGCAGGACTTTCCTATCTTGTTTGTACTTGCATATAATTGTTTGTACAGATAAATGAGGCAACTTCAGGTCAACTTCACTCAATGATGATCCAGCCTTCTACAAATCCACAATAATCTTTTTGATATCTTGGCTGATTTCTTTAGGCTTTCCAATGATGTTACACAAAGAAGCAGTGTGATTTAGGTGTGCATTAAAATACATCCACAGGTGTGCCTCTAATTATCTCACATGTTGCCAATAAACCTTTCAGAAGCTTCCAAACACATGACATTATCATATCGGTTGTCCCAAATTGTTTATAGTCAGGTAAGCCATGGAGATGTCAAGGGATTATCTACTGCTGGACAACCAGTTATATTTGTGCACAGGGAGGTAAAAAGGAAAAAAAAAAAAAGATCTCTCAAAGACCACCATAATTAATGCTGCATCCCCAGCTGTTTTTCTAGAAACATTATCTATTTGGGCATCACATGAGCTCTGCAGCGTTCACATTTCACCATTGCTGCAAGAAATTTACAATTTATCAGATCTATTTACAGGAAAAATGTGACACCACACGATGACCACTGAAGTCAGTTGAGGGCCATGAAATATATTGGTCATCTTGGGTCCGCAATATTCCTCCTTGACAAATTGATTGTGGCTGGAGCGGGAAGGTCAAAGCATCAATTTGTGATGATAAGCATGAACAAGTAACTGAGGAGAGAAAAATGGGGCAGAAAGACGTTCTATTTGCACATAATGATTCTTATGTCACCAACAGTGAAACCTTTGTGGAGTTTTTGACTATTGTCTACATATAGTACGGACATTTTACATTTCTTCCAGTGACCCAGTAAAGCTGGAGTAGCTTCTCATAATTCTCTCACATAATGAAACGAGAGGTAACAAAGAAGAATAGTGCAGAAAGCAAAATCCCTAGTCACAATGGGGATGTAACGTAATGTGGTGGGATATTGTAAAACAGTTCATTTCTCTGTGATTTAAGATGCTGCAGAATATTACAAACAGAGATACTATGGCACTGGTACAACATTCTCCGGGTTGAGCATGTAGAGGAGGAGACAGGATAAAATATATTGTAAAGCTCATATACTTTATGTTACTGTCTTAGGAGAACAGTCATTGGAGTGCAATCTATAGTTAAGATGTGCTAACATACAGAATATTTTAAATACCTGAGTTTATCGATAATATCCAATATGAACGCAATCCAGCACTTTAAAAATAATTTCAACAGATTAAAAAAATCATACGAAGTAAATGTCCAAATATACTGTGCAAATTGTCACTTCAGTGAGGAAGTGGAAATCTCTAACAAAAGTAGCAAACCTAAAAGTCATAATTGACTCTTTAACAAGCCTTTTAATATGATTTAGGATTTGCGCCAGATCAGAACCCCAAACTGCAGACGCTGCGTTTCGGGGTGATTGCCCCTCATCGTGGCATTAGATGATGTCCACTTCCTCACTGAAGTGACAATTTGCATATGCAAATTCCCAGAGGAGCATTGCGGCTTTACGTTTCCTCACTGCCGGCTGGCACAGTACTCTCCACAAGGAGAATAGCTGTTCCCCCAGACAAACATACTGTGGTCACGTATTTCAGGACACTATGATTAAGGAGCATTTCGACCTGAAACAGGTAAACGCATTATTTTTTTAATCTGTTGAAACAAAAGTCTTTCTTAAGAAGTGCTGGATCCCCTTCATATTGGATCTCTTCATTGCAGCCTTGTCTGGAGTACTCATTTTTGGACAGATGAGCTGGATTTTTTTTTTCTTTTTCACTTTTTTATGGATAATATGCATATGTTAACTATTTCCTACAGATATTCCTGTAATACTAAAATGTTGGCAGGAAAAATGGGAATACTTGCAGTATCGGGGATTGGGTTTGTGGGCGTGACCATCATAAATTGTGGGTGTGGCCAGCACTTCCTGTTACAGCGCAGTGGAATAAACATACATTTTTAAGTCCACGTGGACATGATGCTCTTTATAATAAAAGTGGGGGTCTGCATAATTAAAGCTGTTTATGGGCTGCTAAAAAATACCAAAATACTTATACCTAAAAGTTATCATTAGTAATACCTATAAAAAAAATGAAAGTGCCAAATAGATGCACAACATGTATCATATACCCTGGTATAAATAGAATGTCCAAATGCGCATGGTTCAGCCTACATGCATAAAGATTTAATATAAAAAGGTCCATATAGATATATTCACACTCAAAGTGTTTCCCCCTTAGTTTTGATAAACGTTCCTAAGGAGTGGCAATGGTGGACTTCTCTTGATAACAAAATAATGTCATAAAATAAATTCCATAAGATGGAGACACCTAACGTCCGGATCAGATCTATTCAATGATTCCATAGAGGCTCCCCTTATGGGTATTGTATTTCTCAGGAGATGGCACAGATGACTCATTATTGATGTATTCTCAAGAGTTGTTGAGTGCTACAAATATATGACTATTAAGCTTATCTATATATCCCTGGGATATCACTGCTATGTTGTACATACGGGAACATTAAGTACCAGCTGTAATTTTGCCCTATCTTATGTGACGGACATGCTTTCATCTTATGATATCCTTCTATGCTCCTGGAGTATCTGGGATTATCCACACCGCCTCAATTAGGATTTTAAGACCACTGTTCTGTTGGACAGATATGCCTTTGAAGCAGCATTGCATCACGTTTGGAACTGTATAAAATTTGGATCATCCCCATAACACGTGAAACTATGCGTAGTCATTGAGCATAAAGTAATTCCATCCATTTATGACATTGACTACCGTAATAACATTTCTAATATCATATAGTAAGAAGTCTGCCTTCATAGATAAGATTAATAGTGACGCAACATACCCTAAATCTAATAAACTAGTTATATTAAAAGAATGAAAAATCTCATAAAAAAGGGCATGAGTAACCTTTAGGTTACATTTTATTTAATAAATCAATAGTACAAACAAGCTACTTTCTAATATCAAGGAAATTTGCTTCTTTGCCCTCCTGGACTAATCATTCACTTCCAATTCATACGTGAAATCTCTGTTCACTGAAGACAAATTTTCACATTTTTAAGGCTGTAATGGCAATTAGTGCTGACAAATTTTACTTGTGAATAGAACATTTTGAATATGAAAGATTAGTCCAGGAGGAGCAAAAAATGGATTTCTCTAATGACATATTATAAAGTTTCTTATTTTTACATGTATTACTGATTTATGGAAAAAAAAAAAAAGAAATTAAAACGACAGATATAGTATTGGCTACTAATGGGCTAATACGATTTAAAGGGGTTGTCCACTACTACCGTAGGACAACTCCTGATGCGACACATCTCCCTCAGGTGAAATGAAACAACCTGTAGTCACCTCCTGCGCTGGTGCTGTTACAGCGGTGTCTGTATTCGCAGTTCTGGGACAAAGTGACATTGTGACGTCAAGCGAGCCCTATGTCCAATCATGGCTGGCTTTAGTCTCCCCATCTTCGGACCAAATAAGTTAGTCAACAGGAAGTGATGCTGCGGCTGCTGCTCAGTTTTTGATGATTCTTGCAATGTCCATAGGTGTGGCGAAAGAAGCTGGCATTGATTGGATGCGTGGCTCGTGTGAGGTCACAATATCACGTAAGCCAAGGAACTGCAATTATCAACACTACTGCAATGGCGCCAGTGTAAGAGGTTAGCACAGGATCTTTTATTTTACCAGGGAAAGGAAACGTGTGGCATAAGAAGGGGTTGTCCTAGTAATGGACAACCCCTTTAACTCATAAAATTCACTTTATCACTTTTTATTTTACATTTATTATTTGATAGAGTAACGAGAGAATTCTAAACAGAGGGAATATTGGATGCAATCCTGCAAATTTATGTGTCAGTCAGGACCTTGGGTGGCTCAGTGACAATACCAATGGCTGCTGAATTTTAATGCACCTAATATGTGCTCAAAACTTTTATGCAAATAAAAAGCCTCAATTACATAGCAACATATAGTGAAAAAGGGGTTAAAATTCATAAAGTGACACGTAGAAAAAATGGATACAGGGATTACAGTAAAAGAACATTTATTAAGATATTTTTGTCAACCAACACAACCTACAGATAGCAAGAAAATAAAATAACAGAAAATTAGGAGTATTTAACAAATCCATCAACTATATGGCTGCGATTATGCTGGACTATCAGAACTGAGCTTGCGTCACAATTGGTGATGTTGATGCCTTTTATGCTAAATAACGGGTAGAGCATATAGTGGGATTGATGGGAGATATTTAGGTTAATTGCAAGGACCAATATTGTTTAGGATCACAATGATGACCAGATCATTCTAAAAAATCCACAAAGGGTTAAACTACCAACACCACTTATGTATAGCCATGCCAGGTTACAATACTGCAGCCACACAGATAGGTAAAGAAGCTAAAAAAAAAAAAAAAAAAATAGAGATAAATCCTTTGGAAGGTTTGCTTTACTACAAACTTGGCCAACACAAACCCACATAACATCATCACTTCTCCCGGCTAACTAAAACTATTTTACACAAACAAATCTGGAAAAGTTCACAACATAAAAATGAAACCGATCACTACTATTACCTAGAGTCTCCGCCGTTCGACCTGTAACTATATAGAATATGACCGATGCACTAGTCTCTGTCCGCTAGCACATAATCATAGCCAGCCTCATCTATCTATACCAGGGGTGGGCAACTCAAGGCCTCGAGGGCTGTACACACTGCAGGTTTTCTGTATACCCTTAGCATTTGACAGTTGGTAATTTAATCTCTTGCACAGGTGATAATTCCAACTGTCAAATGCTAAGGATATCCAGAAAACCTGGACTGTGTACGGCCCTCGAGGCCTGGCGCTGCCCACCCCTGATCTATACACTCCGCTCCCTGGTTTCCAATTATCAGACTGGTGGCAAAATGCAGCGCAGTAACCCTTCGACAGCCTTGCTCTGCAGGAGTTTGCACACTGCCCGAGCTGTTCACATCACGGCACAGCATGAAGCCGGACACTCTCAGCAACACAAAGGAGTTAAAAGGAGCCACTGTCCAGGCCAACTTGTATGTAGCCAGGACCATGTGGTTGATTTCTGCCTTGAGATCCCTATAGACTGATCTTATAAAGTATTTGTGAAAAGGATGACATCAGGACCTACAGAAGACTTTTAGGATTTTCAGATGTCAGGTCTTGGCTTGGAATGACAGAATATGCTGAGTGCGCTCACTGCCAGGGAAACCTGCCGAGAACATCTGTGTAACCCGGTGTGTGTAGCGATGAGGATCGGTCAAGTAACGGAAAAGCATTGTTGTAGATATACAGAGCAACATCATCCTTCATGTCTGAATTTAATGGCCACACCTACGCATCTCCCTATACAACAGAGGGGTGAGGCGGGCTGCTGCAATAAGAGGGGAAAAAGAAGAAGAAAACAAAGGAGCAATGTACAAAATATAAATGATAGGGAGAAAAGAAAAGGGGGATATGTATCAGTTATAACGGCACCGAAGGTCACTCAGTGTTTTAAAAAAAGAATTGGGGATTCTTCGGTCGGTAAAGAAAAACTTTCGTCCAAAATAAAAGAAAATAAAAATAACAGAAAATAAAAACAATAAGCTAAAATGCACTGCTGTAGTTAAAGGAAAAGGATGGTAAGAAAAGATTCAATAGGAAAGAAGACCGTTGCTTCCTATTAAAAGAGCCTCGTGGTGCAGGTATTACTAGGGCATAAAGAAAAAAGGGAAAACAAAAGATGTGCCCATGAAGAAAACCTGCCAGTGAAATCCTGCTCTAGATCATCGTCTTACTAAATTCTGCACCTTCACTGACCAGTCAGACCCAACATACAGTAACTAGCCCCTTTTTTCGCACTCCCATCCACCTGAACTAACAGACAAGTTACAGCAGGTTCATGATGAGGGTGCATGAAGGGAACATTTTCAGCTTTTGTTCTAGATTTCAGACGATGGGTTGAGTCTGGAGTGCGTGTGTGTGTGTTCTAACATGGGGCAGTTAACTGATGTATCAAGACCGACTGTAACGACTTCTTGCCCCGGCGGGTCACACACTGGATTTTCTTCTCTTTTTTTTTTCTTGCACACAAGGATTCTTCATTTCTGATTCCTGTCTGCTTCACCCTACTTTGGCCCACGTGAGAAAGGCAGGTATGTCTCGCACAGGGACATGTCGGGTCAGGGCCTTGACTCTGAGGTTGCGGTCATCGGTCAGAAGAACAACTTCTCTTCTCAGGTGTATTGGATCATCTGAAAAAAGGACAGAGTACAAGGGGATGAAGTTTAAAAAAGGAAGGTGGTGAGAAGAGAAAATTAAAATGATAGCCAAAAGGAAATGTGCAACAGCTTAGGAGTAAGTTCTCACAGGAGGAAGAACGTGGGAGCGGAGGAGAGCTGGAAGAAGGAGGGGGAAGCTTGTCACTGCGACACTGGTAACCATCCTCCGTGTTACAAACCAGAGGCCAGCAGTTGTCAGTACTAGGCCAGGATCTGTCTCTGTAAACAACATAGACAGCTGTGGCAGGTTAATCCATTGACAGATGGGCTTGGGCAGCTCATGATGTCACTTTAATCTGCCACAACAGGATAGGGATGGAGGAATGAGAGGAAGTGGCATGACTTAAGGTGTTTACACTAGTATGTTGCGGGAGTCCAAAAATGAAGAAAGCATTTGCGATCTGAGGCCAAAGATGAAGCTTTACCTTTATTTGACGGCATGAAGTCTTTAGCATTGTCCTTGCAGTAATGAAGACAGCACGACAGGATCACATCATCATTGTTTCCCTAAAAAAAGCAAAGAACAACATCAATGTAATGACCTCCATGATCACTAGATGCTTTTGCTAGAGATTGGGAAAAAAATCTGCACTACCCTGGTCTGGGTATCACAGCCTGGATGTCGGATCAAATGTTGTTGCTCAACTTAAGAGTCTCCCTAAGCCAGCTATAATTGGTGACCTCTATATTTCCTCCCAGTGATGCTTATACAGGACAAAAGTAGAAAAACCTGACTCTTGACTTAAGGATCAATTACTACACTGTGTAAGGATCAGCCACAGAGCACCAAGAATGCAGGAAGAACGAAGGTACCTTCTGTCCAGAAATATCCTCGCTTCGAAAGGATATAGATTCCAGCTCATTTCCGCGACTTGTAAGTGCTCTCAGAAAGGGATCACGAGCTTCAAATCCAAACTCTAGAAACTGTATGGCTTTCCTGGCCTTCTCTTGAAGAGATCGAGCTTGCACAGCGCTGCGCTGATCAACATCTTGTCCTTTTGCAAGGCCGTCCAACTCATGGATAACTACAGAATAGGAAAACACACAGTTTTTGAGAAATGGCGGCACAGAGACAAAGATTTCTCTTTGATCCTACAAATATATGGTCATTAATTAAATATTTATATGGATTGAAGGATGTTTCCGTAAAAAAGAAAAGTAAATATAAACAACTACCTTTAGTCAAGAAAGAATATAATGCAGACCACATATTAAATAAAGTTGGTGTGACATACAAGAAAAGTTTAGAAGAGAATTCTGCTGGTTTTGAAAACCAACATGAAAAAGTTAATGGTTAAATTATCTCTATCCCCATAAAATATGGTAAACACAGATGTTTAAAACTAGAAGCATGGGGGAAAAAAAAGTGAAAGCTCTTACACTATCTTCCAAAATTTTACACCACAAAGTGATTCCATCCATTAAACTAAAAAAATTAAAAGGGACATTTTTAATTATACAGTCCAGAACAGGTACAAAAAGGGGCACCACCGTAGCTAATACTGGGGTTCCCGCTAGGGAACTAAATTACGTGTGAGGGGGAGAGACACAGGGCCGTCTGAGGTGCCTGAAACAGTGACAGCACTGAAAATCAAGCAAAAAAGAAGACATCGGCACTCACCAGAACGGCATATAGCGGGATTTTTCTTTTATTCAGTCAAGGAGCGGCATACAAAAGGGTGCAGGGAGGGGGTGCGGAGGTGACAACGGCACAGTGTTGGGTAAATACCCTTCCACGGGTCACAGCAAGCCACAGGTGTTCACTCACTTTCTATATAGGAGGAGTGAACACGCCCATCTGACATCACCATGTGGCTAAATGTATGTATACATACATACACAAACAATTAAAAACAATATTATCAATGAATGCAACATGACAAGGAAAATTAAATCAACAAATCAATTAAATTTCTTAATTCCTCATTAATTTTACAACTTATGATGTTGTCGCTACACTGCATAGTGCCTAGCGAATGGGCGTTCCCCTCCATGGTATCCATGCGCCTAATCAAACCCTACATCCCACCTGTGGAGCATGGAAACAATCCACACTCCTCAGTATGTGCGCACTCACGCACCGCTGACACAGCGGGGAGCCGCACGTGATGTGAAATAGGCAGGGCGTTGCCAGGCAGCAAGCAGCCAATCAAGTGGCGGTAAAGTGTATCCCCAGGCAACCGGGCATGCGCATATCACAATAAAGCGAGCAGCGCAGCTCGATCCTTAGAATTAACCCTAACTGGGAAGATCACATTACAAGGCTAGTTCACATTACATTACAAGGCTAGTGAAAGCAACAATAAGGAGCTACCGGTAGGAACGCATGGTCCAGAGATGACTCATACGAGTCCGTAGTCCCCACACCATGCGAAACAAACGGTACTCTCCCATTTCTCGCATTATAACGGGGGTATACAACAGCTAGGCAGGGCCTAAAAAGAGGAATAATACACCAGAATAAATAAACTACAGGAAATCCTGTCCTCCTTAAACAGGCATCCCGCCCACTTATAGGAACCCTCTCAAATCAACAACACTAACCACAAGGCTACACCAAACCATCAAAGCTCAAACTTTGGTGCTAACATGGACAACATAAGGATCAGTGCTTCGGACCACCACGGAAACAGGATACCCTTCATAGGCAGATCCATCATATAGGGGTATAAAACAATACCCAAATTAAAAATTATCAGTTATTAATTATACATGAAGTAAACAAGAGGGAAGGAAAAACACATACAACTTTTAAAAAATATATAGATTTTGGGTTAATTCTAAGGATCGAGCTGCGCTGCTCGCATTATTGTGATATGCGCATGCCTGGTTGCCTGGGGATACACTTTACCGCCGCTTGATTGGCTGCTTGCTGCCTGGCAACGCCCTGCCTATTTCACATCACGTGCGGCTCCCCGCTGTGTCAGCGGTGCGTGAGCGCGCACATACTGAGGAGTGTGGATTGTTTCCATGCTCCACAGGTGCGATGTAGGGTTGGATTAGGCGCATGGATACCACGGAGGGGAACGCCCATTCGCTAGGCACTATGCAGTGTAGCGACAACATCGCAAGTTGTAAAATTAATGAGGAATTATGAAATTTAATTGATTGTTGATTTAATTTTCCTTGTCATGTTGCATTCATTGATAATGTTGTTTTTAATTAAGTGTTTGTGTATGTATGTATACATACATTTAGCCACATGGTGATGTCAGATGGGCGTGTTCACTCCTCCTATATAGGAAGTGAGTGAACACCTGTGGCTTGCTGTGACCCATGGAAGGGTATTTACCCGAAACGGTGCCGTTGTCACCTCCGCACCCCCTCCCTGCACCCTTTTGTATGCCGCTCCTTGACTGAATAAAAGAAAAATCCCGCTATATGCCGTTCTGGTGAGTGCCGATGTCTTCTTTTTGCTTGATTTTCAGTACATTTTTAATTATATCCAATAGGCTTAATGATATATAAACAAGAAACCGAGCCTTAATTACCCTCTCTGGGTCCAGCACTGCCTTTCAGCCACTGCTACAGTCTTTGGCGATTTGCTACAGTGGTGACGTTTTGTCGACAACACTGCAGCCAATCACTGAACTCAATGGTTATTGCTGCTTATACTGGATGAGCAGCTGAGGTCAGTGACAGGCTGGCACACTGTCGATGTGCTGTCACCCCTGCAACTAATCAACATAACTGAATCAGTGACAGATAGGAACTGGGGATAGTATGTAAAGCTCAGCTTCTTATTTTATACATTACGTATCTTGGGGGCTAAACGTAGTTGAAAGGGGACAACCTGTTTAGGCTCACTTTCACACAGCAGTAGCTTGCTCAGCACTGCTATCAGTATTTTTAAGCCATAAACAGGAGCGGAAATCAAATAGAAAGAAAACCAAACTGCACTGATACCTAACAATCAGCTAAAACCAAAACCGAAGTAATTATTTCCATAAGAGTCAATGAAAATCCAATTAATTTGTTTTAGACATGCCAAAATACATACAAAAACATTTTATAGAGAAGATAGTGTTTAATACATTATTAAATTAATATAAAATGAATATAAAAGACTAATGTAAAGAATAAATAAACATTTAACATGGCATTTATTTTTTTAAACAATCTCTTTAGAGTATCGAAGAGATCAAGCAGGGGAGAGAAGGGTCCAGGTTTTTTGTTTGGAAGGGGAATCACTCGGGTCACTATTTTTTTCTTGCAAAATTAGCAGTATGTCATGTATGCACACCAATAAAAACCAAGACACGTTTCATGGAAAAAATTAAGGAAAACAGAAACAGGCGATAACCAATGTCAATGAAACCCAAGGTATTACTGTATAGCGTAAAAGTTTATAATTTTGTACTAAGGACTCGTTCTTATTTTAGCTTGAAAATACTGATTAAGAGATTTACAAATACTGTTGTGCAAAAGTGGAATAGAAAATTATTTACAGAAAATATATTTAGTAGATTAAGAGGTTTTGATAATTAAGTGGTATTGAGACCTAAGTTTAAAGGGAACCTGTCATGTCTTTTTTTGTTTGTTTTTAAACCGCCCCCAGTATCATTTAGCTCAGGGATGGGGAACCTCAGGCCCCAGGGCCGAATGTGGCCCTCGATGACCTTTTCTGTGGCCTCCGGGCAGGTTCCTGGGGACGACAGTGCTCAGGCTGGCAGCCACATTTTGCCAACTGCCTGCCCTATAAATCCAGCTCCACAGTGATCTCTATGCCCCAGTCTCAGCCTCCCCAGTGATGGATATGCCAATGACTTTTCCTGTGATATTTATGGCCCTAGCAAACCTGGAAAAGCAGTTTAGAAGCAACATGATCAATATCACCTAACATCACAGCCACGCTAAAGAGAACCAGGTCCAGCTGTCACAGTAGGGGCGGGGTGATTGTTTAACCAAGTATAGCAGGGGAATTTTAAAGTTGATAATTTTGTGCGGCCCTCGATGGATGGTAGAAATTTCCAAAGGGCCCCCGGCAGAAAAAGGTTCCCCTCCCCTTATTTAGCTCATGCATTGTGCATCACTAGCCTACCTGGTTTAAAAAATAAAGTTCATGTATTTATCAGAAAAAAGCAATTTAGATGCTTAGATGTTTGCATTAAGGTACCTGCACAAACAGGTATCCGGGTGGATACTTCAGCTGGTATCAGTCACGTCAATCCAGTTTTTTAAACGTAGTCACACCCACCTGATTTGTAATACATTAACATCACTTAAGGACCTTCAGAAATTCATATATTCTGAAGAAAGACCTTTGGTGATGTCACGATCATGTGACTGTATTGGGCGGAGCCAAGTCTACATTTCCTTCACATCAAGCCTGCTTAGCTCCGCCCATTACAGGAGCATGGTTGTGACATCACTACAGGTCCTTCTACAGCATATGTGATTTCTGAAGGTCCTTAAGTGATGTTAATATATTACAATTTGGGTGGGTGTGACAACTTTTAAAAAACTGCATAACTGAATATGGATTGACGTGATTGCCTTCATCACCCCGATGACTGTTTGTGTAGGTACATAATGCAAACATATAAGCATTTAAAGTGCTTTTGTATGATAAATATATGAATTTATATAAAACCAGATTAGTTATTATTATTATAGTTATGCACAGTGCATGATTTAAGGTGGAGCAAGGTGGAGGTGGGATACTGGTATGGGCTGGTATCATCAAAGATGAACTTGTGGGACCTTTTCAGGTTGAGGATGGAGTTAAGCTCAACTCCCAGGCCTATTGCCAGTTTCTGGAAGACAACTTCTTCAAGCAGTGGTACAGGAAGAAGTCGGTATCGTTCAAGAAAAACATGATTTCCATGCAGGACAATGCTCCATCACATGCATCCAACTACTCCACAGCGTGGCTGGCCAGTAAAGATCTAAAAGAAGAAAAATAATCACATGGCCTCCTTGTTCACCTGATCTGAACCCCATAGAGAACCTGTGGTCCTTCCTAAAATGCGAGATCTACAGGGAGGGAAACCAGTACACCTTTCGGAACAGTGTCTGGGAGGCTGTGGCGGCTGCTGCACTCAATGTTGATTGGAAACAGATCAAACAACTGACAGAATCTATGGATGGAAGGCTGTTGAGTGTCATCATAAAGAAAGGTGGCTATATTGGTCACAATTTTTGGGTTTTGTTTTTGCATGTCAGAAATGTTTATTTCAAAATTTTGTGCAGTTATATTAGTTTACCTGGTGAAAATAAACAAGTGAGATGGGAATATATTTGGTTTTTATTAAGTTGCCTAATAATTCTGCACAGTAATAGTTACCTGCACAAACAGATATCCTCCTAAGATAGCCAAATCTAAAAAAAAACCACTCCAACTTCCAAAAATATTAAGCTTTGATATTTATGAGTTTTTTGGGTTGATTGAGAACATAGTTGTTGATCAATAATAAAAATAATCCTCTAATATACAACTTGCCTAATAATTCTGCACAGAGTGTATGCACATGGTTGTGACCTCACACAGGTCCTGTCAGCATTTTCTGAAATTTGGCTGAACTGTTAACAAATAACCTGCCAGATGACTGCTTGAATTGTTGCCCAGCTAGCTAATGAAAATATATACCATATTTTTCTCTTTATAAGACGCAACAAATTATAAGACGCACCCCAAATTTGGTGAAGGAAAAGAGGGAAAAAAAAACTATTTTCAATGTTAAAAGAGGTCTGTCATATAATCGGTATATACAGGGGTTGGACAAAATAATGGAAACACCTAAAGTTTTGGCATCATAATCTTCGAACATGTTACAAACATGCAAACCGTGACATATGTTAATGTTTTGTAGTTGATTATTTGTGTTAAGTGATATTAGTATGTAAATTAACTGTTTGTTTTGCCGAATTGTAAGAACATTTTTGAGAACCTGATATCAATGGCAGACCTTTTTGGATTTTCAAAAAGGCCAAATTGTTGGTGCTCGTATGGCAGGCACTAGTGTAACAGAAAGTGCCAGAATGCTCGGCGTGTCGGTACTGTCTCCAAAGTTAATGACTGACTGAAAGAGAAGGAAAAACGTCCGCAGCAAAGCACAGGTCTGGCCGAAAGTCTGGCCAAAATTTAGAAAAAAACATTTCTGACATGCAAAAACAAAACCCCAAAAAATTAGTGACTAATATCGCCACCTTTCTTTATAATGAAACTCAACAGCCTTCCACCCATAGATTCTGTAAGTTGCTTGATCTGTTTACAATTAACATTGCGTGCAGCAGCCACCACAGCTTCCCAGAAACTGTTCCGAGAGGTGTACTCTTTTCCCTCCCTGTAAATCTCACATTTTAGGAGGGACCACAGGTTCTCTATGGGGTTCAGATCAGGTGAACAAGGGGGCCATGTCATTATTGTTCCTTCTTTTAGACCTTTACTGGCCAGCCACGCTGTGGAGTAGTTGGATGCATGGGATGAAGCATTGTCCTGCATGAAAATCACGTTTTTCTTGAACGATACCGACTTCTTCCTGTACCACTGCTAGAACAAGTTGTCTTCCAGAAACTGGCAGTAGGTCCGGGAGTTGAGCTTCACTCCATCCTCAACCCGAAAAGGTCCCACAAGTTTATCTTTGATGATACCAGCCCATACCAGTACCCCACCTCCACCTTGCTGGCGTCTGAGTCGGAGTGGAGCTCTCTGCCCTTTACTGATCCAGCCTCTGGCCCATCAGCTTCTTGCGACCCTGTTGGCTATTTGCCATGAAATGCTTGATTGTTCGGTGATCACGCTTCAAAAGTTTGACAATTTCAAGACTGCTGCATCTCTCTGCAATACATCTCACAATTTTGGACTTTTCAGAACCTGTCAAATCTCTCTTCTGACCCATTTTGCCTAAGGAAAGGCACCACACCCCTCCTCATTACAGAGATGCACATCACCTGATTTACTTAATTGGTAGTCGGCTCTCATGACTATACAGCTTGGAGTAGGACAACATGTATAAAAAGTATCATGTGATCAAAATACTCATTTGCCTAATAATTCTGCACACAGTGTATAATAGGCGGAACTAAGTCTACATAGACCTTAATGATTTTGCTTGCGTAGTTCTGCCTATTATGGTGGTTGTGACATCACACAGGTCCTTTATACAAAGAAGCTGGCACTGAGTTAAAGGGAACCGATCAGATCGTTTATGCCCCCAAACTGACTGGTCAATGCCTCCTTTATATAAGAAAATGTAAGATTACACATTTTTTTTTTCAACTTTAACGTTACACTATCAGCTTAGACAGGGATGCTTAGAATAGGACTATGAAGCTGCAGGTACAGATACTGATAGCTTGGGGGGCAAAAACAATCTGACAGGTTCCCTTTAAAATGACAGGACACTATCAGCCAAAACTAAACTCAAAAAGCAGGATGTCACTAAGTCTATCTTAGACATCAGACCAATGTATCTCAGTCCCATTTGCCAACAGTAGGCTAAGAACCGACAGAATTAATATGGTAGCTTACTGCGGAGATCACAGTGCACAATGAGTGCATTCTTGCACAAAACACATACTATATAAAATATAGTATTTATTCACTTATGTAGTGCCATTGATTCCACAGTGCTTTACATACATCCACAACACTATCCCCATTGGGGCTCACTATCTAGATTCTCAATCAGTATGTCTGTGGGGAGTGGGAGAAAACCAGAGAACCGGGAGGAAACCCACGCAAATACAGGAGAACATACAAACTCCTTGCGGATGTTGTCCTTGGTAGGATTTGAACCCAATATATTAATTATTTTCTTATACATTACTTCACTTAAAAGGTAGCCTGTGACCAGCACAAACCCTTTTAACCTAGTGCATCTATCAAAAGATCTTACAGATATAGGAGGGCACCAATTGACCGGCTGCCCATAATCTCATTTGAAATGCCCAGTCCATGTAAATCTTGTAATTCTATTTGACCAGCTTGTTGAACAGGAAGACGTAGAAGCAACAACAGCACTTTGTCACTTTAGTATGTAGTTAAAGGGAACCTGTCAGGTCATTTTTACCTCCTAACCTATCACTTACCTGTGCCTGCACCTTCCTAGCACATCCCTATCCATCCCTGTTTCACTTAATAATGTCCTATATTGGCTATGAAAAATGACTTTGATACTTACATTTTCACATGCAAATGCATCCAGGATACGGTCTGTAGCCTGACTAGGCGGTCTCCAGGGCTCCGTTCCCCCCCCCCCCCTCGCTCCTGTCGTGTCCGGTCCGATGCATTGTGGGGTTGTACAGGAGCATGTGCTGTGCGCATATTGAAGCCAGGTCGCACACCGATAATCACCCACAATGTACCACATTGGAATTTACATCATACCCGGAAGAAGAAGGCATGAATTTCAAATCAGGAGCGTACAGGAGAATGAATTCTCACACCCACCAGGGTGTGATAACAGCAGCGAGGGGGGTGACAAAGCCCTTGAAACTGCATAGTCAGGCTACAGACCGTAGCCTGGATTCTGCATTTGCATGCAAAAATGTGAGAATCAAAGTAATTTTTCACAGCCAATATAGGACACTAGAAGGTGAGACAGGGATGGTTAGGGATGTGCTAGGAAGGTGCAGGGGCAGGTGATAGGTTAGGAATTAAAACTGACATGCCAGGTTGCCTTTAAAAAAGGAGGCACTTGTTAAGCATCGTAATGGTAAGTAACAAACATCACGTGGGCAAACTTCAACAAGGGACAAAATTCCGATGCTGGGCTTAAACAGTGTTCACACAGTGCTGGATAAACTGTGTTGTGTTTTTCTGATTAAAATTGTATTTGGGAAACCAGAAGTCTAGGAACCAATTTTACAAAAAAAAAAAAACAGAGTGAATGTATGGTCTTTGTTGCTCTCATTCCTCAATACAAAATAAAATTGCTTTTGGGGCCATAAAAATCTATTACGTCCTGGAATGGTCCCAATTTATGTGCTCTGAAACTTGCCATACACTCAGTATGGGGGATGGTCCCTCCTCATCAGCATTTCGTCACAATGGAGAGTTTCTTCCTCGCACTTCACAGTATGCACTGCTTCTGTTTTCCAATGGTTTGTCTGCCTCTGAGTTATGTCTGCATGCAGCTTGAGTGACAGGACAACAAGAGCATAAATTTCCTGTTCTCCAGTTTCAGCTGGTAGATGGATTACATTTGACAACAGGCAGAAAGTTAAATGAAGAGAGGGATGTTTGGGTGTGAAAAATGCATTTTGGGTAAACAAAGCAGTTGCCAATTTAGCTGGGCATTGCATTGGCCATCTGATGAGCCTCTGTTTATTAAACGCACAGTTGAATCCAAAAGTTTAAATGCACTATAGAAAAAGACACTTATGAAGGTTTTTCTTCCTATCTGACATGAAATCAGAATAAACCTTTCCTGTTAGGATTACCATAAATATCAATATTTGCCAAATGCCAGAATAATGAGAGAGAGATGTTTTAAGACACATTTTTTTTTACTTTTTGCAAAGTCTCAAGTTTACATACATTTCATTAGTATTTGGTACCATTGCCCTTCAACTGTATGACTTGGGCTAAACGTTTTGGATATCTTTGCACAACCTTCTAACAATAGTTGGTAGGAATTTGGGCCCATTTTTTCTGAACTGGTATAACTGAGCCATGTTTGTAGTCACCTTGCTCGCACCTGCCTTTTCAATAGGATTGAGATAAGGGCTTTGCAATGGTCACTCCAAAACATTTACTTTGTTATCCTTAAGCCACTTTGTAACCAATTTGGCAGTATGTCTCAGGTCATTGTCGATTTAGAAGACCCATTTCCACCCAAGCGTTAACTTCCTGGCAGATGTCTTGAGATGTTGCTTCAGTATTGCCACATAATCTTCTTTCCTCATGACGCTACGTATTTTGGGAAGTGTACCAGTTCATCCAGCAGCAAAATAACCCAAAACATGATGCTGCCACCTTCGTGTTTCACAGTTGGGATGGTTTTCTTAGGTTTCCAAGCTCCTCCCTTTTCCCTCCAAAAGTAATGATGGTCATTATGGCCAAACAGTTCAATTTTAGTTTCGTCAGACCACAGGACATGTCCCCAAAAATGTAGGACTTTATTGCTGTGTGCATTTGAACAAAACAATCTGGCTTTTTACTGTTTTTTTTTTTGGAGTGTTAGCTTCTTCCTGGTAGAGTAATCTTTCACCCCATATTGATACAGTACTTGTGTCACCTGTGGATAATGATACAATCTTACCAGCTTCCGCCATCATCTTCACAAGGTCTTTTGGTTTTGTTTTTGTGCTAATATGTACATGTTGGATTCATCCCTGGGACACAGAACCCATCTCCTTCCTGAGCGGTATGATGGCTGGACATTCTCACCTTGTTTGTACTTACATATAATTGTTTGTACAAATGAATGAGGCACTTTCAGGTATCTGGAAATTGCACTGAAGGATGAACGACACTTGTGCAAGTTCACAACTCTCTTATTGATATCTTGGCCGATTTCTTTACATTTTCCCATGATTACACAAAGAAGCGTGCGTTTCAGGTGTGCATTAAAATACATCCACGGACTTCAAGTTAGGGAAGGATAATACTCTTTTCGATGAATGGAAGCAACAAGGGGTACATAATATGGGTGACCTGATGAATCTGACAGAAAGACACTGGATGTCTGGACAAGAAGTTTTGGAGATGTTTAATCTGAACCAATCACAAGGATTGCAGTATAATCAAATAAAATACCATGTCATGTCAAAACCCCTTGATATCTCCAGGGGAGGTGGAGAAAAATAAACGGGACAACTTGGTAGACAGAGCAATAGATTACCTTAATATCTCACTTATATATAGTCTAACTAGAGAGACATTGATACCATCAGAACCGAGCAGAATGTTTGCAAAATAGGTGAAGTACCTTAGTACAGAAGATGCAGTGGAGGATATTACTAAAGGGTGGGGCAGAATTAGAACAAATATCATAAATGAACAGTGGAGAGGTAGTTATTAACACATAATGCATGGGATGATTTGCGGATTTAACATTCCCCTTCATGACACCCACCCAGATAGAGTTCTACAATGTCCTAAATGTAAAGATGATAAAAAGGACATGATACATGGCCTATGGAGTTGCACCCACATGCAAGTGTTTTGGAAAATGGTACAGAATCATCCATGCGATGTCTGTGGTCATATATTAGACCATGACCCGATGGTTTGGATTTTCCAATGTACAGGGGATAAACTGAAAGGCAGGGGTACACTCAGTGTATTTCATGTAATCGCACTCTTTGCAAAAAGATTGATTCTACTGAATTGGCTTTTGACTTCGCTACCAGATGAAAGTGAAATGATATCAGGTCTAAAACTGATCCTAGACATAGACGTGAAGCAGAGCGAAAAAAAGACAAGACTGCAACATTTATGTAGAAATGGAGGAACTTCATTGAAACAAAACGAACCAACGAAGAAAGAATAGGTGATTAGGCCTTTTATAAGCTGGAGTAGTATCTTTTAGATAGAAGAAATCGGGGGGAACCTAGAGGGACTAAAACCACGAATATAAGACAAGATAGACCTATGACTTTGTGAACAGAGAACGGACATATTGTGTGACAAAGATAATTGAGAGAGGGGAGATATTCTTAGCTCTCTTAATAAGAGGCCTGTGCTCATGTTATATTGTCTTTTTTTTTGGCTACATAGTAAAATCAGTAGATAATGACTTGTGAATGCTTACATAGTTTTTTTTAAGAACATGTCATCCATAAATGTGGAAAATGTTTGTTTTCTCTTTGGACGTCCATGTAACATGTGAACTTATATGGAAACAAACTTGGAAGATTTCAAGAAAAAAGATTGTTTAAAAAAAAAATAAAAAAAAAAATCCACAGGTGTGTCTCTAATTAACTCAGATGTTGCCAATAAACCAATCAGAAGCTTCCAAACATTTATCATCATCATATGGGCTGTCACAAATTGTTTAAAGGCATGGTAATTTTAGTGTATGTCAACTTGTGACTTTGCAGAAAGTAATAAAAATGCTTTAAAACATCTGGCATGTGGCAAATATTAATAATTACGGTAATCCTAATTGACCTAACATGGGAAAGGTTCATTCTGATTTCATATTAGATATAGAGAAAGACATGCATTTGTGTCTTTTTATATAGTGTATGTAAACTTCTGGTTTCAACTGTAGTTATCCAAGATGTTCTGGGAATTTAAACCATGGTTGAACCTAAACAATTAATAAAACATGTATTTTGTTATATACTAATCTTTCCAGTTGCCCACTGGTCATCTGTGTCTCCTCATGCTGCTTCTTGTCCTCAGTACCACCCATTGTGTTATGTAATAGCACTGTGACAGCCAGTGGCATCATGAAGAACAATAGGTCATCACACCCCACAGACTACTAACAGTAACAAGTGGCACAGAGATCAGTCGGGAAGAACAATTAAATAAGTATATTGAAATTCTATATATATTTTTATTTTGACAACCCAAAGATAAATACTTTAGTTGTAGGTAATTTATCCCTAGAAACCAGATATGAAAGCTATAGTGCCACTTACCAAAAAAGTCAACTAATGCCCTGCTCCACCTTCAGATACTTTAGGACGAGGGTCTACTAGTAAAGATACTGCTTAATTCTCTGATCAATTCAGCATATATCACATATTGTATCTATTGTTGCTGAGAAACTACAAGTCACAGTTTTATACATTCACATTAGTTACATGCAATAATTGTCAACAAATAGAAGTGTGTAGTTTTTCGACAAGCTTCTGCAGCTCTAGTAATACTAGGCTAGACAGACAAACAGAAAGGCAGCTCATAAACAGATGGACACAGTAGTATTTGTGTGACTGGAAGGAGATTATAATGCATGCTCATTCCCCCACAGGGAGGAAAGCGTGCTCGACTTCTTATTAAACCCACCCAAATAAACCAGATACGCCACAGGGCTCCTTCTCTCGGTCAGGGAAAGAACTTCCAAATCCAGGGAGCTGGCCAGACCACCCAGTAACACCAGTACTTGTGCCAGGGGCGAGTGTTTAGCAATAACTGGAACCAGTCAGAGATTGCACCGCTGGCTTTATATGGAGAAAAAGCCGTGACGGGGACGTGTGCTCCAGCAGCTGCTCACTCAGCTGTGTGACTCTGTACCAAGCCCAGCCGGAGAACTGCACAGTACAGCAGCCATAGCCAGAGAGCAGTCAAGCACAAGGCAGCTGAGGGTTAGTGGCAGGAATCAGGGATACGCAAATACTCATCCTACATTACCGGAGCAAAGTAGGAAGATTCAGAGAAATAGTCACACAAGTCAGTGCGAACATCCAACTTCACACTTTCTGACCAATCTAATTACCTAAAATGGCCCAGTGAAAAGATCATTGTGCATGTAAGTCCTTAGCCAGCATGTTCACTATGCCAAAAGGTAAATTACAGGGGGGCGTAAGCACATATTGCTCAAAATATAGGCAACAATACATCTCATCAATGACTGTTTAGCTGCTTGTTCCCAAGATTTATGAAAGGGAACCGACCACCAGGATTTTACCATATAAAGTAAAGGCAGGGCCAAACAAGAGCTAAGATGGTGAATTAAATCATACCTTCAATTTTCTGATTGTATGTTTGATTGCAGAAATGTGTGCAGCGTTGATTGACGTGTGCAGCAAGTGCTGGGCTATGTGGGTCAGGTCCTCATATCGATTCCTCCTCCTGCCGTGCCCCCCTTTATTTAAATTGTGTGCCGCACCGCCATTGACATTGCTGGCGGCGCAGGTACCTTGCTATTGTAATGATGTCGTTATGAAAATGGTGCCAGAGTCAACACATAGGTTTACCGCGATTTCCAGGACAATGTGGAGACAACTACGCTTGGCAGGGGCAAGTGTGCAGATGAAAAATAAAATTCTATCTGAAGACGCGCCGATGCTGCTCATATTCATCTCCACAGTGTCCTCAGCACTCATGCGCGGACTCCGGCACCATTTTAAGAACAACACCAATATAGCAGAAATGCACACATGCAGCTAACAGTGGCAATGGTGGCACAGCAGAAGAAGGAATCTATTGGAGATGAGCTGACCCACATAGTCCAGCACCTGCTGCACACGTCAATCAATGCTGCACACATTTCTGCAATCAAACAAGCAATCAGAAAAATGAAGGTAAGATTTAATTCACTGTCCTAGCACCTGTATGGCGCTGCCTTTAAATTATACATTAAAATCTTGGTGGTTGGCTCCATTTAAAACCTTGATAAAAATGGAAATGGGTTCTAAGTGAAATGACATTTTTAGAAAGAGAGTTTACACTTATAAACAGCAGTCAATATGAAAAAGCAGATTTCTAGTGTACACCATAAGGGATAGACCGGGAACCTGCCAAAGCCTCTGGACAGACAGATGAAGAAGACTTTCATAACGCAGTTAAAAAGAAAGCAGGGATGCCATAGTGACTGGTAGAGATTTCTCTTATAAGTCTATCATTCATTATCGCCTTTAAAACAATTACTTCTCCAATAACAAAATTAGAACACTCCACAATTATGATCAATTCCAATTTATATAAAAAATTTGGATAATATTTAAATTCCCAAGTCCCCCTCTTGTAAAAGAATGTACTGTAAAATATAGTATTTGACAGATACCAAAAAAATCATCCAGACATTAAGCAACACAAAGGTCACTGTGACCTGACATCTAAATACATAAGAAACCCGAGAGGTTCTCGTGAAGGATTGGAAAAATATGAACAGGAGGACACCTCTGCACGATGAGGGCAGCAATCACAAGTATATGGATGTCTACTAATAGTTTATATAGAGGGTCACCTGATATGTAGGTGTATTGTCCCTTAAGGAACATGCTGTAGCTGCTACATTGCAGATCTTACCTATAAGAGGAATAACTAGAATATAGATTTGACATGACAGAAGCTGCTGCAGCCCAGGGAGGTGATTGATAAAGCCATTGGTATCAGGTACCAGGAATAAAGGACAGATTTCCAGTTCCAGAGGTCTCGTCTTGCCATCCAGGACAGCCTAGGAAAATTAAAAGATAGAGAAGTCATGTTATCAGCAAATGGTTAATAAATGGCTTCGCAACTTAAGAAAAAACTAATAAAGTAATAAACGAAAGACTGGGTTCACACGTGGCGTATTTGCCGTATATTTATGCAGCGGCACGTTTTGTGTCAAAAAGCGCGACTGCATTCACACACCGCGCTTTTCCGAGCCCATTTTATGATGTGGCCTATGGGAAAAGCACGCCAATAAAGACGCAAAGAATTGACATGGTCATTCTTTTTGCAGATGCGCTTTGCAGTGAAAGCGCGTGTGCAAAGAGATGCGAGAATATGCGGCACTGAACGCATTTCAGCAAAAGCCATAGCTTTTGCTGGAATGCGTTTCCAGCATTACATTTCACTGCATTTACACAAGCACTAAAAAACGCCATGTAAACGCAGAACTACGCGGCAAGTACGCCACGTGTGAACCCGGCCAAATGCTGCTTTTTGGTGCATTAGACACACTGAACCCTGAGGTGCAGCAGAGGAAATATATCATGTGTCCTCATACAGGTCTATGTTCAGAACCTTTGAAAAAGGAGTAATTCTTAAATATATGGAATATTAGGGGAAATATAGGTCAGTGTTATTTTTTGGCTTGTGTGGTCAATTATTAGCACATTTTCTGCTCTAATTGAAATGCAAACATCTGGCTTTAGTGGCTGCTACACAACGTGTAAAAAAATATATAATATCTAAAAATCAAGGGTGGGGGTGACCATATATCCCAAGCCTTTCCACTGCTGCACATTACAGCTCTGGGGCGTCTTTGAACAGGCTGTGACTGTCTGCACGTCCCCTCTGCAGGATGCACTGACCGACAACGAGGTCACATCATACCGAGCCAAGAACAGGGAGCAATAAAAACTGAGCTGGACGGCGGGTGGTAAAGGGAAGCAAAGCAGTCACAGGGTAGCGGGGCAGTCGGGAAGTCTGTGGCATTTCTGCTCCTGCAGGGTATTGTGTTATAAATAGTCCAGGACTTCCTACTCCACAGGTTCATAAGGATACGGTATCCTGTACTGCTGTCTGCTTACATTGCCCTGTAAGTGACAACACTGCATCTCTGCCTCTTCCAAGTACATGCGCTCTCATAAAGGAAGAAGCTACTTATCCTTCATAAACATCCAAAAGCCACATTACTTCAAAATAGCTGATCTCATACCATTAGACAGGTTTTAATTCACATACAACTATGGCGTCAAGGCAGAACAAGAACAAAAATCTATTTTATAGATTCATATTTCTTCTTTATAATACTCTTGTCCAGCCTTGCCCAATGGCATTCACTGTGGCTCATCAAAACACATCCAACCCCTAATTTTCTCTCGCCAGAGGCTGGCGTATCAGGGGAGAGTGACAGAATCTCAAAGATCTCACTATATTTCAATTAGGTGTATGAAAGGTGAGTAACCAGGCTGGTTCTGGGCAGCCCGCCAATTGCTAAAGGGTACACATGTGTGTTGTGTCCCAGAAGGGCTTTCACCGGAGCTGTATTACAAGTCGCTCGGCACAGATTGCAGGGTCCAGGCATATGGTGAGACAGATGTGCCTGGCAAGGATTCAAGGCTACAAAATGAAGAATTATGGATGCAAAGGGCCCTGGGCACTAGCAAAGGTGGGGGCAGGAAGATGAAGAACAAATATCTTTTCCCCTTTGGTATAAGTCTTAAGCTCATCTGGAAGGAACTTACTCCTGTGAAACTTCGCATGCTAAACCCGACCAAACAATGAACATTGACAGAGGCCCGAAAGCATCTTCAGACAAAAGAAGTCATTTCATCACAAGGATTTGTTGTCAATGTATCAACATGTCCAATGGTGGAAAACCTTATACCTATAGGTTTCTCATTGATAGTACCATATGCGCTCTAATCACAGCATTCAACACTTGCTGCCAGGAAAAATGTTAAAGCACGCAAAACTGGGGAAGATACGCAAAAAATCTTGAACCTCATTTTAGCAATCATTGATCGTTTTCATTAGTTAAAAGCGAGAGCCGATATTCTGCATCTCCTTAGTTCTATAGGACAGTTGTGTTATAACCATTGTGGACTGTAGATTAGTCTAATCGTACTGCCACAAGAAGTAGCAATGGCAGATACTACAACTGCATTTCAGAAGGGGCTGGATGCTTTTCTCCCAACAAATGACAATGTGGGTTATAAACAATCTAATGATATAGATTCTATAACTGGTGGAGAAAGGGATGGAATATAGTACAAAGATTTATGAACTGACATAAATGAAGCAGTCAATTACACATTGACTAAGAGTAAAGTCTTTACCAAACTACATGTTTAATCACAATGTTAAAAATACAATAAAAACACAGTCCTAAAGTAGTAAAACCTAACCGTGAGACAGAAGATGGTAAGGCATGGAAACACACCGTTGCTTAAATACAGGAGCAAATCCAATAGATACTTTACAAGGAATAAGAAAGCTGTAAGACAATGATGGATCCATTACAACAGCTCACACAGACGAAATGGTCACCTTATTAACATTAAATTGTCAGATTAATACACACTCCAAATTGCAGTTTCAAATTTGCAGCAAGTCAATTTAGGAGGTTTAAAGAATAAAATGGAATTTTCTAATAAGTATATTTTAGTTTCTTGTATTAGTCTGTACTATTCATTTATGCAAAATTTGTAGTGCATCTTAGAAGGAGAAATGTCTCAGTGATTCCCTATGATCAAGCACACTATGTCTATGGCTTAGGAATAAGGACATCCTGTTTGCCCAGGTACTGAGCAAAGAGAATAGTTATAGGCAAAGGAAAAAGTTTTAACAGATAACTTCTGGAAACAACGGAGAACATCTGTAAAAGTCATTATCCCTGATATCTGGTGAGTGTATGCGGTCACTGGCATTTAATGTATAACATAATGTATTCCTGGAATCCTACAGGACAGTGATGTTCCTAACAACTCAGACTGAGAAACACCAAACAGAGAGATGGGACAATGGGCTCGCCATGCTATTTACCTTCCTGCGTCACATACAAGCAGCTTACATCGTCACTACTGGAATCCGCCAGAAAAGAAATGTGCGCCACAAACAACGGCTTAAGGGGACAGAGCACAAAGTATCCGAATGGCAAAATGTACTCTCTTATTACATACAGGCAGCTGACATGTTCTTATACATTATAATAGGGCGGCCCTTTATTAGCAAACATATGGGCCAAAACAGAATAATTTGATCAGTGAATTAGAAATGTAATCTGTGAATATCTCATTATATCATTTCATCATCAAAGTGTCCCTACAATTTCTGCATAATAGTGACATTAGCCAAGAGGAACTGTATACTACACAAGTTCTGCTATCCACTCTAGTTTCCATCTCTTTGCATCGCAGCTGGACAGTATCTCAAGGTCTTTATCCCACATGTACTCCAAATAATCCTGCACTACCCGGGAAAAATGCAAAGGAAGGACATGATAAACCAGGGACACTAAGGAATGGGGGGGGGCTCCTATTAGGGCCATTCCTTTTTGTATGATCTTACATTTGGAATCTAGAGATTCCTTGTAGGGAAATGTAGGGAGAGGATTCTACATTCACTGAACACACTTTGTGTCCAGGACTTGGATAATGAGTGCCACCTATCCTTAGGATAGGTCACAGATATCAGAATGGTGATATCCAGCACTCCCATAGCGGACAGAAGGAAACAATGTAAGGAGTCAGAATACACAACAGCTCTGTACATTGCATAGTAGTCATTCGAGTACAGAAATTAATCTACTATTGAAATGAATGGGAGCAGAGCTTGCACAGAGCTGTGGTGTTCCAGATCCACAGTGTTCATCTGGCTGCCGTGGGACTTGCTGAGAGCTGACTGGTGGTGATGGCAGGTGTTGGAACTTTACTGATCTCGATATCCTAATGATCAGCCATCAATATACAAGTTCTGAATGATCCCTTTAATGCTTAATACATTTAATTATACTCATATCATTTACCACTTTAACTCCAAGCAGTATTGCCATTTCCGTGTCGTGTCAATACAACCTGGCTTCTCATGGTGATGTTTTGTCCCATTTGACACCTACAACCAATAAAAGGCTATAGAAGTCATCTGAGACAAATTATCACCTTGAAAGAACCCCTATAAGAGTGTTATTACCAGGGCTGTTAAGTCGGTAAGCCAAACATACGACTCGGACTCTTCAATTTCCCTGATTTTCACTCAGACTCCAACTCCACAACCATAGCTTAAGTCAGCGAGCAAAACCGACTCCACCCAAAATGCACACCGATTACAACTACAAATCCAACTCCACAGCCCTGGTAAGAACACATTTTTCTTAAACGCATTATACAGTATATTTGGAGGTTATCTTCTGCGGTGCCTATTTAACTATATGAAAAAAATGATAAGTATCACAATTTTAAACACAATTTTCATAAAAAGTCATGTTTTATTTTTCAATCCATTAAACAGGATATATATCAAAAGTGTAAAAAAATATGTTGAAGGTTTGGTTTATTCAATTAATTTGAATAATTTCACCAGTTTCCCTGCAGTCAGCGTCACAGGAAAAATAAGTGGCTAAGGCCCCCTTCACATCAGCAAAAAAAACCGCGGTCAGCTGCATTTTTTTTTTTTTCGACCGCAAGTGCCGGATCATAGCAATACTGCACTTGCCGAAAGCCCCATAGAGAATGCATGGGGCCTGCCGCAAGTGCGGCCGTTAGGCAGCAGGTGCAGTTTTCTGTCCGGATCTGCCGAATCCAAACAGAAACGCTGATGTGCAACGGGTCTAAATAAAACTTTCCCCTGCAAAATCATCAGGTTTTGGTCAACTGTCAGATTAGAGGGATTGGAAAACAGGACGAAGTGTTGGTGATTCGCGCTGCTGGAAAGAAAACCAGAGCCCGAGAAGTCTGGTGCAATGGTGTTTTTATTCTGACGCGTTTCAGAGCAGCCTCTGCTCCTTCCTCAGGGTTTAATAATAATCCCTGAGGAAGAAGCAGAGGCAGCTCTGAAACGCTTCAGAATTAAAAACACCATTGCACCAGACTTCTTGGGTTCTGGTTTTCTTTCCAGCTGCGCGGATCACCGACACGTCGTCCTGTTTTCCAGTTGTTTGCCACGTTGCACATGGAGGTGTGGATCCAGCAGCAGATGTACGAATGCACAATCTGGTTGTGGGTTAACACAATCATACCAGGTGAGAAAATTTCATAGGGCATTTGCCCCTCTCTATTAAAGAGATAAGACCCTATGCGCATTTTTGTCTCATATTTCTAGATTAGAGGGATTGTCAGTAATCGGACAATCGGTTTCCTGTATAGGTTTAAAAACGCACATTAGACCTGTCTAATGGTAGACGCACACATTGATTTTCTGCTCCATTATAGAAACATAAAAATGGAGAGAAAAAATAAATAAAGATATATCACATGACATGGACACAAACGGTAATCAATGGATTTACTGATTATCATGCAGACCTGGTAAGCTTTTGTTAGGTGTCTGTCATTTTACTGAAGCCATAGTGCAGTATACGGCTCCCGTCTCCATGAACACCTGGCGGAGGGTAAGTATTTAATTTTTATTATTTTTAACACATTTGGTTTACTTTAATTTGGGTTTCGCAATGTATATTAATACACTGCGAAACCCAAATGTGGCGGTCACACATGTCACAGAGGGGTGGAGGAACAGGATTCTTTCTCCCCCTCTGTGACCTCAGATTCTGCAGCGCCAGCCCCTGTGGGAGAAATAGCTGGCGCTGCTGCATAAAGAATTGACATGTCAATTCTTTTTACACCCGCTCTTTCTCCCATAAAAGCGCAGCGTATTATTACGTATGTCTGTACGGCAAAGTGAACTTCCCATTGACTTTGCTGGCAGACACAAGGCACATTGCGCATTTTTGAATAGTGCCCATAAAAAAGCGCTCAAAAAAGCGCAATGTGTGATTGTAGCCTAAAAAAAGACCCAAACATTTTTCATTTATAATCAGACAGTGTCACACTGCCTCCTTGTTGAAAATATAGGGATTAGAATGTCACAATGCCCAAAGTCTTTAGGGCCTGAGACTGACTGGATCCCCTTAATGTGCAGAACTTCAAAACTATTTCAATGCTGGTGGAGAGTGAATGATGGCATAAATATTATTTGTGAGGTGAGAAGAAACAATGCGGTAACAACTTGTATGAGATCTTGCTCTTTCATAGCAAGGAGAACAGTAAAAATCCCACTCTACATGATGGGATCCCTAAACCCAGAAGCTTTGACCCAACATTTGCTAGGAACTCAAACCCTTTAAGATGCACCAGGGACCCTTTGGCCACTTCTGTTAATAGTTGATATATAAAAAAAAAATCATTAGTGTGTGGCTGCCAACTACAGCTTGGAGATAGGTACTCTCAAGTCCATCCGTAGGGTTAAGTGAGCTTGATTTTGTTTTGGATTTTTAATCCTCAAAAAGTAAGAAAGAACAGGCAATCAAAAAAAATATATATTGGGCAAGGAAAAGAATTACAAGATTTTGGAGGTGTAAAAACAAATCCCTGTAAAAGGCACTGGACACAGCGAACCTCATGGGAAATAATGAAAAGTGAGATGAACGTGGCACTAAGCGTTACCTCTGTCAGGTCCGGATAATCCTCCAGTTATGGCATGTTCCCAACCGGCGGTGCACTGCCAAAGCACCAGCGTTTGAAAAGCAAAAAAGAGAAGGCGGCACTCACCGGAATACACAAGATAGTCCTTTATTCCAAGAACTCGTGGAAAAACAGGGTGCAGGGAGGGGGCACGAAGGCCAACGGACTACGACGCCGTTTCGCGACGCGTGTCGCTTCTACTCGGACCCGGGTTACTCGGACCCGTAGAAGGCGACACGCGTCGCGAAACGGCGTTGTAGTCCATTGGCCCTTCGTGCCCCCTCCCTGCACCCTGTTTTTCCACGAGTTCTTGGAATAAAGGACTATCTTGTGTATTCCGGTGAGTGCCGCCTTCTCTTTTTTGCTTCTCATGGGAAATAATGTTGGATGTAGCTAGGCTTCAGGCTAAAGATAAAAAAGTACATCTTATGGTCTATGAGGTGAAATAGTAAAGGTATAATAACCTAGAATGCCGACAGACTATTTGAGTTGAGGAAGACTAAAGATTTTTCAGTTTTTTTTTTCTATCTAGTCTTGTACAAGATTAATCTTCCTACAAAGCATTTATTCATCAAGTCGCTATGGCTTGAGATTGATCTGAAGGCCGGTAAATAATAATGATAACATTACCCCATCTCTTGGTTGGTTTACATTTTTTCTCCTACATTTTTGTTACATATTGTTACATTTTAAACATTAAAGAAACAGGTATAAACTTCTTGAGTTCCTGGGGTGACAAAACCACCAATATAAACCACCAGTTTATAGTTATTTCTACAAAATTAATAACGCTTAATGCTAGCATGCGACTTGTCATTCTCTCTTCTGTACTTTATTTGACATTTAGAATAAACCTAAAGGAGAACATCTAGACATAATGCCCTTTAACTTACATTAGGCTGGCTTCACACTTGCAGATGCATCTGCAGCGTTTTGCAGCTGCATCTGCAAGTATCAGCATGCAGACCGCGGCCGTGGTGTGAATGCTCTCATTCATTCCTATATGTGAGCCGTAAGCAGGCGTATGCCTGCTTACAGATCACACTCTCCCGCCCGCACTATGGACGCGAGATGTTGCGTCCAAGGTGCGGGGCGGGAGTGTGTGATCTGTCAGCAGGCATACGCCTGCTTACGGCTCACATACAGGAATGAATGAGAGCATTCAGACCGCGGTGCGCCCTATTATAAACATAGGGGCCGCGGTCTGCATGCTGATACTTGCAGATGCATCTGCAAAACGCTGCAGATGCATCTGCAAGTGTGAAGGCAGCCTAACTGTAGGAAATAACGATCAGTTCTATACTTACACTTGCTATAAATTTACCTGAATTTTCTGCTGCCGACGTTTCTGCTCCTCCACTTTCCTCGCCAGGGCTTGCTTCTTGGCACGTAGTTCTCGAAAATCATGCTCTGCCCCGCTGCTTTCTGGCTCAGAATCTTCTGCAAACGCTTCAATCACTACATCATCCTGGTTTAAAAACAGGTTTATGAGCAGTTAGTGTAAGATTTACTGTGCATCACCTGCATAAAGCGTACTCTCTGCATTACCTGAAAGATTAACCTCCAGCTTTAGCATACAATATTTCCGCTGGTCTTAGAACAAACACACTGGCATGCTGTAATTCACACTACAAATGGACATATGATGCCAGGAAACATTCATTACAGAACTTTGAATGGGGAAATAAGAACTCAAAAGCAAAAAGACATTGCATAGCGTTCATGTTGAATAAGAACAAGGTTAATAGTAAGTGATGATCATCATTAGTCCACCATTCACAATGCTGCTCAGTATTTGACTGCACTGAACACTTTTACAGGTGTCTGGTTTAGACAAATATCTGTGTTGCCAGGAGCCTCGGAAATAATATAATATATTTATTCATCTATATAGCGCTATTAATTCCATCAGCACTTTACACTTTGCACTTTACATACATCAGTAATGCTGTCTCTCTTGGAGCTCACAATCTAAACTTCCTATCAGTATGTCTTTACAATGTGGGAGGAAACCAGAGTGCCTGGAGGAAACCCACGCAAACACAGGGAGAACATACAAACTCCTTGCAGAAGTTGTCCTTAGTGTCCTTGGTGGAAATTGAACCCAGGACCTCGGGACCTCAGTGCAGCCTTTGCAGTGAAATCAGCGGCTATCACAAAAGGAACTATGGTAGATAGACTGTCAGATTCTCCATTCATACAAATAATGTCAATGGATGTTGGTCTTACTAGGCTTCATGAAGGTCATGTTCTTTATGTGGAATCATGGAGCATTAGAGGAGGGTTATTCATCAGCATCATCAAGGTGCAATTATACAGGATGACAATTATTGGCCCATGCAAACAGCAAACTATCAAAACATTCATTTATTGGGTGATTGGATCGTTAGTGATAGCATAGAAATCATAGCTATCGACAGGGCATTGCCCAGTATAAATAGGACATGTGCAGTATAGGGACAGAACTAGAGTGTTACTGAGTGATCTACCCCCATTCAGCAGCCGGTGTGAGCAGGCCTGGAAAAAAAAAAGATCAACTTATAAATTCACAATGAGCTTTTGATGTTGGAGAACTTTGCACTATTTTAGCCCCAATTATGTAAATTAGCTTACTTCCATTTTTTTTTTTTAGAGTGTAGTTTTTGTCTCTTGTTGGTATGTCATCTTTTTAAATAAAGCTGCTTTGTTTTCAATACTTCCTTACTATTTGGCTTTGTCAATATGTTATTGATACACTTCTTATGTGGATTACATAAGTTTTATATTTGTTTCCTAAGGGAATACCGTAGCTATTCCACTTGTGGAGATTAATACTGCCTGCCAGCAGTGAGAAGACTTTTAGCCACAATGCTCCCCTGGGAAATATGCAAAATGCAAACTCTAGTGCCACCTATCGGAAGTAGCAATCACAAAATTCATAATGGACTCTTTAACAAGCCTTTCAATGACTTCAGATTTATGTCAGATCAGAATCCCAATCAGCAGACGCAGCATTTCGGAGCGATTGCCCCTCATCAGTGCGGTCTATGGGATCTGTCACAGAAGTTCTGTAAAAACGCATGGATGGTTTTTTTTTTTACCTGCAGATTTTCTGCATCAAATGGGAAAAATCTGCACATAAAACTCAGCGTATCCAATAGAGAAATTGACATGCTGTGCATTTGGAACACGCACCGCAGGGCAGTTTATGCGGACCAAAAACACAGCACAGCGGGAGATTTCTTTAAATCCCATTCATGTTGATAGACGCTGACATAAGACGATGCGTTATTGACAAAGGAAAAATATGCAGCGACAAAAACTCATCAAAATCTCAGCGTGGGAACACAACCCAACTCCTTTATCGGTCATATCATCAGAAACATCTGCACTGTTTTTGGTTTGGAACTTTTTGTTCTCGCCACATATTTGACAATTGTTTTCACAGTTATTGAAACCACTTTTATTTATCCTACGAATTTAATATAATAAAAGGCTCACTAACCGAACACCCACACAAAATACTAAGAATAAAAGAAAAAATGATACATACGGTATCTCCCAGTAATTTCGTCTATACTCTCCTCCTTTTCTTTAATACGAGAAACAAAATCTAGAACAGTAAATTTATAATAACCTCTCCCCTCTGCAGTAGTAACAAATAAATAAATAAAATGCTGATCCCCACTCTCTTTCATTTAAAGCCACTGATAGATATGATTACCAGGTGATAAAACCACATGGTTCTATGCATAGTTCTACAATATGGTTTCCTGCAGAAAGGCAAAACTGTGACAGCTCTATTTCTTCGTAGACTTCGTGCCCCTGTAAGATCTGCAGCTTGGGGTCTACAGACTTCTGCATCTCTATGGCTGCAAAGTACAACAAACTGTATATGTAAAATTCTGCTGTCATGTACCCTCTGCCCCAGCTTCATGGTAACAAACATTATGTGACGCTGTGATTTCTTGAAAATGACAATCATTAGAAGTCCTTTAATGAGAATCGCCGGCTTTGTAACATGTTTAGGCGAAGTACGAGGTGGAGAGATAGTAGCCTATGCTTTGCAAATGGCGGAGAGGATGGTAAAAATCTGCTGCGTAAGCAAACTGACTTGTTTTGTCTTTTCCATGGCCATTGCACGGTTTACCAACTTAATAGAGCCAATGTCTGGCCATGGCCTTAGTAGTTAGGACTGGTGTTTCTTTCTGCCCAAAAAAGGAATACCGTATATTGTCTGGTTAAGGTGGTGTTCTGTATTTAATGTGATACAAATTAAAAAAAACAAGAATTGCGAGGGTTACAGCAATCATACAATTTATGTAAAAAATTATTCTACACAAATTTAATCTATATAATCAGATTGGAAAAAATTATCTGCATATATAATATATAAAGTACCGTATATTAAAAATGTAATTCTCCAGTGTGGGAAAACATTGTATGATGAAGGCTTGAAAAATACAGTCAATATCTGAAGACCTGTGGTAAGTGAATGACATTTAGAGACATCCAGTAAACTTACCAGACCCAAGGAGACCACGTAATTTCCAAAGGAATATCACATGAGATTAACAATATTTACTTACAACCTTTTTCTACCACATTACATGATACATACTGTGGGAGGGGATATGGTTTATTAGGAAAGTTCAGCTACAATAGTATACAGTAGTTTTCAGGTTGCCCCTTTCAGAAGATGTTTTCTCGAAGGCACAGTAACTTTAAAAACAAACAAACAAAAAGCAACAAATGAGTTTTGTGTCTCTACCGCTGTCCCAATCTATCTGCTGTGGTGGCGGTGCTGCAATCAATCAATGGCGTCAGCGGGCTGTGCCGTCTACATCAGCAGAGCTGCTGAGATCAATCATTGACAGAAGCAATGTCAACATGATGTTACTGCTGCAGCCAATCAATACAGAATATCTTGATTTTAAATTGATTATATGCAATTTTTGTAATCCTGAGGAAGGAGGAATTGCTTTCAGAAAAACATTGACATTAATAAAATTGCTTTCCTTTGATACTGCCAAGCTCCAATCTGGCTTCTGCCCTGACCAAAATTACTAATGACTTACAGCCAAAAGTAACAGACATTTCTCCATCCTCCTTCTTCTAGACCTGTCCTCTGCCTTCAACACAGTCGAACACTCTCTCCTACTACAGATCCTCTCTTCCCTTGGCATCAAAGACCTTGCCCTAACCTGGATCCCCTCATACCTTTCCAACCACACATTTAGCATTTCCCACTCCCACACCACCTCCTTATCCCGCCCTCTCTCTGTTGGGAGTCCCACATGGCTCTGTCCTGGGGCCTCTAGTTTTTACGATCTATACCCTTGGCCAACTCAAAGTTCCATGGCTTCCAGTACCACTTGTATGTGGGCGACACTCAGATCTACCTCTCTAGCTCAGACATCACCTCTCCACTGTCCAGAATCCTGGAGTGTCTGTCAGCTATATCCTCCTCCTTCTCCTCTCGCTTCTTAAAACTCAATGTAGACAAAACCAAACTCGTCAGCTTTCCTCCATCTTATGTATCTTCCCTACCCGATCTATCTATTATGGTAAATGGCATAATGTTCTCTTCCACACCCGAAATCCATGCCTCGGAATAATCCTTGACTCTGCCCTGTCCTTCAAACTGCACATTCAAACTCTTGCCACCTCAAAAATATTTCCAAAATTCATCTCTTCCTCAGCCCTCAATCTACTAAAACTACTGTATTGTACAAGCCCTGATCATCTCACACCGTGATTACTGCAACATTCTCCACTGTGGCCTCCCCGCTAACTCTTTTGCACCCCTCCATTCTATCCTTAACTTTGCTGGCTGACTAATCCACCTCTCTCCTCGCTACTCCCCTGTTTCTCCTCCCCCTGCAAATCTCTTCGCTGGCTCCCAATTCCACAACAAATCCAGTTCAAGCTACTAACACTGACCTACAAAGCCGTCCACAACCTGTCCCCTCCATATATCTCTGAACTAATCTCCCAATATCTTCCCTCACATAATCTTTGATCCGCCCAAGACCTCCTTCTCTCCTCCACATTTATTCGTTCTTCACACAACCGCCTTCAAGATTTCTTCCGAATATCCCGTATCCTCTGGAATTCTGCGCCTCAACACGTCCGATTATCCACCACACTCAGATCCTTCAGACAGGACTTGAAAACCCATTTCTTCAGGAAAACTTACAGCCTGCAATAACCATCCTGCTGCCTCCCCTCCACCAAAGCTGCCACACCACGACCTTCTGTCTCCTCCCCATTATCCTGTAGAAAGTCCACAAGAACAGGCTCCTCTCCCCTCTGTACCAGACTGTCGTTGTTAATTTGTTTACTGTAAACTAAATCTGTATTTTTGTATGTAACCCCTTCTCATGTACAGCACCATGGAATTAATGGTGCTATATAAATAAATATATTGGATTCTACCTTCCTTGCGGCATCCTAAGGGTGTACAAAAATCATTTTAAAGGGAGGTGAAGCAGTGTCAGCTGTGACATCACTTATTGTGATTAGTGGATTTTGCATTACCAGTCATTATAATCCTGCCCCTGATATGAAGTCATGCAGGAAAATAAAAATTTGATTTATGTGATTTCAGGGACATCAGTAATTGACTTGACAATGACAATCTGTACAAATGGTCTTTATGGTTCAAATCAATTTTCTATAGTTTGACATCTTAAAGTCTTTATTTTATACTTAGACTCAGACTGTGAGCCCTAGCAGACAGGATCCTCTCCCCTCATATTCCTGTTTGTCTGGACTACCTATACATATTGAACTTGTCCTCGTCTTCCCTTTTATCATGTAAAGCGCCATGGAATCTAATGGCGCTATATAAATAAATAATATTAATCCCACTGTAGAAAATACTGGCATGAAATGACCAGCTTTGAATAAAATCTTGTGTCACTATGGTCGGTGCTCCCCCCACCCAAAGTCGGTCAAAGTCATATATCTGTATATATAAGATGATGTTCATTTTTTTAATTTCCTTTGCCATATCCAGGTAAGGTGATGAAATGCTCATATTTTGAACATCCAAGAATAATAAGAAAAGAAAAGACCAAGAAAATGTTTCGACACCTTTTCTGTATTAACTAGTGGTCCATGGCTATCCCTTCCCCAAGTCCATCCTGGGAAGGAGGAAGGCTGGCTGCTCACACACTGCTCAGTCTCACTTCCTCGTCTCTGGGTAGCGAATCTCCACCAGAACTTTAGAAAGAAGTACGGTATGTTGCAGCTCTCGCATGTGGTAAAGTCTGTTGAGATCAGGAGTTAAATGTGGCTCCTGGTTAACTTATGAGAGGTCAAGTGCTAGTCAAAAGGGTATGTAGATTGTGTGTTCAGCTTTCATAAGATCAGGGTGCCACGATCCCGCCTACAAACCAAAGGGGAACTTCTCACTTACCAAATGACTAAGGGCATTAACGACTATGTGAGTGAAAGGAGGAGGGGACACCCCAATGTCAGCTAAGGGTCACAAGTTCATGGTGTCTAGTAGCCAGCTCTACAAAAAACGTGAGAAAAAGATCTGCTTCTACTGACACTCTGCATTACACAGGCACAGCTTCATGAGAAGTAGATGGCTGACAAGGATAAAGTACAACCTACAGATCTGTCTGGGTGTTAGAAAATAAGTTTTATTGAAAGACAAAAAAAAAAAATCTACAAACTTGGAAAGTTTGTTTGATAAGTGTGTGATAACATATGTATATGCATAGTCACTGAATATCTGCTTTGGTCTTAAGGCACAGATCAACCATAACATTATAACTGACAGGTGTGGTGAATACACAATGGCACCTTTCACAGGGTGGGAGATAAAGTCAACACTTACTAAAGTGAAAAAACGTGAAAGCTAAGCATGTTGGCATGTTTGCCAATTACTAAATTGTAATGTCTGAATTAACTAGGTCAGGAGCAATGCCAAAATATTAAATTTTGTGGGTATGCAGGGCTTAGTACCTACAGATGTAGCAAGCGCCAAATGAACATTGGGCTACATTTGTTTACCTACTGCGCCAAAATGGGTGTGAAAGAAAGGGTGCAGCTTGCTTTGTATATGGCCACATAGTGGCAGATCAGTGGGAGCGAGCAACAGAACAACTAAACAATGTAAGAAGGTGGCCTTAATTGATTAATCAAGTCTTCTTTGGGTGTACTGAGAAGACGACTGTAAAGGGGCCGTCACACGCGTCAATATCGCTGTCAATGTCGCTGCTGCACGTGACGTTGCAGCGATATTGACGCTTCTGACATGGTATATCAACCAGCGATAAATTGCTGGTTGATAGTAACCAGGTTTTCGGACAGGTCCGAAAACCTGGCGATGGTCACACGGTAGACACGCATCATCGCTGCGTGTGACACCGGGAGTCGTGCGATCAGCCAGCTCCCAGCGCCTCTCAGCAAGCGCTGGGAGCTGGTATCCATGGTAAACTGCGGGTATCTAGGCAGCGCGCACTGCCTAGATACCCGATGTATACCTTGGTTACCAGCCTTCTCCGCTCATCGGCTGGTATCCAAGGTACACAGCGGGTAACTAGGGACCCTAGTTACCCGCTGTGTACCTTGGATACCAACTGGTGAGCGGAGAAGGCTGGTAACCAAGGAATACATCGGGTATCTAGGCAGTGCATGCTGCCTAGATACCCGCAGTTTACCATGGAGACCAGCCTGCTCCCGCTAATTGCAGCCTGTCAGCGGGAGCAAGACATCGTGGAAACGATATTTAAATCATTTCCACGATGTCGCTGGTGAGTCTGCCTGTGTGACCGCTCACCAGCGATCAGCCGTCAATGTCGCCAGCGATCAGATCGCTGGCGACAATGACGTGTGTGACGGGGCCTTAAGAGTAGGCAATGTCATGATATGGGCAATGTTCTAGGAAATCTTATGCCAGTAGCATAGAAATGGGGGGGGGAGGGGTACTAAGTACTTTTGTCCCGGGCCCTGCCGTTACAGGGGTCCCCCAGAGATACCATTAGTTAAGCTGTATTGGCATACTCAGCAGGACAATGCAGTTAAACTCTGCAGTAGAGTGGGGACACACAATACCCCACCCCTACTGCTCTCCATTCTATAGACCTAAGGGCAATTCAGGCCTGTGGTCTACAGAACAGCAGGGAGGTTGACAGAAGAGGTGGAGACATTGAGCGGCGTGGGACTTTGCATGCCCTGGCGTGAGTCATCACTGCATTTGTCCAGTCTGCTGGAGGACTCCTCAGGATCCATGGGTAGTTGAGTAAAAGATGCTTTTTTTTTTGCACACGGGAAAAATACTAGGGGCCATGAAACATTGTAGGGGAAATACTGGGAGCCATATTACATACAGTGTAGGGAACTTACTGGGGGCAATAATACAGTGTATGGAAAATACTGGGGTCATATTACAGTGTAGGGAAAATACTGGGGGTCATGAAGCATTGTAGGGAAAATACTGGGGGCAATAATACAGTGTAGGGCAAATACTGGGGGCCATATTACAGTAAGAGAAAAATACTGAGGGCCATATTACAGTGTAGAGAAAATGCTGTGAGTCATTACAGTGTAGGGCAAATACTGGGGGCCATATTACAGTGTGGAGTAACTACTGGGAGTCATGATGCGGTGTGAGGAATAATGGGAGCCATTTTACATTGTGAAGGAAATAATGGAGGCTATGTTACAGTGTGAGGGAAATACTGGGGGCCATATTACAGTGTAGAGAACATACTGGAGGCCATATTACAGTGTAGGGAGATACTGGGGGTCATATTAGTGTGCTAGAATACTGTGAATCATATTATAACGTGGAGGGATACTTGGAGCTATCCATTCTGTGTAGGGAAAATACTGGGGGCCATATTACAGTGTGGGGGAATACTGGGAGGGTCATATTAGAGTGGGGAGGAATACTGGAGGCTGTGCGGCATATTCGGAGCCATCCAAAGTTGGGAAAATACAGAGCACAGGAAATACTTGGGGCCATGACACATTGTAGGGGAAATACTGGGGGTCATATTACTGTAAGTGTTGTGGAAACACTTAGTGCTATTACAGAGTGTGAGGTCTATTGAAGGGTATTGGCTGGGGGGGAGGAAGGGCTGGGGGCTACTGGGTCCGTCATACATTGAGGGGTTACTGAAGGTGGTCATACAGTGGGTGAGGCTACTGAGGGCCATTCATTCAGTGGAAGGGGGTAACTTGGGGACCATCATGTTAAAAGGGACATGTGGGGCAGCAGCGGTTCAGCATTAGGGCGACAGGAAGAAGAGTTTGTGCAGGTTGGAATAGATGAGGATGGTTGAGAAGTTGTGTCAGTCTTGGCCAGATGGAAAAATGGGAGAAGTGAACAATACCATCAGAAAGAACTTCAGCTGTAAGTCACCATCTATAACTGTACTGTAATCTTTTATATGTTCTGCAGGACTGATAACTACTACTATACAGTCAACGTAAGGCAGTAATATCTGGGTTAATTCATGTATAGTGATTTTCAGTAACTGCCCAGTCATCTGCTAAGCTTTCTTTATACCAATGATTAGGCCATACCCTTCCTGACCTTTGACGTTGTACACTAACTGTCATCGGGCGCTGGTGTTTTGTGATTCTTATCACAGAACACCGGGGCTTGATGTCAGGCGATCGCTGTGATTGACTGGTCAATCTTTGAACAATCAATCACAGCGATCCTCTCTCTCCAGGTATGGATGGGGCTGTCATAGCCCCTTCCATAGGCTGGAGCACTGGAGGGGGCAGGTGTCGCCCCCTCCACGCTGATGGGGAGTGATCTGATGATCACTTCTATCAACTGAAGCATGGCGGCGGTGCAGGGCAATGTGTATGGCAATGATCTGCCATACAGTGCATCATCACTATAACCCCAGAAACTGCAACAAGAGGATAATTGATCCCTTGTTGTAGTCTCTGGGGTCATAGTGATGATGCACTCTAGGACAGATCATTACCATAAGTGCGCAATTACCGGGACCCCAGAGACTACAACAAGGGATCAAGTGTCCTCTTGTTGTGATCTCTGGGGTCATAGTGATAGTGCACTGTATGGCACATCATTGCCATACAGTGCACCATCACTATGACACCAGAGACTGCAACAAAAGGACACTTGATCAACTGCTGCAGTCTCTGGATGTAGCAGAGGCGATCGAGCGTCGTGGGACCATTGTTTTGGACTACGTCAGATGTTAACAAAGATGGAATCTGAATTTTGTGTTTTTTTTCTAATAAAAAGATTATTCTCTATGTGGTGTATTTTTTTTACAATTTACTAGAGATTCCTAATGGCCAGGTCTAATATTGGCCCGACATTATGAATCTTTAGGCTTGGTGCCAACTGCTAATAAAAAAGCTGGTATTAACCCCTTTATTATCCAGTTTGCCACGACAACAGGGCAACTGGAAGAGTCTGGGTACAGCGTCAGAAAATGGCGCTTCAATTAATGCGCCATTTTCTGGGGCAGCTGTGAGCTGCAATTCACAGCATGGGGGGGCCAGAACAATTGAGCCTCTCCATGCTGAAAATTTCAGCCCCCAGCTGCCTAGTTGTTCCTGGATTGACCAAAAATATGGCAAAGCTCCACATTTTTTTTTTTTTTTTTTTCAAATAATTTCTATAAAAAAAAAAATGATGTTGGGCTTTGCTGAATTGTTGGTTGACAGCCAAGTACAACTAGGTAGCTGGGGGTGGGTGGCAGTCTGTAGCTGCCAAGTTGTACCTGGCTGGCAACCAAAAAACTCACGTCTTTTTTTTAGTTATCTCTACAAATAAAAATAAACGATGTGGAGTTTTGACGTAGTTTTGGTTGCCAGCCAGGTACAACCTGGCAGCTGGAATCCTCAGCGTGGACAGGCCCAAACATTATGGGCCCGCCATGCTGTGAATTGCAACCCACAGCCACCTCAGAAGATGGTGCATTCATTAGAGGCGCCATTGTACCCAGACTCTTCCAGTTGCTCTGTTGCCGGTGGCAAACTGGGTATTAAAGGGGTTAGTTCCAGCTCTTTTATTGGCAGTTGGCACTAAAAGCCCGAGATTCATAATGTCGAGCTAATGTTAGACCCCGCCATTAGGAATCTCCAGGAAATAGTAAATAATACCCAACACTCAGCAGAGAAAAATCATTTTATTAGAACAAAAAACAAACATCTCAACTTCATCATTATTACTCCCACATAACCCTCCATGATCCTTCATCCAGAGTCTGCAGGGAGAGAACAAGCATCCTCTCCCTGCAGAGTCTGCCATAACACTGACCGCAGGGACTCTGAGTGACGTCGTCCGCGGCAGTCAGACTGCTACAGGGCTACAGGGGAGTGGTGGCGTCACTCTCTAAAACACCAAGGCTCCCCGTGGCAATGAACTCAAAATGTTGTCTTGTGGGGGGATTCCGCTGTTTAGGCACATAAGGGGCTATCCAAAGAGGACATGACATCCACAGACCATGCCATCAAAATATATGTTCCAAAATGTCACTCCCCCCTCAAGAGTCCAGCCGTGTACTCAAACAGTGGTTTTCCACCACATGAAGTATCTGTGTACTCAGGAAAAATTGCCCAACAAATTTTAGGATCCATTTTATCCTGTTGCACATGTGAAAATGAAAAAAATTGAGACTAAAAGAACATTTTTGTGAAAAAAAAATACTTTTTATTTTTACGGATCTGAGGGTTCAAAGTGGTCAGCATCTAGATAAGTTCCTTGGACGCTGTAATTTGAAAAATGGGGTCACTTGTGGGGAGCTCCAATGTTTAGACACACAGGGGCTCTCCATACGTGACATGGTGTCTGCTAATGAATGCACCTGATTTTCCATTCAGAAAGTCAAATGGCTCTCCTTCCCTTCTGTGCGCCCAAAAAGTGTTTTTCCACCGCATATGGGTTTACACTTTAGAAAGTGTACAATTAACGAGTCCTGAGGGACTTACTCAGTATTGAGTCCTTGCCACTCCCTCGTGCCCTCCCCTCTTCCAGCCCTCTCTGTGCCACTTCCAGCCCCCCTCAGTGCGGCCTTATATGTGTCAAACGCACCCATATGGCCCAGCTACACACAGCAACAAAAGAGTGCAAGAAAAAAACACAATGACGGGTGCAGGGGCTGGGCATACACTGTGCATACCTGTGTGAACTGCGCCCTATGTGGAACCCATTGTGTTTGCAGGACAACCAGTGGTCACTCCCTCTGTGTGAAAGGAGGTTGCTAGTGATTGGGGCTGGTGTCCGGCATTCATAATGCCTTCAGTTATATCCTGGGCAAGGCTGCACACAGCACTGAGTGTAATGGTCGTCTGACCTGAATCTGCTGGGTAAGAAAATTTATTTTCTATTTGTGTCCTTTGCTCACTTCAGAATGAGAATTTAGTGGATAGGACTTGTGACGTGTGGGGAGCCGTGTAGGGGCTCACAAGCTTACGTGTTTTGGACCAAAAGACAAACCAATACCCCACAATTTGCTGTGGTTAGTAAACAGGTATTGGTATTTTTGGCAGTGTGGACAGGTGTCAAGCCCTGCTGGAAACTAAAATCTCCATCTCCAAAAAGTTTGTCAGCAGAGAGAAGCATGAAGTGCTCTAAAATTTTCTGGTAGATGACGGCGCAGTGGACCTTCCCCAGCAGATGACATGGCTCCCCAAACCATCACTGATTGTTGATACTTCACACTAGACCTCAAGCAGCTTGGATTGTGGCCTCTCCACTCCTCCTCCAGACTCTGGGACCCTGATTTCCAATGATCTTTTGTGGCTTAGCCCCCTTGCGGAGTGTGTCAATGACTGCCTTCTGGGCATCTGTCAAGTCAGCAGTCTTCCCCATAATTGCGTAGCCTATTGATGCAGACTAAGGGACCATTTTAAAGCATAGTCAGCCCTTGCATGTGTTCTTAATTATTAACATTTTTGAGATAATTACTTTTGGGTTTTCATTGGCTGTAAACCATGATCATCAACATAAACAGAAAATAAACACTTGAAATAAATAATTCTTTTTGAAATGACATTATGGGCCATGTCTCACACACAGATAATTGTGCAGATATTGTTCGCAGATCTCTGGTTGCAGTGAAATCATGGACAGATTGTCCTATTTTGTGGCTGTATACATATGGTACAATGTGTCCATGATTTCACTGCAACCAGAGATCTGCGAGCAATATCTGCACAGATATCTGTGTGTGTGACGTGGCCCTATATAATATATGCGTCTGTCACTAACAAAAAATCATTGTGAGTACAGGTGCATCTCAGTAAATTAGAATATCATCAAAAAAATAATTCATCTTTTAGATGATATTCTAATTTACTGAGATGCACCAGTACTCCCAATGATCTGCTGTTAATGACCTATCATAAAGGGTATGTCTCACATACCGAGATCGCTAACGAGATCGTTACTTTTGTGACGCAATAGCGATCTCAGCAACGACATCGCTACGTGCGACAGGGTGTAACGATCTGGTCCCCTGCTGCGAGATCGGCAATCGTTACACAGCCTCCTGGTTCATTTTTTGGTCGTTGCGCTCCCGCTGGGAACGCTGTATCGCTGTGTTTGACACCTTACCGACGATATCGTTGGCAACACATAATGAGTCCTGTGGAGGTAAATCGTCATGTGAGAAGGAAATACAACGACTGAACAATATCGTTGAAGAAATCGCTAGGGTGGACATATCGTTGTATAGATCGGCGTGTTTGAATACCAAGTAGCGATACCGATAATGACTCATCAGCGATCCCGGGAGCCATGTCGTTATCGGGATCGCTACTGCGGTCGTTACGTCTGACCGTACCTTAAGGCTGAATGGACAACCCCTTTATAAGGTATCTGTCACTAAAGACTTCGTGCAAAACACAGCAGAGGTTACGGAGTCCATGCCTTGATGGATCCACACTGTTCTGGCAGTAAAAAGGAACTCTGCATAATATAGGACAGGCGGTTTTAATGTTAGGGTTGATCAATGTGCATAAAAAGGTCACGAAGGTTTATAGATACTGTGTATAAGAGTAGAGGAAAAGGAGACATTTGTGCACTGTGATCCCCACTGCCCCAATCTTTGTGATTGGGCTACAGATGTAAAAATGTCATAATTAAAAGGAAATCTGGAGGCATGGACTATAGTAACCTACCAGACTGCTTCTTCTATTATCAAAACAGGCTATGAAATTTGAGAGCAGGAACTGGATTGGTTTATATGGCCCACAGCTTTACTTTTATTTTATACTAGTTGTGGATAATCCCCTAAATATCTCAACTCTGCCCGCTCTTACTTTTGTTTTTAAATAAAATGGGAAAATTTTCCAAACGTTTTCCATGCATCGACTTGGTGTCACCCAGAGAAAGCTATTTACAAGGATCTTTTGCAATGTTTCCCATTATGGAAACCCCCCCTCTCTGCCATTCGTCAGAGCTTGTGGTCTGTACAGTGTTCATGTGATGATGATCATAGGGCTGGACATCCTTTCGTATCGGATAGATCATTTACACTATATCCAAGGTCTAACACGGTCACATGAACTGTACTGCCTTAAAGTATAGCAATATTACAGATCACCAGATGCAAGCAATGCAGGTCAATAATATTTGGGATATCATATTCTAGATTATGACTATTTTAGATGTGGCCTACCTTCTAAAACTTTCGCACATCTACAATCTATCCTAAACGCTTCTGCCCAACTAATCCACCAGTCTCCCCGCTATTTCCCAGCCTCTCCTCTCTGCCAATCCCTTCACTGTCTTCCCACTACCCAAAGGCTACAGTGCAAAGCTCTACCCATGACATATAAAGTCATTCGCAACCTATTTACTTTGTACATATGTGACCTAGTCACCCAGGACTTACTGCATGTAACCTCCGATCCTCACAAGATCTCCTTCTCTACTCCCCTCTTCTTTCCACAATCGCATACAAGATTTCTCCCATACATTCCCCATACTCTGGAACTCTCTGTCCCAACACACCTGACTCTCGCCTACCATGGAAACCTGGAAAAGGAACCTGAAGACTCACCTTGTCCAACAAGCCAAAAACCTGCAGTAACGCTTGGGCCTCTAAACTGCCGCACAATTAGCTCTACCCTCACCTACTGTGTCCTCACCCATCCCTTGTAGACTGTGAGCCCTCGCAGACAGGGTGTTCTCCCCTCACCTACTGTGTCCTCACCCATCCCTTATGGACTGAGCCCTCGTGGGCAGGATCCTCTCTCCTCCTATAGGAGTCTGTGCCTTGTATTGTTCATTAGTATTGTACTCGTCTCTATTTTGTATACCACTTTTCACATGTAAAGCGCCATGGAATAAACGGCGCTATAATAATAAATAATAACAGATTCAATGAACTCTGACATAGTATGTTACCTTTAAGGCGGAGGCTGCTATGAAACTACAACTCCAAGCAAAGAATTGTAGTTTTGCAACAGCTGGAAAGCCAAGATTTTCTACACTACTGTTCAAACGTTTGGGGTCATTTAGAAATGTCCTTATTTTTTAAAGAAAAGCACATTTTTTTCAATGAAGATAACATTAAATGAATCGGAAATGCACTATACATTATTAATGTGGTAAATGACTATTCTAGCTGCAAACGTCTGGTTTTTAATGCAATATCTACATAGGTGTATAGAGGCCCATTTCCAACAACCACCACTCCAGTGTTTTAATGGCACATTGTGTTTGCTAACTGTGTAAGAAGGCTAATGGATGTTTAGAAAAGCCTAGAAAACCCTAGTACAGGTATGTTCACACAGCTGAATACAGTTGGGCTGATTAGAGAAGCTATAAAATTGACCTTCCTTTGTGCTACTTGAGAATCTGGAGAATAACATTTATTTTTTCTATGAAACTCTCAAATTGGCCAGAAAAAGAGAACTTTCATGTGAAACTTGACAGTCTATTCTTGTTCTTAGAAATGAAGGCTATTCCATGCGAGAATTTGCCAAGAAACTGAAGATTTCCTACAATGGTGTGTACTACACCCTTCAGAGGAGAGCACAAACAGGCTCTAACCAGAGAAGAAAGAAGTGGGAGGTTCCGCTGCACAATTGAGCAACAAGACATGTACATTAGAGTCTCTAGTTTGAGAAATCTCCAAAAATGGACAGAAAGTTTCTGATCCCCGCTGCTGTTCAATAACCAGACTTCTTCTATGCTTTAAATAGTGCCTCTTTATTCCTACGTGTTTCGAGATCCTCCTGATCTCTTCCTCAAGGATGCATACAACAGAGTCACTGTTTCTTTTAGATAGTTTGAGAAATTAACGCCTCACAGCTCAACTGGCAGCTTCATTAAACAGTATCCATAAAACGCCAGTTCCAATGTCTACAGTGAAGAGGCGACTCTGGGATGCTGGCCTTCAGGGCAGAGTGGCAAAGAAAAGGCCATATCTAAGTCTGGCTAATAAAAGGAAAAGATTAAGATGGGCAAACGAACACAGACACAGGGCAAAGGAAGATTGGAAAAAAGTTCAGATGAATCAAAGTTTGAGACGTTTGGATCAAACAGAAGAACATTTGTGAGATGCAGAACAACTGAAAAGATGCTGGAAGAGTACCTGACGCCATCTGTCAAGCATGGTGGAGGTAATGTGATAGTCTGGGGTTGCTTTGGTGATGGTAAAGTGGGAGATTTGTACAAGGTAAAAGGGATTTTGAATAAGGAAGGCTATCACTCCATTTTGCAACGCCATGCCATACCCCGTGGACAGCGCTTGATTGGAGCCAATTTCATCCTACAACAGGACAATGACCCAAAGCTCACCTCCAAATTATGCATGAACTATTTAGGAAAGAAGCAGGCAGCTGGTATTCTATCTGTAATGGAGTGGTCATCGCAGTCACTAGATGTCATCCCCATTTAGCTGTTGCAGGAGCAGCTTGAAGGTAAGGTACGCAAAAAGTGCCCATCAAGCCAATCCAGTTTGTGGGAGGGGCGTCAGGAAGCATGGGATGAAATTTCTCAAGATTACCTCAGCAAATTAACAGCTAAAATTACATAGGTCTGTAATGCTGTAATTGCTGCAAAAGGAGCATTCTTTGACGAAAGCAAAGTTCGAAGGAGAAAATTATTATTTCAAATAAAAATCATTATTTCTAACCTTGTGAATGTCTGGACTATATTTTCTATTCATTTTGCAACTCATTTGATAAATAAAAGTATGAGTTTTCATGGAAAACACAAGATTGTCTGGGTGACCCCAAACTTTTGAACGGCAGTGTATATTAAGGGATACTTTAAAGCCCAATAAGCATAAAGTTTTACATGGATTATGATTATTTTGGACGCCTGGATTTGTGCACTAATGTGAAGATTTCATCCTTGATTGTAACATGCCGAACAGAATTTTCTATGCACATAGCATTATTCATATTATGGGACCTGGAAATGTACAAGTCCTGATATCCGTGATTCTATGTGGCTGCCCCCAATGCACACATGATGCACTGCTAGATGTGAACGAGTACATGGGAGGTTGAGCAGAGCTCTTGCCTCAAACTTTTTAATCAGATCAGGATGTGAGGGACAGACAGGGTTCAGTGGAGGGGGTAGTGGGATGGGTGCTGTCAGCTCTTCCTGTACGTGTCAGATAGACTTCAATTCACCCTGAGCACAGCACCAAGATGTACGCCCACAAACTTTATCCCCAATCTGAACTCTACACCCCCTCCCTCTCCCCTCATTCCCCCGTCTCGGCTGCAACACATTATTATTAAAAAAAAAAAAAAAAAAAAAAAAGTCATGAAATAATAGCAGCAGATGATGGATGTGGTGGAGAGACAGGGACCATAAAACACGCATTAGGATGATACAAGAAAGAATGTGGATATGCTTAATGGGGGTGGCAGGTCTGTATGTGGCACACGGGAAAATCAGGCGCCAGCACACTCTTGGCACATCGCTCAGAGATCAATTGTTTTAAGAAATAACAGAAACCTCAGATATTGTTTCTTCTGGGTTGCTTGTAGTTCTTACCACTGGCTCAGTGGGTAAACCCCAGTCTCCCCCACTTTTAACCAATACCTGATCTTCCAGTTGGTTTCCCTCCGGGCTTCCTGTTTCCTTTCCTATGGCGTCTGGGACGGGTGCCACTGACACATACTTTCCACCCTTGAATGCCAGCAGAGGCTCTTCTTGTCCGCACAGTGCTTCCAGGAAATATTTCAGTACTGTGACCCGCTTACAATCCGCAGCAATAATCTAGAGGGGGAGAAGGAGGGAGAATAGATAATGAGAAAGGAAAACACTGAGCAGAGGCAGAAGAAAAGGGCCAAGTGCTCCATTAACCCTCTGAGCCTGATCTGCGTTGTAGATGGAGAGGTTGTAACAGCATAACGTCCCCAGACGCCACCGTTACTAATTCACTTAATTATAATCTGTATAATCTCCTCCTCACCAAATGGAGATCACAGTGTAGATGACAGGTTAACCAATGTGCCATGTGCTGTAGAACTACAAATCCCAGCAACTCCATGCCAGGAAATGAATGGTATATCTTGTTCTGCTACCATAGCCGAACCACACATTTTCACTTCTGTGCATAGGAACAATTGTATTCTCTATTTCGCCAAACCACGAAACTGCATCTGACGTTTTACAGGAAAATTACAGAACAAAGAAAACCGCCAGTCAGGTCAATAGGCATAACATCGGCTCCAGAGGTCTGGGCACAAACGGCGTGGTCAAGAGCAAAGAGCCCACGTGACGTTCTACACACCTTGAGAAGGAAAAGCTAGAAGGCCAGCACACAAACTGCTTTTTAAGGCTGCCTTCACACTTGCAGATGGATCTGCAGCGTTTTGCAGATGCATCTGCAAGTGTGAGCATGCTGACCGCGGCCCCTATGTTTATAATAGGGCGCACGCGGTGTGAAAGCTCTCATTCACTCCTATATGTGTACTGTCAGCAGGCGTATGCCTGCTGACAGATCACACTCTCCCGCCCGCAGCATGGACGCTACATCTCGCGTCCACAGTGCGGACGGGAGTGTGTGATCTGTCAGCAGGCATACGCCTGCTGACAGTACACATATAGGAGTGAATGAGAGCTTTCACACCGCGTGCGCCCTATTATAAACATAGGGGCCGCGGTCAGCATGCTCACACTTGCAGATGCATCTGCAAAACGCTGCAGATCCATCTGCAAGTGTGAAGCCAGCCTTAAGTGGTTGTTTGGCCCCGTGAAATGTATTTGTTCTAATTATTCGGAATGGTGTAAAATAATAAAGTCGGCTCTATTCCAATAATCCCAGGGGCCATCACCAGTCTCTGTGCTTTCTTCTTCGGTTGGATGAACATGTGATTTCTGCAGCCAATCACTGGGCTATGACAGGGACGTATGTCACCACTGCGATAACGGATTACGGTAGCTGCAACATTCACATGTTCATCAAGAAAGAGGAGGAAGTACTGGAGGACCTGAAGTGTAGAATGCAGGGTGTAGGGGATCGTGTCCTCAGAAAATTACCTATGGTGAAACCAGGCTTTTTATGTTAAATAAATATATATATAAATAAATTATCAGGACAACGTCTGCAAGGTGTTTGTATGTTCTCCCTTTGTTTGTCAGGGTTTACTCCCACACTCCAAAGACATACTGATAGGATGTTTAGATTGTGAGCCCCAATGGGGACTGTTGTGCATGTATGTAAAGCACTGTGGAATTAATGGCGCTATATACATGAAGAAATATTATTTATGTATGAAAAAAAATCTAAAATTTTGACGCTGGTTATGAGGCCCACTATTAGGGTTGTGCACACATTTGGCACTATTAGGGTTGTGCACACATTTAGTATTTGCAGCAGAAAAATGTGCTGCAAAAAGAAAAAAACACTAAAAGAAAGAGCCTTTTTCACTAAAAAACCTGCAGAAACGCTCAAATAAAAAACTCTGCTATGAAGCTTAGTAGTCCTTGTAAAAATTGCAAGATTTTTAATATAGATATACCTTAACATGGGAAACAGGAAAATAAAAATGTAACCCTTTCATGACAGTCAGATCCGCTCCAGACTTGTGTTGTTCGTGTAATGTGGATGTCAGGAAGGGGTTAAATACATTAATAGCTGATCACACATTCCCTTTAAGTGGCCAGCTACTGTCTTAACAGAGGCCATGTAAGTAAGAATGGCTCTATGAAAAGCCAACGGGACGGGTCACAGAATGAGGGCAGAGAGGGAGAAAAGACGGATCAAGACTCCAAAGTGACGAGTGATGTGTGAGTGATCCGGCTAATGGTGTGGGCGCTGTATTATATATTAGGTCTTTATTAAGTATATATGTTGTACACTGTTTGGGTGGATTAGGCTGCCTTCACACTTGCAGATGGATCTGCAGCGTTTTGCAGATGCATCTGCAAGTGTGAGCATGCTGACCGCGGCCCCTATGTTTATAATAGGGCGCACGCGGTGTGAAAGCTCTCATTCACTCCTATATGTGTACTGTCAGCAGGCGTATGCCTGCTTACAGATCACACTCTCCCGCCCGCAGCATGGACGCTACATCTCGCGTCCACAGTGCGGACGGGAGTGTGTGATCTGTCAGCAGGCATACGCCTGCTGACAGTACACATATAGGAGTGAATGAGAGCTTTCACACCGCGTGCGCCCTATTATAAACATAGGGGCCGCGGTCAGCATGCTCACACTTGCAGATGCATCTGCAAAACGCTGCAGATCCATCTGCAAGTGTGAAGCCAGCCTTACAGTGTGACCCTGCCCCTCTAACAGCAGCCAATAGGTATCTTATCTACTTAAACACCGGATATTGTGAAATCAATAGATGAAGAACCTAAACATTCTACAATTTAGAAGTAATCTTAATTTACAACACAGAATGATTCCCAGCAGGAAAGAGACAATAAGCTATAAATTACACTTAAAGGTCACTTTACTTGGAGAATTATTATAGCACTCATAGAAAATTAAAAAAAAAAATCTCTGTAAAAAAACATTACCATTTCAGACCGAAACGTGTGTGATTGACAAATGTAGCAGAGCATTATTTGCCATATAGGACAAGTGACGGTGAGATCGCAGGTTATCACAGGTTTATTCTCAAGTAAATCTGCAGCTGTGTGAACTGGGACCAGTGAGGAGCAATGGTATGAACTCTGCACTTCTCATATACATCTAAATGGTCACCAGATTCAGATAAGAGGCTGTTTATACAAAGACATCAGCGCCCAGAATGTCCCCATGTCATAAAGTTACAGGGTAACGGTGGGAAATGTGGCAATAAGAACTACAGAAAAATAGGTTGGGGAGAAGGTGTTTACGTCCCTGTCAAACACCACTTCTGTCATTTGTGAATAACCAAGATCATATGGCGTTCTGGTAGAATACTACACATTTTATTGGTGTATAGTACATGTGATCTTTTCCTGTTTCACTTTTATTGGAGCTGTAGATTTTTTTCCTACACTTTAATGGAACAAATAATTCTTTTGGTAAAAGACTTGACAAACAATAGATAAATATACATAGTGTGACATATAGACTGATCACAAGATGAGGATGTCTAGATTGTGCAGGTAATGCAGCATTTTAGGATCGGAGTGATTTAGGAGTGTCATTGTTACCAGTGTAATGCAGCATTTTAGGATCGGAGTGATTTAGGAGTGTCATTGTTACCAGTGTAATCCAGTATTTTAGGAGTGTCATTGTCATCTGTGTTTGGTTCGTGTGTCAGTTTTTACCATCAGTGATTTTCACGTATGTAAAATAAGTAAATAGGTTTCTCTTAAATTTGTATGGCAATTCTGACCACCTCTCTACTTTGAGATGTACGTGCCACTGGTCGTATTCGCAGTTACTAGACATTCCTGTCATATGAATATAGCTATTACTTTATATGCTTTTTAGGCTGGCTTCACACCACGAATTTGCCCCCCATGTATCACTATGGGGCCAGAAGGCTGTTATTTTGCCATCTGGTTTGGGGATTATCCGGGAGGATCCAATTTTGTCTAATTTTTGCATCGGTCACAAAACCGGAGTCTGCAGCATTTTTTGTGACCGACAAAACCGGATCTGGTGCTCATACCAATGGGAGTCTATGGGCGCCAGATAATCGTGCTGATTCCCAGACGCCTGGTGCTGACAGAGTGGTGGCTGTTAAAATTTCTGGAGAGCTCCACGGCTGAAATTTCAGCACCACGGCCAGCTCCCCTGCAGCTGTGGTGCTGAAATTTCAGCACTGGACAACAGCACAAACGAAGCTGGCAAAAAGCTGCCCTCTGGTTCTGCTAGTCTGTGGCTGTCAGGTTCTGTCCGGTGCATCCTGCAAAACACCGGACAGAACCTGAGCCAAAAATCGTGGTGTGATGCCGGCCTTAAATTGTTACATGTCAAAGTACCAAGAAAAAAAGTTATAAAAGAGGGCTAATTTAGCCTGATGCTAAAAACATGAATAATAGGAAGCTGCCTTGCTGTTGATAAACCATAAATGTACAAGATGAGAATACCCTTTAACGCCTTATTCACAGGACAGTATTTTGCATCAGTATTTGAAAGCCAAAGGCTGGGTTAATATGGCTGTATTTCATGGTCAACTTGTTCAAAATGAAGCTTCTGTTGTGATCAGAATTTTAGATCCATTTGAATTAAAATAAAAATAATCTCAACGGCTATGGGGGCGATGCTGGTGCACATGCAGGATCTATGGGAGCAAGTGAGCAGATCTTTGTACGAAAATCTATAGTCAAACCTACAGGACATATCAGTGTTTAGAAAGGGAGATGCAGCAATGAATAGAATGAGTTTAAAGTGTAACCCTTTTTCATTCACATTCTTCACATAAAGTGGCCATGTTAACGCTGTAATTATTCATAGAGGTAGTATCCCCAAGACTTATGCTGCCAGCACTGACATCGTACCACTCCTAACACACTGCAGGATTCCAGGGATTAAGTTACTCACTCTGCATAACTCCGAGACACAGCTGGACACAACCGTACCGTAATCATTTCCTGGTATATAACCTACCCACAGCATAACCGTGGGAGCAACTCTCCATTGACTCATAACTAACAAGCTCATATACAAATGCTATTTCCTGTGAACCCCAAAATTCATCAACCCTTGCAGTTCTATTACGTGGGGCAAAACTAAACATGATAAACCAGATACATACATTTTTAATAAGTGTTTCCAGAATTAAAATAAAAATGTCCTATGGCCTGTATACAAATTGTGCCCCTTAAAAAGATGTTCTTAAGTTTCAAAGTTTTTCCCAATTCAAGGAATAGAGGATAGCATTTGATGCTGGGGTTGAGAGGGTCTTAGAGAGCGATCACTAAGGCCCCCACAACCTCAAAAACTGATGCTCTGAAGAGACCCCACCTGATTGGAGTGAAGGTTGATCATGTGCACCGCCTCTCCATTCTTTCTTAATGGGTCAAGTGGAGATATGCCATAAATGCTCGTCAAACTTCACCAAACAGTATGTTTGTATGGTGTGGTATGTAGAGAGAGAGAAAAAATATCCTCAATTCTGGAAAATCAATTTTTCCTTGTCATTATTACACATCAGAAAATGTATGGACATCTATGGTTTGATTTTTTTTGGCTGTATGAATTGGGACGGGTTGTTACTGATATCTTGTGAGAAATTCAAGTCAATAGCACCTTTAAATATATCATTAATTAGAAAATTGATGATGTGTTCATTACTTATTTCACCAGCTGTGTGTGCTGTCAGACCTATGCCAGGCATCCAGCTGGGACCATAACTGGACAGACTGACTGCTCTACGGCCCAGTGTTGCTGAGTGTTGACAATTGGTCGTCCGCTTTTTCTAGAAGAGACTATATTTACATAAATAGGATTTTTTTTTAAAAAGAAACCTTAATGTTTATTTGAATAGTGCAACAACTGTATTCTACATTAACCCATTGTGAACAGCTAGTACATTAGATTTGCCCATCATGTGTAAACCATCGTTATCGTGCTCTCGGACATGGGCCCAGGCCCAGTAAAAGGAAGGAGCGAATTAGACATCAATAATGACTTGGATGCCATCACGCAGAACAGTCAGCACACTATCAATTACATGGGAACACTGCGTTTGTTGGTGGGCTGGCACTGAACTCTGGATGCCAAGGCCGCGCAGCTCACACGAGAGTGTTGTCAAAAAGGAAGTTTGCCTGCGGCAAAGCGACACGTTTCCTCTTTACAGTCTAAATTTACATGCAGTTGTTTCTAAGTGTGTCAGCGCTATGACCTACATGTGACCTCTGCTTGCAACCTACTTCAACTCCTAAGCACTAGGACTTTCCTTTTCCATTGCTTGGACTCTCTACGGTGTAATACAAAACACGTGTGAAGAAATCACACACAGTCAACCTGTTTGCTGCCATGGACACCCCCTCCCCAAAGATTTCAGGCAGGAAATAGGTGCCCTGCCAAATGACTGCCTGAGGTTAAAAGAGGAGGGGGGCAGTCAGCTGCAAGAATGTTCTACTCTCACACGGGACCCCTTTGCTGAAGGATATGATGGAAAGACAAGCACAGACCCAACACAGGCAGCAGAGAACCCAGAGTGTGCGCAGCGTCCTGACATGTCACTGAACACACTGACAACACATTAACGTGGTGTAAACAAGTTTCCTGTCGTCTCACCTGAATACACGTACAGCAATGAAGGAAACAAGAAAAGGAAATAAAACTGATAATAAAGAGCGGCTGCGGGATGCCAATCTAACACTGGAAATTCTGCAGCTAACTCACCTTACGTACCATACACGTTATAGGAGCTCTGCATGTGAAAACGCAAATTCTAGAAGACTGCACTCACATGATGTGGACAAAAACAAAAATCTGTGCACCCCTACACAAAAAAAGGCTGTACTACTGATCTCAACAACACAGAAAAAGAGAAACATGCTACAGACAATACAAACTTTCCCATCTATGTACAGTTCTGAGCATCCTAAGCTTCCAGGTTTATTAAAGGGGTTTTCCACTTTTATTAAAGTGGTTCCCAAACCTTTCCTGAATTGCAGCAAAATCAGATAGTACTCACCCTCCCCAGGTCCAGTGCTGGCTCTCCTGCTTTGTTCAAGTTTTAATGTTTTGGCTGCAGTAATAATGCCATTTTGATAGCATCACGGCTGCAGCCAATCACTGAATGCAGGGGCCCGGCCGACAAGACGGCACAACCTGCTGAGCTCAATCATTGGCTTCAGTGGTGATGTTAACTTTTGATATGGTGTCACCGATACAGCCAATACACTGATAATAGAGCAGCGGCCAAGCCAGCACTGGACTCAGGGAGGGAAGGACCATCTGCTTATGTTATTTTAGATTACAGGAAATATTTGGTGTCCACTTTTATCTAAGTGAACTCCTGGGTTTACATGAGCCAATGGTGAACGTTTATCAACTCGGCTACATGTAAACTAGTTGGCAATCATTGAATGACCAGTTTAGACTGGCCAACCGCACTTCCATGCACACAGCATGATCTCTGTTCTGCCCATTCATGAGCAGTTAAAGTATTCATAGAGTTATACTAGTTACAACCTGTAGAGGTCATTAGTTACCTGTTGACGTTGTTTAGAGGTTAAACATGATCTAGCAGAGCTCTAAAGGGGGTGTCACACGCGTCAATATCGCCTGCACGATATCGGCTGCACGTGACGTTGCAGCGATATTGACGCGTGTGACATACTGCATCAACCAGCGATAAATCGCTGGTTGATGATCGCCACGTTTCAGAACCAGCTCAGAAACCTGGCGATTGTCGCCCGGTGGACACGCAGCATCGCTGCGTGTGACACCGGGACTAGCGATATTCCAGCTCCCAGCGCCTGTCACAAGCGCTGGGAGCTGGTATCCAAGGTACACGTCGGGTAACTAGGCAGCGCGCGCTGCCTAGATACCCGACTGTTTACCTTAGTTACCAGTCTCCTCCGCTCACCCGGTGAGCGGAGGAGGCTGGTAACTAAGGTACACAGTCGGGTATCTAGGCAGCGCGCGCTGCCTAGTTACCCGCAGTGTACCTTAGTTACCAGCCTCCTCCGCTCACCGGGTGAGCGGAGGAGGCTGGTAACTAAGGTACACGTCGGGTATCTAGGCAGCGCGCGCTGCCTAGAGACCCGCAGTGTACCTTGGAGACCAGGCTGCTCCCGCTTCCAGCAGGCTGGCAGCGGGAGCAGGACATCGTGGAAACGATATTTAAATCGTTTCCATGATGTCACTGGTCAATTGATCGCTGGTGAGTCTGTCTGTGTGACAGCTCACCAGCAATCAGCCGTCAATGTCGTCAGCGATCATCTCGCTGACGACATTGACGCGTGTGACACCCCCTTTAGTCTGTGCCCTTTAAGAATAGTGTGTGCCAAGGGACCGTCCCCTCCTTCCTCCGGGAGAAAGAGATCCTTGTAGTCAGTTTCCCAATTCTACAGTGAAAAGATAAGACTTGTGTCTCTGGCTCTCCATTCCTTAAAACTTTCCACTCGTCAGATGATTCCAGTAAGAGCAATGCAGTTACGTGTTTTTGTGTAGAATCTGTGTGAACAGGTTATAATCCAGCCGTTAGCACAGAGAGAACTGTGTGATAGGAGCTATTTTATACCCTGTAATTCTTCATGCTAGCATGTTTGCATTGTATGTAGATAAAGGTATTTCTGTGTAGAATACTGTAAAGTGAAGTGTATTGTGCTCTAAGATACACTATTTAAGTTAATGCCTTTTGCACTGTGCGCAGATAGATGCATTCTGTATAGAATAGAGCCTGCTGCAGTGACCTTTACCCTAGTTACTCATGTCGACTGTAACCTGTGTTATCACTATGTGTTAGTGCTAGTTTCTTTAATCCCTTCCTGACACGTCTCACCGTTTGAGACATGAAAACCAGTGCGTTCCCGACGGGTGTCTCAGTGCCTGAGACATCGGGGGAACACACCCTTGCAGCTCCTGTGAGTAGGGTTACTCAGGTGTCTCAGTTGCTGATGCTATTTGACAACCTGTAGTTGACCCCACGGGGAGTGGATTAACCCCCCCAGTACCTAGGACCCCTCTGATCGGCAGTGTAAAACTTAAACTGACAATCAGAATGAATAAAATATTTCACCAATGAAAATTGGTGAAATATTTAGATTCTGGGCATGGCCTGATGCATATAACTTCAGGCATTGGCTGGGGGATGTGTGAGCTCTATGCCCCCCTCCCAGATCTCATTGGGCCTAGTGTCCATGTGATGCTAGCCTTCCAATCAGATGTGGAGGGGGTTGTTTACAATGGCTGACAACACTCCCAAGCTTCATCCCATCCGTGGAAGCTGAAGAGCGTGGTCCCACTGCCGCCGCTGCAGCCGACTGACCTTAATCTGCCGCTGCAGCCGTCTCCTGCAACCGATTCGCCGTCACCGACTGTGACCGAGCTGCCGTCGATCATCCCGGTAACCTCTGTCCTCTTTTTTCTCCCTTCTTTCTATTTCCTGCTCTCGCTACTGTCCTCCTTTCCCCCGCCCTGCCGTCTGATTCCAGCCCCCACCTCCACCCCTGACCTCCCCCTTCCATCCCTGTCCAATTTCATCCCCTTATCTCCCACCCCGACCTCTGCTCCCTCCCACTCCATCTCCCACCTCCGCATCCACTGGCTGGTGCCCTCCTTCTGCCAGCCGGTGTTAGGCCCCCTGCTAATTGCACGCAGCAGCTGGGCAGCCTCACTGTTGTATATCCCCTGCGCCTGTGATCAAGTCCCAGTGATCATCCACCACCCCCACCCAGTGATCACCCCCCCACCAGTGAAACCCCCTCCCTGCTACTGCTGACTGCTACCTCCAGTGCCCCTTCCCCCCCGTGTGCCTGAGCACCTCTTCCCCCTGTGTGTCTGAGTGCCCCCTTCCCCCCGTGTGCCTGAGCGCCCTCCGTGTGCTGTGCCGAGCGTGCCCAGTGTGCCTTGAGCATGCCCCGTGTGCCTTGAGCGTGCCCCGTGTGCCTGAGCGTGCCCCGTGTGCCTGAGCGTGCCCCGTGTGCCTGAGCGTGCCCCGTGTGCCTGAGCGTGCCCCGTGTGCCTGAGCGTGCCCCGTGTGCCTGAGCGTGCCCCGTGTGCCTGAGCGTGCCCCGTGTGCCTGAGCGTGCCCCGTGTGCCTGAGCGTGCCCCGTGTGCCTGAGCGTGCCCCGTGTGCCTGAGCGTGCCCCGTGTGCCTGAGCGCCCCCACACGTGACTGCAGTAGAAAGTTACACCAAACCCTCACACGCACACACACATGTACACTCACACTATAATAAAGTTTATAGATTTTTTTTTTACACGTACACAGCACATACAAAATGTCCCGCTCGTCCCAGTCGTCACGGTCAGAAAGCGCGTACTCAGCTGAGGAGGCATATTCTATTCTTGACTCCAAAACTGATAGTGAGGGAGAGGACCCCACGTTCCTCTATTCCTCCCATTCTTCCTCCTCCAGTGACACCGACTCTCCACCAAGACGATGTCGCAGGACAAGAAATCGTTCAGAGGCCGGGGGAGAAGAGCCGGAGGCCGTGGAAGAGGAGCCGGAGCCTGGAGAAGAGGAGCCAGAGGCCATGGAGGCAGACCCACAGCCAACTGTGAGTAATCCTCAACCTGGTGCTAGTCACGCCCAACCTAGCACCAGGGCCCCCGTTTGGACCCCTGTCCCTGAAAACTACACTCCACGGATTCCTGATTTCCTTCCTCAATAAGGAATCCAGTTCGAGACAGCAAACCTAAGGGAAATAGACTTTTTCAAAGTCTATTTCTCTGAGGCCATTGTGAGTCTCATGGTGGAGCAGACTAACATCTACACCCAACTATTTCTGGCCCAAAACCCAAATTCAACATTTTCATCTTGGAGACCCGTGGACTCAGTAGAAATGTTCAAATATTGGGGACTGGTACTTCACATGGGGATTGTGAAGAAAACCAGAAATCCGCCAATACTGGAGTACAGATATTTTATATCACACTCCAGTGTTCGGCACGGTGATGGCCCGAAATCAATTTGAGGTCATTCACAAATTTTTACATTTCAGGGACAATGCGGACAGCCTTCCCCAGGATGACCCGAATTTTGATAGGCTGTTCAAAATTCGGCCGGTCATCGAACACTTCAGCAACAAGTTTGCTGAAGTGTACGTTCCCCAAAGGGAAATTTGTGTGGATGAATCCCTCATCCACTTCAAAGGGAGGCTTCAGTTCCAACAATACCTGCCCAGCAAGAGGGCGAGATACGGAATAAAACTCTACAAGCTGTGCGAGAGTACCTCAGGGTACACTCACAGCTTTAGAGTGTACGAAGGAAAAGATTCGAGGATCCAGCCCCCAGAATGTCCACCTGCTCTGGGGGTAAGTGGGGAAAATAGTGTGGGAGTTGATCCTGCCACTGCTTGATAAAGGTTACCATCTATACGTTGATAACTTTTATACCAGCATCCCACTTTTTCAATCCCTCTCTGCCAGAACTACCGCCGCTTGCGGTACTGTACGCTGTAACCAGAGGGGTCCCCCTTCCAAGCTAATTGAGCAGCCTCTCCCAAGGGTGAGAGCCGAGCCCAATGTAGCGTAACATGCTTGTGGTCAAGTTCAAAGACAAAAGGGATGCCTTTTTCTTGACCACAATCCATGGTCCCGGTACCCACCACTAGAGGTACCCCAGCACAGGTCCACAAACCGGACTGAGCCCTGGGGTACAACAAGCACATGGGGGAGGTTGATCTTTCTGATCAAGTCCTCCAGCCTTACAATGCCATGCGGAAGACGAAGGTGTGGTATAAAAAGCTGGCCGTGCACATTGTTCAAATGGCACTGTATAACGCATACGTGCTATCACGATGTGCAGGCCACACCACCAACACCTTTCTCCACTTCCAGGAGGCGGTGAAAAAAGGCCCTGATTTTTAGAGGTGAAGAAGAAGCGGGCCCCAGCACCCCTGGAACTCGAGTTTCCCATGTGGTACCAGGTCAACATTTTCCCGGTGAAGTGACAATTAGAAAAAGTTGCCGGGTCTGCCATAAAAGGAGGACACCACACACACAACCAACCTGACATACACTACATAACTCTCCATATGCGACATGATGTCCGCTAATAATTGGAGCTAATTTTCCATTCAAATTGTTAGCCGACACCATGCCGCATATGGAGAGCCCCTGTGTGCCTAAACATTGGAGCTCCCCCACAAGTGACCCCCATTTTGATCTAGATACGTTCCTTGGGGGGGGGGGGGTCTAGTTTCCAAAATGGGGTCACTTGTGGGGGAGCTCCAATGTTTAGGCACACAGGGGCTCTCCATACGCAACATGGTGTCCGCTAACAATTCTAAATGTTAGTGGACACAATGTCGCGTATGTAGAGCCCCTGTGTGCCCAAACATTGGAGCTCCCTTACAAGTGACCCCATTTTGGAAACTAGACCCCCAAAGGAACGTATCTAGATGCATAGTGAGCATTTTGAACCCCCAGATGCTTCACAAATTCATCCGTAAAAATGAAAAAGCACTTTTTTCTTTCCACAAACATTTTCTTTTTTTCATTTTTACGGATGAATTTGTGAAGCACCAGGGGGTTCAAAGTGCCCACTATGCATCTAGATACGTTCCTTGCGAGGTCTGATTTCCAAAATGGGTCACTTGTGGGGAGCTCCAATGATTAGGCACACAGGGGCTCTCCAAACGTGACATGATGTCCACTAACAATTTGAGCTGATTTTCCATTCATATTGTTAGCGGACACCATGTCTTGTTTGGAGCTCCCCCACAAGTGACCCCATTTTGGAAACTAGACCCCCCAAGGAACGTATCTAGGTGCATAGTGAGCACTTTGAACCCCTAGGTGCTTCACAAAGTCATCTGTAAAAATAAAAAAGTACTTTTTTTTTTTTTTCACAAAAAATTTCTTTTAGCCTCAATGCTTTCATTTTCACATGGGCAACAGGATAAAATGCATCCTAAAATTTGTTGGGCAATTTCTCCTGAGTACACCGATACCTCATGTGGTCATAAACCACTGTTTGGGAGCACAGCAAAGCTCAGAAGGGAAGCTAATTTTCAAAAAATTAAATTGCGCTCCTTCCCTTCTGTGCCCTGCCGTGCGCCCATTTATCCTTTTTCCCATGTAATAATGAAAGCATTGAGGCTAAAAGAACATTTTTGTTAAAAAGATTAAAATGTCCATTTTTTCCTTCCACTTTGCTTTAGTTCCTGTGAAGCACCTGAAGGTTTAATAATCTTCTTGAATGTAGTTTTGAGTAGTTTGAGGGGTGCAGTTTTTGGAATGGTGTCACTTTTGGGCGTTTTCTGTCATTTACACCCCTCAAAGGGACTTCAAATGTGATGTGGTCACTAAAAAAATGGTTTTGAAAATTTTGTGGAAACATGAAAAATTGCTGATGAACTTTGAACCCTTATAACTTCCTACCCAAAAAAATTGTTTTTCCCCAAATTGCGCTGACGTAAAGTAGACATGTGGGAAATGTTATTTATTAACTATTTGGTGTCACATAACTCTCTGGTTTAGACGAATAAAAATTCAAAATTTGAAAATTGCAAAATTTGCCAAATTTCTGATTTTTTCACAAATAAAAGCAAAAATTATCGAACTAAATTTAATACTAACATGAAGCCCAATATGTCATGACAAAACAATCTCAGAATCGCTAGAATCCGTTGAAGCATTCCAGAGATATAACCTCATAAAGGGACACTGGTCAGAATTGACAAAAATGCCCGGTCTTTAGGGTCAAAATAGGCTCGGTCATGAAGGGGTTAATGCACCCAGTACTGACTGATTATTCTGTACTTGTATTATAATTTTTACCAAATTATCGTTCACACAATCAAGTTCATTACCTCAATAAATATAGACTCCAGAAATCCTACAGTTTGTTCCTTGGGGAAGTAAACGAGGGTTAAGCTGTATGCTAGATATCCACAGCATCAGATGTGGAAGAAGGCAGAACAACCTCTAATGCAGTTGCTTTGTGTGCAAGATGTGCTGCCGAGAAAGGCAATTTTTAAGCCAGTTAATAAATCATTGCTCAAGACAAACAAGCATTAAAGGCCTACATCACCTGATGAATGAGCTTAAAGGGAACCGGTCCTGTCTAATTTTGTTTTTAAACCACCCCAATGTTATTTAGGTCTTGCATCACTAACATCACCACAGGTCCTTTTCCAGCTTTTGTGACTTTTTAGCAGGTCCTTAGGTGATGTTAATATATTACACTGCGGAGGCGGGTGACATTTAAAAACCTGATTGACTGAATGTGGATTGACGTGACTGATACCAGCTGAAGTATCCACCCTGATGACTTTGTGCAGGTACCTAATGCAAACATCTAAGCACTGAAAGTGCTTTTTTTATGATAAATACAAATATTTTTTTTTTTAAACCAGGTTAGTGATGCACAATACGTGATCTAAATAACATCAGGGGCAGATTAAAAACAAAAAACGACATGACAGCCTCCCTTTAAGCTCATTTATCGGGTGATGCCAGGCTTTTTAGACAGCTTGATGATTGTGAATGAGCAGCCTTATGGAGTGCTATTTCCCAATTATCAGAGTGTATAAAAGCAGCATTAGATTCTTTCAAACCTGAGAAACAGCATTTAAGACACCATGGTGGAACCCAATCAAGTTCAAGGCAAGTCAATGTGGATGACAATAGTGTCCACTGTGCAACACATGCAGCTGGGTCCAAAAGTATGTGCCCCTACACTGCCCAATAAGTGCGGTCAATGTCAGATTGGTATGAACACACCGTATTTCTAAAGGCAACAGTAACAAGCAGTAGCCAATTTATTCAAATATTTTCAGGGAAAATAATAGAGGAACGACACAATAGACTACAAAAGAATAACGCTTCAAAATAGTTGTGCCATGGAGAATACAAAAAGCAAAGATGTCTCAAGATGGTTGGGACTGACCCCCTTCACATATAGGACGGCATGTTACAGCCTTTCAGTAAACAATTTAAAGGTAAATCCAGGTAAAAGTGAAAGGTACAAGTGGGCTAAACTCCTGTTACGTTATAAACAGACATTCGCTATTAAAAGTTTCATAACAGACAAGCTCCAAGTAGAGTTTAATATCTGTAATGACCAGTCTCCTAGGCTGCCTGCTATTTCAGAAACTGCCAGAGGGCTCAGGTGAGTCACGAACAAGGCACGAGGTAGAATATGAGCATTTATCTGAAGATATAGATATTCCTTTATATTAGATTATTCCATATAACCTGGGGCCCAGCACCTGCCCTGTCGACATCTGTCTGACAATGACGCAGTAACTGAAAAAAACAACTAGACATTCTACAATACAGAAAACATTTTTTAAACACAAAAATGTTTAAATTGTTCAGGCAATGCTAATTCTTAGGAAGAGAGAGACTTCCAATGTGAATAACACTGTACAGTTACCTTAGGCTGAGCTTGCATTGGACAACAAAGTATTTTCTTGTGATGAGGCAAATATATACTAGTACCGTAATTGGCATTTATTATGTTTAGACATGCGAGATTCATAATGTATATTCACTGCCATTGGTCTCTATATACACATTTCTATAAAGGAATATTGTCCCCAATGCCAATGGTGGCATTCATTAGCCACCATTGGGTGTCAATATAATAGACACGTGACTGAATGGGTTATATATCATCATGAGTATATACCAAGGGTGGCAGGTAAAGCCGCTTTCACATCTGTGATTCTGCTAGTTTGTGCCTTTTCCGACAGCTTTGCCGCATCTGCTGTGTAATGGCTCACTTGTGGCAAGCCCCATTCATGCCCCATGGCACTTGCGGTCAAGTGCAGCAAGTGCGGTTTTGCCGGATCCGGCATTTGCAGCAAGTAAAAAAAAAAAAAAAAAAAAAACACTAGAAGTGTTTTTGCGCTGCCATAAGTGCCAGATCCGGCAAAATCGTACTTGCCGCACATGACCGCAAGTCCCATGAATGGGGCTTGCAGCAAGTGAGCCATTACGCAGCAGATGCAACAAAGCTGCCGGAAAAGGCGTAAACAGGCAGAATCGCAGATGTGAAATGTGCCTAACATAGCAGCCAATCACATAATGTATCATCATGAGTATATATTGAGAGTGGCAGGTAACAGAGCAGCCAATCCCATAATGTATCATCATGAGTATATATCGAGAGTGGCAGGTAGCAGAGCAGCATCGGCAAGTGGAATGGTGAAGAATCCTAAAATAATGCACCTCCTGATTTTCGAATTCATTTCTTCCTTTAGGTCAATATTGGCTATCAAACAGAACTTATGGCAATAATATACAGTAATGCATCCTTATAGATGAGAGTAAGTCTTATTTCTTTATATCACAGAAATAGTTTTGTAACCTTAAAGAGGACCTGTCACCAAACACACATGGTGACCTAATTATAGCACTGAATGCAGCATGCCTGCTGCATCCAGGCAAGGGGTCCTCCAGACCTTGAGCCCCCCTGTACCCTGAGATAATACACTTTGAAAACTTACATTGTGGAGCCAAATAGGAGGTGGCTTGTGGCTGGAGCCAAAGGGCAGATTCACACCCCCTGTATGTTTAATCTGCCCAACCGCCGCCTTTCTGATGCCAATCATTGTCTCCTTCTCGTCTGAAGTATAACACAGAGCTTATTTCAGTAATGGCCGCATAGCCCCGCCCCCTGCGGTGACGTCACCACTTTTCCCCGCCCTGCTCCATTGGTTAACATGGAGCAGGGCGGGGAATAGCGGTGATGTCAGAGCAGGAGGCGGGGCGGTGCATACAGGGGGTGTGAATCTGCCCTTTGGCTCCAGCCACAAGCCACCTCCTATTTGGCTCCACAATGTAAGTTTTCAGAGTGTATTATCTCGGGGTACAGGGGGGCTCAAGGGCTTGGGGACCCCTTGCCTGGATGCAGCAGACATGCTGCATTCAGTGCTCTAATTAGATCACCATGTGTGTTTGGTGGCAGGTCCTCTTTAAAGGGTATATCCAAGATTAAAAAAAGGAAGAAAAAAAGTGTCCAAGCACTAACAGTTGCTGCCACCTTACTGCCTGTTGTGCCCGGCGCTGTTCATCCCCGCAGCAGCGCGGGCACAGACGGCTCCTGCCAGCATGGCCGTATAAACACAGAGGTAGATTATTTTCCGCTCTGCGGAAGGGGCAGGACAGCTGACCTCTTGCTGATTGACAGCTCTTCGCTAACTAATTTTGGGTGCTGGTTGTCAATCAGTGTGGCTTGGCTAGGATGCCCATTGACAGAATGGAGAAGCCACCTCTCTTTAGATATGTCAGCAGAAGCTGCAAAATCGCCGACAGGAGCGGTCTAAGGCTACTTTCACACTACGATTTTTTAAAATCCGATGCTGTCCGATATAAATCGGACAGCATCGGATTCTTCTGATGCCTGGAATCGGATGCCAAATAGGCATCCGATTCCGACATTTTATCTGATGCCTGCCCTCACCTCCCTCCTGTCAGCTGTCATCAGCTGTCTCTCCCCCGGTGCTCCAATATGGTCCCCGGTCCTCCCCTCTTCTCCCGCGATCCTCCATTGCGCTCCACCTCTTGTCCCCCTCCTCTCCTCTTGTCCTCCTCCTCTCCTCTTGTCCCCCTCCTCTCCTCTTGTCCTCCTCCTCTCCTCTTGTCCTCCTCCTCTCCTCTTGTCCTCCTCTCTCCTCTTGTCCTCCCCTCTCCTCTTGTCCCCCTCCTCTCCTCTTGTCCTCCTCCTCTCCTCTTGTCCTCCTCCTCTCCTCTTGTCCTCCCCCTCCTCTCCTCTTGTCCCCCTCCTCTCCTCTTGTCCTCCCCTCCTCCTCTTGTCCTCCCCTCCTCTCCTCTTGTCCTCCTCCTCTCCTCTCCTTTCCCACCTGTCCACGGTCCCGCGCGTCTCCCGGTATCTTGCTGTTCTGTCTTCTGTGCTGCCAGGACCTCTCGTGATGTCACAATCACATGCCTGCCGGCTATTGGTTACTGGCAGTCATGTGATTGTGACATCACGGCAGGTCTTGTCAGCACAGACGGCAAGATACCTGGAGACAACGGAGACGGCGGGGGCTTTGTGGACAGGTGAGCATAGATTTTTTTTTTTTAATTAACCCATTCATTCACTTTTGGAGCATGCTCAGTACACTAAAATCGGTCCGAGGAGACATCAGATATTTCCTCGGACCCTTCTCCATAGGGCCCCATGTCAAATTGATCGGGTCAGATCGGATGTGCACTAAATGCCATCCGATTTGGTCCGATCCGAGTTTGTCCGATTTTATTTTCGGTGCTAAAATCGGAGCAGGCTCCGATTTTAGCACCGATAATAAAATCGGACAGTATCGGATCGGACCAAATCGGATGGCATTTAGTGCACATCCGATTCGGTCCGATGCCCATAGGGCTGCATGGGGCCCAAAATCGGTCCGATGCTGTCCGATTTTTATCGGACAGCATCGGAACTGATAAAATCGTTATGTGAAAGCAGCCTAAGATCACTCCATGTCGGCAGTCAACAGTGCCAGGCACAACAGGCTGGTAGGTGGCATCTACCTGCCCGTTAGTGCTTAGGCACATTTTTTTCCTACTAAGTCCCGGATAACCCTTTTAAGAAGGGTTGTATAGCACTAGAAAATCATGTCCGTTTTGTGCCCCACCTGTTCATGGGTTGTGTTTAAGTGAATGGGATTGTAATACCAAATACCATACAAACTGTGGACAGATGTTGTGCTGGCTAGGTTTTAATCACTGTGAAAAGAAATGTTCATTTTTGTTTTTGTGCTTTTCAAAGACTAATTAACATAAACCTCCTGTTAAAGCAGACCCTAAACTTAGATGTCTAATGAAAAAGCTAACGTGTTAAAGGAAGTCTGTCAATACAAGATGACTGGTCAAACCAAGCACAAGCGCTTGGTGCCCCGTCGCAAACATTTGTACACTTTCCCATGTACTAGTATTTCATCATCTTTGCTTGCACCAGACTGTTAATCAAGGAAAAAGGGTGCATAAATAGAAGAAAAATAAGTAGGTGGGACCGTAAAATGAACTGTTTGGCCACGCCAAGGGTGCACTCCAGGGTTTGGTTTGAACAATCATTCTATGCTGACAGACTCCCTTTAATCCCTTAATGCCCACTGTTGCGTATTTGCATCATACCATTTCAGTTCATTTGTATGCATATGTAAATTTTAATTCAGGCAATAAGGGGTTAAAGAAAATCTTTCAATCTTTCAGTAATATGAACCCCACACGGTATATATGGACATGTAGGTCTCTGAAAGCTAAATTCATCAACACCTCTATATCCTCTACTGGTTTCTGAATTTTGAGAAATCAGTATTTTTTTTTTATATGCAGATTAGGTGTGCTCTGGGCGTGGCATAGCCCATTTCAAGTCTCTGCCTTCTAAGGTACATTTCCCAGCAAGGACCAGCTTGATTGATAGCTCACCATCTGTGAGACGTCAGGTAAGGAATCGGATAGTGGTGGTTGATCTTACTGACAAATTTACTTTAAATTTTAGCTTCAAATAAAGCAGACTCGATGGCCATCTCTGAGTCATCAGTCTGTCATAGATACACAAAAATAATATGATCTACATTAAAGGGGTTGTTCAGTCTAAAAGGATAATTAGGCAGTAACTTGATGTGACTGCAGGCTTATTAATCCTTACAAGACACACTGTGCGCTGTGAGGATTTTCCCATTTCGAGAACAGATCTCAATTATGCGGTTTGCATGTTCCCAGCAACAACACTACTAGTATATGCTGCGGGAGTGTCTGACTAGTAGGCGTGGCCATCCAGTGGGTGTGGCCTTGCTCCATACACTGGTATTGAGGGAGGCCGCACCCACTAGTCGTGTTGTTGCTTAGAATATGCATACCGCATAATTGCAGTTTGTTCTCGGCTGGGAGGATTGACAAACCTGCAATTCACCTTGAGTGACTGCAGAATCATCATTTTAGACAGGACAACCCCTTGAAAGCATGCCTACACACAGATACACATTAGCTTATTTTAGGTCCCTTGTGGATCTTGACTATTGCAAGCCGAACTTCACAGTATATAGAAAAACACCCTCTTCATAGAGGAGAAGCTTCTGACCAACTCAGTAAGTCACTCACAAACATGTCACTGCTTGGAGGCTATAATCAATAGACATAGGTGAAAACATGGCTGTTAGGTACAGGAAGGTAGCGTGTGGTAGGAAGAAACTGTAAACGTGCCCTGAGAGCACATATGCCAACCACAAGTGAACAATAGTGAAACACCGTGACCTTGTGACCCGTCATTGTGGCTTTTTAGCATTGTGGTTATTATTTATGCATGATAACAGTTTCTCTAATGGAAACTATGTCTGTACTTTACTTATGAGTAGGTGAATAAAGAGTAACACACAAGCAACATATTGGTGAACAGATGGCAGTCTACCGGAATGGGATAACAGAGGGTGACATTGTAATAGGCTAGACATTTTTGTGATGTCATATATCAAATATGACATGCTGAAGAGGAACCAAAAAAAGTTGAAGGTGTAAAAAAAAAAACAAAAAAACCCAAGTTCAGCATTTTGTAGCAGAATATAGAATAAATTAAAATGGTGTAATACATAATGTATTACAGTGATAATCTGGCATATCCCAAGTTCATTTCAAAAGTATACTGTAGTTGGGGGTAAAAAAAACAAACAAGAAAATAATTAAACCTATATTTTAATAAAATCTCATTCACCTATAGGATTTCTGTATAGATAAGTCCCTAGGCCTCAGCAACTACCACCCAGAATGTAAGAGGATCCAGGAGAGCAAAGGTGTGGTAGGTCATAAAATAAAATAGATAAGAGTATACCTGTGGGGACAGACTTCTGAAAACCATGAGACAAGCAAAAACAGAATGGTGGATTTTTCATTATTGACTTTATTTCAGCAAATTGAAGTGTAAAAGTTTTAAAATGTTGCCCTAAACTCATTTGTACAGATACATTTGATTGTCTCTTTTAAATAAATGAAAAAAAAAAAAGGTAAAAAGGGAGAAGGGACTCTGCAGCATTACATCATTAATCTGTCATATTAAGTGCATTTACATTGCCGACACATGAAAGGGAAAATAAATAACAGGTCGTACAACACATAAGGGCCTTTCAACAATTAAAAAGGAGCTTTGATTTTCTAATTTCTCTCGATTGCTGAGATATAAGCTTGTAAAGTTTAGGTAATAATTTAGGTTAAGTCAAAGGGCGCCAGAGATTTGCCTCGGGGGGCATGTACTTCTTCTCCTGCATAAAGTTGACTAATCATAAGCAGGCAGCAACTGAGAATACATGTCCCATAATAGCAGGTGTCTCAGTATGGGATATGTAGTGACACAGTCTGCCCTCCTCACACCAGAGATGTGTGCAATTACAAAGTGCTGGAGTACAGCAGAGATGAGTGTGATATGAACACCTTCAAGATTTCATTTTACAGCAGCCAGTGTGGGGGGGGGGGGTGGCGAAGGAAAGGCAGTACAACTGAGCTTCCTCTAATTAATAATACCTCTGCAGCAGTAGCTCCCCTCTAGTGTGTGTGTGTGTGTGTGTGTGTGTGTGTGTGTGGGGGGGGGGGGGGTGTGGTCAGATCATCTCTGTTTTACTCCTTGCACTTTGTAATCACACACCGCTCCGTAGTTAAACCATGGAGTTTGCCGGCCAATCAAGCACAGTGATACTGTGGTTAGCAAACCACGTATTGGTACTTTTGGCAGTGTGGACAGGAGCCAAGTCCTGCTGGAAAACCGAATCTCTAAAAAGCTTGTCAGCAGAGGGAAGCATGAAGTGCTCTAAAATTTCCAGGTAGACGGCAACACTGACTTTGGTTTTGATAAAACACAGTGCACCTACACCAGCAGATGACATGGCTCCCCAAACTATCACTGATTGTGGAAACTTCACACTAGACCTCTAGCAGCTTGGATTGTGGCCTCTCCACTCTTCCTCTAGACTATGGGACTGCGATTTCCAAATGAAATGCTAAATTTACTTTAAAGAGAACCTGTCACCTCCATAAAGCCCCCAGGCTATCACTACCTGTCCTTGCACCTTGGGTGTCCTCTGGGTCCCATGGCCGCCTCCTTCATTGTTTATCTCACCCCGATGGGCGTGATATCGACATCCAAATGTGCGCCCCCCCCAGCTCCGCTCTGCAGAATGCCAGGTATGACGCCGAAAGCATAATTTCCGGTACTCCACAACTCATCCACAGAGCTGCGCATTGCGCATGCTCTGTTGAGCACATTACATCAGGTCATCACAGGTGAGTATGCGTACTGCGCAGCCTGAAGTCCGGCTGCGGAGTACCGGAAATAACGCGCTCGGCGTCATACCCGGCAGTCTGCAGAGCGAGCCAGGCTGAGGGGCGTGCATTTGGATGTCAATATCACGGCCATCGGGGCGTGATAAACAGTGAAAGAGGCGGCCACAGGACGACCATGGGGGCTAACAATGGTAGCCCCCCCCGATCATTAACATACTAATGTGTGAGTGATAATAACATTTTATTACACACTCACAGGGCACATTTAGCACAGAAAGGGATAGTTTGAGTAGTAATAGGAAGATGCAGGGACAGGCAGTGATAGCCTGGGGGGCTTTATGGAGGTGACAGGTTCCCTTTAATCTAAAAACAACACCTTGGACCACTGAGCAACAGTTAAGTTAGTTTTATCCTTGGCACAGGTAAGACGCTTTTTGCGTTGTCTATTGGTCATGAGTGGCTTGACACATGGAATGTGACAGTTGTAGCCCATGTCCTGAATACGTCTGTGTGTGGTGGCTCTTGAAGCACTGACTCCGGCAGCAGTGAATCCTTGTGAATCAATACCAAATTTTTGAATGGCCTTTTCTTAACAATCCTTTCAAGGCTGCGGTTATCCCGGTTGCTTGTGCACCGTTTTCTACCACACATTTTCCTTCCACTCAACTTTCCATTAATATGCTAGCATTCAGCACTCTTAACAGCCAGCTTCTTTAGTAATGACCTTTTGTGGTTTACCCTCTTGGTGGAGTGTGTCAATGACTGCCTTCTGGACATCTGTCAAGACAGCAATCTTCCCCATGATTGTGTAGGCTACTGAACCAGACTAAGAAACCATTTCAAACGCTTAGTAAGCCTTTGCAGCTATTTTGTGTTAATTATTCTAATTTGCTGAGAAAATGACTTCTGGGTTCTCATTGGCTATAAGCCATAATCACCAACATTAAATGAAAAAAAAAAACAAATTTGAAAAAGATCACTTTTTTAATGACTATATAATATATGCATTTCACTTTATGTATTGAATTACTGAAATAAATTAACTTTTTGATGATATTCTAATTTATTGAGATGCACCTGTACAACTGTCACTAGGCAGGATCTCTCTGGCAGAAAAACAAGATGGTGATATATGGAATTTCACAATGATGTCACAGCCCAATAAATTGCACACAGGAGAAGATAGGCAAAAATTTTAGCTTAATAACGTTCTGTTTAAGAAGCTGAGTGAAATCTTGAAGGGGTATTCCCATCTCTAAGATCTTATCTAAATACTTAGTAGGCATAATAATAATATTAGCAAATACTTCCAATTAGAAATGTAGTATAGTTCTCCTGATTAGCTGTGTCTCTTTACCGTAGCTTAGGTATTCCTGGTTACGAACATTGCCCCGCCACTGTAATGCCCATAGATAATCAGGAGAACTATACTACATTTTGCAATTGGAGGTATTTGCTAATATTATTACACCAACTACATATCGGGATATGATCTTGGAGATGGGAACACCCCATAGGGACCGAGCCACATTTTTGCAATTCTGACCAGTGTCACTTTCTGAGGTTATAACTCTGGAACGCTTCAACTTATCCCAGTGATTCCAAGACTTTTTTCATGACATATTGGACTTCATGTTAATGGTAAATTTAGGATGATATTTTTTGCATTTCTTTGACCAAAGATAGTGTTTTCACTCAGTGACAGCCATGCCTGATATATCAGTCATTGTTCCTTAAGGGGTTAAGGACAAACTATTGTCTTGGAAACACTCTTTAACGGCCATTTATGTGGAACGATGATCACTCAAACAACTGTTCCCTGTAATGATAATGGTCCATTGACACTGAGTGAGGGTTCTTTGAAAAAATTATTTCACGATAATCCTATCGTTTTAACAGGCCAATCACCAGCTTTTGAGAAGTACAGAAGATCAATGATCTTTTTTACTGCCAAAAATATTGTGTTTGGCAGAGCATCCTACTGTGTAAACAGGACTTGCGTTGCCTAGAATAAAGGTAGCCTATGTGCAGTTAATGATCAATTGCAGACCGTTCTGTGCATATCAGATGTGGCGTCTGTTGGACATTTAAACCACCTTGACTGATCAGAAAAAAAGTTTAAATTGGTGGTCGTTTAGTGACACACATCACTTGATCTAAATGGACCATAAGTCCAGTGATCAACGTTTGTCGACTGAGCAGATGTTTTGTGTGTACTTATAAATTATCTTTGTTATCAGCACATCATCTTGACCAAACAGGGGATATATATTCAGTACTTGGCACTGGAAGAGTTTACAGAAGTGAAACTTTGTTAACAGGGAATTGTCAGCATGTTTATGGTATGAAATCCGAGAGCAGCACGATGTAGGGGCAGGGAGCCTGATTACAGTGATGTTTCACTTCCTGGGCTGCTTGGTGCAGTTCTGATAAACTCCCCATTTTCACTGCTGTAGATGTAGCAGTTGTCATGAGTTGACTGTTCTGCAGTTTGTGTATTTTAAATCTGGCTAATTTCCTTTGGTACATTAAGTTTTAATGTCAGTTTTTCTTTTGATGCTGCTTCTGTCTTAAATCAGGTGATGCGGATGATAATCACACCCACCACATGACCAATCACCTGATGTTACTGATAGAGCTCATTCTCTGCCTGACTACTGTGTTGTTTGGAAGTAATACTCAGCTGCTGCTGAAGTTATTCCTGGTGACCCGTCTCTGCCTTGGAGATTTGCAGCTTATTACAAGTATCGTTATTGTCGTTACCCCAGTCTGTCTTACCTTCCCCATGTTCTACTACCTGTAGTAGTGAGGCTAGCGCTCTCGCCGGCACATGATGGCGCCAGGGGGAAAGACTTGCTTAGGGTGGTCAGGGCAGTAAGGGAAAGACACAGGTCAGTGTCAGGAGGTGTCCCTATCCTCCTCTTCCTACTTCTAATGTCCCTTTTACCATCCTGTTGTACTTTGGTGTAGTGCTGTGTGGCGGACATTTTCTCTGTCCGTATGTAAAGGCAGTGCTATGAATGCTGAGCTGTGTATATCCTGCGCACACCTGACTGGCAGTTTACTATACATGCTGCCAATCACTGATAGAGGTAGGATTACACAGATTAGTTGGTCTATCTGGCAGGGACATCTAGTCCTGCAATGATCATCTCCTGCTGATAAACCACTGATTGCATTGAAAGTACAGCAAACTGCTGAGTAATAGACATCCCTGAATTCAAGTCTTTGCCCCTAAATTGTACTGCTCTCAGATTAAATAGAAAAACCTGCTGACAGATTCATTTATTAGAGTATCAGAGTAAGTAACTGAAGGGCAAACAGTTTTAGTCACCAGTTATCTAGCTTGTAAGGAGGGCCCTCACTCTTGCTGGTATGTATTGTTATGTGTTACTATGTAATGTGTTAGTTTATTTATGCATGTTCCCCCTGAGTTGTAAAGTGCTGCGGAACAGGTTAGTACTAAAGAAATAAAAATTCTTATAAGCAGTCGGCAACATTTAGTACTATGTCAAATGGGCTCTCTTAGAAAGAACACAGTTTACTCCATTCCTGCACTACACAGTGTGTGGGCTAATAAGGACAAACTGATCACCATATTCATTATACTTAATTACATATCAAGGCCAGAACATAGTCAAGTGTAGATTAGTGGTTTGCCAAGCAATTCCTTTTCAGCATTAAATAACATTTTACACCCAGCTGAACCTTCAACATTCCGGCTGGTTCACATGGAAGTACGTGAAAGCGTTTTCAGGAAATCCTATGCCACACTCTCAAGTTCAAGAAATGTAGTGAATGATGAAACCTTTATGGCTTTATAAATGTGCTGGAAATCATGCGATCATTGTTACTTACTGGAATGATATGAACTTTAGTCATGGGGCATCTGCAGGGAGAGCTCTGCCCAATCTCCCATCATAATACACAATCACTTCTAGAAACTGTAGGCTGTGGGTGAGTTGGTTACATTTACTGTGCATTGCTGACATGGCCCATAAAGTTATCATATGGTATTTAATCACTATTTAGTCATCCAAACACAGAAAATGGGTTTTCAATTTAAACACCAGATGTACCAGGGAGTGTAGCTGGAGATATATCCTAGTTTATAAAGGTAAAAGTGTGTCCTGACCAATAAGACCTGAAAAATAATAATTCACACACAGTGGCTGTATCAAGAGAAATACACATCTGCAACTTAACCCCTAAAAAGGGAATCTGTCAGGTCAAAAATCCATATAACACAACTTCTATCATTTTCTAATTCCTTTCTCTAAGCTCTCTCTATTGATGTATTTTTATTATTTAGATTTCCCTCCTATCCTCTGTAAAATTCAAATAAAGAGATTAATTTCATCTGTCACTCACGGTGAATGATCCACTTAGTTCTCTGCTGTCCACTCCCCATAGGATGAATATTCATGTCACATGTGACATGTCAGGACCCGTAGAAGCGGCCGCTGAGTTGTGAAACGGTTGCCGTCGTCCTCGCTTCCGCACCTCCCTCCCCCTCCACTTGCTCCTCCGGAATGTTCCGTTGAAAACCGCAATAAATTATGAAGATCAACTCGGTGAGTGCCACTGTCTTTTTTCTTTTTAACTACATTGTGCACTTACATTAAGTGAGCACCTCCTTTGGTTGAAAACCCTCAGTCAGCAAGGATTTTTTGAATCTGCCTAAGTTGTTTAACACGGGTAGTGCCCAGTTTTTCAAACTCTGTATTGAGACTATATATATATATAAATATATTTTTCAACTGCTCTCCTTCTCCACCACACAACCTGTTGATTTTCTTTGCATTTTTTTGTGTTTCATGTTCAGTGCTTAGGCATTATTAGGCTTAACAGTTTAATTGGGTAAAAAGCTCTGCACCCTTTTTCCCAGAAAGAGTATCACATCTGTCCACAGAGTAAGTTTGGTACTGCCACTCAGCTCTATTTACAGGAATCATTTTACATAATGTATTAAAGGGAGCCAACCATCAAGATTTTGAGGTATAAAGTAAAGGCAGGGCTATACAGGCGCTAAGGCGGTGAATTAAATTATACCTTCATTCTACTGACTGCATATTTGATTGCAGAAAAAAAGATTGATCAAAGGTGCAGGACTATGTGTCAAGTCCTCGAATATAGATTCCTCCTCCTCCTGCATCTTCCGGGCTTTCCTCCTTCTTTATTTAAATTTTGCGCTGCCATTGTCGCTGCTAACAGCGAGTGCACATTGCTATTGTAATGCTGTTGTTATAATAATGGCGCCAGATTAAGCGGATGCGTGTACCGTGATCTCCGGCACCAGTTTGACAGCAGCATTTAACAGAGGCAGATCCTGGCTGTAATGCACACTGTGTAGGAGGCAATCTGACCCCAAGAGTCCACTTTATACATCTGCTACCAGCTTGCGCCATAACTGTGTAGCGGATGTCAGTAAAAGGTTAAGCACTTTGGCGACATTAAAGATTTATCTGCATAATATTAGAGCTCCTGCTTACATTAGGTTCCAACAATCTGTTTTTGATGCTGTGTAGTTTTACTGAGCAAATCCGCAAAAGGTCAATTTGTCTTGCAAGTATGCAGAGTTTTATGCATAGATTTTTCCAATTTTCCCAATTGCACACCGAAAAAATGCATGCAACACACACGACTATCGATACAGATTTGTCAAAGCCAAATATCAGAAATTATCAAAAATAAAGCAGCTTTACACTGTGTTCCAAATTATTATGCAAATGTTCTTTTTTTCTGATTTTTCTAAATGGCCGGTGCAAATGACAGTCAGTGTAATAAAAGTCATCACCCGTTAGAGTATACCGTATATACTCGTGTATAAGCCGACCCGTGTATAAGCCGACCCCCCTACTTTTGCCCCCAAAACCTGGGAAAATCTATTGACTCGCGTATAAGCCGAGGGTGGACCCCAGCACAGGTATGCAGCCCCCAGCAGTGGTATACAGGCCCCAGCAGTATGATATACAGCAGCCCCCAGTGGTATATACAGCAGCCCCCAGTGGTATATACAGCAGCCCTAGTGGTATTGCACTCCCTATATACAGCAGCCCCAGTGGTATTGCAGCCCCAGTGGTGTATACAGCAGCCCCTATATACAGCAGCCCCAGTGGTATTGCAGCCCCTATATACAGCAGCCCCAGTGGTATTGCAGCCCCAGTGGTGTATACAGCAGCCCCTATATACAGCAGCCCCAGTGGTATTGCAGCCCCAGTGGTGTATACAGCAGCCCCTATATACAGCAGCCCCAGTGGTATTGCAGCCCCAGTGGTGTATACAGCAGCCCCTATATACAGCAGCCCCAGTGGTATTGCAGCCCCAGTGGTATATACAGCAGCCCCTATATACAGCAGCCCCAGTGGTATTGCAGCCCCAGTGGTGTATACAGCAGCCCCTATATACAGCAGCCCCAGTGGTATATACAGCAGCCCCAGTGGTATTGCAGCCCCAGTGGTGTATACAGCAGCCCCTATATACAGCAGCCCCAGTGGTATTGCAGCCCCAGTGGTGTATACAGCCCCTATATACAGCAGCCCCAGTGGTATTGCAGCCCCAGTGGTGTATACAGCCCCTATATACAGCAGCCCCAGTGGTATTGCAGCCCCAGTGGTGTATACAGCCCCTATATACAGCAGCCCCAGTGGTATTGCAGCCCCAGTATACAGCCCCTATATACAGCAGCCCCAGTGGTATTGCAGCCCCAGTATACAGCAGCCCCAGTGGTATTGCAGCCCCACACAAATGCTGGCACACGTCCCCCCTGTTGTAAGGCCCCCCCTGCTGATTACTTACCATCCCTGGTCTTCAGCAGCACCTCGGCGCCGGTCCTCTGTGCTCCGGTCCTCCGCGATCCCGTCCTCTGTGCTCCGCTCCACGGCTGCATCCGGGTTCCCCGCGCGTCGCAGAAGCAATGACATCATCGCGTCGGCGACGCGCGGGGAACCCGGATGCAGCCGTGGAGCGGAGCACAGAGGACGGGATCGCGGAGGACCGGAGCACAGAGGACCGGCGCCGGGGTGCTGCTGAAGACCAGGGATGGTAAGTATTCAGCAGGGGGGGCCTTACAACAGGGGGGACGTGTGCCAGCAGATTGGGGGGCATTATACACATATATGCACTGCTCCCCCTGCCGCTGATTGACAGGGGGATGCAGTGCATATGTAATGAGCGGCCCCACGTGACGGGGCCGCTCATACAGCAGCCTCCCCCCGCCTCCTCCTGCCTCCCCAGCACCCGGACAGAGCCCCCACCCCACTCACCCCGTATAGTGACTCGTGTATAAGCCGAGGGGGGGACTTTTCAGCCCAATTTTTGGGCTGAAAAACTCGGCTTATACACGAGTATATACGGTACATCAAATTTTATTGAAGAAATCTCCCTATGATAACAGTATAATTTTCAAAATTAAAAACACTCTAAATGCACTGTTCCAAATTATCAGGCACAGTAGAGTTTCTAAACATTTGATATGTTTGAAAGAACTGAAAATGCTCATTTGTTGAATTTGCAGCATTAACAGGTCACATTCACTGACATAAAAAGCTATTTAAGTCCAAAACATCCTAACAGGCCAAGTTACATGTTAACATAGGAACCCTACTTTGATATCACCTTCACAATTCTAGCATCCATTGAGGTTGTGAGTTTCTGGAGAGTTTCTGCTTGTATTTCTTTGGATGATGTCAGAATAGCCTCCCAGAGCTGCTGTTTTGATGTGAACTGCCTCCCACCATCATAGATCTTTTGCTTGATTATACTCCTAAGAGTCTCTATAGGGTTGAGGTCAGGGGAAGATGGTGGCCACACCATGAGTTTATCTCCTTTTATGCCCATAGCAGCCAATGGTACAGAGGTATTCTTTGTAGCATGAGATGGTGCATTGACATGCATGAGGCTGATTTTACTCCTAAAGGCACGTTTTTGCTTTTTTGTACCATGGAAGGAAGTTCTCAGTTGGAAACTCTATATATGTTGCAGAGATCATTTTCACACCTTCAGGAACCTTAAAGGGGCCTACCAGCTGTTTCTTAAGGATTCCAGCCCAAAACATGACTCCTCCATCTCCTTGCTGACGTCGCAGCCTTGTTGAGACATGGTGGCATCCACCAACCATCCACTACTCTATTCATTTGGACCATCCAGGGTTGCTCGGCACTCATCAGTAAACAAGACTGTTTGAAAATTAGTCTTCATGTATATCTGGACCCACTGCAACTGTTTCTGCTTGTGAGCACTGTTTAGGGGTGGCCGAATAGTAGGTTTATGCACCACAGCAAGCCTTTGAAGGATCCTACACCTTGAGGTTCGAGGGACTCCAGAGGCACCAGCAGCTTCAAATATCTGTCTGTTGGTTTGTAAGGCCTTTTTAGCAGCTGCTCTCTTAATCTGATGAACTTGCCTGGCAGAAACCTTCCTCATTCTGCCTTTATCTGCACGAACACATCTGTGCTCAGAATCAGCCAAAAATCTCTTCACAATACGATGATCACGCTTAAGTTTTCGTGCAATATCAAATGTTTTCATCCCTTGTCCAAGGCATTGCACTATTTGTTGCTTTTCGGCAGCAGAGACATCCTTTTTCTTTCCCATGTTACTTGAAAACTGTGGCCTGCGTAATATTGTGGAACACCCAGTTTTCCTTTTATTAGGCTCACCTGCCAAAACTAATTATCACAGATATCTGAGATTGATTTCAATGATCCAAAGAACCTTGAGACACAATACCATCAATGGGTTTTATAGAAAAAAAACAAACAAATCCTATGACACTTTAAACCAATTTATTGTTATTATTTATTTATATAGCGCCATTGGTTCCATGGCGCTTTACATATGAAGCGGATGTGACAAGGACAAATACAGTACATATGAACAATCACGGCTTGCTGGTACACGACGGGAGAGGACCCTGTCCACAAGGGCTCACAATCTACAGTAGTGGGAGAGGACACGATAGGAGGGGAAGCGCCAAGCTTGTGGTGGGAGGCGCTGGAACTCATCATAGGTTGTAGGCTTGTTGGAATAGATGAGTTTTCAGGTTCTTTTTGAAGCTCCCGAGGGAAGGTGAGTGTCTGATATGCTGGGGGAGAGAGTTCCAGAGTATGGCGGAGGTGCGGGAGAAGTCTTGTATGCGGTTGTGAGAGGATGAGATAAGGTGGGAGGAGAGGAAGGAGTTCTTGTGAGGAGTGCAGGTTGCATGTGGATAGGTATCGGGAGACCATGTCGAAGATGTAAGGGGGGGGACAGGTTGTGGATGGCTTTGTGTGTCAGGGTTAGGACTTTAAATCGAGATCTCTCGGGGGTTGGGAGCCAGTGAAGGGCTTGGCGGAGGGGGGAGACAGGGGAATAGCGAGGAGGCAGGTGGATTAGACGGGCAGCGGAGTTTAGGATAGATCGGAGGGGTGCAAGGGAGAAAGCAGGGAGACCAGTGAGTAGTAGGTTGCAGTAGTCAAGGTGGGAGAAGATGAGGGCGTGAACAAGAGTTTTGGCAGTGTCATGATTGAGGAAGGAGCGGATCCGGTAAATGTTCCTGAGTTGGAGTCGGCAGGAGGGGCAAAGGGCTTGGAGGTGTGGTTTGAAGGAGAGGGAGGAGTCGAGGGTAACCCCAAGGCACTTGGCGTGGGGGACTGGTGAGAGGGAGCAGTCATTGACTAGGATGGACAGGTCCAGTAGAGGGGGAGGGCGGCTGGGGGGGGAAGACGATGAACTCTGCTTTGTCCATGTTCAGGCTTGAAGAAGCGAGCGAAGAACAAAGATGAGATGGCGGACAGGCATTGGGGGATTTTAGACAGAAGGGAGGTGATGTCGGGGCCGGAGAGGTAGATCTGGGTGTCGTCGGCGTAGAGATGGTACTGGAGCCCATGGGACTCAATGAGTTGCCATAGGCCGAGGGTGTAGATGGAGAAGAGTAATGGCCCCAGAACCGATCCCTGGGGGACGCCGACAGTAAGGGGGTAGGATGAGGAAGAGGTGTGGGAGTGGGTGACGCTGAAGGTCCGGTCTGTAAGGTATGAGGAGATTCAAGAGAGGGCGAGGTCGGTGATATCAAGGGATTCTAGGATTTGAAGTAGAAGAGAGTGGTCGACCGTGTCAAAGGCGGCAGAAAGGTCAAAGAGGAGGAGGATGGAGTAGTGTCGTTTACTCTTCGCAGTCAGTAGGTCATTGGTGACTTTGGTTAGGGCTGTTTCTAGTGGAATGATGAGGTCGGAAACCGGATTGTAGGCGTCGAAGAGGGAGCAAGAGGATAGGTGAGAGGACAGTTCAGAATGGACGTGTAGTTCCAGTAGTTTGGATGTGAAAGGGAGGAGAGATATGGGGCGGTAGTTAGCGACAGAGGGTGGGTCGAGGGAGGGTTTTTTGAGGATGGGTGAGATCAGGGCATGTTTGAAGGTTGAGGGAAAGATGCCGGTAGTGAGTATAGGTTGAAGAGGTGGGTTAGGGCAGGGATGAGGACTGCGGTGAGGTTTGGGATGAGGTGGGAGGGGAGTGGGTCGAGGGCGCAGGTGGTGAGGTGAGATCGTGATAGGAGGGAGGAGAGCTAATCTTCAGTCACGTTGGAGAAGCTTCCTTTGGTCAAGGAGGGTTGGGTGGTGATCGGGGTGGGACGTTGGGCTAAAGCTAATTTGCGTAATAATTTGGAACACAGTGTATTTATAACATGAAGTACTAAGAAGAGCTAAAAATTTCAGTGTCAAAAATGCTATAAAAATAATTAAAAAAAAAACTCAAAAATGTAATGGAAAAAAAAAACCCTAATAAGTACAAAAATACTGCCGAAAACTTCAATGCAATCACTACTATCAATTCTGATAATGGTAATATGATAACCAACCTCCCAAAATTGGATAAATGTACAGTTTTAATAAGGCTAAATACTTCACAGGATAGAGGTTTTTTTTCCCATTATTTTTGTAAATGGATTTCTAATTTTACATGCTACTCCATGAATCTGTAACCTGTTGGTCTAGACTAGATGATAATCTTCCAGATGGAAAATACCTGTAAATAATGACCAGATGATGGGGTAAAATATTATCAAAATACATTAGCAGAGCATTATAGTACTATACAGAAAGAAAAGGTGCAATTAGACTCTGGTTGTAGCTCCGTTTTACACTTGTGATCCTGAGCCAGTCTGCCAACTATCTCTTTCTCATGTATCCCTCACACTCACTTCCTTTTTCCTCTTCTGCAGCACCAGGGATGAGACTAAAAGCACCAATTTGATGTATGTAATCCATCAAGGAAGACAAATAAATGAAGTGTTTCTTGGAATGGCAATGTGTTTTTTGGACAGAGCAAGTAGCACTGCTGTTTCAACGAAAATACATTAACGCTGAGCCTTTTTTATGTTTGAGCTGTCAGTGAGGATCATGGAAGAGCATGAAGAAATACGACTATACACTTTCCTGCTCATATAGCAGATAAGGTCATCAATGGAAGGTCATATACATAGATTATATAAAGTATACAGAAACTTGGGCCAGGGTACCTTTACATTCTAGGTAGTTCGATATAGCCAGGGGTGCAAGAATCGTGGTCACAACGGCTGCACAGTGCTCGGGGGCCTGACAACCCCATTGCCTGCTTCTGATGAGGGGTGGAAATACACAAGTCTTTATAGTGCCCATACATCTGATCAACGAGTGCACGTGTGTGTTTTGCAAGTCCGAATTTTGCACCAGGTGCCATTGGACTCTAGTTACGCTGCTGCGTATAGGGGTTTAATAAACTGGTGATGAAGGGATTAACCCCTTCCCGACCCTTGGCCCACCGTTTGGGCCATGAAAACAAGTTCGTTCCCGACCTTTGGCCCAAACGGTGGGCAATGAAATGATCGCGCTCCTGCGGCCCGTGTGAGGGGGGTGACTCAGGTGTCACTGTACATAATGCACAGTGACAACCTGTAGTACACCCCACCGGGGGTGGACTAACCCCCCCGTGCCCAGGGCCCCTCTGATTGTGCAGTTGAAATTCAGACTGCCAATCAGTGCTAGTAATCCCCTCCAGATCCGATTGGAGCTCTCCAATCAGATCTGGAGGGGCGGGATGTCATGTGCCGTCTCCCTCCTAGCCCCCCTCACTCCAGGACCCCCGATCGGCCTCCTGGCCCCCCCGATCGCCGTCTTACCCCCCCCACGGCGGCGGTAACAGTCATCACGCCGGCGGTATGCCCGCCGGCGGTAAATGACTATCACCGCCGCCGCCTGTCAGCTTCCACAGCCCCCTCCGTGCGATCACGGAGGGGCTGAAGAAGCTAACACCCCCATGCCCCGTATCCGCCCCCCATCCCTCTCTCACCTACCGGCGGGCCCGCCGATGCAGCCACGGTCCAGCTCCGGTGTGGGCTCCTCCTCTTCCGGGCTCCTCCTCCTGGATATGTGTAAGATGAATGATGAATGAATGTATGTAGTATGTATGTATGTAAGTATAAAGTAATGTATGTAGGTAGTACATGTATGTATAAAATGAATGTAGTATATGTATGTAGTATGCATGTATGTATGTATGTATCAATGTATGAGGGGTTTATGTGCTGTCTGTGGTGTATGCATGGTAGTTTGTATGTACTCGTGTGGATGTCTGCGTGCGTGGCTGCTGCGTGCGTGGCGTGCGTGTGCTGTCTGCGTGCGTGGCTGTCAGCGGGCGTGGTGTCAGCGGGCGTGGATGTCAGCGGGCGTGGATGTCAGCGAGCGGGCGTGGATGTGTGTGGCATGGCTGATGGGTGCATAGGTGAATGGATGGGTGCAACAAGGGATCAAGTATCCTCTTGTTGTAGTCTCTGGGATCATAGTCATGGTGCACTGTATGACAGATCATTGTCATACAGTGCAACATAACTCTGACCCCATAGGCTGTAGAAAGAGGACACTTGATCCCTTGCTGCAATCTCTGGATTCAGCAGAGGCGATCGAGCATCGTGGGACCTTCGTTGTGGACTACGTCGGAGGCGGTCGAGCGCCGTGGGACCTTCATTGTGGACTACGTCGGATCTTTATAATAAAGATGGAGTCCAAATTTTGTTTGTTTTTTTTTTCAAATAAAAAGATTTTTCTCTGTGTGTATTTTCTGACTATTTACCAGAGATTCCTAATGGCGGGTCTACCATTGGCTCTAAATTATGAATCTCGGGGCTTAGTGCCAGCTGCCAATAACAAGCTGGCATTAACCCCTTTATTACCCAGTTTGCCACCGGCACCAGGGCAACTGGAAGAGTCTGGGTACAGCGGCAGAAAATGGCGCTTCAATGAATGCGCCATTTTTTGGGGCGGCTGCGGGCTGCAATTCGCAGCATGGGGGGCCCAGAACGCTTGGGCCTCTACATGCTGTGGAATCCAGCCCCCAGCTGCCTAGTTGTACCTGGCTGGACCAAAAATATGGCGGAGCCCTACGTCATTTTTTTTTCTAGAATTAGTTCTAGAAAGAAAAAAAAAAGGGCTTCGCTGTATTTTTGGTTACCAGCCAGGTACAACGAGGCAGCTGGGGGCTGCTGGCAGTCCTGTAGCTGCCAAGTTGTACCTGGCTGGACCAAAAATATGGCGGAGCCCCACGCCATTTTTTTTTTTACGTCTACCAATAAAATGACAAGGAGCTTTGCCTTATTTTTGGATGCCAGCCAGGTACAACTTGGCAGTTGGGGGGCTGCAATCCTCATCGTGGAGAGACCCAAATGTTGTGGCCCCCCACACTGCAAATTGCAACTCACAGCCACCCCAGAAAATAGCACATTAGAGGTGCCATTTTCTGGTGCTGTACCCCAACTCTTCCAGTTGCCCTTGTGCTGGTGGCACACAGGAGCACTCCATACGTGACATGGTGTCCGCTAACAAGTTGAATTGAAAATTAGCTCCAATTATTAGCAGACACTATGTCGCGTATGGAGAGCCCCTGTGTGCCTAAACATTGGAGCTCCCCCACAAGTGACCCCATTTTGGAAACTACACCCCCCAAGGAACGTATCTAGATGCATAGTGAGCACTTCAACCCCCAGGTGCTTCACAAATTGATCCGTAAAAATGAAAAAATAAATTTTTTGTGGAAACAAAGTACTTTTTCATTTTTACGGATCAATTTGTGAGGCACTTGGGGTTCAAAGTGCTCACTATGCATCTAAATAAGTTCCTTGGGGGGTCTCCGCAGAGGTCCCAGCCTCTTCTTCACGGCAAAAATGTTACAACATGAACAGAGTTGAGAAAAGACCTTAATCCTATTGTTCTACAAACCTATGAATACAGAATCAACCCCTTCAGTGCCAAGTCCAAGAAGTTAGACAATATGTTTCTGATTGTTTTGAGTGGAATAGATCTGCACAACACAAGAAGAATGTGAATCTAAGTGTGAGGAGGAGGAAGGGCAAGCAGACAAGAAAATGAAAGTGAAACTGCAGCATAGCCACAGACAGAAAAGTCTGGATCTGTTTGTGTGTACGATCTGAGGTTTATTACATTCTTTCCTTATAATGGCAGCAGGCCGTAAAAGAGACCCAGTTTGGGAATATTTTAATGAAGCTCCTTCGCCTATCGGTAAGGCAGGCATGCGTGCAAAATGCAAACGATGCAACAAAGAGATGCAAGGCCTGGTGGCGCGAATGAGGCAACATCATGAGAAGTGCGGTGATGAAGATGACCAAAGAAACACTTCTGAACAGGCAGGATCTTCAGGTTGGTAAACATTTTCATTGAATCCTATTTCTAAAGACTGAACTGTCATGTGTGAGAAAAATTATATTTCTTATTATTACTGCATGTTACTGTCATTTGGTACAGTTATGGAGAAAAACAAATATTCCTTTTGGGGCAGGGGCAGTGATGTGTTGTGTACAATAAGCAGAAATTGTATAATAAAATAACAGCATTGACTTTTTTTGTTTAGGGGAATTCATGGATTCTGGAAACTATCCACCTCCAAGATCACCATCATCCTGTTCTACAGTTTCAGAGTTATCCATCCAGGATGGTGCTTCATTAGCAGCAGCATCATCATCAGATACCCACAGCCACATATCACCTTCACCCAAAAGGAAGAAAAAAACCTTTACCTCCTGGAACCACCATAGATAGGTTTGTGATAAGAACTAGCAGATTAGAAAAAGAGTTGATTGATGAAAAAATTGCCCAGTTTATTTATGCAACGAACTCTTCTTTCCGTCTGACTGAGAACCCACATTTCATTAATATGGTTCAGTCACTGAGACCAGGATACAGTCCACCCAGCAGAGCTGATGTTGCAGGGAAACTGCTGGATCAAGTGTATGACAGAGAAACGGAGCAATGTGCAACAGCTCTGGAGGGTAAAATTGTTACCCTAAGTATTGATGGGTGGAGTAATGTTCACAATGATCCTATTGTATGTGCTTGTATAACAACAGAAGGTGGTAAAGTCTTCCTTGCACAAACAATTGATAAGTCAGGAAATGCACACACAGCAGAATACTTACAAGAAGTGGCAGTAAAAGCTATAACGACATGAACAAAAATTCAAATGTCTAGTACGCAGTTTGGTCACTGACAATGCTGCAAACGTATCCAAGATGAGAAGAGATTTAGAAGAGCAGGGAGGGAATACAAAGCTGCTAATAACATATGGTTGCAGTGCTCATTTGATGCACCTCTTAGCCAAAGACTTAAGTGTTCCAGAAATAAAGGCTAATGTTGTTGAAATTGCTAAATACTTCCGTAATAATCATTTTGCTGCAGCAGCTCTGAAAAGGATGGGTGGAACCAAGCTAACGCTCCCACAAGATGTTAGATGGAACTCTGTGGTGGACTGTTTTGAGCAGTATATCAAAAACTGGCCTATTCTGATGACACTTTGTGAAGAAAATCGAGATAAAATAGATGGCACTGTCACGGCCAAAATCCTCAACATTGGGCTTAAGAGAAATGTTGAACATATGCTGAGCTTCCTGAAACCCATCTCTCAAGCTTTAAACAAAATACAGAAAAATAGCTGTTTTATTGCGGATGCTGTTGAAATTTGGAAGGAACTGAGTGAACACTTAAAAACAGAACTACACATGGACAGAATTAAATTACAAGCAGTAAACAAACGAATGGGACAAGCACTGACTCCAGCTCATTTTTTCGCAAATATTGTCAATATCCAATATCAGGGTCAAAACCTAAGTGCTGAGGAAGAGGAGTTAGCTATGACATGGGTATCCAGCAATCATCCATCTTTAATGCCAACTATAATAAACTTCAGAGCTAAGGGGGAACCATTCAAGAAATATATGTTTGCTGAAGATATTTTAAGGAAGGTCACACCAGTAAACTGGTGGAAGTCACTTAAGCGCTTGGATTTAGAGACTGTTCAAGTAATGATTTCACTTTTAACAGCAGTAGCTTCTTCTGCAGGCGTTGAAAGAATATTCTCTTCCTTTGGACTCATTCACTCTAAATTGAGAAATCGGTTGGGACCCAATAAAGCAGGAAAACGGAATTAGTCCTTACCGGTAATTCCTTTTCTTGGAGCCTTCCACGACAGCATTGGAGGATGTCGTCCACGCCCTATTGGGGGACAGGAACACAGAGAGGTTAAAAGCCCCTCCCCTTCCTCCGCACTCCAGTGTATTACCAAGATCACCTGAAGACATGGATTACCTGATACACCCGAATCCAAAAACCGACAATAAGGGGGGGAACTGATGCTGTCGTGGAAGGCTCCAAGAAAAGGAATTACCGGTAAGGACTAATTCAGTTTTCTCCCATCGCCTTCCACGACAGCATTGGAGGAATACCACCGATACTCCTCAGGGTGGGACAACTGCCTGTAGGACTTTCCTACCAAAGGACAGATCCCGACTAGAGGACAGATCTAACCTATAGTGGCGAGAAAAGGTGTGGAGGGACGGACCATGTAGCCGCTCTGCATATCTGCTCAGATGAAGCTCCAGCCCGCTCCGCCCAGGATGTAGCAGCAGCCCGAGTGGAATGAGCCTTCAACCTCACCGGAGGAGCAAGTTCTTGAGCGACGTAGGTCGAACAGATCGCCTTCTTGATCCAGGAAGCGATGGTAGCCTTGGTAGCCTTCTTCCCTTTGTTTTTCCCAAAATGCTGAACAAACAGGTTCTGATCTAATCTCCAGGAAGCAGTCACTTGGAGATAGTGGAGGACGGACCGGCGGACATCCAAGGTGTGAAACACGGCCTCAGCTGCATTAGCAGGAGAATGACAAAAGGACGGGATCACCACTTCCTGGGACCGATGGAAATCCGACACAACTTTAGGAAGAAAGGACGGATCCAACCGAAGCGTAATGCGATCATCGGAAACCACGAGGTAAGGCGCCTGAATCGAGAGCGCCTGCAGTTCCCCAACTCGCCTGGCCGAAGTAATGGCTACCAAAAACGCCGTCTTGTGAGAGAGAGATGGAAGGGAAGCAGCAGACAAGGGCTCAAAGGGATCCCGAGAAAGCCCTTGAAGAACAATGTTTAAATCCCAAATAGGGACGGAAGGCCGAAGCCTGGGACGCAGTCTACAAGCAGAGGTAAAAAATCGTTTGATCCATCGATGGGCAGCAAGATCCTGATCAAATACGGCACTGAGAGCTGAAACCTGGACCTTAAGGGTGCTCGGCTGAAGGCCCAAATCCAAGCCTCGCTGCAAAAAATCCAAAATGAGAGCCACATTAGGATGATGGATATCCGGAACGGAAGGAGCACACCAGGACAGAAAGCGTTTCCAAACCTTCCCGTAAATGGCATTCGTCACGGGCTTCCTGCTCTGCTGAAGCATGCGGATTACAGCTTGGGAGAGGCCCTTGGCCGTCAGGATCTCGGCCTCAACAGCCAGGCCGCCAGATTGAGCCACTGCGGGTCCAGGTGAAACAGAGGACCCTGGATAGCAGGTCGAGGTTGTGGGGCAACCGAATCGGACCTTCCAGGCATAGGTCGTGGATAGCGCCGTACCATGCCCTTTTGGGACACAGGGGAGCCACCAGGATAGCCGTCACCCCCTCCGCCTGGGATCGGAGGAAACGCATACATCAACCGGAAGTCCCAGCGATGGGCGAAGGCGTCCAGCCCCAGAGGATGGTCCGACCGACTCAGGGAAAAATACGTCGGCACCTTGGCATTGGCTCCCGATGCAAACAGGTCGATTGAAGGGACTCCCCACCTGTCCGTGAGAGAGCGAAACACGTCCGGATGGAGGCTCCATTCGCCAGGGTGGACCTCCGTGCGGCTCAAAAAATCTGCCTGTACATTGTCCGCTCCCCTCAGATGAGCGGCTGACAAGGAGAGAAGATGGCGTTCCGCCCAGGAAAATATTCGTCTTGCGAGCACCTGCAAGTGGATGCCCCGAGTACCACCTTGGTGGTGCAAGAAGGCAACCGTAGTCACATTGTCCGACAGAACCTTCACGTGACGCCCACGTAGGACGTGAACTGCAGCATGAAGCGTCTTCTCCACCGCTAGAAGTTCCCGGAAGTTTGACGATTGACGACTGATCGAGCGACTCCAAACCCCCTGGAACGGTACGCGATCCACCATCGCTCCCCAACCGGATCCGCTGGCATCCGTAGTCACGGTGGTCACTGGAGCCTGTAGCCAGGCCACCCCCGTCCGGAGGTTCCCGGGATTCATCCACCAGGAAAGGGAGGCCACCACCCGCCCCGGGGCCTGGACCCGAGTGTTCAGGGAATCCTGGCGCCTGTCCCAGGAGCACAGAATGTGTTCCTGAAGCAAACGGGAATGAGCCTGAGCCCAAGCCACTGATGGAATGCAGGCCGTCATGGACCCCAACAGGGACATCGCCTCCCGCAAGGTGGGACACACCCGAGCCCGGAAGCGGGTCAGTTTGTCGTGGAGCAGAAGCCGGTGTGCGACAGGAAGGAACGAAGTCTGTTCGGAGGAGTCCAGCAAGACCCCCAAAAATTGACGGCGGGTCGCCGGAACCAGTTCCGACTTCCGAAGATTCGGCACCCACCCTAGACCCCGAAGAATCTCTAAAGTCCTGGAGACCTGGGAGCGCAGGACCTCCGCCGAAGGAGCTACAACCAGCATGTCGTCTAGATAGGGAACCACGCATAAGCCCTGGGACTGGATGAATGCCATCACCTCCCCCATCAGTTTGGTGAAAACCCTGGGGCTGATGAAATCCCGAACGGCAGTACATTGAACTGATAATGGACCGTCCCGCCTGCCCCGGAGATCGCGAAGCGCAAAAAGCGTTTGTGAGACGGGTGAATGGGGACGTGATAGTACGCGTCCTGGAAGTCGATGGTGGCCATCATGTAATCCTGACCGATCAGGGGAATTGCCGAGCGGACGGATTCCATCTTGAATCGCCTGTAAAGAACATGACGATTGAGAAGTTGCAGATTGAAGATGATACAGGGCGCCCCGGAGGGCTTTCGTACCACAAACAACCTGGAGTAGTGCCCCTGACCCACTTCTCCCGGAGGGACCGGAAACACTACGCCGGAATCTAACAGGTCTTGCAGACCCGACAAAAACAGTGTGCGAGAGTCCCTAGAGGAAGGGGAGTGATCCGCAGACATGGAGGGGGATGACTTACGAATTCCAACCGTAGACCCTCCCGAATGGTCGAGAGGATCCAAGGGCATGAGGAGATTGCTTCCCACTGAGGGAGAAACCTCAAGAGCCGCCCCGCAATGGGCCCAGCGTCACTGCTTAGAGCCCGGCTGGCCCCCCGACCCCTGACTTCGGTGCTGGGGGAGCAAGATATTACGGTTCTTGTCACCTTTCTGGTAGGCCCAGCGACCGGACTTACCCTTCCCCCTATACTGGGAGGGCTGGCTACGCTCGGCCTGAAAGGACTGCTTCCGAAAGGGCTTCTGTTCCGGGAGACACTTTTTCCGGTCTGACACTTTTCCAAGATGTCATCCAGTGCCGGACCAAAGACATAAGACCCCTGAAACGGGATGCCACACAGCTTAAGTTTCGACGTGACATCCCCATTCCACATCTTAAGCCACACCGCTCTGCGAGCTGTGTTGGACAACACTGCGCCACTGGCGCCAATGCGGACCGACTCTGCCGAGGCATCAGCCAGGAAGCCTGTCGCACGTCTTAGAAGTGGAACGGAATCCAAAAGCTCCTCCCTGGAAGTACCCTGCAGGATGTGATCGTCCAGCTGGGAGATCCACTTAAAGAGCGATCTGGCCACACATGTCGATGAGATGTTCACCTTCAAAGACATAGCGGCCGCCTCCCAGGATTTTTTGAGAACACTCTCCATCTTACGATCGAGGGGGTCCTTCAACTGGGAGGAATCTTCAAATGGTAAGGCGGTCTTTTTCGCCACCCTGGCTACCTGGATGTCCACCTTCGGAACATCCCCGACAAAGTCAGCACCCTCCAAGGGAAACCGCCGTTTCAACTCAGAAGGGGTGATCAGCCTATTTTCTGGCAACTCCCATTCCCGGAGGATGAGTTCCCGGATGACCTCATGGGCAGGGAAGCCCGATTGCCGCTTAGCCCTCAAGCCACAGAACATGGCGTCCTGCACTGAACAAGGGGGTTCCACCTCTTCAACTCCCATGGTGCTACGGACAGCGTCCAGCAATTCCCCCATGGACTCAGAGGAAAAATAGTAGTGTCCAGAATCTCGTGCCTGTGCAGAGGCAACAGAGGCAACATCCTCGCCGTCCTCAGACGCAGAGCTCTGGACAGCCTCCATAAAAGCCATCGAATCACAGTCCTGGAGCTTCCTCTTTTTTGGAGGGGAAGGCCCGGATGCTGCAGCAAAAACCGGCAAGGCTGAGATAGAAGCCTGTACCTCCTGTCTAACCGCTTGAACTTCGTGTCTAACCATGGACCGGAGTTCCTCAAGCAGGGACGGGGATTCTTCCCTGACCACACCGTCAGTACATGGCTGACATAACTTCTTTTTGCAGGAAGAAGGAAGTTTCATGCCGCAGATGCCACATTTTCTGGATGGGGTTTTGCTGCTTTTAACAGGGGGGCCCTTGTCTCCCTATAGAAAAAGGGGGAGAAGGGGACCCAGAGTGAGTGAAGGGATCTAAGCCCCTGACCGCAGTGACCACCCCCAATACACTTACAGGAGCTGGGGGAACGCTGGGCTCTGCAGAGGCAGAAGATCTACCACCCTCCATCTTCAGGGATCTCCTTACCTTGGTGTAGTCTTCCGCCGGGTACTTATCTCTAAGCACCGTGCCCCCAACGAGGAACAGCTGATCCCTCCCTCCTCCCGGTCACTGGCCGCAGGCAGACGCGTGCGATAGGCCTGCCGGGTCCCTGGAGCCGCGCCCAAGCCGCTGCCGCGCGCACAGGAGCCGCCGGCCGAAACCCGGAAGTGACGTCACCCGAAACCGGAAGTGACGTCACAGCACTCTCAGCGCGCGCTCCCGGGACCGCAGCTGGAGGAGGGAGACGTCGGAGAGCTGAGACAGGCCTCCGGCGTTCCTAAACCGGCCTGCTTTGCCCCGGAGGACGCAGGAAGGCCGCCAGGTCCCAAATGGGAGCCCTGAGAAGGAGGAGGAGGACGCCCCCGACGACCATCTCTGGCCCGGCCGTAAGTCTAACCAATGCTGCCCCTGCCGGCCTGACAGCACTGGAACCTCTCCATGTCCCAAGGGGGACAGGAAGACACTGGAGTGCGGAGGAAGGGGAGGGGCTTTTAACCTCTCTGTGTTCCTGTCCCCCAATAGGGCGTGGACGACATCCTCCAATGCTGTCGTGGAAGGCGATGGGAGAAAGCTTGTTTTTCTTTTCCAGATTATGAACAGGAACAAAGAAGAAGATGATGATGAAGATGACGACAAGTGAGCTACAGAGGACAGCAGGGACAGTAGTATTTAAGTTTTTCATGTGTCGGCTGGGCTGACAGTCTAAGTTTCTTAAAATATATATACCGTATTTTCCGGCGTATAAGACGACTGGGTGTATAAGACGACCCCCAATTTTTCCAGTTAAAATATGGAGTTTGGAATGTACTCGCCGTATAAGACTACCCCTCTTCTACAGTATGATTTCCATTGTGAACCCCACACAGCCCTTCATACAGTATAATGGCCCTTACATCTCTTCACACTGTATTATGGCCCCCACACAGCCTTAAAGAGACACTCACCAGGATTTTGCCATCTTCATAGTCCTTCAAGTATTATCATGCCCCCCACAGAGCTCTCCCAGTATTATAATGGCTTCCACATAGTATAATTGGCTCTGTATATTATAGTGCATCATCCATAGTCACCCGTTATAATGCACCATCATAGTGCTCCATGTAGTATACTGCACCCCCATAGTCCTCCATATAAACATGGAGAGGGTTGATGTTCCAGCACCATGTGGAGGGGGTGGAATACGGGGATTGGGATGTGCCAGCACCATGAGGGGGTAGGTGACATGGAGAGTAGTTGTTGTGACTGTGTCAAGATTGGGAGGGGGGTGGGGGGGTGGGGTGTACAGGGGGCAAACGTTCCTGTCAGACAATGTCACCCGGAGGACAGGAGACTCATTTCAATAATTTCTAGGAGCTCTGCCAGCTGTCAATGAATGGAAACCTGCACTGGCCTGGAGAGTCTCATAGCACAAGATTTAGTCTGGAGATCACAGAGGGCTGGCAAGGCAGGCACAGTGCACACTGTAACAAACTCTCAGCATTGAGAGGAGACAGTCTCAGCAGATACAAATATCTCTGACAAACTGTGAGAAGCCCTGCCGGCTGCCCTCTCCAGTCTGCAGGTCTATACTGCTTGCAAGGGGAGGGGAGGAGGGGGAAGTCTCCATAATCACACAATTCTCCTGGCTCCGGGTCATGCAGTATCTATCTTCTCACTCATCTGCCTCATGTTTTCAATAATCAGAGCTGTGTACAACCCCCACTCTCCTCAGGGAGCAATAGTGACTGCTGTACCTGTGGTCGGGTGTTGCAGTATCTGATGTCTGGCAACTGCTGGGGGAGGCAGCAATGTCAGCTCCAGTCTCTCTCCTCCTGGAGAGCGCGGCTGGACACAGTGCACATATGCTGGGCAGCCGCAGTGTCTCTTTGACAGTAGGTGGCGCCCTGCACCTGATGTATAAGACGACCCCTGACTTCTGAGAACATTTTCAGGGGTTAAAAACTAGTCTTATACACCGGAAAATACGGTATATTTTGCTTAGCCAAATTAGTTAACAAACATGGATGTTTGTTTAAGCAAATAACTTATGCTGTAATGTTGTTATTGTTTCAGTTGAATAAATCTATTTAAATTGTTATTAAGGTCAGGATTATTTTTCTCCTTCCTAAGTACAACAGAACAGTGGTGTCCAAATATGAATGATTAACCCATTAAACTGGGGAGAAAAAAGTAATATAAAAAGTGATTCTAAAAATCTTCATCTCCTTGCATGTTAAAGTAGCAAGAACTAGTTTAGGTAGAAACTTTGATTTAAATCACTGATTTAAATCAAGCCTTACTGACTAGTGATTTAAGTCGTGATTTAAATCGTGATTTAAATCAGTTAGATTTAAATCAAATCCACCCTGCCTGATCGTGTTCACATACCCTTAAGTCATCTGGTTACTCAGCTCTCACTGAATGATGATACTAATATAGAGATCAGTGGGACTGATCTAGCATAACTACAATAGGTACAGGGGTTGCAATCACATCCGGGCAATGAAAATCCCTTTGGCCTATAGAAAAAGACTAATGCTATTAAAGATAGATTTTCAATATTTGGGGGGCCCCGTTGGAGCTTTTGCATCGGACCCCATGAGCTTTCATTTACACGACTACTACCAATTAAATTAAGGGGGCTGTCGCACTGTGCAGAATGTCTGGGTCTTTTTTCCCTGTTTAAATGAACAGAATCATCTATTGGACAATATTGCAATATTTATCATAGCTGCCATCATGTCTACGGAGTGCAAGGAGACTAAAGCGTAAACAATGAATTGGACTCAGAGTTCAGCCAACTGACATGGAACCCTCAATTAGCTGCTCAGCGGAGAAAGGTGTAAGACCACAACTGACCTGATAATGATGGTTGATCCACCAATTTTATGATCACTGCACTTGCACAAGCTTGACACATTAACATACCACTCACTGGGCACATGATTCTGATTTTTTTCTCTATTTTTTAATGTCCATATATCTGGTGCCCAAGAACTAGTTCTCACTGACAATATGGTATAAGGTTTTCAAAAATCTGATAACCACATAGACTGGTGAAGTGTCAGTACTTGGACCGCTGGTCATCGTAGTCTGCACAATACACCACAAGGAAAGAGGAGCTGTCAGCATGCACAAAAGGTCTGTTTTAATAAATTCTTAAAGCAGACATGCAAAAGGCGTTCTTCATGAAATAATTCTGGAGAATCTTCTCTTAGGAATTTGCCTTATATCGTTCATGTTATTCCACCAGGAAACATATTACTGGGAGTTACTATTACCCCTGTCAAAGTGGTGTGATTCCACATAACCTGAGTGTGAAACTGATTGCACAATGCGAAGGTGTATGAACAACCCCCAATTGGCAACAACCAGTTACCGTAATATATATTATTTATTCACTTATGTAGAGCCATTAATGCCATAGCGCTTTACATACATCAGCAACACTGTCCCATTTGTGACTCTCAATCTACATTGCCTATCAGAATGTCTTTGGGTGAGGAAACCAGAGAACCTGGAGGAAACCTACAGAAACATGGGGAGAACATACAAACTCCTTGCAGAGGTTTCCTTGGTGGGATTTGAACCCAGGACCCCAATGCTGCAAGACTGCAGTGCTAACCACTGAGCCACCGTGCTGCCCACCCAGTTGTCAATTTATTTGTAATAGTAATAACAGATGAATTGCACAACATAGTGGATTAAGGGAAGGCACCTACAGATAATTTTTTGAGAAATTCAAATATTTGTTGAACAGACATGCCAAGGAGGAGGCCATGGTTACTAGGGATGTATTAACATCTAAGACTTTTTAAATAAGTATGGCCGCACTTCACCAGCACCAGCCTGTGAGATCTAAACCATAAATGTGGGTTTAGATTCCTGTAGACCACCCACACCTGTACCTGAGTACTTTTTTTTCCGTAAATCCTAACCGTGTGCACATAAGCTAAGGCTATAGCGGACAACCAATGCTTTGGGTGTCAGATAATCTGGTTCCTCGTGGTTTATATTTAGTGCAAAAATCCAATGTTATCAACGAAATGCAATTTTTTTCCCATTGTACTGCAAAATCCATGTGTCTTGCATTACAACTAGTAAAATCTCGGAAAATCTGCAGTACTGACAAACTGTCGATTAGAAAAAAAACATTCTCTTCTATTACGGAAATTTTTTCTACATAATTTAACATTAGGCCTCTATTACTACAAGTAGTTGTTACCAAATACATTGTATTGTTCCTCAGCCTTTGTTATTCTATAGGTATATTGGAATTTGAACTTTTTTCCTTTTTCCATGTTTCATTAATTTGTGCCTCTGCTGCACACTGGAGAATTCCCTGGGTATACGACCATTGTAATTTGTTTGTCAAGTGTGGGAATTGTGTGGGTATGTGGGCTGAAATGTCGAACCCAGGCATTTGGTGAGCTGTGAACATATGGACATGGTTTACAGTTTTCAGAGAGCATGTCATCCCAACAGATTTCTATGAGAAATATATATATGTATAAATGACGTGGTGGAAACTGCCAGCTTAACATATGTGATTTACTCAAAGGACAAACCCACCAACATAGAGAATGCAGAAGATAATTACATCCTTCCCTGTTTTCAGATCATCATACATGTGGGCTTTCGTTTAATGTTAAATGTATGCATTCTCCTCCCTTTAAAATATCTATTACATGGTCTCTTATCTATTACTCAATGTTGTATAAGTTAATGTGACATTTTATTTTAAGGGCTATGTTAACCAAGAAATAAGCGTCAGTCTGGTGTTTCATTTGGTAGAATAGACTTTATGTCATTATATAGGGGGCTATTCACTTTAGACAGTTTAGAAATAATGTCGCCAAAAGGAATTGACGAATATGAAATAAACCTACTGATGGTATCAAGGTTTATTACCGTATATATTTGTGTATAAGCCGAGTTTTTCAGCCCAATTTTTGGGCTGAAAAGTCTCCCCCTCGGCTTATACACGGGTCAATACGATAGGCTGCTGTGGTGGGGGCTGTGTCCGGGGCTGGGGAGGTTGGAGGAGGCGGGGGGAGGCTGCTGTATGAGCGCCCCGTCACGTGGGGCCGCTCATTATATATGCACTGCTTCCCCTGTCAATCAGCGGCAGGGGAAGCAGTGCATATCTAAATATATGGCCCCCAAATGCTGGCACTTGCCCCTTCGTTGTAAGCCCCCCGGCTGCTTATCTTACCATCCCTGGTATTCTGCATTGCGCAGGTCCCTCCGTGCTCCCGTCCTCGGTAGCATCCGGGGTCATGTGACCGGCCGGTCGCATGACGTCATCGCTACGCGACGGGGACCCCGGATGCAGCTGACATCGGGAGCACAGAGGGACCTGCGCGATGCAGAAGACCAGGGATGGTAAGTTAAGCAGCCGGGGGGGGGGCCTTACAACGGAGGGGTACAAGTGCCAGCATTTGGCGCTGCTGTATACACCACTGGGGAGGCTGCTGTATACACCACTCTCTTGTGGGAGGCTGCTGTATACACCGCTGGGGAGGCTGCTGTATACACCGCTGGGGAGGCTGCTGTATACACGCTGGGGCCTGTATATACACCGCTGGGGCCTGTATACACCACTGGGGAGGCTGCTGTAATACTGCTGGGGCCTGTATACACCACTGGGGAGGCTGCTGTAATACTGCTGGGGCCTGTATACCCACTGGGGAGGCTGCTGTAATACCGCTGGGGCCTGTATACACCACTGGGGAGGCTGCTGTAATACCGCTGGGGCCTGTATACACCACTGGGGAGGCTGCTGTAATACCGCTGGGGCCTGTATACACCACTGGGGAGGCTGCTGTAATACCGCTGGGGCCTGTATACACCACTGGGGAGGCTGCTGTAATACGCTGGGGCCTGTATACACCACTGGGGAGGCTGCTGTAATACGCTGGGGCCTGTATACACCACTGGGGAGGCTGCTGTAATACTGCTGGGGCCTGTATACACCACTGGGGAGGCTGCTGTAATACTGCTGGGGCCTGTATACACCACTGGGGAGGCTGCTGTAATACTGCTGGGGCCTGTATACACCACTGGGGAGGCTGCTGTAATACTGCTGGGGCCTGTATACACCACTGGGGAGGCTGCTGTAATACTGCTGGGGCCTGTATACACCACTGGGGAGGCTGCTGTAATACCGCTGGGGCCTGTATACACCACTGGGGAGGCTGCTGTATACTACCACTGGGGAGGCCTGTATACCACTGGGGAGCCTGCTGTATACTACGACTGGGGAGGCCTGTATACCTGTGCTGGGGTCCACCCTCGGCTTATACACGAGTCAATAGGTTTTCCCAGGTTTTGGGGGCAAAAGTAGGGGGGTCGGCTTATACACGAGTATATACGGTATGTTAAATTACTTTTTCATATTTGGCATAAAGGATATAATTATACATACACACACATACAGACACAGTCATGGGTGAACAGGTTATGGCCAGGGCTGTGGAGTTGGTAAGCCAAACAACCGACTGAGACTGTTTAATTTCCCTGAATTCCACTCAGACTCCACGACTCTGACTCCATAACCAAGGCAGTGATGTCAGTAAGCCAAACATCCGACTACAACTCCTCAATTTCCCTGAATCCAACTCCACCAAAATGGGCTCCGACTCCACGAATCCAACTCCACAGCCCTGGTTATGGCAACAGCTGTGGAGTCAGTAAAGCAAACCTTTGACTCCAACTCTTCAATTTCCCTGACTCTGACTCCATGACTGCAACTCCTTCATGAATGATTCATGTTAAAGTGATACATTTCTTGTAGTACAATGGTAACCTCAGACTTTAATCATTATTATGAGAAGATAATCAAGATATTTAGATAGAACATAATGATCCATAATAATAATATTTATCACATTCTGCATTGATCTACTGTACCCAATATATTATATATTTTAGGAGTCAGAGTTGGTTTATTTTATACCGAATCCAACTCCACCAAAATAGGCACAGACTCTGACTCCACGAGTCCGACTCCACAGCCCTGGTTATGGCACCTTTTTTTTCCTCAATACAATGAAGTATTTCTCACAGAAAACTATTGCAATCACACATGTTTTGCCATACAAATGTGTATTTTGTTTGTATGTAAGGGAACAACGCATACATTTAGGAAACAAAATAGCAACTTAGACATAATTTCACACAAAACCCAAAAAATGAGCTGGACAAAATTGTTGCCACCTTTCCAAAATTGTGGGCAAATAACTTTGTTTTAAGGATGTAATGCTCATTTAAACTAACCTGTAGCAAATAAACAGGTGTGGGCAATATGAAAATCACACCTGAAACCATAAAAAAGGGGAGATGTTGATGCAGTCTTTGTTTTGTGTGTGGAGAACAGAAAGAGAAGAGAGCTTTATGAGCACTTAAGAACCAAAATGATTGAAAAATATTAACAATCCCAATGTTAAAAGTCCATCTCCAGAGATGTTGATGTTTCTTTATCCACATTGCGCAACATAACCAAATATACAAACTAAGGCCAATGTCCCTGGTCAGCAGAGAAAATTTGCTAAAAGGTTGCAAAGTAGCACATAGAATTCAAGTGTCTGCCGTACGGTGCAATCAGTGTCACATGAAACACACTGTCCAGCATGTGCCAAATTACATACGTTCGAACATGGGGTCACATCTCGTTTCCAGCATGTAAACATCACGCTCTACAATGTTCTAGCAACTTCAAATTAACATTTTCAATCCTGTTTCCTATCAAACTGGACATAACAAACAAAAAAACAAATCTGATTCCAATTAGTCAACCTACGATACTCTCCCCTCTGTTCCGGCTACTTCAAATTTATTTGTCATCCATGTTGTCCATAAATCGCCTCATCTCTGATCCTGCTCAATCCTCTCCTGAATAAATATTTATTCTCCCTGTCCCACGACTCCTGCGGCGCTCCCTCAGCTGTCTTCTTCTGATCCTAGGACCTGCCGCGATGTCACAGTCACATGACCGGTTACCGCGGTAACCGGTCATGTGACTGACATCACGGCAGGTCCTACAGGCAGGACATGCTGGAGACGCCGAGGGACTCGTGGACAGGTGAGCATAGATGGTTTATTATTTTTAACCCCTGCCTTACTTAATTTTACTTCCGCAATGTATGTATATACATTGCGGAAGTAAAATTAGATGGTTAGGAGCAGTCTTACTGCACTGAGCATGATCAGTGCAGTAAAATCGGGTCTGAGGATACATCAGATGTGTCCTCGGACCCTGCTCCATAGGGCCCCATGTTAAAAACATTGGACCGAATCGGATGTGCACCAAATGCCATCAGATTTGGTCCAATCCGATTTTGTCCGATTTTAGTTTCGGTGCAAAAATCGGAGCATACTCCGATTTTTGCACCAATAAAAAAATCAGACAAAATCGGATTGGACCAAATTGGATGCCATTTAGTGCACATCTGATTCGGTTCGATGCCCATAGGGCTGCATGGGGGGCCAAAATCGTTCCGATGCTGTCCGATTTTTATCGGACAGCATCGGAAAACAGAAAATCGTAGTGTGAAACCAGCCTAACAAGGAATTAAAAAATGGGTTTGGTACAACACCAGCACTTTAAAAAGAATAAAAAAATGCTAATGTGTGTAAATATATATAAATATATTTAGCAATGTACTGAGTAGTAATACATTTGTTCTACGTAGATAATAGGATGATGTTATTTAGTTTCGGAAGCTTTTTCTTTTTTTTAAAAAGTGACAAAACAAAATGCAGCCATATTGAGAGAACAGAGATCAATTTATCAAAAAAGCACAAGCAAAGTGGCTGCACTTTTTTAACCTATAATTAACATTTTAACCAATAATTAACAACAAAGTATATCTATAAATCTACGTTCACATATTTTATATACTAGATCTCGTGTATAAGCAGCTGCTCATAAAAAAGCTTCGGTACCAAGATAAATACAATTTGTCAGGAAATCTGGGGACAGGAATGTGAGCGGGTGTTTATAGTGATCAGAACATTAATTACAAATCTCCTTCCATTGTAAAGCGTCATTAAACTTTCTTCTGTACAATTGGCATGGTCGCTCAAGAATAAACAGATTAAAAACTCCAGATCTTTCATTTTCCTGTCCGTTTGCTTTCCCTTTTACGTATTCACGGAAAGACAAAATGCTGAAAATAATTCCGTGCATTCACCTCCTGTTATTTTTAGCTCAGGCTATAAAATTATTTTTCATGACAGCAAAGCATTTAATCAACCCGTACAGCTTGTTAGTGTTATGGACGACCCTGGAAGGAAATCTTGTAGCGGTGGAATGAAAACAGGGTTTCCTATGTCACCAAAAATCAGCGCCTGCAGCGACAATGGTGAGAGCTCAGTGACAGGCCGTATTAATGGCTGGATGTACTGCACGGGGGCCTCACTTGGGTAATGCCCACCCAGCCTATTATGTGCCAGTGGTGGCATATCTAGAACACTGTTCAATGTGGTAATTCTACAATAAGAACAGCACTATTTATTCCTACTGTTGCATGCGGAGAGGAGAAGATCACTTACTATTCACATTATCGGGACTGGCATACAATCCTGAATGATGCTTATTGGAACCTGATAATTCATTTACAAGAATGACAGAAAAATTAAAAAACAAAACTACTAATTACAAACAATTATATTAAAAGAGCTTGTCCATGGTATTCAGTGTAGAAGAGACCGTGGAGTCAGGAACGAGTTATCATGTACTGAGGCCTTCCAGTAATCACATATGTACACTATATGTATTCACAAGAAGTACATGAAAGAAGCCGAATTCCCTGATTACAAAAATTAATGAGTTCCTTATATTATTCATTTATGAAAGTACAGTACAGTTATTCAATTAAAACATGTTACCATCTAACTGCAGCATGGATGATGATTACTTGATTGGAGGAGGTCCAACCGTTGGGATCTGCAAGGATCTGCAGAACAGGGATCTTTATACACCAAAGAATGTGGACCCTTAAGGCCACATCACACACACAGATATCTGTTCAGATATTGGTCACAGATCTCTGGTTGCAGTGAAAGCATGGACACATTGCTCCATTTTGTGGCTGTGTACAAATAGAACAATGTGTCCATGATTTCACTGCAACCAGAGATCTGTGACCAATATCTGAACAGATATCTGTGTGTGTAACGTAGCCTTTAGATCCTTATGGGGCTGAAGAGCTTGCACTCAGCTTTTTACTGCAGCCACACAGGGACTGACAGGAGCAGCAGTCGGGCGTCCGATCTGCTGCGTCATGTTGTAATGGGGATAAAAGTTCAACAATCTGCATATTGGTGCAGGACCCAGTGGAGGGGCACCCACATAGCAGTAGGTTGTTTTAAGCAGACTACCTATTTAAAGGGGATGTCCACTACTAGGACAACCAATTCTGATTCCACTAGTTTTCTACAGTTAAGTAGACCCTGTACTCTGCTCCCATTAAGAAGCTATTCCAATGGTGTCTGTAATCGCGATTTAGGGCTCATTGGGCATTGTGACGTCACAAGAGCCCCGCATCCAATTACCTCTGACTTCTGTCTCCCAGTCTATGGACCAAATGAGTTAATATACAGGAAGTGACGCAGTGGATGCTGATCACGTCCTGTTGATAGATCATCACCTGAAGGCGTAGTGAGCCCCGAACCGTGATTACAGACACTGCTGGAATGGTGCCAGAATGGGAGCAGAGTACAGGGTCTATTTAACTGGGGAAATGAGTGGAATCAGAATGAGTTGTCCTAGTAGTGGACAACCCCTTTAAGAAGAAAAAGAAACCTTACTGTAATGGATAATACATAATATGCACGACACAAAGTGTTAGGCCGGTTTCACATTGGCGTTCGGCTGCGTATTAGTGTGTGAGGCTACGTATGCGTCTTGCGTCCCTATGTTTAACATGGGGAAGCATGGTGTCTGCATTTGGCAGGGTTTGCGTTCGAATGCGTCCTTTCTCTGACCTGGGGAAACGCAACTTGTTGCACTTTTTGTGCGTCCAAGAGTACATAGCAAGCATCTGCAAGTGCACAAATGTTCCATTGAATCCAATGTAGACGCATAGCCTCCTAGATGTCAACGCAGGAAAATCCGTGCATATTTTTTTCTCTCTCCTCCCGACTGCTATAGTGGTTCCCGATGAGACTGGACACAGTATAATGAATTCCTATGAAGTTTTTCATCCTGTGTGGATGCAGACCATTTCCGCTGCGTTGGCATCAGGATGGTTGCGTTTGACCATGCGTCTGCCACCATGTGTTCAGGTGTATGCAGATCAAAGACTACTGTGAAACTGGCCTTACGTAACAGCTTGTAATCATTGGCTTCAACACTTCTGTAGAAGAGAACTGCCTCTGCCTCAAGCACTATTGTACATATTTATTTAGGAGAGGTCTGTAGTTTTGAATATCCTGAGATTTCTGGTTTCGGAAATGAACGCCAGCGACAACTACAGGTTCACTTTTAGGCTATAGTCACAAACCTATGTGACACATCCTAGTCCTAGCCATAGAGTTTCAATGATCCATATACAACTCAGATTTAAATCTGGATTTGTGTCACCAGTCTGTGCGACTATGAGAAGGTCCTGTCCTCATTGGATCAGACTCATCTGTTAAAGTCTACAGGAATCCGAATAAAACAGATTTTACACGGAATACGGCCTTTGTAGTTCAGACACACATCCATGTTTCATCTACTTTTAAATGAGATGTTGCCAAGAGTCAATGGATAAAAACAGTTCAGGCAATCTACCTTCTTCAGTGGGAAAAAAAAGAAAAAAAAAAAAAATATATAAAAAAAAAATATAAAGGAAGTAACTAGGATGACACTTAAACACCCAGCTTCTCTCGAATGTTAATACTCTAATAGATGTGTGAATGTAGCCATAATCTAATATGCTGGTCAATAGAAATTCTTTGCGAGTAGAAAGACTATTTGAGAGTTAAGAAAAATATTTATGGGAGTTATTCCTCAAGACTTTAAGTAATCCTATATCCATTGTATAGGGAATAACTTATTGATCACTGGGGTCCATTTTGAATGGACTGCGAGTGCACATGCTCAATCACCCCTTTATCTATGGTACTGCCCCAAGAAAGAGCACAGAACTCGGCCATGTCAGGCAGAGCAGTCAGATAGCTAATGTAGAGGAGGTAGGGTATGCGCACCCCCACGCAATCAAAGTGCGGCTATACAGAGCCTAGTCTCAAAACCACTGCCAGTCCCAGCAAGTTATCTGCTATCCTATGGATAGGGGACAATTTACAATCTGTTGAATACACCTTTAAGAGATATTTGTACATAATATGATGTATTGCTATGTGAAAAAACTCATGTCCTTGTTGACAAACTGAAAGAACAGGATGAAAATGAAAATTTATTTTCAACATATTTGCAATAAACTAATGAAGTTTATACACATATCTCATTAAAATTCCATCTGACACAGAATTCATTTTAGAACAGCTTTTATTTCTATAGCCCTAATATATGTCGTAGCACTTTACAATTCTGGGAGAACATGCCATGATAAAATAAGACATTACAGAGCAAGACATAATTCAACACATATTTAGAGGAGTGACGTTCCTACTCACGAATTTACAATATAGGACAAAATAGGGAAGGCACAAAAGGTAAAAAAAAAAAGTGTGTTCTGTATGGTTCAGCCATCAAAATAGTAAATAGGTGCAATCAAATAATGCTGCAAGAAACGGTCATCCGCCTTATCTGTACAAGTGCAAATACAAAGTGATACCGAGTGCATGGAGGGTGTGGGAACAGATGATAGGTGGGACGAGGATCTGAGGAAAAGTAAGGAAGGAGGGGAGAACAAGGAATAATTGAATTACAGAGGTGCTATGAAAGTGACTAGCCCCTGGCAGGGAGCGTGGGTACTCGGATCTGGGCCCTCTCGTCGTCGTTTGGGGCTGCGGGAAGTCACGGTGGCGTGACCCGGTCCGTGATCCCCTCGTCGGGCGATAAGTTAAAAAGGGGAATTGAAAAGAATAGATGAAAATAAAAGCAAAAATAAAAGTTTTTGTTGTGATGCCACCCGTTAAATGCGGCTTGTATAGCCGCTGCTGCAGTCGGGACCTCTGGGGATGATGGGAGTAGCAGCGAGGATGGTTCAGCTCTCCACAGAAAGACGAGGTCCCCAGGGCAACCGTAAAGTGTATGGAGATGATACATTCGTTGGGGGTGCAAGGAGTTCGTGTAAGGAATAATTGACAGACAAACAGGGTTAACAGTCTCCTTTACCCTTACTGAAGTCAGAAGCAGGTTCATCCAGGGCCCAGTTCACAAGTGATGTTCGGGGTCCGGAGCCTGGAAGCAAGTTCAGGCTTTCCACACCTGGCAAGACCTGAGGCCTCCCTTTCGTGCTACTCCCTGTGGGCCCTGGCTGCTTAAAGCTGTGCGGTGACCCTCTCCTCTCGTCTGTCCTGGCCGTGTGACAGGCAGCTTGAATCCATTTGGTGTTACGCTCCTTTTCAAAGCGTCTCCCTGAGCTCTCTTTGATGCGACTGTCTCCTGTCCTTGTGGTGGATGAGCAACTGGGAATTACCTGCCCTCCGGTGTTGGCTGCTGGGCATAAACTCCCTTGTGACCTCGGACTCCGGTGTCCGTTCTGTGCTTGGTGCTGGGGCGAGCTGGCTCTGCACCACTCCCCACACCTTTTCTCCACTTCCCTCAGAACCTCACCTACGGGTCCCTCACACTGGCCTGGCACGGCACCCGACCATAGGATGTCTTCTACAGTCCTCCTAGGAACTGAACTGCCTAACCCCGCCCCCATACCAGAATTTATAGGGGACCTGCCCTGAATTCGGCTTTAAAGCTCCCTCTTCTGGCCTGGAGTTGGGAAGGTGTTATGCGTGTGTTTCGCCTGAGGTGGGTACTTTTCTTTGCTTCCAAGCTTAATATTGTGGCAACCGGCCTGCGGGGCGCCACAAAAGTCTAAAGACAAGAGTTTTAAGGGCACACTTAAAACTGTGGATATTGGGAATTAACAGCAATGTCCTGGTGCATTCCAGAGAACTGGCGCAGCACAGGAGAAGTCCTGGAGATGGGAGTGGTAGGTTTCAGATTATAGAGGATGTTAGTCTTAGGTCATTAGCACAACGTGAAGAATTGGTAGGGGTGAAGGAATAAATGAGGAAGATGTACAGTGTACAAAATTGTGGAGAGCTCTGTGGGTGAGTGATAAGTTTATACTGTACTCTGTACTAGATGGGCAACTCGTTCCTGACTCCACATTCTCTTCTACACTGAATACCATGGACACAAAGTAGACAGCAATAAACTGTGGAAAAGAAAAGCTTAATAGCGTCTTACCCAGGGAGAGGAAGGATTAGCAGGGAAGTGATATAGTGCTCACCCTCTATGATTGGGACCCACAACCAAATGAAAATGTTAGAGACAGCTGGTGTAGAAACCACATGTACCAAGGCAAGTCGATTATGCAGGATATCAAGTAAAATGGTATCAAAGCCGTGCTGCTGCCAAATAATACAATTCAATCTGATCGTACTGGTGTATATTTCCTGATGAAGAAGCGGGGTTATGCTTCGAAACACGTAGAATAAACCACCATATGCTACAACAATCGCTTTGAAACGGATTGACACAAAGTGAAGGCATCGGTGTAGTCAGTGGACAGAAATCTCATCCTAGCTGCTGCATTCAGAAAAGAATAGAGTGAACAGGGTTTAGCAAGAGGGAGACTGCTTAGCACAGAGTTGCAATAGTCAAGACAAATGAATAAGAGCAACAGTAAGGGATTTTGCACTCAAAAGGTAAGAAGAGGTTGTCTGTTACTCTCAAACTGATGACCTACCCTTAGGGTTGGTCATCTTCGTCTGATTAGTCGGAGTCCGACACGAGGTACCCCTTCCTAACAGCTGTTCTCGGTGTTGGGTGTTAAAGGGACACTGTCAGGTCATTTTTCACTATGATAATATTACCCTTTAATAGTGCCTGGGCAGACCTTTTAAAGACATGTAAAATCCTACTATGATTTGTAGTTTTCATGTTATCAGCATTGTCAAGACTCTGCAGGGAGCTCTTGATTAGTCTTCTCCATTATAAGCAAACAGGAATAATTTGGCTGCTGTATAAACTGTCATGTAATTATGCACTGCCTCTCAGCAGCTCTCTCCTCCCTCCTCCCTTTGGTCCAAGTGCAGAGTGGTGTCAGTTTCCATTGGAGCTTCTGTTCTGTTGAGGACATGAAGGGAGAGCGCTATTGCAGATCTGACTTATCTGGACTCCATTTGTTTCTCTAAGCAGGTATCCCTGCTGTGACAGATTCTATGTTGTATTTGACCTCTTCTGATGCTGCAAACACAGAGTAGAGAGGAGAATACAGCCTACCCCCCTCCCACACTGATGTCCTGTGCAGTAATGTGGTGTGAGTATGTGACAAGTATATTCATGCTATGGGGAGTGGACAGTAGAGAACTAAGTGGATCATTCACTGAGTGAGAGATGAAAATAAATCTCTTTATTTGAGGTTTACAGAGGATAGGAGGGGAATAGAAGTAAAAGAAATACATGAATAGAGAGAGATTAGAGCAAGTAATTAGAAAATTATAGCAATTACATATGGATTTTTGACCTGACATATTTCCTTTAGCATTCAGTTACAGAGCTACTCCATCTTCTGATATTGGCTGTCGTCGGGTACTGCACATCCACTTCCTATTGATTTGAATAGGAGGTAGATGTGCAGTGCCTGGCCTTGGCCACTATCTATCCTACAGATAGATCATCAGTGTGGGAGTAGTGAACTAACTCTACTCTTTAAATTCTAGAGATGTTTTTGATGTGCAGGTGACATGAGCTAGCGAGTGATCAGATGTAGAGTGAGGGTCAAATATAACACCAAAACAGATAGCCTGCTGTTTGGGCGATAAGGTAGAATACATAGGGATGGTAGTATCAGGCTTAGGTAGGTTAGTGAAGAGAGGAAAAACAAGGAGTTCACTTTTTGACATATTCAACTTTAAATAGAGGGAGGATTTGATGTTAAATACAGCAGACAGACAATGTCAGGATAGCAGTGGTATATACTGTAGGTAAAAAAGAAGGGGACCTAAGACTAAAAAATATAAGGATAAGAGAAGGGGAAGAGAGTAAAATAGGTACATATACACACTTACTGGCCTATTGAAGCCCTAAAAAATAAAAACAAATAAACAAAACACTTTTATAGTCTACGTTTGATAAAAGGAGCAGGGAGCTGCAAGGATACATTTATTTACACAAATGCCACTTCTTCCATCGTAAAAGTCAAATGTAAAATTGTAACATGGTGCGAATAGACCTTTACCTTTTGATAAATTCCTTAGCAGGACATGGCTATAATCATACAGTCCTGTGTGGTCCATTTCTGCACGCAGTCCTGTGCACCTTTATCTATAGCCATCCAGTTAATGTGGCATTTTAGCAGCACAGTGGCTTAGTGGTTAGTACTATACGGTGGCTCAGTGGTTAGCTGCAGTCTTGCAGAACTGGGGTCCTGGGTTCAAATCTCACCAGGGAAACATTTGCAAGGAGTTTGTATGTTCTCCTCGTGTTTGCATGGGTTTCCTCTGCGCTCTTTAGTCTCTTCAAACATTACATAGACATCCTGATAGGGATTGTAGATTGTGAGCCCCAATGGGGACAGTGACAATCACATCAGTAAAGCGCTATGGAATTAACAGCGCTATATAAGTGAGTACAATAAATAAATAAATACACCGACAAGTGATTTAACAAAAGAATAGGATAGGCTCTGGACACCCGGGTCTCAAGATATATTCTTGGCACAATATCAGGTTTGCTGACAAATAGGGGATGTAAAGAGATATGCACCAGTTGCTATGCCAGCAAAATTGATAACGAACAATGAAGGTCTCTCATCTGTAAATGGGGCTCAGGCAGAGGAAGCTGGAAGGTCAGTTCCCGCTTATCATTCATGGAAAAAAAACAAGCTGTGATAATCTATTCGAAGGATTATTGCATGGAGACTTTCTCATTGTTTATCATGTGCATTAATATATTCTACAGTGCTTTATGCAAAATGCCACTTCCCTAGGGTAGTCTACCAACAGACCACAACAGGCAAGCAATGACAACACAAGAACATAGGCTCCATGTATACAGAAAAGAGTCGACTCTCAATAGGTGGCAGTCTGAGATTTCTCATTCAGGTGTATGGGACTCCCATTACAGGGGCCATCCATCACATTTCAATTCTGCATCAAGAGGGGAGTAAAGCAAGCAATGTGGCGTCCATCAATGCTTGCTATCAGTGGCGTAACTTCAAGCTCATGGGCCCCGATGCAAAAGCTCCAATAGAGCTGCCAATTATTGCACATCTTTAATAGCATTAGCCTTTTTCTATAGGCCAAAGGGACTTTTGGGACCCCCTGGGCTCCAAGGCCTGGGTGCGGTTGCAACCTCTGCACCCGTTGTAGTTACGCTCCTGCTTGCTATATCTCATGCATAGACAGCAGATATTGTGTACCTGTCCTAATCCCTGCCCACAATATCTGACAAAGAAATGAGGAATGTCACATCAGTAGCGCTTCGTTCCTTTTAATACAAAAGTAACTTACATATATGCAAACTGTCAATCAATCAAGGAGTGATTCTAGGCAGTAAATACAGCATGAGGCCGAGGAACTGAAAATGCATCATCATGCCCCAATATAGTTACAGACACATGGACACACAACTGCAAAAATGCTAGACCATCGCTTTGGGGTCACAAAGAGATTGGCTTATCTTTTAAAGAGGACCTGTCACCCCCCTGGTGCTTTCCAAACTGAAAGCACCCATGAGAGCAGCGTGTCTGCTGAATTCAGGGAAGGCTCTACTTTCCCCCCTGTAAGTTGTACAAAACACTTTAGAAAGTGTACAATTAACGAGTCCTGAGGGACTTACTCAGTATTGAGTCCTTGCCACTCCCTCGTGCCCTCCCCTCTTCCAGCCCTCTCTTTGCCACTTCCAGCCCCCCTCAGTGCGGCCTTATATATGTCAAACGCACCCATATGGCCCAGCTACACACAGCAACAAAAGAGTGCAAGAAAAAAAACACAATGACAGGTGCAGGGGCTGGGCATACACTGTGCAAACCTGTGTGAACTGCGCCCTATGTGGAACCCATTGTGTTTGCAGGACAACCAGTGGTCACTCCCTCTGTGTGAATGGAGGTTGCTAGTGATTGGGGCTGGTGTCCGCATTCATAATGCCTTCAGTTATATCCTGGGCAAGGCTGCACACAGCACTGAGTGTAATGGTCGTCTGACCTGAATCTGCTGGGTAAGAAAATTTATTTTCTATTTGTGTCCTTTGCTCACTTCAGATGAGAATTTAGTGGATAGGACTTGTGACGTGTGGGGAGCCGTGTAGGGGCTCACAAGCTTACGTGTTTTGGACCAAAAGACAAACCAATACCCCACAATTTGCTATAGTTTCAAGCGTGAAACATGGGATGCACTCGGATAGTATATAATATACGCTGAGACAGACAAAAGAAAAAATGGAGAACTTAAGCACTTCATCTTCTACTCACCTGTGTTCCAATTGTCACATGTCACAGAATCAGAGGACAGTGAATGACACTCGGCTCACACTTGCAGCATATCAATCTGACAGCTGATACACGTTGGCTGATTTGAGGGCAACACACTGGCTGTACTATTTCACCCAGGTATGTTGGACTCTGAAAAATCAAAGCATTTCAGAGAAAAACATACTTTAATAACCAGCTGGAGACTACGGTAGTAGGACAGGCGGGTCCCCACCCACTGTCCTGAATACAGGCAGGCAATTTTTATATGCTTGTGTACACGTTCCCTTACATTGACTGGAGCCTGTTAAGACTTTGCTCATGGCAGGGCCTAGCAGGCCATTGTATCAGTGTAGGAATTAATGTCAGTTTCTGTTTCTAGCTAGCTTAGTTCTCTTCCCAGGTGTGGCTACTTTGTGATCACTCCCATCTCTTTCATATGGTTACATGGTCCAGCATTCCTGGCCTGGCTGCCTGAGGTGAAGGTGCTACTCTGGAGAAGCTGACTGTTGCCAAGCCGTCTGCTGCCCAGGAGAATGGCAGCAGGCAAAGTTATTTTGTCATTTCCATGTCTGTATTTCAGGGCTGTGGAGTCGGTAAATCAAACCACCGACTCCAACTCCGACTCCTGAATTTCCCTGGCTTTGACTCCGACTCCGACTCCTTTGACTCCGACTCCTTCAGTCATGGCTCGTTTTTAAGTGATAAAATTATTGTAGGTCAATGGTAACATTAGGATTTAATCCTTATAATGACATAATAATCAAGATATTTAGATATAACATGATAATAAATCATAATAATAATATTCAGCACATTCGGCATTGAACTACTATTATATATTTTAGGAGTCGGAACATTTTCTACCGACTCCAACTCCGACTCCACCAAAATGGGCAGCGACTCTGACTCCGACTCCGACTCCACAGCCCTGCTGTATTTCCTCCCTTCTTGTTGATTTTAGTGCAGTGGTTGGGACTAGTGCTCCCGCCGGCCATCTCCTAATTGAGGCTCATCATCAGGGCCAGCGAGTGACTAGGTATTCTACTTGGCGACAAGGTGAAAGAACATCTATAGGGACGATAGGGAGATCAGGGCACGGCCGCAGGTGAGTGCAGGAGGTCTAATTTCCCCCGTTCCCTATGAGCTGGGCCTTCCACTGTATTTTTTCCCCCAGATGTGTCCCCTGTCAGTAGCTTTGTGCAGTGCACCAGACGCTGTTGGTCAGTGCGACATTGTCACACACTTCATCGGGACGCTCCCTAGTCCGTAGCTTGACGAAAAGGCTATGTTGACACGCTGTGCTTTTTTTTTTTTTCTTTGCATGTATTCTTTAATTCATTCAGCATCTTTGCAGCTTTTTCACCATTAAAAGCAGTGCACATTCTGAAGCAGGACAAGTACACCCAATGCTCATCCACAATGCACAGGACCAGAAATAGATGCAAGCGGGCGAGTCATACCTGGAAGCAGCCCTTACATTTTAGGATCTACCAAGAAGGATCAGCACTTGTAAATTGGGTTAAACTTATCACGCACACAGGGGCGTGGTAACCACAAAACAAAGGCAGGGATGGAAACCACAGGAATGCCCCTTCAGACCAGTCTCAAGTTCAGTAATATTAGAAAATGTACCGTAAAATACTCGCGTATAAGCCGAGTTTTTCAGCCCAAAAATTGGGCTGAAAAGTACCCCCCTCGGCTTATACGCGAGTCAGTGCGGGGGCTGCTGTATACAGCGGTATACAGCAGCCCCCGCATCCCCAGTAATGCAGGGCCCCCCCCTCATGCTCCGGTCACCTGTAAAGCAAGTTTTTTTTTTTTTTTTTTTTTTTTTTTTTTAACAATTTTTATTGAAAATAAAATGTTCTGTACAATGGTCTAGATATGGCTTGAAGTATACATTGTAAGCTTGATATAAGATAGTAAATGGCAGAGTGCATATTTCGAGCGTGGCTGCATCATGTCAGAATACAAACAATGAAAACACAAGGTGAAAAAAAAAAAAACAACGTAACGCAAACAAACTGAAGGAAACAAAGCAAAGGCAAAGCATTTACAAAGAAAGAAAAAAAAATGTAAAAAAAACAAAAGATTAAAGCAAACTAAAAGAAAAAAAAAAGCAAATAGGTCAAAACTGGGAGGGGGGTGGGGGAAGGGGCTATCTGGAACAGGTACTTTGTTCTTGTATATCACCCATCAAGGGTGCGTTAACTTTGAGAGTTGTGCAGGACTCACCGACACCAGGATTGACCTCTGACACCAGGATGGGCCTCTGACCCTTAGATGTGTCTCTATTTGGCAGCTCTATCGAACATGTATCTATGTAGGCTCTTCCCCTAGTAGTACCTGCTCTTGATACCACACTGTAGGCTGGAAACAAGTTCTGATGTCATCTCTGATTCGTTGTGGGAGCAGAGAGATGAAACTTTCCCAGGTTTCAAAGAAGGACTTCACCTTTTCCTCCTTGTGCAAGGAGGCCTCAGCCCAATCCATCTGAAGCAAAAATGATAGTTTGTCTAAAAAGATCCTAAATGGAGGAGCTTGGTCGTGGATCCATACCTGCAGGATGGCCTTAACTCCGGCTGCCGCCACCATGTGCAGCAGTTTTCGGGCCCCCGGAGAGCATGTGTATTTATCTGGCTCTAGATATCCAAAGATAGCCCATAGCGGCTCATCAGGGGCAAAGTTTGTCAGGTGTGCAGTGGTAAATTGTCGTATTTTGGTCCAGAAGGGCTGGATGGTCGGGCATGTCCACAGGCAGTGGAATAGATTGGCTTCGGGGGAGCGGCACTTAAAGCACTCGGAAGTTGTGTATAGCCCCATTCTATGACCCTTCTGGGGAGTTAAATAGGATCTGTGGCAGATTTTCAGTCTCATTTCAATGAAACGGGCTGAGGGGAGGAGATTGTGGGCTTGGTCTAGAGCTTTTAGGATTGTGCTGTGGGATAGGGCGGGATCATCAATCTGCCATTTTGTTAATGGGAATTGAGATTGCTCATAGTCCAGCGTGCCATGGATGAATTTGTAGTTGGAGGCTATTTGGCCCGTTGAGGTGTTAGATCTAGTGAACCATGTAAGCAGGTGTGGACTCCACTCTCGCTCAGGCAGACGGGTTAATATCTTTGTCACATAACTCTTAGCCTGTAGGTATTGGAATGGGGGGAATATGGCGATCGGGTATTTAGATTGCATTTCCTCTCTTGAATACATGCGGCGTTCCCTTGGGTGGGTCAGATGTTTAATGGATGTTATGCCCTGAGAGTGCCACTGGTGGAAGACAGGGTGGGTGTGTCTGTTTTGGAAATGGGGGTTACCAATAAGTGGGAGGAGAAGGGATATCTGTGGAGAGAGATGGAACTGTTGGCGTATTTTCTGCCATGCTTTCCATGTAGACAAAAGGAGGGGGTTCACCTTCACCTCAGTTGGCAGTTCGGTATAAGGGAGGTGTAGGAGAGCAGGTAGAGCTAGTCCTGGTGTGAGACGGCACTCTAAATCATATTGGGCATAGCAGGAGGTCCCTCCTAGCCAGTCCACCACCACTCGGAATAGGGACGCTAAATTATAGTGTCTGATATCGGGGAAGTTTATCCCACCATTTCTCTTCAGTTGTTGAAGTAATTTGTAGGCAATGCGGGGCTTCTTTCCCTCCCAGATGAATGAGCGGTATAGACAGTTGATCCGTTTCTCCTCTTTGGGGTTAAGTAGATTGGGAGAGTGTGAAAAAGATAGAGGAGCGTGGGAATTCTGTCATTTTAATTAAGTTGGCTCTGCCCAGGTATGATAGGTTAAAATCTTTCCATTTGGCTAAAGTGGAGTTCAGGTTGTTGAGGTATAGGTTGATGTTGGTTTTGTGTAGATTAGCCGGGTGTCTCGTCACTCGCACTCCTAGGTATTTTAGTGAGCTAGTGGTCCACTGGCAGGGGAACCCTGATGTCCATGACGGTATGGAGGGGCCACTTAACATCATCACTTCTGTTTTGTCCCAGTTAATGTTATAGCCCAATAGGCCTCCCATGTCTTCTAGTTCGCGTGTAAGAGAGTGCAGAACCTGTTTGGGGTTAGTTACTACCAGCAGGACATCATCTGCGAATGCGGCGACCTTGAGCTCCCTAGAGCCCACTGTGAGTCCCCTAAAAGTAGGGGTCTGCAACAGATGGCGTAGTAAGGGGTCAATAGAGAGGTTAAATAGGAGGGGTGACAGAGGGCATCCCTGTTTGACTCCTCGGAAGAGGTCTATAGTTGGTGCGCTGCATCCGTTGATAGAGACCTGGGTATTTGTGTTCGTGTGGAGATATTGGATATATTCCAGGAACCTTGGGCCAAAATTCCCCCTGCCCAGTGCTTCATACAAAAAAGGCCATGCCACTTTGTCAAAGGCCTTTTCGGCGTCTAGACTCATCAGCATTGCGGGCGTGCTTGGTGAGTGTTGGGCCAAGACCGTAGCAGCGACCGCCAGGCGTATGTTTGCCACACTGCTCCGCCCCTGAGTAAAGCCCGTTTGCGCCTCGCATAGGAGACCGGGTAATATCAGTTGTAAGCGTCTTGCTAAGATTTTTGCCAGGAGTTTGTAGTCATGGTTGAGGAGTGAGATTGGGCGGTATGATTGTGGTAGCAGTGGGTCTCTATTGGGTTTAGGGATAACTATGGTGCGTGATTCAGTAAATCTATCGATGGGGACCCTCTGGAGGAAAGTTGTGTTGAAGAGGTTAGTCAGGGTGGGCACTAAGTCAGGGGATAGTATCTTGTAGTATTCGGCAGAGAAACCGTCAGGGCCCGGGGTCTTACCGCTGGATGCGTCTGCTATAGCTCGTCTCACTTCGTCCTCTGTTATCTCTGAGTCCAGCGTCACTTGTTCTTCGGTGGTCAGGGATGGGAGATTGATTGAGTTCAGGAAGGAATGAATCGATGGGAGGTTAGCAGGGGTGGCTCTGTAGAGGTCTTCGTAGTAGTCGCTAAAAATTAGCGTTATCTCTTCCTGGTCGGTCGTCTGTAAGCCTGTTGTGGGGTTCCGTAGTTTAAGAATTGGTTTGTAGGGTCGTTTGCCTTTTGTTAGGGTCGCTAATAATTTACCCGTCTTGTTTCCCCACCGGTAAAACTTGTTTCGAGTCAGTTGAACTTGCCAGTGTGATTGGGAATGTATGAGGGAGTCGAGTAGGTGTTTGGCCATGGCATAGGCTTGTTGTGTGTCAGGGGTTGGGGTTAGGGCAAGTGCCGACTGAGCCTGGAGTAGGGAAGTGTGTAAGGCGTCAAATTTCTTTCTGTGCGTTTTTCTCCTGCTTGACAGATAACTGATGATGTGGCCTCTCATAACGGCCTTAGAAGTGGCCCAGAGCAGGGGGTGTTGTCAGTGTGAATGATGTTGTCATCTAAGAAATCATTCCAGTGTGATTTAAGGAAGATTTTGAAGTCATCCGACTCTGCTAGGTAGGAGGGAAACCTCCAATGTCTTGTCTGAGGGCTCGGCTCCACTAGAGTTAGAAACAGTGAGATGGGAGCGTGGTCTGAGATCAGTATTGGGTGAATACGAGAGTCGTGGTGTTGGGGGAATAGTTGTGAAGAGATGAGGAAGAAATCGATCCGGGAGAAGGATTGATGTGTGAGGGAGTGGCACGTGTAATCTCTGGCTGTGGAGTTTGTCACTCTCCATGGGTCACAGAGTGAAAGCTGTTCCATGAAGTGTAAAAGGGATGTGGTGGCTGCTGAGGTCTGTGGAGAGGGTGAGGAGCGGTCTAGGGTGGGACATTGTACTAGGTTGAAGTCTCCTCCTACTATCAGGCGGCCAGGCTCAAGTCCCAGAAGAACCTGGAGAATCGATGTGTAGAAGATGTGTTGGTCGTGGTTAGGAGCGTAGAGGTTGACCAAGAAGTATATTCTCCCACTATTTCCACCCTCAGAATTAGGTATCTGCCGTGGCTATCACTAATGGAGTCCTGAATGGTGCATGGCAGGCCCTTTTTGATGAGAATGGCTACTCCGCGTGATGATGAGGTATGCGAGGCAGTGTAGCAATCTCCTATCCAGGGAGCTAGCAATTTACCAGGTTTGTCAGCCCTCCAGTGTGTCTCCTGAAGGAAGACCACATCTGGTGAGAATCGTTTTAGATGGTTCAAGACCTTTTTGCGTTTGAGGGGGGTGTTAAGGCCTGCCACGTTCCATGACAGAAACCGCAAGTGTGGTGAGGTGTAGGTGGTGTCAGGGTCTGGTGTTTTAAGAGTACTCATCCTGGGTCCCAAGGCAGGGTCTGTGCAGCATATGGCAGTTGGGTGTGTTCATTCCTTTCGGTCCCAGCGAGCCACAGGAGTGAACAGGTGGTAACGGTGTCGTCAGTGGTGAGTCCAGCATGGATTGGTACCTGGGTTAAAAAGGGGGAGAGCATAGCAGGGTAAAAGCAGGGAGGGAGTACAAAAACAACAATAAAGTCAACATTGCAAATTAGTGATAGCAGCTCGCCAAGAACACGCCGTGCTGTCACTGGAAGAAACATTGTATTTTGGAGATGACAGTCTTCCTGTAGTAGGAGATGGTGTGGGTGGCAGGTCTTTAGATCGTTCCACTGTGACGTTCGTGGCATTCCGAAATCTTCTCTCCGCCACCTCAGGGTCTTCGTAAATTATTGCACGGTCACCCTCTTGGACTTTGAGCTTGGCTGGGTAGAGTAGTTGAAATCTGATGTTTTTTTCAATTAATAGGCGACAGGTGGGTCCAAATGCCTTACGTTTTTGAGCTACAGCCGGGGAGAAGTCTTGGAAGATGAGAACCTTGGAGTCGTGGACATTCAGTTCTCGTTGCCGTCGGTATGCTTTCAAGACCTTTTCTTTCACCGCCCAGTTGAGGTACTTTGCTACGACTGGGCGAGGTCTACCTTTTCCGCTGCCTTGGTTGGGCCCTGGGGGGCCTAGTCTGTGTGCTCGCTCTATAATCATTGGGTCTTTGCGGAGGTCCATCCGGAGGGCAGATGGGAGGTCTCTAGTAAGATATTCCATGAGGTGTTCGCCTCCCACTGACTCCGGGATGCCCACAAAACGCAGGTTGTTGCGGCGGTCTCTGTTCTCAATGTCCTCCAACTTGTCGCCCATTTTTCGCTCTGCGGTCTGGCTCTTTTGGAGGGAGGCCCTCAATTCCGTGATCTCTTTTTCATTGGACTGGATTCTGCTTTCCAGTTCTGTGATCTTTTGAGAGTTGGCCGTAATTAGGGTCATAGCTGCTGCGAGCGCGGCATGGAGGGCATCAAACCGCTGGTCGAGTTGTGGCTTCAAGAGCTTGGAGACCTCTTGGGCTAACAAAGATATTTGTGAAGGGTCTTGCTCGGAGGGTTCCAGGTAGTTTGGTAGTGGGGGAAGCTGCGGTGCGGACAGACCGACCTCCATCTGTGCTTCATGCGAGGGCCCGGCTGGTGGAGAGGTGGGTTGGTGATGTGGGCTCTTAGCAGTTTGCTTACGTGGTTTTGGGGCGGATTTGCCTTTGCGCATTGTGGGTGGTGATTGTTTACTGCGCTGTGGGGGCTCTCTTAGGGCAGTGGGTTTCCTTGTTCGGGTTGTTATTACAAATTTGTCCATTGCGGCTCCCCAGTTGTGGAGAAAAATAGCAGAACAGCGGCAGCAGAAGAGGGTGGTGGTTTGTAAGGTTACTTCTCACAGTGGGAGAGAGAATAGGAAGACTGTCATAGTCTGATTATTGTATCATAGTCTCGGTTGGTGGGGGCAAGGAAGGTGAAAGCTTCACGTCAGTAACAGTCTGGGTATTGGGAAATGGGATTTAACCCCTTGATGACCAATGACGGTTATACCCGTCACGGCTTTGAACTGTCACTACGCGTAAACGCTCCCTTTGGTGACGGAAATGCAGAGAATATCATTCTAATTTTACCACCAACATGAAGTCCGATATGTCATGGAGGAAAGAGAGGCAATCTTGGAATCACTGGGGTATGTTGTAGCGTTCCGGGGTTATTATCTCAAAGTGACACTGCTCAGATTTGCAGAATGGTGTTTTGGTCCTCAAGGGGTTAAGGTGGGATCTACATGAGCTTGTAGTGTGCAGCAGAGATCAGCAGATGGCACCCATGGGTAGATCCTTGCTGGTCAGGTGCAGCAGTAGCCAGCAGGTGTCACCCTGCTCTATGTGGGGGTTATGCTCTTGGATGCTGGGCTGTTGCCCCACAGGGGGTGGAGGATGGGATTTGTAAAGGACCCCCTGATGTCTTGCCTCACTCAAGGGGGCGTCGAGGTGGGTATTAGCTGTGGTGTTTGTTTCCTGCAAGGGTTAACTTTAACAGAGACTTCCTGTTTTATACTTGCACAATAAGAATGTAGGATCAGGCTGGTGTTAACTAGCACAGTTTCACAGAACCTGCCCACCTCCCCCTTCTATAGTCTGTTGTATAAGCCAAGAGTGAGAGGGTTAATAAGCTTCTTGTAGGAGGCCCTGTGCTGGCTACAGTGCTTGTAGAGTTAAATTCCAGGGTAGTGCAGCCAGCAGTTTATAGGTGTCAATAAACCCCAGTGTGTGTTATGGACAGAAGCAGGGCTTAATCCTGAGACAATGAGCGATTATAGTCTGATTCATTAAAGGAGAGAGGACACCGGGAGATAGCAAGTTTACACACAGCAGTGTGCTGCTATCTCACTGTAGAGTGTGTGATATACGTGTATGTCAGCAGGAGACCGGAGAACGTGCAGCTGCCGGTGTCACAACAGCCTCAGCTGCTGGGCTGAGCAGGGCAGTGGCTTGCAGCACACAGAGCACAAAGTCCAAGTGATTTCTCTCCTGGATGAATAACTGATGAGCAGGAGCAGAGAATCACCAGCAGTTTGGGCATAAAGGCTTGTGATGGAGATTTAAACCTCCCGCTCCTTCTCCTGCTCATATGAATAATGCATGAGCGGGAGCAGGAGAGCTGATTGATCTACCGCGGCTTGTCAGCAGCCTGTACTGGGAGCTTGAGAGAGCCAGGGAGGCAATCCAGTGTGCCTAGTGTTGTGCAGGCACCAAGAGGCAGCTGAGTGTCCCCAGGGTGGGTCGGGGGTTAGGAGGGGCCTCCCGAATGTGCTGCGGATCCCCGGTCTCCTCCTCGGTCACGTAGTGGCAGTTACGGCCCGCATGTGCCCGGGTCCGGAGGTGTGGGAGTGGGGTCGGCAGGGGCCTGGGGATGCCTGATGGGGCTCGGGGGTTTAGGTGGAGGTGGCTTGCTAGTGGGTACCTCTCGTCCTGGCTGGATGGCGGCCCTCATGTGTCAGGCCTCTCTCCTCCGTCGGCTCTTCGGGGCTCTGGTGTGCAGTGGTGGGTTCTGGCTGGGGCTGGTGGATGTCCAGTGGGCTCCTGGATCCAGCCTGTGGCTGTGGGGTGGTGGCTGCCTCCAGATCAGATGGGATGGTGGTGGATGAGCTCGACCGTGGTGGGAGCTCAGTCACTGGTGTCCTCCTCGTCCAGCGGCCATTTTGGATCCCCCCTGTAAAGCAAGTTATACTTATCAGTGCCCGCTGCCGTCCGCGCCCGCCGCTGCCGACATGCGATCCTCCATCTTCATTCATCTTCTTCCTGCTCTGTGCGCGTCGCAGGCAGTGACGTCATTACCGGCGACGCGCACAGGAAACAGGAAGAAGATGCATGAAGACGGAGGATCGGGATGTCGGCAGCGGCGGGCGCGGACGGCAGCGGGCACTGATAAGTATAACTTGCTTTACAGGAGACCGGAGCATGAGGGGGGGGGCCCTGCATTACTGAGGCTGCCTGTATACTACCACTGGGACTGCTGTATATAGGGCCCTGCATTACTGGGGCTGCAATACCACTGGGGCTGCTGTATATAGGGGCTGCAATACCACTGGGGCTGCAATACCACTGGGGCTGCTGTATATAGGGGCTGCAATACCACTGGGGCTGCAATACCACTGGGGCTGCTGTATATAGGGGCTGCTGTATACACCACTGGGGCTGCAATACCACTGGGGCTGCTGTATATAGGGGCTGCAATACCACTGGGGTTGCTGTATATAGGGGCCCTGCATTACTGGGGCTGCAATACCACTGGGGCTGCTGTATATAGGGGCTGCAATACCACTGGGGCTGCAATACCACTGGGGCTGCTGTATATAGGGGCTGCAATACCACTGGGGCTGCTGTATATAGGGGCTGCTGTATACACCACTGGGGCTGCAATACCACTGGGGCTGCTGTATATAGGGGCTGCAATACCACTGGGGCTGCTGTATATAGGGGCTGCAATACCACTGGGGCTGCAATACCACTGGGGCTGCTGTATATTGGGGCTGCTGTATACACCTCTGGGGCTGCATATACCTCTGGGGCTGCATATACCTCTGGGGCTGCATATACCTCTGGGGCTGCTGTATACTACCACTGGGGCTGCTGCTGTATACTACCACTGGGGAGGCTGCTGTATACTACCACTGGGGAGGCTGCTGTATACCTCACTGCTGGGGGTTGTATACCTGTGCTGGAGTCCACCCTCGGCTTATACACGAGTCAATAGATTTTCCCAGGTTTTGGGGGCAAAAGTAGGGGGGTCGGCTTATACACGGGTCGGCTTATACACGAGTATATACGGTAAGTATAAATGCTTATTTTCAACTCTAACATTACACTATTAGCTTAGGCTGCTTTCACACAGCGTTTTTTGTGGATCCGTTGGGATCCTTGATTTTGAAGGACTCGACGGATAGTCACAAACGCTTCAAATCGGATGCCATTCATCCGATTTAATATAGGATCTGTCAAATTGATCCAATAAAAAAAATCAGACCGATGGCATCCGATTTGAAGCGTTTTTTTCATCGGATCTGTGTTAAATGTCCGTCTGTGGGAGGTGTTTGGAAGGTCTTTGGGAGGTCTGTGGGAGGTCCCAGTCGGAATCGCGCATACCCAATAACCAAAATCGGATCCGATAACCGATCCGATTTTTCCACCGTCCAATTTACATAGGACCCCATGTTATTTGCTATGGATCACATCGGATCTAATCCTGTCAGATGAACCCAAAACCGCAGCAGTCTGATTCTGGGCGCCGGAAAAAAATCGAACAGAATCGGATCCTACAAAAATCGGATGCCATTACAGGGAACCTGACCCCAGAAGCGGACCCCCCAGCATCTTTATACCTGTCCCTGCACCCCCTCCTATCATTGCTAGCCATCCCCTTTTGCATAAAAAAACGATTTGGTAAAGATGAGAAATGAGGTTATATTATCTCGCCCTGTGAGGCTTCTCTGTTTTTGAGAAGCTGCAAAAGGCGGTCCTGGCTGGCTCTCCCCGCTGCTTGCGTCGTAATTATACACACCTCAATGGGCGTGGTAATAAGCTCAGAGCCTCTGCTCGTCATCCAAGGGGCGGTACAGCCGGTATGACGCAATTTTCGTTATACCGGCTGTACCACCCCTTTGATGATGCGGTGAGGCTCAGAGCTTGTTAGCACGCCCATCGGGGCGTGCATAATTCCGCTGCAGGCGGCAGGGAGAGCCAGCCAGGACCGCCTTTTGCAGCTTCTAATAAACAGAGTAGCCACACAGGGCGAGATCATATAACCTCATTTCTCATCTTTACCAAATCGTTTTTTTATGCAAAAAGGGATGGCTAGCAATGATAGGAGGGGGTGCAGGGACAGGTATAAAGATGCTGGGGGGTCCGTTTCTGGGGTCAGGTTCACTTTAAAGGCAAATCCGATCCGATCCGTGCCCATAGGATAACATGGGGGCCAAATCGGATCCGTGGCTGTCTGTTTTACAATGGACAGCCACGGATCCAAGAAAATCGCTTTCTGAAAGCAGCCTTAGACAGGGATGCTTAGAATAAGAATATGAAGCTGCAGGGACAGATACTGATAGCTTGAGGAGCATAAACTAGCTGACTGGTTTGCTTTAACTAAACGCCTCATATGTCCAAATGTAATGAAACTGATGTAGATGCAATATAAGTTTGATATATTGCTATACCGAATGTGGAAACAACATTGAATTACGTATTTACGCTGCAGTAATCCTATACGGTAAAGCAAATAATACTAGTAAATGGTTTTTCCCCCGGCTTGTGTGGGAGAAGAAATGATAAGGGACTGTCAAATGGGTGAATGGAAAATTGGGACATTGTATGAATGATGGCAGTCTCTGTAGAGCCCTGCCAGAACAAAAAATACATGACATCAAATTACAGATATTAACAGGTTAATAAACACATTCCCTACAGAATACAGCCTTCTGACAACTCAGACAGGCTGAACAGTTTAAAGGCAATGTTTCTTGTACATGTCAGCCTGCAGGCACTGGGACACACTCCTCTGGGGTCAGTGTGGGAGAGCTCTGCCCTCCCAACCATCAGTCCAGACACACAGCACCCAGCTGGGGAGTGCAACCGGCAACTAAACAACTTCTCCGGAGAAGACAGATATATCTTGTTTAGTAATGAGGAAAAAATGCTGCGAGGAGGGGATTGATGGGGGATGATTTGAAGATGGTCTGGAAAATACAAACAGCTTGGGCTATGAAGGGCAGAGGGAAATGATGAGGGCGTCCAACACAGGAAGTTTACTGCAGGAGCTGTGTGAGCGAAACGACGGCACGTCCGCAGGTAGGAAGCGGAGGAGTCCTCCTGGGATGGAGCTGTGGTGCCTGAGCAAGACTGGTATGAAAACAAAGCTTTATACACCATGCGTGAAATTAAATAAGATGTCACTTCAAGTTCAAGCTAAAAATATAGACCACTGTCCAAAATGCATTCAGTTTCTGGGGAATATATGAAAAACACATGTGCATGATAGTAATACCACACACCTGGAGGATGCAACAGAAACTCATCCAACCTCTAGATAACTTCAATTATATAAGGATTTTAAAAAGGTCTACTGGGAGGATTTCCTATTGCATACCCTCTGATGGATGCCACTGTACAGACATATAGTGGCATCTGTCGTCCAAAGGCTCTTACGGCCCCGTTAGACAGGGAAACATCTCCGGCAAAATCGCCGGCAACTCACGGGAGTGTGCACATTTTTGGACGCTAGCCAAGATCGCTGGTGAGCTGTCAGACGAGGAGAAATTGCCGGCAATACAGCGGCGATGTTGAAAGCAACTATCGCTGCCAGGGTTAAGTTCAACCCTGGCAGCGATCCTTAACATTGGACTCAATGGAGGAAGTTGTTTGCAACATTGCTGTTGCAATGTCAGACAGGGCGATTCAGGCAGATCGTCTGAGCAACATCGCCAGGTTTCAGGACATTGTCCTGAAACCAGGCGATGTTGCTGAAGCAACTATCGCCGTTGAGATCACCCTGTTACACGGGGCAACTCACCAGCGATGTCGCTTCAAAATGGCAACGCCCCTGAGTTGCCGGCGATGTTACTGGAGATGTTTCCTTATGTAACGGTACCTTAAGGGTATGTGCACACTGGGCGGGTTTTCGGCGGTTTACCTGTGTAAACCGCCGTTTTGCATACATTAGTTTTATTTAAATTTATGTTAATCCAAACCGACGTTTGGATTAACATTGAAACTAATGTAACCCGCCCAAGCCTGTGCACATACCGGCGGTTACCTAGCGTCATCCGTTGCTAACCCGCAGGTTTCCCAGCGGGTTAGCGAAGAATGACCATGTTCTAAAAAACGGCCGGTTCTGCAGCGGCTGCAAGCAGAATCATGTGCTGCTTCCAGCCGCTGCAGAATCGCCGCCGAGAACCCGCTGGGCAGCCGCCGGATACCGCCCGGCTCCCGCAGCTCATACCCGCCAAGAAGCCGGTGCACGGCGCCGGATCTTCCTGGCGGGTCCCGCCAGCAGCCGCCGACCGAACCGCCGGGTAATGTGCACTTACCCTTAGAGCTATTCTAAAGTTGGGCCTTGAGCAGTACACAGCTTTGCAGTCTCCTTACTTCCTTGTGGCTGGGGGGCGAGCACTCTTTCCTGAGTGACAGTTCCGGTTCAGTAGCATTGCCCTACTGCTGACTTTCTGCCTGCCACTGTGACAAATTAATGGTCTGTCAATACTTATTCTGAAATCATTACAAATCACTGAAATTATTACAAATCACTAACTATATAGCATCTATGGTTCAATTTCTTTTGCTGTGTAGATTGGTTGGGTTGTTACCAACATCTGTTGAGTAATTCAAGTCAAAAGCACTTTTAGGAATATCACAAGTTAAAAGGACAACACATGCTCGGCCCTATTGAAACAGGAACTGCCAGTTGGTCAAGTGTAAACGCCAAGCCACGGGGTGGTTGCTCAGCCGAACAGTCCCAGAGGAGGGGAAAGGAATATATCCATGTCAATAGAAAATTTGCGGCACCCACCTCCGGAGTAAAAATTGATAGCTTTATTAAACCATTTACAACAATTCTTTGGGTGGTGATAGCAGCAAGGGGGAGAGGGAATAACATGCAGCAGGTGTAGAAGAAGCTCAAACCACATCAATTTTGCGCTTCTGTGAGTCTGACATGTAATTACTATGACCTCCTCCATCATTTTTAAGGACAGCACCAAGTCTTTAAGGCTTAGAATATACAGAACAAACAATTGAATTCTACCTTTTTCCATGTTTCAAAAACCAATTCCTTTAGAGCCTGGATGCTGCACAGAGAGCGATGACAACTTGTCCCTTCAGAATTCCCCAGAGGCTTTTTGGATGGGTTCAGATTAAGTGACATAGATTCCAAAAGGGAGTACACCCCTCACATTTTTGTAAATATTTTGTTATATCTTTTCATGGGACAACACTGAAAATGTGACACTTTGATACAATGTAAAGCAGTCAGTATACAGCTTGTATAACAGCGTAAGGGGCCTTTCACACTTGCGTTTTTTTCCTGATTTGGAAGATCAGGAAAACACCTGATTCTTACAGGATTCATTTTTTTTGCCCATTCTCTTTAATGATTTCAGGAGAAAACATGAAGCAACAAGATTCTACCTGACAAAATGAATGGGCAAAATACTGTAAGAATATATTCAAACCACCCAGAAAGGTGAAAGGCCCTCCAAAACTAATGATTACTTCAAAACACAAACTCAAAGGAGTCAGGCCAGATCAAAATGCAATATCAATTTATTACAATACAAACACTATGTAAAATGACAGTCAATGAGGTACACAGAAGGAGGACCACATGAAATGATTAAAACCACAATCCAGTTCAATCTTCAGATGTAGCAAACAACATATGTAATCAAAACGAATAAGTGCCCCAAAACGGATGCACCAAGTATACCAAAGGTGAAGCTACACTATCAATGTCAATCATGGGTCCATTTAACTTACTGCGACCGCCCCGACGCGTTTCGCACCAGCTTCTACAAAGGAGAAGCTGGTGCGAAACGCGTCAGGGGCGGTCGCAGTAAATGGACCATGATTGACATTGATAGTGTAGCTTCACCTTTGGTATACTTGGTGCATCCAGTTTTGGGGCACTTATTCGTTTTGATTACACATGTGATATTTGATTACATATGTTGTTTGCTACATCTGAAGATTGAACTGGATTGTGGTTTTAATCATTTCATGTGGTCCTCCTTCTGTGTACCTCATTGACTGTCATTTTACATAGTGTTTGTATTTTAATAAATTGATATTGCATTTTGATCTGGCCTGACTCCTTTGAGTTTGTGTTTTGAAGTAAAAAATACTGTAAGAATCAGGTTTTTTCCTGATCTTCCAAATCAGGAAAAAAATCACAAGTGTGAAAGGCCCCTAAATTTGGTGTCTTCTAAATAACAACACACATCCATTAATGTCTAAACTGCTGGCAAAATAAAAGCTAGCACAATCCTACTGAAAATGTTCCTCCCCTTGTTATGCAACATATTGTTCCAAGTTCTCAGGTGTGACTGGGGAGCAGGTGTATTACATTTGGCATTAAGGCCCCGTTACACATAGCGATGTTCCAGCGATCCGACCTGGCCAGGATCACTGGAACATCGCTGTGTGGTTGCTGGTGAGATGTCATACAGACAAACTTACAAGCGATCACCCAGCGATACGCTGACACCCGACAGTCGTTGGGATCTGTCAGGTTCTTGGCCGTAGAATGGGGATCGCTGGTCGTTGCCCCTGTCACACACAGCGATCCAGCATGCCCAGCGGGAGATCACCAATCAAAAAAATGCTCCAGGCCATTCATTAACAATCAGCAATCTCCCAGCGGGGGATGATCCCTGCTAAGTGTCACAGACAGCGATATCGCTGGCGATGTCGCTGCTATGTCACAAAACCTGTGACATTGCGGCAATATTGTTAGCGATATCGCTATGTGTAATGGGGCCTTTATCGCTCACACACTCTCATATTCGTCACTAGAAGTTCAAAATGGAAAAAAATGATCGGAGGATGTGAAAAAAAAATATTGCTGTACATACAGATTATAAGATTATGAGCTATAAGAAGGCCAACACTCTGAAACTGAGGTGTAGCACGGTGGCCAAGACAATACAATGGTTTAACAAGACAGGATCCCCTCAGAACAGGCCTCGCCATGATCCACCAAAGAAGAGTAGCACACGTGCTCAGCGTCCTATCCAGAGGTTGTCTTTTCACAATCGACGTATGAGGGCTGCCAGCACTGCTGAAGATGTTATACGGTGGGGGGTCAGCTGTCAGTGCTCAGACCACATGGGGCACACTGCATCAAATTTGTCTGCATGGCTGTAATCCCAGAAGGAAGCCTCCTCTAAAGACAATGCACAAGAGATTTAACAAAAAGACCCAAGGGTTAAGTTAGACATAGTCACAGGACAAATCTCCAAATACATATCAACACAAGAGAACCTGGATTTTGTGTATCCTTATAAAGGTCAGTTGAAATAATGGTTCAAGAGATGGATTATTTGCAAGTGCTATGATTTATTGTGATGCCATCAATTGAGAAATAAAGAACTGGTCCACAAATAACAGATATAAACATCAAAATAATGATATTTCATGGGGATAGACAAAGAACAGCTGAGAACCATCGTGATACCTAAGGTGCAAAGAGGACAATGCCCATGATGAGTCACTCACCCATCACTAAAGAGTGTTATGGATACAACAGGTCCGTGTCTTGGGCGCAGACCCCGACACATTTTGTTGCTTCTTCCTGGGGGCTGCGATGGTTGTTTCTATGTATACATGACTCTGATGTATGTGACTTTGTCTGTATATTTACATTACCAAGTGTATCTGTAATTCTACTGCCTGAGTGTACCAAATATCATTGTAAAGGACCTTGCCCTGTGCACTTTATCACTGTGTACCCATTGCCACCTGTGTGTGGTGTCAGCTGTCCTTTGTCTATCCCCATGAAAGATCATTGTCTTGATGTTTATATCTGTAATTTGTGAACCAGTTTGTTACTTCTCAATTAATGGCATCACAAGAAATTACAGCACTTGCAAATAATCCATCTCTTGAGCCATTATTTGAACTGACCTGTATAATACACAAAACTCAGGTTCTCTTGTGTTGAAATGGACAAGAAAGCCTGCAGTTTACCAAAGACAAGCAGAGTAAAGACATGGATTACTGGAACCACGTCCTGTGGTCTGATGACATCAAGATAAACTTATTTGGTTCAAATGTTGTCAAGCGTGTGTGCCGGCAAAGAGAAGTGTGTCTTGTCTACAGTGAAGCATGGTGGTGGGAGTGCCATGGTTTGGGGCTCATGAGAGCTGCCAGATGTGGCTGGCTAGAGTTCACTGAGGGAACCATTAATGCCAACACATACTGTGATATACTGAAGAACAACATGATCCCCTCCCTTCAGAAGCTGGGCCACAGAACAGTATTCCAACATGATAATGACCCAAAACTCACCTACAAGACGACCACTGCTTTGTTAGAGAAACTGAGGGTAAGGTTGCTGAACTTGACTAGCATGTCTCAACATAAATCCTACTGAGCATCCTCAAATGAAGGGTGGAGGAACACACGGTCTCTAATTTGGCCATTTCCACTTAAGAGTTGTACTCATCTTAGTTGCCAGCAGTTTAGGCATTAATGGCTGTGTGTTGAGTTATTTAGATGGCACACCAAATTTACACAAGCTGTACACTGACTACTATACATTTTATCGAAGTGCCATATCTTCAGTGTTGAAAAGTAAAGATATAATAAAATATTTACAAAAATGTGAGAGGTGTACTCACTTTTGTAATATACTATACTTGGCCACTAAATCACTTTCAACCTGCTGTTCTTCAGAAATGCAACAGATGTGTTTTGGATCATTATCATGTTGGAAAATGCAGGTCTACCAAGGGCACAGAGTGACGGTACCATCTTCTGTTTCAGAACAGTACATCTGTGGATTCATGATGCCATCAATGAAATTTAGCTCCCTGACACAATCAGCCCTCATGCAGCCCCACATAAGGACACTGCCACCACTCAATCTGAGTGCACTAAGTCTCTGTTTTAGCCCTTCAAATGAGCATAAATCCCACCCCAAGTCAGTACATAAAACCCTGCCACCACGCATCAAGGGCTCAAGGTGAGGAGTATCTTAAACATATTAATGTCCAACAGTCAAAATGCCACACTCTCTGAAAGGCTAAGGATTCTTAAATAAGTTTGGTCCTTATATTTTCTAAAGTACAGTGCTAACAAGAAAAAAACTAAAAACTGAAATATAAAGCTATATACAAATAAGCAAAACAGTTCTACAATAAAAATTGAGAAACCTAAATGTTTTTGTCTAAAGTTATTCTTCTGTTTCCTTGAGAGCAAGAGAAAAGGTTTATGGATGACATCCAACTCACTCTGACCCAAACATGCAAACACTTTTCCATTGTGTAACCCATCTTTTATATTCCTGGTCCGGGACTTAAGTTTCAAGGACAGACTAGATTGTAATTTTGAAATTGCTGGTCTGTACCTAGACGATGGGCTAATTGGAGGAGAGGGACCTTGTGTATTAAATACTTTGTTTCTTTCACCCATCCATATAGTAAATAGGAGTGCAATGAGCACGGGTCTCAAACAAGTGGCTCCTTAAGCTGCATCATGCAGCCCACAGGCATCATAGCAGTGAAGACTGTGGCCCAGGTCCAGGCAGCTGCCAACGCCAGTGCTTCATTCCAGTCGAATGTATATCCCTGGACGCACATTCAGTTGAATTGTATTGTAAAGCAGAAACAAGTTCTCTGCAACACCAATACCAATACCAGCCCCTGGCTAATCGGGCCAGCAGCTGATGTCTGTGTGCCAGCGAATAACATCACTGTCATGCACTGCTCCGGTTACTGAAGAGGAAGCTCACACATACAAACACCGGTGTGGAAGCATCCAGTTGCACCTGGTTTATTACCTTTTTTCCTGGATCCGGATTTAAATTACATACCTCCTAGGGGGATCGTGTCATTTAGAACTGTGTTCTGGGCATGCGCAGACAAAAAACCCAGACCCACCATCTGGATCCAGCCATTTCCGGATTCTGTAGAGTCCTATTTTAGTCGTCACCTTTTGTCCTGGACACAAAAAAGGCAACATGTTGCGTTTTTGGTCTCAGGCAAAAAACTATGACTACCGGGAACTGGGAATAACTGAATGTACACACAAGTTGCTGTGTGATTTTCAACGGGGCTGAAAACGGCTGCAGGGGTGCATCCAGTTTAAGCTGGAATCACATAGATACCGAAAAACGGTAAATTTGTAGTCTATAAAATAATCCAGAGAAGGAAAATGAACACTTTAATTCATTGATTAAGGCAACAGATTGGCAAACAAGCCGTCAAAGTAAATCCCACTGCTGGTTGATCTCAAGTGATTGCTAAACTCATCAAGCCCTTTATTTATTCAACAAGCCCCCAAACTAGACAAGAATGTTACATCTCAAAAGTGGCAGCAGGAAGAGCGAGACTAACACGATTACATAGTATTCTCCCAGGGTCTCCTAAATATCATGTATCTGTGTTCGCCATACAGAAAGCTCATCCATACATTCACACATTTTTTACATTTGATATAATTATATTCTAGAATTAGGAGGAGGGGGCCTTGGGGAAATTCTGCAGAGCAGGCAATTACAGAAAGATAAATTCTCTTCTTCAGGGAACTGTCAGGGCTGAAGCAGCTTCGCTCCACACTGAAGTGGAAGCTTCGGGTCATGCTTGGTTAACTTGAAACAATGCCATCACCTAAAGCTGCTGATCTTATCAGAGTGTCTCGCAGATTGCCGCAGATGTGCAGCGTGGCACTGGCCTGAAGTTTTGAAACCTGGACGGGTGCCAGCGACACAAACAAGACGCTTGGTCGGAAAAAAAAGATGAGGTTAAACTTATGGCAAATTAATACACTATTTATTTGCCAGCAAAGGAGTAAAAAGGCCAAAACTAGACGACGCATCAGAAAAATGGTGCCTGGGTGTTTATGATGGAAACTGGCTGTTGCCAGCCCCAGCGTTCCCACACATTCCAGCCACATCTCATCACACCACCTATCCGATGCCTGAGGACACCATCTCTGAAGTCAACTTGGCCTATTTAGACATCAAGGAATGGTCTTCACCATACAGAACAAATGACAAAATTAAAAGTATCCACTAAGCAACAGACCTGCAAGAAGAGTATGTAGCACATCTATACCTTCCCTCATGACACAACATCACGGCTTATGTGAAGTTACGTGAAGTTTGGTTTACCTACTCCATGTACCTCATACATATGCAGTCCTAAAAATACTCAAAATTAGTAACAAATAATGTCACAGAAAACACGCAAGCTCTCTTGTAATCTGCGAACTTTACAGCGCTTTTTCTGTCATTTTTTATATTTTGTCTTGGATCTCTGTATCCTTTGGGGCCACTGCCAAGAATTAGAGATCGATTTCTATTCTGTTGACTAGGAGCTGTTTTGCAGGACCCCTTCAAAGAGGTTTGTCAGCACAAACGGACCATTCAAACCAAGTACAGATAATCAGGGCATCATGGTGTGGCCAAACACTAAGGGCTCCTTCCATCAGTTTGCTTTCCCAACTATCTCCACACCCCTCTTTGATTGACATCTCTGGCTTTATTAAATAATAATAATAATAATAATAATTAATATTTACTCATTTATATAGTGGTATTTATCCCCTAGTGCTTTGCATACATTAAATCAGAGAAGGGAGGAGATAGATGGAAAACAATTAGACGGGAAGGTGCACTCTTTTGGCCACACCAAGGGTGCAATAAGCGCCTGAACTTGGTTTCAACAGTCTCCCATTAAGTTTTGTCTGAAGGCAGACAGTTTGAAAAACAAGATATGTACAGGGAGAAGGGTCCGAGCATTAGAGGAGAGCCTTTAGATGGCTCCCTTTGAGTTATTTCTACCACTTTAGCAAGATTAATGGGTCTCTCTCAGTTTGCATTAAATATCTGATAGGTTGCTAAATAATGCATCTTCACAATTCTTTGTGAGAAATAATTGATAAGATTTCCCCAGTATAAGATGTGTTTATTTTCTAGCTTGGACTCCAGGTGATAGCAGAGACGCAAGCTGATGTTGTCATCTAAAAGTGGTGATACACAATAGATGAGAGGAAAAACATTGATCAAATGTCCTTTAGGTAAATATTGTTACGACACAGCCATGCACATTGGTCATAAGTTTTTTAAAGCATAAATGCAGTACTATTCCATTCTTACCTTCCCCAAGTTCCTGTCCGCCGTATACAGCGATGTGTTACTACCAAGTATTGTGTGGCAATAGATCAGCTGACTGAGTCACATGGCCAGGTGGTCCTTCTGAGTTCTCGCAGGTCCTGTTACTGGTCTTCAGTGCCCGGAAGGAACACATTGCTGTAGTACGTCACAAAATCACCAGGGAGGGTTAGAAATTGGATGAGTGAGGGGTTGTGCTCTGAAAAGCCCAGTGAAAGCGCATTAAAAAAGCATCACAAATGGACTGTGTGAATACCAAACAGTTTGTGATGCATTTTTTTTCTTTATTACAATGGAGTAAATGGAGAAAGTGCAACAGAAAAAGGGAGCAATGATTGACGCTCATTTTTTGGATGCGCTTCCGGCACCACTAACGCAGCAGTCAAGAACGCCAACGTGGGCACTTCAATTTGAAAATCATATTCACTTTGATGGCAGATGCAGCGATTGATCTATTTTTGGTGCAGTTTATATGTAAATAACAAAAAAAAAAAAAAAAAAAAAAAAAAAAAAAAAAAAAAAAAAGCAGTACCCAAAGCAGATCAGTAATGCAGCAAAATGTACCAGTGTGCACATAGCACCTAGTATAATGTGCATAGGCACCATAGCCAGGCACAGGAATGTGGGTGATCACAACACCAGTAGCTAATCACAATTAATACCTTTAATAAAAAAAAAACCCTGCATTGCTGGAGGTGCGGGGAAACACAGGAACCCTGTTACACATATTTTGGGCTTCCTCAAAAATAATACCCCTTTGGAGTCAAGTTAAAGTGCTGGTCCTCTATATAGAAGTGCACCTTGATTCCCCCGGTCCACCTCCAGGGCTTAGGGGTGTGGGGCATGGGCAAACTAGCCTCCAAATTACTGCTTCACATTCTCACAGCGGCCAGGTGCCTGATCGATCTTGGCTGGAAACAGATGAGGGCCCCGTTCCTCTAGAACCTCATGAGCAGAATATCAGATGTCAGAAGAATGGAACATCTGATTGCACTCCTGAATGGCTTTGGGTGGTTTGGCCTCCCTTAGGCGGCCGTCACACGCATCAATATCGCTAGCGATATTGCTAGCGATCACGTGCACGCGCGATCGCTAACAATATCGTTCACATCGCTGGTGAGCTGTCACACAGGCAGACTCACCAGCGATGTGGACCAGCGAGATCGCTGGTAACTATGGAACACATCGGGTTACTAGGCGCCGCGCGGCGCTTAGTAACCCGACGTTTACCATAGGCGGTCGTCACACGCATCAATTTAATGCACGATATCGCTTAAGCGATCTGCTTTTTGATCGCTTAAGCGATATGGTTTGTGCATCGCTGCGTGCAATCAAGCGATTTTACAATGTAAAATCGCTTGATCGTTAGATCGCACATTGGTGAGCCGGAGCTCATATCAAGTGATAAACGCTTGATCAATCTGCCTCATCATGGTGTGTGACACCACGATGAACGATCTCCCAGCGGCAGAGCCTATGCTGGGAGATGGTATCTATGGTAAACGTCGGGTTACTAAGCGCCGCGCGGCGCCTAGTAACCCCATGTGTACCATAGTTACCAGCGATCTCGCTGCTGCACATCGCTGGTGAGTCTGTCTGTGTGACAGCTCACCAGCGATGTGAGCGATATTGTTAGCGATTGCGCGTGCACGTGATTGCTAACAATATCGTTCTCGATATTGAAGCATGTGACGGCCGCCATAGATACCATCTCCCAGCATAGGCTCTGCCGCTGGGAGATGGATCATCGTGGTGTCACACACCACCATGATGCAGATTGATCAAGCGTTTATCGCTTGATATGAGTTCCGGCTCACCAATCTGCGATGTAACGATCAAGCGATTTTACATTGTAAAATCGCTTGATTGCACGCAGCGATGCACAAACGATATCGCTTAAGCGATCAAAAACCAGATCGCTTAAGCGATATCATGCATTAAATTGAAGCGTGTGATGGCCGCCTTAGGATTACTTCGCAACTGGTGAGGACATATAGAGTCCACGGACTTTTGGAACTACAACCCAATTCTTAACTCCTTTTCCCTCTTCTTCGCTGTTCTTTTTCTTCTTAACCCATCCCCCCCATCTTGTCTGTTTGTCATAAAATGTTACTTTTACTGTTATTGTAACTGCCACGGTTGGGTTAGTACTCATTAGGTCCAGGCAGCCTTACGGATAAGCTCGAGTCAACTCACGTGGCTCACCACACGTGGCCGTGGGCTCGGATTTCTTTTTGAATCTAATCTGATGCTTGCATTATTATGTTTATTGTTATATTTTTGTGTATTTGCCATGTATATTTGTCTGATGTTTTTTGGTTCTTAAACTTTAATCAACATTATAGTTAAAAAAAATACAAAACCCAGATCTCCACCACATAAGACATCTTAATAAGATTTAAAATTAAGAGCATTACTAGACACTTGATAAACCATTTCATACGAGTATTTTATTTCAGTAACAATGGTTTAAGGTCAACTGTAAAAATGTAAAATGTCCTGCCATCTATCACCATACATCATACTGTAACCATGCAGATGGTGAACAAATATTCTAGCCTTGTGTGGATGATATTTTGTAACCCACGGCTCACACATCCCTCATCTTCACTCCTCACCACGCACAGCTTCCTTATTTGCTTCAATATACCTTCCATATCATCAGACCAGCTCATTTCCTCTCAGGGTAAATGTGACAATAGACATGACATCTTATTATATTAGCCTTCACATGACCTTCTGGCACACCCCAAATAGTCCATTTTTCTGTGCCATCATTGTGTTTCCTCGCTGCATCCGCTACAATGCCCTGGGACACCCTGCTTTTCCTGTTTTGCACCATTAGAAACTAATATGTACCACGCACTAAATGATCCAAACCTGGCATCAAGGACACTGTAGACGTGTATGTGCCAATTTATATACAAGTATTTATAGTTTCTGATAAAAACGTTCTTAATAAATTATTGTCTTATTTTATCCAAACGATTTAAAAAAAAACAAAAACAAAAACAAAAAAAAAACCAATTAAGTTAAATCTAGTAACTGATGGAAGGCACAAAATTACAATAGAATATTTTATTTTTATATCTTTAGTGAAAAAAAAAGAATTGCATGCTCGAAGGGTAACATATCCCCTTGAGAATCTCTATTTTTTTTTCTTTTATATACTTAGTTTTATTCAAGACGTTTCACAATATAACAATTTACAAATACGGTGACAGAGTGAATGAGTTTACATCTATACCAAACTATCTGATTAGCCAGCCTGACTTATAAAAACCTGGGGCAACCAACCTACTATCCGCAACAGTTCAGCCAGACCAACCTTCAGGTTTGCCCCGTGTCATTTGCAACCAACACTAGAAGAGCAATCTGTAATGACTCAGATTAATGGAAAACCATTAAAAAAAAGACGATAAGAACATAGAAAAGGAAAGTAGAGCCAAGCGAGAAGAAGGGGGTAGCAGTCAACAAGAGAGAAGGACGTGAAAGAGAGAAAGGTATCTGGAAGGTGGGTGGGTTTGGCGTGGGGAAGAGAACCAAGAAGGGGTGGGGGGTGTCCCAAGTGACTATTAATACCCGCTTAAGTCCCTTCGAATAGGGCCTTTTATTCCTCTGTTCTGAGAACCTCTATTTATCTGCAGATGTACGGTAAATAAAAACCCTTTACTAGCCAGCTTAGGCTGGTTTCACACTGGCGCTTTTTTTTTTTTTTTATCGGAGATTAAATGCAGGTAAAAGTTGCATCGACCAGGATTTCCCCGGAATTGTAAAAACTGATGCCCCTGCACCAGTATCATCACTGATCACCGATCTCACGGATCAGAGATAATACCAGTGCAGGAGCATACAGTTTCTACCAGCTGCATACCTGTTTCCACCAGATCTGGGGACAAATGACATACCCCCCAGGGGGTGTGTCATTTGGAACTGCGTTCTGGGCATGTGTACACCAAAAACCTGGATTTGGTCCAGATCCAATGGGATTCGGAGTCCGCTGGAGAGCCCTACTTTAAATCAACCCATTGTGCCCCGGATCTGGGTGCTTCCAGGTTTTGTCACGGAGAGCAAAAATGCATTTTTGGTCTCAGTGAAAAAACTGGTGACACCCAAATCTGGGGTAAATGGGAAGAACTGGATGCAGCCGTAAGTTCATCCGGTCCCACTGAAAGTCAATGGGCCAAAAAATGATGCGCGTGCATCCAGTTCAAGCCGGAATCACACGGATGGCAACAAAACACCAGTGAGAAATCAGCCTTACAGGAAGAGCAGATACAGGGAGAAAATGGAATGTATGTCCTCCCTACAGCCACTCATTTACAGTCTAAAGTCATTGCTCCCTACATAGTTGACTGACAGCCTATTCTGCAGTGTATGTGTTTAGTGCCTATGTGCAGATCAGGCTGTCAATTACAACGTCAGAGGAGTGATTACCACATTGACTATATTGTGAGCAGCAACTGTTACAGCCACGATACTGAAAGTGAGTGGTGGCAAGGAAAACAAATCTTTGTTTTTCTAAAAATTGCTGAGCTTTCAGAAAGGCCAGCAACAGGGAATTTATGTGCCATTTACCTGCAGATTAACCCTAGATAAAGGTCACTAGAATCCTTTAAGATTATTTAATATTCTGCATGAAAGGGGCTGTCCGGTCTTAAACTACAAGTCTGCAGTTACTCTATGTGACCGCAGCATTGTGAATCCTCATAACATGTGTGGTGAAGATACTCCGGTCCTGGCCTTGGCAGTCATGTGACCAAAAGCATGCAATATGCATACTTCCAGCCATATTCCAACTGGAATGTTTCCAGCCTAGCGAAATACATTTCCATTGAGTGGGTACGTGCCCATCCATTCGTAATATGGCCAGGGTATGAATATTGCATACTTGCATTCAAATGACCACCAGCTCCCTGCACCAGCGCAGTGTGGCCAATGTGAGAATTTACAAGTCTGGAGACTTGGAGTCTAAGGCCAGAGAACCCATTTAAGGATTTCCTGTTATTACTACTGGAAATGTATGATAAAAATTGACTAATAGGTGTTAGTTTTTCTTTATGAATATGTGTGCTGCAACAAATGCTGACATAGTCAGTAGTAAGTGTAAAGTGTAAGAAAGGGCACATCCTATTGACAAAGAATGGTAACACAATCTATTCATGCTTTTTCAGGAGGAATACCAGAACAACCTGAAAAGTACTAAAAGAAAAAAAAAAGATGCTGAAGTATTATTCTTTTTATGAAGAATACATGTATTTACTAAGGCTATATGCATATGATGAAGAGTATTTCAGTGAGCTTTTTACCCATTTGTAAGCTAAAACCAGTAGTTGAACAAATCATAGAAAAAGTATTATATTATAGATTATTATTATTATTATATTACACACTTGCACCATTTCTGCATTTTTCACCCACTACTGCTTTTGGCTTAAAAATATTGGAGATTAAAAAAAACTGACCACATAATGTGTGAACATGGCCTCAAATAAACAAACCAGGAAAGAAGACAGTTCTACATTAAATGGGTTGTCTGGTCTAAAATGATAATTCTGCAGTCACTCTGTGTGACTGCAGAATCATCAATCATCCCAGCACATGTACGCACAATATTCATAACTTTCCACTGGTACCAAAAAACTATGACTCTGCTTTGATCAGATGAAGCTGGGATCTGGAAAATGTAATTGCCCACCTCTGCGTAAATGAAGCTCAGACTGGTGTCCCTTTCCCAGCAAATGTTCTTGCTGTAATTACCTGGACAGAGAAGCTTCAATGGAGATGGAGGGGTTAGAGCCCTTTCCCTGTTATAATTAGTATTTTTCTCCTCAAGTACCTCCATCCTAAAGGGAATGGGTGGGGGGGAGGGGGAAAGGGGTCAGTCATGTGTATCCCAAGATTATAAAAATTACTGAAGGCAGTTCAAAAATAAGCCTTCATGCAACTCTATCATTCAAAAAATGAAGAAGTTACGACTCTAAGGTTTTTAGTTTTAAATTTATTTTGCCAGTTTTATTTTTTTAAAGTAGTAAAATGATTCAACAACTGAATATATACCACAGAACGTCTGTTTGGGGGTTTGCTTCTTCTCCTGCATGATGCAAAGTAATCAAAACATGGCAGTGTCCAACAGACAGAGAAGGCAAATGCTCACAAAGAAGGTCACAACTGCATGGCTGGAGAGCCAGAGCACAGGAGAGCCAGAACACAGGAGAGCAAGGGCATTGGAGAGCTAGGGCACAAAAGAGCAACAGCACTGGAAAGCCAGGGCCCAGGAGAGCCAGGGCCCAGGAGAGCCAGGGCCCAGGAGAGCCAGGGCCCAGGAGAGCCAGGGCCCAGGAGAGCCAGGGCCCAGGAGAACCAGGGCCCAGGAGAACCAGGGCCCAGGAGAACCAGGGCCCAGGAGAACCAGGGCCCAGGAGAACCAGGGCCCAGGAGAACCAGAGCCCAGGAGAACCAGGGCCCAGGAGAACCAGGGCCCAGGAGAACCAGGGCCCAGGAGAACCAGGGCCCAGGAGAACCAGGGCCCAGGAGAACCAGGGCACAGAGGAGCAGCAGCAATGGAGGAGACAGGGCACAGGAGAGCAGCAGCACTGGAGAGCCAGGGCCCAGGAGAGCAGCAGCGCTGGAGAGCCAGGGCCCAGGAGAGCAGCAGCGCTGGAGAGCCAGGGCACAGGAGAGCAGCAGCGCTGGAGAGCCAGGGCACAGGAGAGCAGCAGCGCTGGAGAGCCAGGGCACAGGAGAGCAGCAGCGCTGGAGAGCCAGGGCACAGGAGAGCAGCAGCGCTGGAGAGCCAGGGCACAGGAGAGCAGCAGCGCTGGAGAGCCAGGGCACAGGAGAGCAGCAGCGCTGGAGAGCCAGGGCACAGGAGAGCAGCAGCGCTGGAGAGCCAGGGCACAGGAGAGCAGCAGCGCTGGAGAGCCAGGGCACAGGCGAGCAGCAGCGTTGGAAAGCCAGGGCACAGGAGAACAGCAGCGCTGGAGAGCCAGGGCAAAGGAGAGCAGCAGCGCTGGAGAGCCAGGGCACAGGAGAGCAGCAGCGCTGGAGAGCCAGGGCACAGGAGAGCAGCAGCGCTGGAGAGCCAGGACACAGGTCATAAGCAGCGCTGGAGAGCAAGGGCACAGGTCATCAGCAGAGTTGCAGAGCTAGGGCACAGGACACCAGCAGCGCTGGGGAGCCAGGGGCCAGGATAGCAGCAGCAAATGAGAGTCAGGGCATAAAATATTAGCAGCGTAGTAGAGTATAGCGCTCCTGCATGCCAGGAGATGCGGTGTTCACCAGTGTGTATGAGAATATACCAAGCGAAGCTGCAGCTGTGACTGGGCGATTACCTCTTCCCCTCAAATACATGTATTTTTATTGTCCAGTGTCAGAGGGGTCCAATTAAAGAGAAAATTAGCAAATCAGGTGAACTTTATAAACAGAGAACATAACTATGCAATGGATGGTTCAAAAAGAAAAGCTATTCCAGAATAAGACGAGCAGCATCAATTTAAGAAGGTACTCAGCTTAAAGGTAAACAATCAGCAGGATTTAGGGCTATTAAGTGAAGCCAGTGTCTTACAGGCACGGGGATGCGGAATCCAATCATACCTTTACTTTGAATTATTCCATGTTTGACTGCAAAGAAAAATGTCATGAAACTGCTGGAAAACTGAGCAGCAGATGATTGATGTGTGTAACACTGCATCACTATTTGGGATTGATTGTCACTCCCCTGTGGGCATGCCTTTCTACTGTAAGTCAAACCCTCTCCCCCTCCCTCTTAGCTGTACTTTCTGTTTCAGTACTTTCAGATGAGAGTGAGGGGAGGGTCTAGCTTACAGCCAAAAAGCATGCCCGTGGAGAAAGGGGGAAGGGTGGAATGGTGTGGGAGGGAGTCATAAAAAGAAACAAACAAACAGAAAAACAATAGAGATGCAGTGCTGCACATATCAATAATCTGCTGCCCTGCTTTCCAGGAGTTTTAGGACTCTTTTCTGCAATCAAAAATGGAATCATTAAAGGGAACCTGTCACCTGGATCTAAGCCCCTACACTATCACTACCTGTCCCTGCACCTTCCTAGCAGCTCCCTATCTATCCCTCTCTGAGCTAAATCCGCCCTATAAAACTGCAGAAAAATAACTTATAACTTACAGAAGTCCCTGAGGCTGGGGACTGAGAAGGCGGCGCCAGGCTCCATTCAGCCCCTCCTCCATGCAGCAGCACACGCCCCGCTGGGCGGCGTTATTCTTTCTTCATCGCCGCCTCCTCCATTTGGAATCTCCCGCCTGCTTTACACCTATCATGTTGTGGTGATGCGACCTCGATGTGTCCCCTGACTGAGACACAGCATATAGGAGATTGTATCTTCTGCTCGGTAGCAGCACACACAGGGTGAGCTGCTACTGGAGCTAAGTGCTGATTGAAAGCACTGACACCCAGGTGTGCGGGTGAATAGGAGATGATATGAGCTGCCCTGGGCTGTGGGGAGGGGTGGAGTGTCTCAGGACAGCAGCAGGAGCTGCTGGGATTGTATGAGGTTCTACTCGGCTGTGCCCCGGTGTAACAGGCCAGACTAACCCCCCCGACCAGAATATACTCGGGGTTAAAGTGGCCTAGGCCAGATTATACCCCTCCGTATACCACAGCAGCTTTAGATCAGGGCTCCAAGCAACACATGGGGGCCCGAGGCAGCAGAAAGTGGCCCCAGGCAGCAGAAAGTGGCCCTACGCAACATACAGGGACCCCAGGCAGTGCTAGGGCCCCAGGCAGTGCTAGGGGCCCCAGGCAGTGCACGGGGCCCCAGGCAGTGCACAGGGCCACAGGCAGCACAAAGTGGCCCCAAGCAGCACAAAGAGGCCCCAAGCAACATACAGGGGCCCCAGACAGTACTAGGGGCCACAAGCTACACACAGGATCCCAGGCTACACACAGGGGCCCCATGCAGCATACAAGGACCCCAGGCAGTGCACGGGGCCCCAGGGAGTGCACGGGGCCCCAGGCAGTGCACGGGGCCCCAGGCAGTGCACACGCCCCAGGCAGCACAAAGTGGCCCCAGGCAACATACAGGGGCCCCAGGCAGTACCAGGGGCCCCAGGCTACACACAGGGTCCCAGGCTACATACAGGGGCCCCATGCAGCATACAAGGGCCCCAGGCAGTACAAAGGGGTCCCAGGCAGCGCATGGGGGCCAGAGGCAGCACACAGGGGCCCCAGGCAGCACAAAGTGGCCCCGGATGGCCCACTGCCTGGGGCCCCTGTATATTGCCTGTGGTCACTTTGTGCTGCCTGGGGCCCCTGTGTGCTGCCTGGGGCCCTTGTATGCTGCATGGAGCCCTTGTGTGTAGCCTGGGATCCTGTGTGTAGCCTGGGATCCTGTGTGTAGCCTGGGGCCCCTGGTACTGCCTGGGGCCCCTGTATGTTGCCTGGGGCCACTTTGTGCTGCCTGGGGCCACTTTGTGCTGCCTGGGGCCCCGTGCACTGCCTGGGGCCCCGTGCACTGCCTGGGGCCCCGTGCACTGCCTGGGGCCCCGTGCACTGCCGTGGGGCCCCGTGCACTGCCTGGGGCCCCGTGCACTGCCTGGGGTCCTTGTATGCTGCATGGGGCCCCTGTGTGTAGCCTGGGATCCTGTGTGTAGCTTGTGGCCCCTAGTACTGCCTGGGGCCCCTGTATGTTGCCTGGGGCCTCTTTGTGCTGCTTGGGGCCTCTTTGTGCTGCCTGGGGCCCTGTGCACTGCCTGGGCCCCGTGCACTGCCTGGGGCCCTAGCACTGCCTGGGGCCCTAGCACTGCCTGGGGCCCCTGTATGTTGCGTAGGGCCACTTTCTGCTGCCTGGGGCCACTTTCTGCTGCCTCGGGCCCCCATGTGTTGCTTGGAGCCCTGATCTACAGCTGCTGTGGTATACGGAGGGTATAATCTGGCCTAGGCCACTTTAACCCCGAGTATATTCTGGTCGGGGGGGTTAGTCTGGCCTGTTACACCGGGGCACAGCCGAGTAGAACCTCATACAATCCCAGCAGCTCCTGCTGCTGTCCTGACACACTCCACCCCCTCCCCACAGCCCAGGGCAGCACATATCATCTCCTATTCACCCGCACACCTGGGGGTCAGTGATTTCAATCAGCACTTAGCTCCAGTAGCAGCTCACCCTGTGTGTGCTGCTACCGAGCAGAAGATACAATCTCCCATATGCTGTGTCTCAGTCAGGGGACACATCGAGGTCGCATCACCACAACATGATAGGTGTAAAGCACAGATTCCAAATGGAGGAGGCGGCGATGAAGAAAGAATAATGCCGCCCAGTGGGGCGTGTGCTGCTGCATGGAGGAGGGGCTGAATGGAGCCTGGCGCCGCCTTCTCAGTCCCCAGCCTCAGGGACTTCTGTAAGTTATAAGTTATTTTTCTGCAGTTTTATAGGGCGGATTTAGCTCAGAGAGGGATAGATAGGGAGCTGCTAGGAAGGTGCAGGGACAGGTAGTGATAGTGTAGGGGCTTAGATCCAGGTGACAGGTTCCCTTTAAAGTAAAGGTATGATTGCACTGAGTATCCCAGGGTCTTCACTTCATTGGCTTTACTTTATAGACCTAAATCCTTCTGGTTGGTTCCCTGTAGGTAAAATAAAACCGATTGAGCTTCCTCTTAGGGATATGGACGCCTCTGGCATAATTTTTTTAAAACATTTTTCTTTTTAACAAATGCAATCACCTTACCTTTGAGCTAAAAATATTTTTTGCAATTGGGTTTCATTAAAATATTACCCAGTTTGGCCCTTACGGCTGTTTGTTTCTTTGCAGTCATTGGTGACTGCAGAATGATATTAACAAATAATCTTTAGCTCTGATGGGAAGTTAGGCTCCTTTCACATCACAATTTTTCTCCGCCGAGTGTCCCGCGATGCATTCTTCTCCAATGGCTTATTAAGGACCTGAATCAGCTGACTGGGCGGGGCAGCCCGATCAGCTGATTGGTCACATGATTGCATCAGCGCAGTTTAAATCACCCGCCGATTGGTTTTGGCGGGCGCGCGATTTAAACTGCTCAACTGATGCGGTCATGTGACCAATTAGCTGATCGGGTTTTCCCGCCTGGTCAGCTGATTCAGGTCCTTAAGCCATCGGAGATGAATGCATCGCGGGACTCACGGCGGAGCTGAGTATTTTTTTAAATTATTTTTAACACTTGCTTTATTTAATTTTATTTTCGTAACGTATGTAAATACATTGTGGAAGTGAAATAACACGGGAACAGAGCAGTTTTAGTGTACTGAGCATGCTCAGTACACTACATTTGGATCCGAGCTCCATAGGCCCCCCATGTTATTTGCCGCGGACCGCGTCAGATCCGATTCTGTCTGACTTGGTCCGCTGTGCCCAAAATCAGAGCAGTCTCCGATTCTGGGTACAGCGAAAAATCGGACACAATCGAATCTGTGACAATTTGGACACAATCGGATAGCCATACTGGACCAATCCGTGCCCATAGGACAAATGGGGGCCAAATCGGATCCGTGACTATCCGTTTTACAACGGATAGCCATGGATCCACAAAAAACGTGGATTCTGGCTTCTACTGAATTCCTTTGTGCTGATTTACGGTCACAAACCATATCAAAATAACATCTGAACTTACATTTGACAAAAATGAGAAGAGTTCAATAAAGGCTATATAAAGTTACAAGTGTTATAACTGGCTCACTTCTGGATTCTTACCCAACTCATTCTGCTTCCTGCAACGAACAGTCCAACAATAAAATAAGGCTATGTTCACACATGGTGTTTTTACTGCAATTTTTCTTCAGCAAAACCTGATCTCTTTACAGAAAAAAGCTAGGTTTTTGATGTTTTTTCACTTCCTTATTGCTCTCTGTGGGTGAAAACATACAGCAAAAATGCTGAAAGAGTTTATATGTTGCTTCTTTCAAAAATGAAGGAGGTTTCCATTTCAGTCGGAAAAAATGAGTGTCTGTGCGTGTTCATGAGATTTTTGGAATCTCATAGGTTTTGCTGAAAAAAAACGCCTGTGTGAACATAGCCTACATGCGCTGTCACACATAACGAGATCATAGGAACGTCACAGATTTTGTGACGCAACAGCGATCCCGCTAATGATGTTATGTATGACACGTACCAACAATCTGGCCCCTGCTGTGAGATCGTTGATTGTTACACACTGCTCTGGGTCATTTCTACGTCGTTGCACTCCTGTTGTGTTTGACAGGGACAATGACCAACGATCTCAATGCTACGCTATGGAGTGACAATTCCCAACGACCTCGGTATAATTCTGGATCGTTGCTGAAGTCGCTGGTGACATCGCTGGTGAGATACCTATTTGACATCTTACCAGCGATGTGAAAAACGACGCACCAGCGATCTCTGCACATCGTTATTGGGACGGATCGCTGGTGCGTCGTTATGTGTGACTGGGCATTAAGGCTACAGTAAGTAAACAGTGCAATGCTTTTGGTAAAACCCAATTGGAAATATTTTTAGCTCTAAATACATGTTTTTTAAGTTAAAATAAAAAAATCAAAAAGGCGTCAAAACACGTTACAGTATATTAAATCTATTTTCACTTCAAACTATTTAAAACTACTTTTTTTATTTACCTGGACAGGATTTCCTTTCATTCATTCATTCGATTTGTGTATTTGCTATAAAGTGGAGAGCATAGCAATTCAATACTTTGGTGAAGGGTTCTATACCTTTCTAAACCTTTCCAGTGATGGACCTAGTGAGACTAAACCATTACATAGAACTGCAGGCGCACAGCCGTTCATTAATGCAACTCATCACCAGATTATCTTTAAATCCCCCTCTGTGGTTTTATTTTATGGATCTGGTGCTAGTATCAATCTAAGGCACAGACCAAACAAATACTTGAAAAGTGAGAAAGGATTAGCTGGCTGGTAAAATGCTGGTCACAGCATGGAGCAAAAGTGGTTTGCATTGGCTACAAAGTGACACGAGACCATAGGAGAGCAGGAATATGATTACTGGAGCTGACTAAACGTCTTCATTCTAAAATGTTTAATCAGCAAACATCAAAGTCAGTCCTCTAAAGTTTCCCTGCCTAATAAAGGAGTGATGCCTTTGAGTCTGGGCCGGTAATGAGGGTGCTGAGAAGAGGGCCTGGGGTTGGCAAGCTGCTTTGTTTGTGGTCGGTAACAGATTGAGAAAGGCTTCTGCCAGTGTAAGAAGAGCTGACCTAAGAGCCAATGCTGAATCCTAACACCCCTGAGCATTCTAGAGGACTCGGACCAGGATTACACTTTTTTTTGCCCTTCCAGCAGCAAATGGATGATGACATGACACTACAATGGGGACCAGAGTATGGCTCAATTTGAGTATAACATTTTGGAGATCTTAAAACTTAAAAAGAACATTAGAGTTTTATTGCACAAGTCACTACAGCCTATATATTGCATCTTATTCAGCACATATAGACAGGTCTCTCCACCTTAAGAACAGCATCCCTGGTATTGGCTGAGGGCAACCCTGAAGGCTTCTTACAAGAAGAGGCAAAGACACTTCGCACCTGGCTGTACATTGGAAAGCTGCCAGCACAAACTGGCAGCGTACCAGCTACAGCGGACATTAATAAGGGAAGCTGTCATTCAGACGGCTTCTGTCATGCCCTAGGGCAGGGAATTACCTGTAAACTTCTCTCCTCTATAGTTCTCATCTATGCTGATAAGGAAAACTTGTTCCTCGAAGATCATAGAGAGATTGCTGCCAACATGAAAAGATCCAGTGCCCATCCACTATCTCAGCTCAACCAATAGTTTAGGTGAAACTTAAAACATTTCCTTTAATAGAAACCTATAGAAATGAAGGGTCTTGTTGCCCTACACTGCTCTTGAAGCACGTACCAGTCTAATCTGTCCAGGAACTATACTGCTTCTCATTCTCTATAACTCGTATATACTACTTTTAAGTGGGCAGGGATTTATCACCACCCTACCAGTACTATAAGTAAAAGAACTATTCTATTACTTCCCAGCATGCATTGCTTCCTACCACTGTGCAAAGTCTTGTCTGCCCTGAATTGAAAATGCATCGCCCTGTTATGCCTATATGAGGCAAGGACCCGCTTCCACTTTCGCTAATCCATCACTGCATCTCTGCTTACAGACTGATTACACTACACAACAGGCAGGGAGCAAAAAGTTACCGTAGATAAAACAAAGCCCTCTACTTGCACTTTGGAGTGGGTTTTCTTGGGTTGTCATTTGCTGAAACTAAACTAATATGGCTTGATTGGCTTATTTTTAATGCTTAGGTCTAGAATCTGTTGTATTTAGGCTTTTACTTAGCTTATTTGTGTGGCCATATCGAAACTTGAATATTATAAAAATAAACTTTAGAGCTAATATATGAAATACAACGATTAAAGCATTTTTTTTATTTCCTGTACTACAGATTGAAACAGATTACGTCTTCAGAGCATTGAATATCTGAAAAATCTACTGCACGTCTACCAAGATAAGGTCTGCAACCGTTTACCGTGATTACAGAACATCTGCACAATGACCTCTTACAATATTGTTTTGGATAAATATTAAAAGTATCATACAGCTCCTCTTATTTCTTTTTGCCAAATCGAATAGATTTGACAGAGGAGTGATGAGCAACCACTCTAAAATATGCTGTGTTTATCGGAGGCCCCTTAGGACTGCATTTGCTTGCAAGGTGAGATTACCACAGGTGCTGATTCCAGCAGGTTGAAAGGAGGGAAGCGGGGAGGTGGGTGCACAGTGGTCTCTGTTGGAACTTGTTAGAAGAAGAACGCTGAAGAAGAATCTATAGAACTGGATCTGATGGATGCATGGGACGAGCCCCAGCCGGCGGTTGTGACAGAGGCTGATAGTGCTGTGCTCTCAGGCCTACTACACATTCCACTTAACACTCCTCCGCTGTCATCTGTTGCTTTCTCCTCAAGCGTTCTTCAGGGCTCATGTGGCTTCAAGCAGCCTCACACCTGCACAGACAGGTCCTATTTCCTAAGGGAAGAGTGGGTACGATAAAGGAATCAGATATCAAAATGTACCGATTCACTTCGTACAGCAACTCATCTGGAAACCACATACCAATATTGGCTGCTGCTCAAATAGGCTGTGGGGCAGACCAGCCCTTCACATGCAAGGTCTTCATATTAATTGAAATAATTATTGTGGCCAACAAGATTACTAAGAGACAGAAACAACAAACTGTATATACAGAAACTGGTCCATTGTATCACCAAATGTCTAACCAGAGATATCAACAGCTTATGAACCACTAAAATCCTTCACCTCTGAAACGCATCAACATTTAGATGCTCAAAAAGGTTTCTGGAATAATATCATGCTGTGGCTTGCTTTAGTGAAAAGTAATGAATCATTTTTATCAACTTCCCTTGCTCAGTACACACCACCACATTGCTCAGTCTTGTGACAGTATCATGTGATCCTGATTTCACGGAATGCCGAGCCCAAGATTGGTCTGAGCAGTCAAATGCGTGTGTAGGGTTACGCCACCATCAACCAATCAACAGCTTAATGAACCCACTAATAAATCCTTCCACCCTCTGAGAACGCATCAACATTATAGAGATGTACAAAAAGGTTTTCTAGGAATAAGTATCCATGCCTGTGGGCTTGCTTTAGGTAAAAGTAATGAACTAATTATTACTCAACTTCCCTTGCTCCAGTGACACCACTCCACCATTGCTTCAGTCTTTGTTGACAGTATGCAGCGGTGATCCTGATTTACGGAATGCCGAGCCCAATGATTGGCTGCAGCAGTCAAATGCGCTGTAGGCGTTACGTCAACGCTGCAGACGGTCAACACGGTAGATGTGCAGACGATGCTCATCAAGCCGGCTAGAGTGAGTAACAGCTGAGTTTATTATTTTCAACCTCTCTGATATTAAACACATACATTTTTTTATTTTTTCTATTGATGTGCTGTACAAGATCTTGTTTTATATAGTAGTAATATTTAATTTACTTTTCTGCACTTTGAGTACATAAAATGACTGTCACTTACGGTACATAATTATTGTTGTGGAGCACATATGTAGAAAAAAAAAAAAATTATATAATATATATACTATATATATATTTATTTTTTTTTGTTAATTCATAAAAGGAGCCTGTCATATTGCTTTGCTTTTTAACCCCTTAGTGACGAAGAAATTTGTCATTTTTTCACTTTCGTTTTTTCGCTCCTCGGCTTCCAAGAGCCATAACTCTTATTTTTCTGTCAGCATATGACGGCTTGTTTTTTTGCGGGACGGGTTGTACTTTCAGATGCAATAATTTGTTTTACCCTATAATGTACAAGGAAATTGCAAAAAGATTCCAAGTGCAGTGAAATTGCAAAAAAAGTGCAATTACACGTTTGTTTTTTGGGTTTGTAGTCGCAGTGTTCACTATATGGTAAAACCGACTTGACCGTGTGATGCCTCGGGTCAGTACGAGTTTGTAGATACCAAACATGTATACCTTTTTCTGGTATCTAGGTGGTGGAAAAAAATTCAAAAGCATGAAAAAAAAAACAATGCACTTTTTGCGCCATGTTCTGCGACCCGTAGCGTCCTCATTTTTCGGGATCTGGGGCTGGGTGACGGCTTATTTTTTGCGTCTCGAGCTGACGTTTTTAATGATACCATACTTGGGTGGATGCGTTGTTTTGATCGCCCGTTATTGCATTTTTTAGCATTGTTGCAGTGACAAAAAAAAAAGGAATTTTGGCGTTTGAACCATTTTTTGCGCTACGTAAGTTTAAGGCTCTCATTATTAGATTCTTTATATTGATAGATCGGGCGATTCTGAACGCGGTGGATACCAAATATGTGTATTTTATTTATTTTTTTAATACTTTTATTGTGGATGGGAGAAAAGGGGGGTGATTTGAACTTTTATGTTTTTTTTTCAACTTTGTAAAAACTTATTTGCTTATTGATTCTTACTTTTACACAGCCTGTGAGAGGCTGCACAGTCCCCGATCGCTTCTACACATACAGATGAGCGGCTCTCTTGTATGTGTCAGATCGCGGACCGTGTGGTTTGGGAGCCGCAACCACACTAGGAATGCTCAGTGACAGGCTCGGGGTCAAGCCAGACCCGCCGTTACGTCAGCAGGGAGATCCCGCATACTATCGCAGATTCTCCCGAGCCTCGGAACGGGCTGCCCGTCCGACTCCCTTTGATCCTGCTCTCAGAGATGAGGCGCGGATCTAAGGGTTACAGCACGATCGGATGGCGGGACCGATTGGTGCTGTTAGTCGACATCCAGCTGGCAGATCAGCTGAGATCGGAGTTTGAAAGTGAGCTCCAGCCCAAGCTCACTTCAAACACCGGGTAATGACTACCTGACGTCTAGAGACGCAAGGCTGTCATTAAGGCGTTAAACCACCCCAATGTTATTTAATCATGCACTGTGCGTCACTAACCTGGTTTTAAAATAAATAAAATCCATGGCTAGGGTCACACATAAGCCCTTGGTCCGTTTTTGGCATCAGTTTTTGCATTTTTTTTTGTAAGTACAAAAACTGATGCAAAAACTGATTATATGTAATAAATACCCTTTTCAGCACCCAAAAAAGTTCCTAGGAGGTTTTTTAAATTCAAAAACGTTGGTAGGAATGTTTTTGGGTGCAGTTAAAAAAAAAAAACAAACAGATCCGTTGTTTTTTTTTTTTTTTAACATGGGTCCCTACGGAAAAACAGATCCGTTTTTTAGAGCATTGTTTATGTAAAAAATGGCAAATTCCCCAAAACGTTCAGGGACACAGGAGGCACATAATGCAGCCTAGGAAAAACAGATTGGTCATGGAAAACACTTCCAAAAAACGGATTGCAATGTGTGACCCTAGCCTATTTATCATAAAAAAAAAAAAGCCTTTTAGACGTTTATATGTTTGCATTAGGTATTTTGTACAGTCACTGGGGTGGATACTTCAACTGGGAATCAGTTACATCAATCCACATTCAGTTATGCTGTTTTTTTTTAAAAAACAAAGTAATGCCCCCTCTCTCGAATCGTAATATATTAACATTACTTAAGGACCTTCAGAAATTCACATGTGCTGTAGAAGGACCTGTGGTGATGTCACGACCATCTGACTATAATGGGCGGAGCTAAGCAGGCCTGACAAGAGGGAAATGTAGGCTTAGCTCTGCCCATTACAGGCACATGGTCGATATCGGTAGCACTCCCTGGAGACTCCAATATAATAGATGAAATTTGATTGTATTAAAAATATAAATACATATAATGCGTTTCTGCTACCTCTATACTGTAGATTGTACAATATAGAGGAGGCTGAAATGCATTGTATGTATTTATACTTTTAATACAATAAAATTTCATTATTATACCCGAGTCTCCTGGGAGTGCTACTGATGTCAGCCTGGGATTCATTCCTTCATCTCCTTCCCTACTGAAGCTTTATGTGGAGTTCACAGTAGTGTCCTGGGCAGGGGCGGACACAGACGGTAGTTGGTCCCTGTGCAAGAAATGCTTTGGGGCCCCGCCCCTCATAGTGCAACAAAGTAATGTAAACATATAGATTGTAATATTTATTTAGAACGCAACTATCAAATCTAAATAGTTAATATGATCCTAAAAACTAATAGGAAGATGGTTGTTACCCCATGAGCCCCCCCCCATTTATGATGCAGCTGAGCTTCTCCCCCAGAAGACCCCCCCAGTCATGATGCCAACAAGCTTCTCCTCCAGGAACCCCCCATTCATGATGCAGCCGAGCTTTTCCCACAGGACCCCACCCTTCCTTCTTGCAGCCGAGCTTCTCCCCCAGGGTGGGGGAGAAGCTCAACTGCATCAAGAACAGCTGCATCAAGGAAGGTCCTGGGGGAGAAGCTCGGCTGCAACAAGTAAGGCCCACCCCCTTCCTTGATGCAGCAGAGCTTCTCCACCAGGGCCCCCTCCCTTCCTTGATGCAGCCAAGCTTCTCCCCCATGTAGCCAGACTGGGGGTAAGGTCTGCAGCATCAAGGAAGGGGGGTCCTGGGTGGAGCCCCCAGGACCCCACCCTTCATTGATGCAGCCGAGCTTCACCTCCAGGTTGGGGAGAAGCTCGGCTGCATCAAGGACAGCTGCATCAAGGAAGGAGGATCCTGGGGGAGAAGCTCGGCTGCATCAAGTAAGGCCCCCCCCCTTCTTTGATGCAGCAGAGCTTCTCCACTAGGACCCCCCTTCCTTGATGCAGCCAAGCTTCTCCCCATGTAGCCAGACTGGGGAATAAGGTCTGCTGCATCAAAAAAGGGGGGTCCTGATTGGGCCCCCAGGACCCCACCCTTCCTTGATGCAGCTGAGCTTCTCCCCAGGCAGGGGGAGAAGCTCGGCTGAATCAAGGACAGCTACATCAAGGAAGGGGGGGGTCCTGGGGGAGAAGCTCGGCTACATCTAGGACGGCTGCATAAAGGAAGGGGGAGTCCTGGGGGCTCACAGGACCCCCCTTCTTTGATGCAACTGAGCTTCTTCCCCAGGACCCCACCCTTCCTTGATGCAGCCAAGCTTCTCCCCCATGTAGCCAGACTGGGGAATAAGGTCTGCTGCATCAAAAATGGGGGGTCCTGATTGGGCCCCCAGGACCCCACCCTTCCTTGATGCAGCTGAGCTTCTCCCCCAGGCAGGGGAGAAGCTCGGCTGAATCAAGGACAGCTGCATCAAGGAAGGGGGGGGGTCCTGGGGGAGAAGCTCGGCTACATCTAGGACGGCTGCATAAAGGAAGGGGGGGTCCTGGGGGCTCACAGGACCCCCCTTCTTTGATGCAACTGAGCTTCTTCCCCAGGACCCCACCCTTCCTTGATGCAGCCGAGCTTCTCCCCCAGGCTGGGGGAGAAGCTCAGCTGCATCAAGGACAGCTGCATCAAGAAAGGGGGGATCCTGGGGGAGAAGCTCGGCTGTATGAAGGAAGGGGGGGTTCTGGGGGAGAAGCTTGGCTGCATCAAAGAAGGGGGGGGGGGTTCTGGGGCCCCAGGACCCCCCTTCTATGATGTAGCCGAGCTTCTCCCCATCTGAGCCCCCCTTAAATCATGTTGGTGCTGTGTGCCTCCTCACTCCAAAGCCCTGCTCTGGCCCGGGGCTCTCTCCAGCCAGCCTCCACGGACAGAACCCAAAATTGACAACTGCAGGCAGTGTCCCAGGCAGCAGCAGCAGTACTAGTTGTCTCAGTCACTGGCTGGTACTGGGAGTCTGGGGGACGCTGCCTGTCTGGCACACTGCAGAGTGCAGAAGGAGCCGCTGAACTGCCACTGCACCTCCAGGCTCCGGATCACGGACCCGCTGCTATTATGAATGTGGCGCTGCTCCGCTCGTCAGAGACACTGACAAGTTCAAGTTGGTGCTGGAGGCTTAAAAGCCCTTATCGGCTCGGGGCCCCGGTTCATTGAACTGGGTGAACAAGCGGTAGGTCTGCCCCTGGTCCTGCGTGTGCAGCACACAGACTACGGAGAAACATTATTTCACTGGGATCTGTCAGTGTTATATGCGAATATTCATTCACTTCAGGTGAGTGCATACATTTGATTATTATTCCAGTGACTGTAAATAGCCACTCAGATAGGCACCACACCTGTCTCACCCTTCTTTTACACCTCCTTAACGGCGTCCATTTAGGCACATTCTCGTGACATCACTACAGGTCCTTCTGCAACATGTGTGAATTTCTGAAGGTCCTCAAGTGATGTTAATATATTACAATTCGGGTGGGCGTGACTACGTTTAAAAAACTGCATGACTGAACGTGGAATGATGTGACTGATTGCCAGCTGAAGTATCCACCCCGATGACGGTTTGTGCAGGTACCTAATGCAAACATATAAGCATCTTAACTTTTTTTATATAATAAATACATGGATTTTTTTTAAACCATGTTAGTGATGCATATTGCATGATATAAATAACATTTGGGGTGCTTTAAAAAGAAACAAAAAAAAAAAAAAGACATGACAGGTTCTCTTTAATAACGTTCCAGTTTTAGATTTGCATACTGGTATTAAATTCTTCATTACGGACATATGCGATTTTTAAGGTGTTACCGTTATTTACCTTTTCTTTTTCTTCAAGAAATCCACTTTGCAGTATGTCAAAGAAATCTGCTTTCTTCGTTTCCTGGATCATTCATGCTTAAAATGTTCATATCATGGCTAAGATCTTTCTTCAGTGAATACAGATGTTCGCATTACAGAGATAGATGACAGTTGGTGCTTATAAAGCTCTGTGGAACGAATGATTGAGTCTGTTTTCCCCCCCACCTCCATAGGACTTTGAAAACACCAACTCTCTCAATAATGGGAAATTATTTTTGTACTGAATTCACATTTTTACCCGTGAATTGAAAATAAAAGTCCAGGAGGAGAAAGCAGCAGATTTATTCGATAAGATCAATTGAAAGTTGCTCATTATTGAGATCCAAGATGGCCGTGGTCCGGGACGGCTGCATCTGAAGAGCTCCCAAAACACAGTCCATGATCTGCAGCATCCCAGTGCTCTCACGCCACACACTGCTCCGGGAACCATCTGGGACAGATTGGGGAGCCATCTGCCACTAGACTGCCGACCCTATTCGGAGCACAAGACCCGGGAGCCCCAGCTGCACCACCCGGCCCTCATACCCCCTTCCCGCTGGTGACCTGCAGCCACCTCACACTGAAATCAGGAGCAGTGGACCATCCAGGTCTCACCCAGGTCCACAGTTACCTGGATGACCACAGAGACAGCGGCATCGACTCCATTGGAACTATTGACCGATCTGAAGGAGGCAATGCTGGTTGAGAAGGTGGAAGCAGAAGCGGACAGGGACACCAGAACAATTAAATCCTTTGAGACATGGAGACCTTTCATAATAGATCAACTTATAATCAATAGTATATCCCTTCCGTAAGACAGCATTGTATAACTATAACTCAGAAGACTTACATGGCACGCTTGGCCCACTGAAGGTCACGGGCACTATGAGAAACAACCATAGTGCATAACCGAAACTGTGGTAGTGGTTGCCGGGTGGCGTGGCGGAACTAGTAATAAAGAAGTGGAATGGTTATTAGCATTTCTACAGGGCGGGAGCCGAGGAATGGGCAGGGGGGTGGGTGAAGGGGTCATTTTCCTTTTTTTTTTTTTTTTTATATATTCCTCTTTTTTCTTTCTTTGTTTTCCATTTTTTTTCTCTTTGGGGGGGGGGGGGGTTAAAGTCTTTCTATACTAAGCTCACATACTTACTAAATACAGACAATGCCACGTATATCGCCACATGGAATACACAGACCTGAGAGGCATGTCTGCATGATGAATGGACAATTTACACCTTACAGGCTTTGCATGTGGGGAATGTTATGTTATATAACTGTATGTTATTCGTGAAACCTAATAAAAAAAATTAAAAAAAAGTTGCTCATTTTCATGTGCACTACTGATTTTAAGATAGAAATACTATTGTTCTGAAAATATGTATAAAAATTGTGCTTCTTACTAAATGCAGTTCTGGTATGGATTGCAAACTTTTTTTATTACTTTTTTTTTAATAACATTTTAGGCATCTTAAATTATTATCCTGTGCACCACTAAGGCATAGTGACCAGCGCCCCCCCCTCTAGGAGGTAACAAGTCAATGGCTATGTTACTGGAAAAATTGACAATCCATTTGAAGATGGGGTAGCCTTTTAATTATACAATTACCACTTAGGCACAAGAAGTCACCTTCACCATTTGGTCTTAATATTATGAGCTCTCTCTATTAAGGCCCAGTTACACACACACATAATTGTGCAGAGATTGTTTGCAGATCTCTGGTTGCAGTGAAATCATGGACACATTGTTACATTAGTACACAGCAACAAGATAGAACAATGTGTCCATGATTTCACTGCAACCAGAGATCTGCCAACAATCAATCTCTGTACAATTATCTGTGTGTGTGTAACTGGGCCTTAACATATACATATTACACTGTAATTAGAGTGTTTTACAATAATTGAGATTAAGGCTGCGTTCACATGCTGCGTATTTTATCGCGTTTTTTACGTGCGTCTTTTCAAGGGGAAAAACATGCGTAAAAAAAAGCGCGAGAGAACAACTCAATTCAACTTCAATTGCGCTTTTTTACGCGCGTTTTTTCCAGTGCTTATAATGGGGCCTATGGAAAAAACGCGCGTAAAAAACTGGAAAGAATTGACATGTTCATTCTTTTTACGCTCGCGTTTTTTGCTCCAAAAACGCTGCGCAAAATTACGCGACGTCTGAAAGGCACAAATTGAATGTCCATTCACTTTGCTGGGAAACGCAGACGCACATGCGTTTTTGGGGCAAATACGAGCGTAAAAAAACGCGCAAAATACGCAGCGTGTGAACGCAGCCTAACTAGATTTCAAACTCAAATTGAATGCCAGCGTTTTTGGGATCTTCACCTTTTCTTCTGTGCGGTTGAATTTTACCGGATAGAGAATCTGGCTACAGGTGCTCTGCAGGAGAGCTGGTGAGAAGAGTGGGATAGACATTTGCCCCAATCTCTAAGCCAATTAATATGGATTTTGTTGCACCATGTACATTTCAAACAAATCTAATACAAATGGTATAAGGGGTCCAACTTCTGCTCAAAAGATAAAAGGAGGGAAAGAGAGCTAAAGGGCATAATGCTCAAACGGATGTGATTGCTTCTGTCCTTGTACATTCCTCATACATGTCGCTTACTGGTAGAAAGTTCATGAGTGTGCAGAACAAACCCAATTTAAAGAATTTAGCTCATCATGTACAGAATACGCTAATTTTGTTTGTAAAACAAAAAGAAGAACAAGAAGAAAAGGAATGCCAATGTGATGAAAGAGCAAACAATGAGTTGGTACCGAGAGATCTAGTACAACCGACCATATTACAGTACCAATGGAGGAAAATAATGTGCTCTTTGCCCTCTGGCATCCCCCCTTCCCCTGATTCTTTCCTCCTTTTGCTTTTAGGAAGTAGTGTCTCACCCCATAAGCTGAGGTATTAATCACACAACGTCTGGTTTTAATCCACACGCTCCCAGTCCTGAACGGATGGTTATCTGGGGAAAGAGTATTCCCCTTAATCTCACTCCACAGCCAAGAAAAGTTGAAAATGAAAAAAACAGATTGGAGCAGCAGTTGAGCAGTTTGCTCGGTCAGACGCTGCCTCGGGGAGATCCTTCTGCAGCTTTTCTCATTTTTTTTTTTTTTTAGCAAGCAAAATATTGACTTTAACAAGCGAGTATTAGGCTCAGCTACAATACAACGCAGCGCTGCTCCGGAGGGGAGAAACAAAAAAAAGAGAAAAACGGTTCAAACCTAGTGATGCTTCCACATTAAACCCTGTGACAGAAAACGGAGATAGGAAACTAAAGCTATCGATGTGTCCAGAGGCAGCCCACAGTCCGGATGACGTCACACAATATTCCAATTTACCTAGAAAGGCTGGAAATCACCATTTTACACATTATGGTAGTTAATTTCATTAGAAAGATCCTGTGAGCTGTAAAACAACACTGATTGTTTTTTTGAAAACTTTTAAAGTGCTTGTAAAATAAGAAGGAGCTGATCTGCTTCATAACCCTCCCTACACCAACCAGGGAGACGCAACACAAAGTCACAACTTGCCCATGACCTTCCAAGGGTATAATGACAGCGTCACCTCCCAAACTTCTATCTAGCATTAATTCCCAGTTTGTCTGCCAAGTTTCACAGCAATTAAGGTTACTCTGAATTATTAAGCATTTTACAAGTCTGGCAACACTTTAATAGGAATTAAAACTTTACTATTACTTTGCTGCCCAGGTGAAACCCCTTTCGTTCAGTGTTATCAATCACTTGAGGCTACTGCTGTTCTTCAATGAAATTAAAGGAGGTTCCAAAAAATCTTTCCCGTGAATTAACTTATTTCCAGGAATATCCAGAAGTATCTACACTCGTATTAGTAAAGACCAAACCCATACACTTTAGATGGCGATTGGCCAAACGAAGGTTCAGCTGTTCGCCATCTCCCCTTATTCTCCAACATACAGGAGACAACTCTGGTGACAACTTACCTCTTTGAGAACAAAAGGATTGTCAGTGAGAAGCTGGACAAGCCGAATTCTTCTGTCCTTCCCCATCATGTATCAGGGGACAGGAGGACTGCTTATATATTAGAACCGGTCAATATCGGGGTTTCATCTGGCATTAGTCTAATATGTATGGGAGCTTCTAGTGAAGGGGTGGGGAACTCCCAGGTCTCAAGGGCTGCCATCAGGTCAGGTTCTGGATTTCCTTAGCATTGCACAGGGGTTGGAATCATCACCAGTGCAGGTGATTATATTATCACCTGTGCAATACAAGGAAATCCTGAAAACAAGACATGTTGGCGGCCCTTGAGGCCTGGAGTTCTCCACCCCTGCTCTAGTGTGTAATGAGATATACAACCTTTTTTCGGCTCATACACAATGCAGGGTCGGAATGCACAATATATTGCGGCTAACCGGCTCTCTTGTACAGAGCGACATGTACTCTGCGTGTTCCCATATCAGCTCAGTCGGATGACCTATTTAATGAGGCATTCTCCCCAATAAGCAAATTTTGAATAGGAGAATTCTCCTGTACCAGATTGTTTTTTTCTGTTGGATATGCATCTCTACGGAGCCCTATCGTAGCTTTGCACAAAATGGGAGTCCTAAGGCTACAATCCCATGACGAGCGTTTGATGCTGTATATTTATGCTGCGTAAAAAACAAAGTGTCTTACAGTTCCAGCAAAGTGTATGGGATTTATAGAAGTCATATTCCTACTGTGTTTTTTTACTTTGAGAACACGCACCAAAGGTCAGATTACTCCATGTCTCTTGTGGGTACGCTGAGTTACAGCGCTGATTTTTCCCATAAACTTGCATTAGATGCAGAAAATGTGCAGGTAAAAATATCTGCACATGCGCTTTTAGTGCATTTCCATGGCAAAACGAATAAAAACACATATAAGTATGTTAGTGAAGTTTTGTCAAAGCTAAAAAGTAGGAACTTCCAAAACAAGACAGCTTTATTTAGAGCATGACACCAGAGAAACAAAAGCGCAGTGTCAAAAACGCGATAAAAACTCATGTTAAAAAAAGTAACCTTACATAAATATAGGTGCAGAAATTCTGCAGCATCAAAAACTCATCAAAAGCGGACAGCCTTATACAGCCGTGTGTAAAGCCTCGGCTTACCGTTCCAATCAACACAACCGATAAAAAGCTATATATTCATTTTCTTCGCCATGACATCAAGTCAGTCCATCTTAAAAGGTACAGAGTGAGTTTACATGTGTAAATGTAATAAGATTTCTCATGTGTCGCTAGACGTTATTTTCTGCGATGGGTTCGCTCACCCCACAATGTGTTTATCTTTACAGAAAACAGTCCATGCCAGCCACGCTGGGCCAGTAATTACTAATCGCGCCAGCAAAGCAGCCTTTCAGTCAGCACCGACACATAAGGGAATAACTTGATTTTTTAAAAGAAAAAAAAAAAAAGGAGTTCACACACAGTTTCTACTTCTCTCTAGTCAGCTATTTATCACTTTCCTCCCAGAAAAAAAAAAAAAAGTAAAAAAGGACAAAAAAAAAAGAGCCCTGGCAGATATCCTGGATGAGAGTTCTGTGGTGGATGAAGAGGGTGAGCGGAGGGGAGGGGGGTATGCATGATGCAAACCATTTGGAGCGAAGTGAGAACGCTGCCAATACAAGCTGCTTGTGAGGAAGTGATGGGACGTTCAGCAAGCCAGAGCGCGGACACAGCTTGAGACCGTATAGCAGCACTTAAGCCTCAAATACATACAACGCAACATACATGTCAGAGAGCGCTATGCGCTATAAACAGCCTACACGTGCACATACTCATATACAGTGCCCAAAGGAAACCATTGACCTTTTTACTTATGACATAGAGCTGGAAGTCAGCAGTGAAAAAAGGTCAATATTTTCCCTTAGCACACTCAATCAACGACTTAACGGTATTCATTACTTAGAGGAAACTTCCCAAGATTTAATGGGATGAGGCAAAAGATGCTAAGATGATCTTTAAGGACGCCATATGGGAAAAGAGACGAAAGCCAATATTTTCTAAACTGACCTTGTCTGAGGTTTTCTCTACATAACATGGCTCTTGAGGAGCAGCAAGAAGAGGAACAAATCCAGAGAGAAGTCGATCTTCTTCCAGGATCAGAAGTGAGAGGTCGTCATCGGGGTCCTTATAAGTGGTTCTTCTGACTGGTTCACATTGGTCAGTGTGTTACAGAATTCGGCCAACACCATCCACACATCCAGAGCTGGTCTGTGATAGACAAGCACAAAAAAAAACCACTATAATCACTATATACAATACAGTTCCTTTAATCCACAACCTGATAATTCAGAAAGACAGAAAATGTAACAATTGTGGGATTTCACAAACTTTGAATTAACTTAATCATTCAGGTATATGTTACCTAAAATAAGATATTGGCTGCAGTTACTCAGCATGGGGGTTGGTGAGAAGACATCTGTGCAAGTAAAGGGTAATTCCTGACAATGCAAATTACCACCTATATACAGGGTCTGACAGTTATGACCCCCACTAATCCCACTATTATCAAAGATACAAGTAGGCAATGAGAATTCACTTTTGCCATGACGATGAGACTTGTCAGTCTCGTTAATGTGTCCTTACATGCTCTAGGTGTGCAGTGTGTGATGTACGTCAGCTAGAAAAGTGCCACGCTGCACCCACAGAAGAGACGAATGGTGCTGGATACTGGAAGTGAGATGGGGAATAAGGAAGCAGAATGTGGGGAAGAGTATGGGTTGGTATTATTCTGTGGGGTGGGGGAAACCTCTGAATGCGAATGTACTATGGGGGACCTATGACAGCAATGAAACTGTGATGGGGGACCACAAAGTAATCGCTCAATGAATGTTAGTACGGTCATGGATGTGATTATACTATCACTAGCTATTGAACCCATGCCATGCCTGGGTGGAGAGCATTTTTATTGTCACATTTTTAATTTTATTGAAGCATTACCTGAAAACAAAATGTAATGAATTTATTGTGCAAAAACCGCTCTGTAAACCACATTTTTGGTGCAACTCTGTGGTCTTTCTTAAAATGGCCTTGTAGGTGCTGGACTTTGTGGTCTTTATCTATTCCTCCCCTGGCTGCTTTCCTCCCTTATTTATTTAACTTTTGCGCTGTGGCTGCTCCCATTATCCCCATGGCTGGTGTGAACAGTGCTATGGTAACGTTGTAATGGAATCATCCTTCAATAAAAAAGTGCCGGAGTCAGCACATGTGTATACCACGCTCGGTGGCTCCATTTCTTGAAGACGCTGGCTCTGTGAATATCATCTGAAACAAACTTGTGACATTCACATAAATAGCGTTTTCAATAAAGTGTTGCCATAGTTTGTGGCATAGGCGGAGGCACTGACTGCGGCGCCATTTTATTGAAGGATTCAGCTACAATGTGAACATAGCACTGCACATGCACCAGCCATCCCGGCTTTGACAGAAGGACGCATTCAGCATTATATTATAGATTATTAGTTAGTCTTGATAAGGGTCTAGTTGTCTATACTGACTCAATCAGAGCTCAGCTTTCACTTTACCTCACCAGCTTCAATACTGAAAGCTGCACTGTGGTTGCAATAGGTGATGTTATAACTGATAATGCATTAGGTGTAGTGAAACGTATAGATGTATCAGTGTCGGCTGTTATATAAGGGTATAACACAGGATGCTGGTTATCCAGATCTCGGAAAGACACCGTTCACCGTTATGTGATAGATACTGAAGGGGTAGGGATGGTTTAGATGTGATTATGTATTCTACCTCGGCTAAAATACTCCTCTAAAAAAAATAAAAGGAGTATTTTAAACTTGCTGTAAAATGTTCAGTTCATCATCTGTTCTATTAAAAGTGTAGCTTGTTAATAAATAAATGACATTTTCTGTAGTTGTGCCCCCTGGCTGGAGCGGTGGATGCACATTGCTCAGTAGCTTCATCGCTCTGTCCGTGCTCATGCAGCGTAGTGAGCCGACAGACATTACTGACCATTAGTGAGGCAGCTGGGGCCATGAATGAGGGACAGGGCAGGGCCGAGGCCAAGAGTAAAATTACCATTAGAAAGTGTTTTTTTTTAAATTATTATTATTTTTGTTTTTTACCATTCATATAACGCTCATTACTCCAAAAATTAGTTGTTTTTTTTGTTTTTGTTTTTTTAATTTGTGGGACAATTCTTCTAACCCTTCAGGAAGGTTCTTGACCATTACTAGTAATTTTTATATTATTATTATTATGCATTTATATAGCACCATTAGTTCCATGACGCTTTACATGTATAAGGGCAGACAAGGACAAGAACTTAAAATGACGACAGTCAATTCATACAGGTTCAGTAGGGAAGGGGAATCTGTCCACAAGGGCTCACAGTCTATAAGGGGTGGGTGGGGAGACAGTAGGAGGGCGAGAGGTGAGGGTGAGGTGGTGCGGCGGATTAGGTCTCAATGTGGGTTGTAGGCTTGAAGGAAGAGGTGTGTCTCCAGGTTTTTCTTGAAGGTATCCAGGATAGGGGAGTGTCTGATATGGTGAAGGAGAGAATTCTAGAGTAAGGTGGATGCAAGAGAGAAATCTTGTATGTAGTTGTGGGAGGAAGAAATGAGAGGGGAAAAGAGGAGCGCAGATTGCATGAGGGGAGGTATCGGGAGACCAGGTCAGAGATGTATGGAAAGGACAGGTTGTGTATGGCCTTGTATGTCATAGTTAGGGTTTTGAACCGGGATCTCTGGGAGGTAGGGAGCTAGTGGAGGGCTTGGCAGATGGGGGAGACAGGGGAGTAGTGAGAGGACAGGTGAATGAGTCGGGCAGCGGAATTGAGGATAGTTTGGAGATGTGCAAGGGAGATAGCAGGGAGGCCAGTGAGCAGGTGGTTGCAGTAGTCAAGACGAGAGATGATGAGAGTGTGGACAAGTTATGATTGCAGGAAGGGGGGAGGGGAGACCTGCAGCCCATATACTCACAAGGCTCCTCCACTGGATCTAGTGGTTGGCGTCCACCTCAATAGTCATAAGAAATTGTACAGACGATCCAGTGGCATGCTTCATATTCCTTTTATTGTGAAGTTATAAAATCATCACAGCGCACAGGGGGTGCCGCTGGACGCGTTTCAGAGGAACAGACCTCCTTAATCATCAGCAACATTCAAAATGAAATACAGACATATATACAATTAAAAAAAATGAATGAACTCCTGTGCACAGATGATACCAATCAGTGAAGGATTCGTGTAAACTATCTTTGTTGTATCCTGACAGAGACAATTTTAAAGTTTTTATTTTGAATGTTGCTGATGATTAAGGAGGTCTGTTCCTCTGAAACGCGTCCAGGGCACCCCCTGTGCTGCTGTGATGATTTTATAACTTCACAATAAAAGGAATATGAAGCATGCCACTGGATCGTCTCTACAATTTCTTATGAGTGTGGACAAGTGTTTTAGCGGTGTCATGGACAAGGAAAGAGCGGATTCGGGTAATGTTTTTGAGCTGGAGTTGGCAGGCGGTGGCGAGGGCTTGGATGTGGGGCTTGAAGGAGAGTAAAGAGTCGAGGATTACCCTGAGGCATTTGGCATGGAGGACGGGTGAGAGTGAGCAGTTATCAGTTATGGATAGGTCAGATATGGGGGGAGAGCGACTTAGGGGGAAGACGACGAACTCAGCTTGGTCCATGTTTAGTTTTAGGAAGCGAGTAGAGAAAAAGGATGAGATGGTGGACAAGCATTGCAGAATTTTGGATAGTAGTGTGGTGAGGCCAGCGCCGGACACGTAGAGCTGGGTGTCATCGGCGTAGAGGTCGTATTGGAGGCCGTGGGACTCAATGAGTTGGCCTAGGCCAAGGGTGTAAATGGAGAAGAGTAGTGGTCCCAAGACTGAGCCATATATATTACTATACAGTAATACCTCTGTTTGTTGACATCAGTTACCCTCTATTTTGTTTTTTGTCAATTCTTTCAACGAAAAATGTGTCTTTTCATTGATTTTTATACATACATCGCTGCTAATTTTTCAGTAGAAAATGGTGACCTACGTGTTTCCCCTTCCCAAAAAATTAATATCTGCTCCCCTCCTCAGCATCTTCCATACCCATAAAGTGTGTTAATAAAAATAAATGCTATGTTAAATATTTATTTATCCCATACATTAGTCTTTCATATTCATTTTATATTCATTTCTGAGTGTTTCTAGTATTAACCACCACTATCTTTATTGCTATAAAATGTGTTTTTGGTTTGTATTTTGGAGTGTCTAAAACAAATTAATTGTATTTACATTGATTTCTCGGTTTTCATCAGTTTCAGCCGATTGGTTTTGGACAGATTATCGACGAAAACCGTAGTATCACTTTACAATAATCAAGAAAAGTATGGTAGGTCCGACTGATGCCTGATGAGAGGCATTACTGTGAAATGTCAATTGAATGGTGGAGTAACTCTGCCTTTTAGCAACATAGTATTAATTCTGGCCAGACTTGCCTTCTGTATCTGCAGGCAACCAAGAGTTTTTTGACATCACCTATAAATCTGCTTTATTTGTCAATTCGACTCTCAATGAAATTTCGTATTCAAAATTCTGGTAAATTATTAACACTTTGCATTCTTTATGTGGCTAGATGTTGTTAAAATCAAAAAGGATGTCTAGGATTTACACATTATTGACCTGTCTAGGTTATAGGTCATCAAAAACATATTTGTGAAAGTCTACACCCACCAATCTAAAGCTTCACACGCTAGGATATAGGTGAACGATATCGTTAGCTATGTCACGTGACCACGATCCTTCTGACATCGTTAGTGCGTTGTCACACGCAAGGATATCGTTAATGATCTTAAATTTGGCAACGCTCCAGCTATTTGGAGAAGATCGCTTCAACGATTTTACAAAGCGGCAGGAATAGGAGAATTATGAACTACGTCGTTCAAAAAGGTGTCACACTGAACGATATGGCTTCTTCCTATGACGTTAATTGGACGACGAACGATAGATCTGAGGTCTGGATCCCAAATGTTTGATGACCGTTCTAACTATTTTTCCTTCCTACATCGTACGTCTACACGCAACGAGGCACTAACGATATTGTTTGAACGATCACAAATCAGTGACGTTTCAACGATATCTTTAACGATTTCCTAGCGTGTGAAGCAGCCTTAAGGGCCGCTTTACACACACCACCTTCTGTGTCCAACTTCTGAACAGATCTCTGGTTGCAGTGAAAGCATGGACACATTGTTCGATTTTGTGGCTGTGTACAAATGTAACAATGTGTCCATGATTTCACTGCAACCAGAGATCTGTTCAGAAGTTGGACAGATAAGTTGGTGTGTGTAAAGCGGCCTTAAGCCTACGTTCACGTGCTCAGTTTTTCACATGCGTTTTTGTAAGTCAAAACCTGGAGTGAATGATAAATACTGAAGTGGTGACATGTTTCTATTACACTTTTCCTATGATTGTTCCACTCCTGGGTTTAGCTTGTAAATACTGATGTAAATTAATTGACCAAACTCTCTACATGTGAACGTGGCCTAATAGAAAGATGTCACCACTTCTGTATTTTTCATCGACTCCTGGATTTGGCTTACAAAAACTTGTAAAAACTGACCAAAAACTGAACATGTGAACGTAGCCCAATATTGGTGACCATTCCACAAGTAGGTCATTAATATGAAGGACCCGGAGTACCCCTTTAGGGTCCAGTCTTTGTAATGTCTTATTATATTTAGTTTGTCGACAAATCTCAGGCATAGCAGCTGATGAGTTAGAATTTTTCCAGCAGATATTAACTTTTAAGATTTCTTCCATAAAACCTGTATGTCAGGTGGTTGAAATGACAAACTGTTTAGAATTTGCCCGTGTTTGTTAAGGAACAAAATTGTAATTACTTTTTTTCCCAAAACTAGAAAATTCCATAAATCTACTCATTGCTAAACTCAAAATAAAGTCAAAGATTCCAATAAAGAAAAATCCTAAGGTCAAGACCAGGCTTTCAAATCAAAGCAAAATAAAAAAGAAACATATTTCGTATACACAAGCTAATAACAAACACAGAAAATTAGATTAACTCGTTTAGTTGGAGGAAAATGGAAGAGATCAACAGTTACACAAACACTGGTTCATCAGACTCCGGGAACGCTTCAGCCAAGGTAACTGTACAAAAGATGGAAACTTTCATTGTAACGAAAGATCTGAGCAATAAGTCAGGAGGTTCCAGGTGCCAAATCTCTGAAGCTGCCTCAATTTGGCCGAGGTTTTACACCAGGAAACGCCCGCTGACAAAAAACATCTTGCCACTAATCACGTGACGGCAGTTCAGAAGAACACTGTGTACCACTGACATATAATTCCTCTCCCCACAGTAGAATGAAAAGTTCCCCCTTCACATCTTTTCCTGTCAGAAGGGTTCATCTTCAAGCCCTCGAAAATCTGTCAAAAACGTGCAGATGAAAAAAAAACATGGGATGATATAAACAGTGGGAAGGCTGGTCAGTGAGGTAATGGGAACAGCGTGGACTCTGCAAAGCCAAATAGTGTTTTAATAGTTAAAAGGACTGAACTTGACATAACCCCTAGGAAAGATCCTGTTCTGCCCCTCAGGTCTGACAGCTATCAGAACAGAGCAGGCACCGGATGCATGAGAAGTGGGGGGCACAGGCCTCCTGGGAGATAAAGTTGCACGTCCTTGCCTTTAACCCTCAGAATGCCCCTGCTGCCCGCTTTGAGCAGAGATCTTCCGGTTCACACACAGCCAGAGCCAAAAATCAGCGCCAAGTCACACAGAAAAGGCTAACAAAGTAAACAAACCGAACACAACAACTGTGACAAGAGGAGAGGCAGAGAAATAGACAATCAAGGACAGGAGAGGCCAAGGGAGAGAACGGGAAGAGGGCAAGCAAGAAGAAAGGAATGAGACTCACTCTACAGAAAGAGAGCAGGGTCCATCATTGACCATTCACTCAGCTCACAGAGGTGGTCTACTCACGGTGGTAAGGCTCTGTTCACATGTCCAGTAATCATCCGTTAGAACGGAGCCTGCAGCAATCCCATGGCAAAAACGTTGTGCAGACAGAACGTTTTTGTCCATTTTTCAATGATTGATTTCAGCAGGATTCTCTTTTTTTCTTTTTACATTGGAGTCTATGGAAAATTGACCTGTTAAATGATTGCTATTTATTTTTCATTAGAAACTGATCCAGTAAGCAAAAAACAGATGTTAAATATAAAAGAAAAACGCATGGCTAGATAGCAATCAGTTAAGGACCCGTTTTCAATAGATTCCAATGTTAAAAAACCGGATCCTGCAAAAATCAATTTTTGTCAAAACAGACAACAAAGTTTGTTTTTCACAACTTTTTTGCCCGGGAATCTCTGTAGGATCCAGTCTAATGGATAATTACTGGACATGTGAAGTTAGCCTAACAGAACTGCACTCTCCTGAGCCTCCATAGTCGTCAGTGAGGAACACTACCAGGTTACAGCCGGACCTCTGCCAGATCTTAGCGCAGACTTGTGTATAATAAGGCAGGAATATGGGGTGATAAAAAGGACTAATGTTCACAATTACTTACAGCAGAAAGGCAAGCAATGAATCATGGGCGGACTATGAGATTTGCTATACTACAGACACCAAACGGGAAAGATTTCAACACATCCAAAAGGTAACCAGAAGGTTTTGTCTATTAGGTGAGAAAAAGGTTTCTATTTAATTTCTGCCGGAGATCCTACTAATATGGCAATACCATAGGTACATGTTGTGAACTGCTATACCTCCCATCATGAATTTGATCTGCGCTAAGCGCCAATTTGTCACCAAGGAAAATCAGACAAACATGTCAACAAATCTGAAAAGTTTAGTTAGGCAAGGCAACCAGTCTGTCAATTGACTCACAATATAAATGGTATTTAAGGAGATGTTGCAAAGAATAAGGCCATAGTCACTACTTATGAGTGCCATTTGTCTACTCAGCTTAAAGGGGTAGTCAGATCTAAAATTATAATTTTGCTACTCTATGTGACTGTAGATTTATCAATCTACCCAGCACCCGCACTGAGCGCTTAGAGCAGTGATGGCGAACCCAGGCCTCGAGTGCCACCAACAGTGCAGGTTTTCAGGATTTCCTTATATTGCACAGGTGGATAATATAATCACCTGCACTGGTGATGATTCCAACCTCTGTGCAATGCTGAGGAAATCCTGAAAACCTGCACTGTTGGTGGCACTCGAGGCCTGGAGTTCGCCATCACTGGCTTAGACGATTTGACAGTTGCTAAGCCAGGAACAGACTGCAATTATGTGGTCTTCATACTAGTGGGCGCAGCCTCACACAATACAAGTAAATGGAGCAGCGCGTCCAAATAGTGGGAGCGAGGCCACGCTCACTAGTTGGGGCTCTAGCCGGGATCATGAATACCGCAAAACTGAGGTCTATTCACGGTTTAGAAAACACGAATCCTCGCAGAACACACTGCGGGGTCTGCAAGGATTGAGAAGACTGCACCTACATAGAGTGACTGCAGAATTATAATTTTAAACAACCCCTTTAAGGGCCAGCCCAGTGTAACCCTGCCCCCAACATTGATTGGCTGCTTTCTGCCTATGCACAGTGTACACAGAACACTACCAATCAGTGTTGTGGATGGCGTTATACAGAGCTCAGCATTCAGAGAACTGATAGATCTGAAGCAAGTTATTCAGGGATTTTATCAAAATGACAGCAAGCAGCCCAGTAAGTGACTCTTTGCTGTAATCATTGTTTCTGACCCTATAACATGCTGCTCTCAGATCAAAGCAGCAAAAACCTAGTGACAGGTTCCCTTTAAAATGGATCTATTGTATAACTGATGCAAACAGAAGCAGAGGGGCTTCACTGATTATTACAAGGTTGATCTGGGTTCTGTCATTCGTAAGTTTCTAAAACAGAACAAAGTTCTGCCTGATGCACTTTTTCTTCCATTGTAAAAATTGACTAAAGCCTGGGTTACATGCTTCAGTGTCCAGCGATTCCAGCAACAATCGGGATCGCTGGGACATTGAAGGCTGATCGCTGGTGAGATGTCACACAGGCAGACTCACCAGCGATCCAGACCAGTGAGCACGCTGGTATCCAAGGTAAACAGTGGGTAACTAAGCGCCGCGCTTAGTTACCCGCAGTTTACCTTGGATACCAGCTCCCAGCATTCCTGTGAGGCGCTGGGAGCTCGCTGATCGATGGTCTTCTGCTGTTACATGCAGCGATGCTGCGCGTTCAGCGGGCGACCAACGATAGATTTATGAACTGGGTCACTCATCGTTGATAGGTGTCAGACGCAACAATGTCGTTACCGATTTCGTTGTGTGTGACGGGCCCTTAAGAGAAACTCTAAGGGGATTCTGTGCTTCTGTTTCCATCAATAATGCAAGGAGTCAGTTTGGAGCATGAATTCAGATTTGTTAATTTCTAAAACAGAATACCAAAATATATTAAATGAAGCATTAGAAAAAAAAAATCTGCTTTCTTCCAAAATGATGCTACACTTGCCTAAAGGTGCTGTCACACAGCACGATCTGGCCAGCGATGTCGGAAGCGATGCGCGGGTGCACGCTCGCTTCCGACATCGCTGGCCAGCTGTCACACAGCATCGCTGCAGCCGGCGACACCGCAGCGATGCGGGCGGTGACATCGCTCGCTGGGCTGGGCTCAGCCCAGCGAGCGATCCGCAGCAACGTTGCGGTATAGGCTGGATCGCCGCCGACATCCTCTGGCGATGTCACACGCGCGATCCAGCCTTATCGCAGGTCGCCAGTTGACAGGTTTACGGTTCTTCTTATCGTAAACCTGTCAACCTGCGACCAGCGATAAAACGCGGTCGCGCCGCTCGTTTACACAGCGCGACGTCGCTAGCGACATCGCTGATACGTCACTTTTTCGGCGATGTCGCTAGTGACGTCGCCAGGTGTGACACCACCTTAAGGTATTGCAGTTCACTTTCATTGAAGTCAATAGGGCTGAGCTGCTATATTTTCTTAAAATCCTGTACAACCCCTTAAACAATAAAAAAAAAAAAGAGAAAAGATTGGTGGCAGCCATATCAGACTTGGTCTCTATAGCTGCCAACATTTCTTAAGAAATTTGAAGAGATTGTCCACTACTTAACTATTGATGACCTTTGCTTGGAGAGGTCATCAATGTCTGATCATCTGGGGTCCGACACTGCACCCCTGCCGATTAGCTGTTCCTGGCACAGGCAGCAGGTAGTCGGAAATCCTAAGTTCCAGTGCTGCTCTGCCTTCTGAGAGTGGACGCGGCTGGCTATTGAACATCCGCCTCCTATTGATTTGAATAGGAGGATGTTAGTTGTCGGACCCCAGCTGATCAGACATTGATGACTTCTCCAAGGAAAGAGAATTACTTGCAGAACCTGTATTAGGACCACCAGGGCAACAAGCCCAGCAGGACACGTTAGTCCAAGGAGTCTACTTGGAAAATATAACAGGCAAAAGAGAGGCTGCCCGTGTCCAAATGTGGTGAAAAAATTGCAGATTATTTTGTTTTGCAATAAAGGGATATTTCGACCATATGGGTTCTTAACAAGCATGCATGATAAAGACCATATAGGGTAGAAAAAAATAGCTTTATGGTTTGCGATTTTTTTCTCCAAGAAAAGGTCATCATTGTTTAAGTAGTTAACAATATCTTTATGGCCTGCCCCAACCCCCCTGACCTCACTGCACATCCTTCTCCTATGAAGGTGTAGTAACCAGCCGCGGCCACTATCAGAAGACTTAGTAGCTCCAGTACTGAGCATTTTCAGCCACCTGCTGCCACCACCGAGAGCGCCTGACCAGTGGGGCTGCCATGTCAGTCCCCGGCTGATCAGACATTGATGACCTCTGCTAAGGATAGGTCATCAATGATTAAGTGATGGACAACCTCATTAAATTCCTGCCCTGACAGGACCCTCCCAGGACTCTTCCCAGGAGTGCCCTTGGCTCATCCAGGGTTTACATTAACAAAAAAAATCAATAAATAAATAATACAAAGACTAGAGTGTTACTCAATCTGGATCACAAACATATGAAACTTAATGATTAAAACCTACATTTAATATTTCTTATTACAAAAAAGTACTGTGGCAATAAAGTCTTACCACCTAGTGACTAATAGTACCGTCACACACCGCAATCTCGCATGGCGATATGTGGCGATCTAACGTGCGCGTGCACGTTTTTCCATGGTCGCCTCAGATCGCTGATGGCGGCATAACACGCCGCAATTTCGCTCTGAAGCTAAGGTGATGTGTCACTCCGGAAATCGCCTCCCCTATAGCGGAACTAATCTTGCCTCATTCCATCGCCGCTTCACACGCCACAATTCTAAAGGCAATGTGGACGTACATGTTCAGCGCGGCGAGGAGATAGGCGTCAAACAGTGGTATACACTGCGCCCCATACACGCTCATTGGACAACGCAACAGCGTTACGATTGGTCAGCCTGCTCTGGGAGGCTGGCTAATACACGACGCCATTGTCTATCGGATTGCACTGAGTTTGCGGATGGTTGTGTAGCTGAAGAGGTGTGTGGTGCTGTACGGACAGCTCTTCAAAAATGGCGTGGTGTCAACTGACAGCCAATGGGAACACAGTAGCCAACACCAATCATCTCAGACGGGGAGCGGACTACAGCACGCTGAGGCACGCCTACGGGGAATCAAAGGCAAAGCTCTTTTCATCATTATCGCCCTGTCACACCCCACAACACGGAAGTCTCGCCTTAAGGATTGCGGCCGATTACTGGGTACTCTTCAGGAATCAGGTGACGGCCGAGGGGCGATTGCTCCGGGGCGACATATTGCCTTTATGATTCCCAGCTGAAATTGCGGCATGTGACGGTACCTTAAGGTATTGGTGCAATGTTTCTTTAGATATCTTAGCAAATACAATGAAAATACGCCTATGTACCAATTCCAGACAAAGTAACATACTCAGAGTGTCCCTATGATAAAAAGTAAAATTCAAAGTCCTAAAAGCATGCCAGCAAAGATTTATTAAGCGCATAAAGTAGTCATACGTTGTGCCAATTTCTACTATTTGTCATGGATTCTCTGGCACAACACAAAGCCCAGACACCAGCACATATCTAATCATGCTCATGGTTATTTATTATTCTTGGATTTTGGGGGGGGGGAAGGGAACAAGACGAAAAAGACAATTTAATGTTGTAAACTAAAAGGAATTATAAGTAAAGGGAAAAAGCTACAGCAGTTGTGTAGGGATAATAGAGCGCTGGTAGAGACAGGAATACAATGTGCCTGCTCTCTTCCTTCAGGGTCATTTTATTTTGATGCAATGTGGGAAATATATGCCTGCATCATTTGGTGCCACAGAAGTTTCTTCCAAGTCAGGGTTTGCAAATGCATATTGCTCTATGTATGTGACTACTATCATTTGGCTAGCTGTATATATTATGGTGCAGTGAAAGGTGTAGTGCTGGATGGAAGGTATATTTCTCCCAGCATGGTAAAACGTGGCCTGGATTTTCCCTAAGTCTCCGGGTTTTCAGGTCAACACCGGATGTACACAGCTGCTGCAATCAAGCCTGCATAAGCCTGTCCCGTGCAAGGCTGAGTCTGAGACCAGTGCTTCTCCAAGTTGGAGTAAATTTGTGTTGTTGTTTTTTTCTGCCACTGGCTGTTTTTAAGTGAGAATTAAAACATTGACATTTGAACGTTAAGCCCGTGTGTTGCCTTCATTACTGCGTCCCTGCCACTGCCTACTAGGGCAAATCCATACAATATCTATAGAAAATGTTTGGCATTGTACAGTATTAGTTTGGGTTTCTACAAAATCATTGCTTTCAGTGTTTTTAGATCATTTTCTCCGATAAAGTCCCTTCAGACTGTTTGGGACACCTTGAAGAATGATTGTCCAAATATAAGGTGGGCACTACCATGAGTCCTGTGTTATGCCAGCAGTAAAGCATCCTGAGACCATTCATGTGGGGGGGTGACATTTCATCCATGGAGTGGGATCACTAACAATTATGCCTAAGAACACTGCCTTGAATAAAGAATGGTATCTAATCATCCTCAAAGAGCAACATTTCCTAATGATACAGGAGTCATTTAGTAATTAATGTTTTATCCAGCATGATGAAGACCATGTCACAAAGCAAAAGTGAGGTCTAAATTGTTTGGTGAACAAATGAACAAAAAAATTGAAATGTTCGGTGTATGTACAGGGAACTCTCCAGATCTCAATCCCATTGAGAACTTGTGGACAATCCTCAAAAAGTGAGTGGATGAACCAAGACCAAAAAAGAGAATTTTGTTTACGTACCGTAAATTCTTTTTTCTTTAATCATCAATGGGAGACCCAGACAATGGGGTTTAGGGCACTGCCCTCCGGAGGTCACACTAGGTACTACAAGTTTGTAGACACCGCCTCCTCCGCTTATAAACCCCTACCGCAGGGAACATCCTCAGTTTGGTCTACAAGCTGCGAGGAGGAAATAAACCACACCCGAAACATCGGGAAGAATGCCGTGTACAAACGGTTCAACAACCCGGCAAACACTGTCTCAACAGAGAACAGAGCAAATGCAAAACATGCAAAGGAACAACTGGGTGGGTGCTGGGTCTCCCATTGATGATTAAAGAAAAAAGAATTTACGGTACGTAAACAAAATTCTCTTTTTTCTGGTCATCATAATGGGAGACCCAGACAATGGGGATGTCCTAAAGCAATACCCCAGGGCGGGAAGAGTTCCTCAACAAGACGGATAACACATGGTTCCCTTTTAAAGGTGGGCAACCGCCGCCTGGAGAACCCGCCTGCCCAAACTTGCATCCGCAGAGGCATGGGCATGCACCATATAGTGCTTAGAGAAAATGTGCAGGCTGGACCAAGTGGCCGCCTGACACACCTGTAGAGCAGACGCTCTATGTCGCAAAGCCCAGGAGGCACCTACGGCTCTGGTAGAGTGAGCCTTCAATCCCACCGGGAGAGGCAAACCAGAAGTCCGGTAAGCCTCCTGGATGGAAGCCTTAATCCATCTGGCCAATGTCGATTTCGACGCCGCGGACCCCTTACAGCGACCTGTCGTAAGAACAAATAAGGAATCCGAACTCCTAAAGGAGGCGGTCCTAGACACATAAATGCGTATAGCTCTCACGAGATCCAGAGTATGGAGGTCGCGTTCAACCTGATGAACGGGAGCGGGGCAAAATGATGGGAGAACAATCTCCTGGTTCAGGTGGAAAGTTGAAACCACCTTCGGCAAGAATTCTGGCCGTGGACGCAACACCACCTTGTCTTGGTGAACCACCAGAAAGGGTGACTTGCATGATAGAGCAGCCAATTCTGAGACCCGCCTCAGAGATGTAATCGCCACCAGAAAGGTCACTTTCTGGGATAGACGAGATAGAGAAACCTCCCTCAGAGGCTCAAACGGCGGTTTCTGCAATGCCGCCAGGACCATGTTAAGGTCCCAAGGGTCCAGAGGTCTTGTCAAACAGCACAGAAAGTGCTGATACTTGACCTTTCAAAGAGCCAAGGGATAATCCCAATTCCAAACCCGACTGTAGGAAAGCCAACAACGTCGGGATGGACAAGGGCCACGGAGACCGTCCGCCAGAGGCACACCAAGTAAAAAAGATTTTCCACGTTCTGTGGTACATCTTCCTGGAAACTGGCTTCCTAGCCCGGTTCATAGTGGCAACCACCGTAGGGGAGAAACCCCTGGATGTCAGCAGCCAGGCCTCAAGAGCCATGCAGTCAATCTGAGGGCCCTGGAATTGAGGTGGAAGAATGGGCCTTGCGCGAGTAAATCTGCGTGTTCTGGAAGAGCCCACCTGTGTCCGCCTGACAGTTGCCACAGGTCCGGATACCAGGACCTCCTGGGCCAGTCTGGAGCCACTAGAATGGCTACCCTGCATTCCGACCTGATTTTCCACAGCACCCTGGGAATCAGAGCCAGAGGCGGGAACACATATGGTAGATGGAATCTGGACCAAGTCAAGATCAGGGCGTCCGCTCCCAGAGACTGGGGGTCCCATGACCTCGCCATGTATTGTGGAACCTGATGATTCAGCCGCGAGGCCATCAGATCCACGTCCGGGGTGCCCCATCTGCTGCAGATGTCCCGGAAGACGTCTGGATGAAGAGACCACTCCCCGGCGTCCATCCCCTGCCTGCTCAGATAGTCGGCCTCCCAGTTTTCTACCCCTGGGATGTGAACTGCGGAGATCAGGCAGTTGTTGTCCTCCGCCCAGGATAGGATGCGGTGGACTTCGGCCAGCGCCTCTGCACTCCTGGTTCCTCCTTGATGATTTATATAAGCGACGGCCGTCGCATTGTGCGGACTGAACCCGAATGGGTTGTCCTGAGAGGAATCTCTGAAAAGCCAGGAGTGCCAGATAGATCGCCTTGATCTCCAGTACGTTGATCTGCAACGCCGACTCTGGCTGAGTCCAGAGGCCTTGGGCCCTGTGGTGCAAGAACACCGCCCCCAGCCCTTCAGACTGGCGTCGGTGGTCACCACTAACCATGACGGTTTGATGAAGGACCGGCCCCGAGACAAGTGATGTGGCTGTAGCCACCACTGCAGGGAATCCCTGGTCGGTAGGGAAAGGGTCACCAGCCGATTCAGAGAGATCGTCCTCTTGTCCCACCTGCGGAGAATCTCCAGCTGAAGAGGACGGAGGCGAAATTGTGCGAACTGCACCGCCTCTATTGCTGCCACCATGCGCCCCACCAGCTTCATCAACACCCGTAGGGATGATTGTGGTGACAGGAGGACTGCTTGTACTCCTGATTGGATCGCCATCTGTTTGACTCGTGGCAGAGACACCAGGGCTGAGGCTGTGTTGAAGTCCATGCCCAGATATGTCAAAGACTGGGTCGGAACTAGCGTTGACTTCTGAATATTGAGGAGCCAACCGAACTGTTCCAGGGACCGCATGGTCACATCCAGGCTCTTTTGACAGAGGTGTTCTGATGGCGCCCTGACCAGCAGGTCGTCTAAATAGGGAATGACGGCATGTCCCTGCATGTGCAGGAGAGCCATCATGGAGGCCATCACTTTTGTGAACACCCGCGGTGCCGAGGCCAACCCGAACGGCAGCGCCACAAATTGGAAGTGTTCTTCCCCCACTGCGAATCGCAACCAGCGCTGATGAGCCGGTGCAATGGGTACGTGAAGGTAAGCGTCTCTGATATCTATGGACGCTAGGAAGTCCCCCTGTGACACAGCTGCGATCACGGAGCGCAGTGATTCCATACGGAACTTCCGAACCAACACGTGATGGTTGAACAACTTCAGGTCCAGTACTGGGCGGAAGGATCCGTCCTTCTTCGGGACGATAAAGAGGTTGGAGTAAAAACCCCTGAACCTCTCTCCGGAAGGCACCGGGACCACCACTCCGTCTCTGCGGAGACCCTCCAACACCTGGTAAAAAGCCTGAGCCTTTTCTGGTGATGGGACCGACCGATGGAATCGGGATATCGGCTTTGACGTCAGCTCTATCCTGTACCCTCGCGAGATCACGTCTCGAACCCACTGATCTTGAACGTGAAGTAGCCACTTGTCCTGAAAGCGAGACAAGCGGCCCCCCACCTGTGGGGAGGCAGGATGAGAGAGCGAGTCATGTAGAGGCGGGTTTGGGGGTGGCGGCTGCCGCCCCCGCCGGCTTCTTTGGACGACTCTTAGAGCGCCACTGGGAAGCGGGCTTTCCCCCTCGGTCCGTGCGAGCGGACGGTGCTGATGACTGCGAGCTGGAACGAAAGGACCACTGTTTTGGGTTCCTTTTAACGGTTATACCGTGGCTTAGGCTTATTCTGCGGTATCTTAGACTCAGCAGAATCCTTTATCAGCTTGTCCAGTTCGGTGCCAAAAAGCCTGTCACCAGCAAACGGAAGATTCTGCAAAATCTTCTTGGATGTGGCATCTGAGTCCCAAAGACGCAGCCACAACAACCTGCGGATCGCTATAGCATTGGCCGAAGCCACAGCTGAGCGAGTGGCAGTTTCCAGAGTCGCCGTCCTGGCGTAGTCCGCATAGGCCCTTGCCCTTTCGGTAAGTGCTAGGACCTCTGGACTTGATCTTGCCAGGTCAGAGATACCATCCAAGCAGGTAGTAATCGCTTGTAAGGTCCAGACCGTGGCAAAATTAGGGGCAAATGAAGACCCCACAGCCTCATAGGAAGACTTGGCGAGTTGCTCGACCTGTCTATCAGTCGCATCCTTCAGCGAGGAGCTATCAGAGGCAGAGAAAAGGGAGCGTGCAGCAATCCTGGTCATGGAAGCGTCCACCTTCGGGGACTGCGACCACTCCTGAAGCACCTCCTGGGAGAAGGGGAAGCGATTGTCCTTGGTTTTACGGACATAACGCCGCCCAGGATGTAACCTGGGAGCTCTAACCACCCTTCCAAAATTTGTGTGGTCCATGAAGGAACCACTTGGTCTAGCCTCTGGCCGCAGCCATTGATAGACCTCCTTCGGGTGCACCGTCACCTCCTCAGGGGGTGTCACGAGACGTAAGGTCTCGTTGATAGAGGACACCAGATCCTCCACCCCGTCTGGTGGTTCAGATATAGACACAGACCCGAAATTTGAACCCCCATCATCGTCCTCACCATCAGAGGAACGCTCCTCCTCAGAGAGAGCCTGGAGCTCGGGTGATTCCTCACGACGAGCCCGCTTAAGGGGTCTCACAGCAGAAGAGGGAGACACCCGGGGGTAACTGGACGGAGTAGCTGGGCTATCCAGCCTCCTATTAAGTGCCTCCAGGGATTGCGACATGGAGGACAACTGAGACAACAGAGATTCATTGATCTTATTCTGAGTCTCCCATGGCCCTGAGATCACCTGAACCTCAGGGTATAGCACCGGAGCTGCTGACTCAGCAGTGCAAGCCCGGGCCTCTGGGCGTCCGCAGTTATTGCAGGACCCCTCCACCAGTGTTCCATTGCATGTAGCACAGGTAATGGTGGCCTCTGCCGCCCTAGCAGCACGCTTCCCAGCTGAGGACATCGCCACAGTAGGGGAAGATAAGCCAAATTGCAGACAACAAAACCGGGAGTCCCGGTGGCTTACCGACCGCAGTAAAGCGGTATGAGGAAGCGGTGTGTGTGTGTGACCTCCGCGACGGTTTCCGGTCTCCCCTTTGGAGTGCAGGCGCACGCTGCATACAAATCCCAACCGGGAAGTGAGGGTAAAGATGGCCGCCGACAGTGAAACTGTGGGCGGCATCGAGGACACGCGGGAAACACACACACACGCCCATCGATGACGTCATCGCACGGGCTGCTTCCCATCCTCCAAGCAGCCTCAGCATGAGGGAGCCGGAGCCCGCAGCGCGGGAAAAAGTGTAAAATGTTATACACAGACTGCATGCACAAAACAAACATCCGCAGCCCACGGCCTCAGCCCCTGTGACACACAGGGCGGTCAGCCAGGGTGACCCCAGCACAGGGTACACCCGCAGAACCGCGGACCCGAGGGTAACGCGCGGTCTGAGTGTCATGAAACACATAAAGTGCCAGACACTACCCCCAGGCACACAGGAGACACAGAGTGCCTCAGTGCCGGTCCGGTCTGTAAGCACCATTTAGGGAGGCCTCGGACGGGGGTGCAGCACCAGTCCGGAGTGTAAGCACCATTTAGGGAGGCCTCGGACTGGGCTGGCTCCAGTCCGGTCTGTAAGCACCATTTAGGGAGGCCTCGGACGGAGCGGAGCTGTGCAAGGCTCCCATCTCCCACTCTCCAGAGCCCCCCAGAGAGGGATGGAAAGGAGCGCAACAGCGTACCGGGAGAACACAAAGTGTCCAGGCTCTAGGCCCTCCGGTACCTCCACCAGCGTGTTCCACAAGGGTGAGCGGGGAGGCTGTCGCAGGTCCCGACTGGAACCTTGTTACCTTGTCTTCAGACGCCATCACGTAAGCTGTGAGAATGCAGTGAAGTGCAAGCAAAGCGTGATCCTCCGAGCACACTAAGTTTAAAACTGAGGATGTTCCCTGCGGTAGGGGTTTATAAGCGGAGGAGGCGGTGTCTACAAACTTGTAGTACCTAGTGTGACCTCCGGAGGGCAGTGCCCTAAACCCCATTGTCTGGGTCTCCCATTATGATGACCAGAAAATTGGGATAAAATGTACAGCATTCATAAAGCACGGATTAGACCAGAATGGGTCATCAGCCAGGATGTGGAACAGAAGTTGATATCCAGCTGCCAGGACGAATTGCTGAAGTCTTGAAAAAGAAGGGCCAACAATGTAAATATGGAGTCTTTGTGTAAACTCAATATATTTGTCAAAAGTTTAAGAATTTATAAAACACACATATAATTGCACTTGGGGAACTACAGAAACAGCTCACAAATCTGAAAACAAAAGCAGCAAACCCTGCATAAGCCAAAATTCTGGTCAGTCTCAAAACATTTGGCCACAACTGTAGTATACTGACTGAATTCAGGAATCATATGAAAGTGCTTTATAACATCCATCGGGTGTCATTACAACTCCTGATACCTAACAGTCCATTAGATCCAACAACTCTTGATAACTAACAGTCTATTAGATCCAGTTACTTTAACACTAGTCCTGAGCATTATTCAACTAATATAAGGGGCCAGGCACACAGGGGGCTTCTACCCATTTTTGTGTTGGCACACTGTATTATCGCAGTGGCCAGATACTACATTGTTGTAGGATTTTATTTCTATCCAAACAGGGGGAGGAAAAAAATCCATATTTCAAAGACAATGTTTCAATTTTCAGAAACCACATTATCCCTACTTGGAGAATTCATCAGCCTTTGTTTTATGGTCGTTCACCCATTGAACTCAAAGTGCAAATAAAAACTCCAACAGGATGTAAATTATCTAAAATATTTTAATTTATACCTGATCCTGTAGTTTCTTCACCTCATCCTCACCAAAGCTAAAATTTCTTTCAAAACTAATGCAGACAAAGGGTCAAGGGGGTCTCAACCTGTGGCTTCAGGTGCTCCCGATGTGCCACTTGGAAGTTGTTAAAGCTCTTGATAGAGCAGCAAACCACAGCCACTTTTTGTCTCGTAGGCCGCCTGTGCTTGTAAAGAAGAATTACACTTGGCAAGACTCAATGGAGATTTGGAGTTAAGAGAGTCTAGACATTTCTGGGGCACATTTACTTATTAACAGCCAATGTGGGTGCATCCATTTTTTTGCTGGCATTGAATATCGTTACTTGTTAAAGGTGCATTATTACTTCTCAAGTGCCACTCAGGTCATTACTTTATAAGTGAAAACTCAGGCTTAAGTAATTTATAAGTGTCAATCAGGCCATTACTACTTTAAAAAAGGGCAGTATTTATAAAGTTTTTATTCTATAAGACAAGACGCTTCCGTTTTAAGTAGGCACTCAGAGATTTGTAGCCATTACAGAAGTATCCATGCATAGAACACGGTTTGTGACCTCTCAAGAGTTGAATGTGTTGCTGAAGGTAAGAAAAGGCCCATGCTTTAAGGCGATGAACCAAGAAAAGCAAACAAAAAAATTGTAGAATCTGTCTTTTTGGTTCCAACTATACTAGAAAATGTAAAGTCTAATGTGACAAAACCAGACAAAGAAATTAAGCATTAAGACGTGCCACAACAGTACCGCCCAGTGGGCATGTACCCTAATATTTAGAGTGAGGTTTCAGCATGATTACTTCTAAGGCCCCCTTCACATCACGTTTTTTGGCTGTCCGTGTGGATCATCTTTTTTGAAGGACCAAACGGACAGGAACAGATTTGTTGAAACGGATGGCAATTATGCTTCCAGATGCTGCAGCCATAGGAAATACTGGCAAGGTCAGGTTGAGAGAGAGAAAGAGAGAGGGAGACAGAGAGAGAGAGAGAAAGAAAGAGAAAGAGAGAGAGAAAGAGAGAGAAGAAGAGAGAAAGAGAGATCCAGAACAAAAATTTGGCTGGGAGGAGCATTACAGTTGTCTTGAGCATGCTCAGTAACTAATACCAGATCAGGGAAACTATTCTGCTTTTACTCATATCCGGCATCATAGACTACCATTATATGGGATCCGGATTCATTTCTGTCCGTTGCTCCTAAAAACGGTGCAGTCTCCAATTCTGGGTCCCGGAAAAAATAGGTGAAAAACGAATCCCGCACTGAATTCACATAAAGGGATGGCCATATATGACCAATCCGGCACCACAGGGATACATAAGTCAAAACTGGATCCCTTCCTATATGTTTAAAAACAGATTGACCCGAATCCCCAAAACCGTTGTGTAAAGTCAGCCTAACTATTGAAAGAGTCCTTTGCTTAAAGGAATTACCCAGGCTTGGGCAGCTCTATGTGACTGTAAGACTTGATTCCTCACAGTATGCAATGTGCAAGCTGTCAGGATTCTCTGATGCTGGAAAACAGGAAAGCGCAAAACCGCAAGTATGTGATTTGTTAACATGCGGTTACGTGCCGCATAGACTGCGTAGTTTCGCTTAATACTAGTGAATTGAGCGAGGCCTGATTCATCTAGTCAGAATGTAGCTGGTGGTGTGGAAATCACATACTTGCGGTCATATAACCGGCCGCACTCGGCATCAGAGAATCCTCGCAGTGCACATTGAAGCTGTGAGGATTGACAAGACTGCAGTCAGTGTGCTTTCAGCCTTGTTCCCCAAGCCTGGACAACCCCTTTAACAAACAAACGGTTGCACAATAATGTATTTTCTTCATAGAGCAACACTTTTTATGTAGTCATAGTACATCCGCTTTCAAGGTGTTTAACTACCCAAAGGTACTTAACATATTTTAGCAAGTTCATATTTTATCATGTGAGGAAATCTTAACTCTTGCCAGTCATTTTTCTGTACAATGGATTTATTTTAAAATCAAGCTTCCTATAATAAGCATGTAAGGGACTTATTATGTAACAGCCCCACATTCAGTCAGTAGAAGGAGATATGTCAGTAGTAGTGTATAGAACCACTGGATTGGCCAGGTCAGAGCACAAATACACATGTGGAGGGGAATTAGGATACAAGCCCCTGCTCTGTGGGTCTCGCATCTAACAATTGGCTCCCTCCTCCCATTGACATATGGACGGAGTCCTAAGCTCTGTTTATTTCAGCAGGATGGCAAAAATAACAGTTCATTTACTTTTTATTGCCTAAAATTCCAGGGTTTAATATAACTGTCAGTTTGAGTGGAGGCCAGCTGCTGTTTGATAGGTTGCAGAGTGTTTCAGTGGTCCCCTCTCAGAGGTTGCTGGTATTAATTAAAGAGCGTTATGGGGAGCAGACCCCCTTTTTTATTATCAAAAAACTTACCTCAGAGATCGACAGCCAGGGCAGAAACATAGATGGATTACAAGGACATAATCTATTGCATTTTCTGTACTCCCAGAACTATCAGTGTGCTCGGAGGTGCTTGGAGCAGTGCGGAGTGACATAAGATCTAATGTAAAGCCATCGATAAAGAGGGCAGGATGAGACGTTATATCTGCCTATCATATGCAAGCAATAGGTATTAATGTAACTTAAACGGCCCAAGAATACATATAAATGTGTCTCATAAGAATAATTACACTATCTAAATAATTCATTCCAAGTTTTTATTAGACCATGATATAGGAGATTTGATGTCAGATGATTCCCGTCACATGCAAACTATGCATTCAACAAAAATAAATCATCAAAACCAACTGACTGGCCCAGTATGATCCTGTCTAAATACCGCCTGCTCACCTCTGCAGAATACAGGTTTAGAAGTGTGGCTGGCAGGTTAATAATACAGGGCAGATGAGCACACAATGGTCTCCCAAGGCCCTGAGGATACAGTGTGATCCCCAATGGTGCTGCACCTGTTATACAGGTAGGTGCTGCCAAGAAAGATCAGCAAATGCCAGACTCAAAGTCATTCAATCAAAATTATCCTCTGATGGAATACATTGGTAATCTCTGACTTTTGAAAGCTGCCTATTTCCCCAATGAAGGGGTTCCACAAACCTAACAAACTGGCATTGCTCAAATTCTTGGTCACATCCGGCTCCAATTCCTCAATTTCCTTGAATCCCACTCAGACTCAAACTCCACCCAAAATGGACACAGACTACACAGCCCTGCTGACAACTGTCCCTCAATAAGCAGTGTGCTTAGTATATTAGAAACATACATAGTAACATAGTATTTAAGGTGGAAGGAAGACCTTAAGTACATCTAGTTCAACCCATAGCCTAACATGTTGATCCAGAGGAAGGCAAAAAAACCCAGGTGGACAACACTAAGCTCCACATTGAAGAAACAAATTCCTTCCTGATTCCACATACGACAATCAGTGCTTCATGTGGCTTCACAGTGGATGTCATCTTCTACTTCAGTATTATCTTGTCTGCATTTTGGGTAACCCTACTTTATCAGGGACGGATGAGCCATGGGTCTTTCATCCTGTTCTATGTCTCACCACTGAAATGTTCTGAAGTTTGTCACTGAGGAGGGTAATAGACATCTGCTTCTGATGAGACAGCAGTAGTATGAGCTGTTGTCCTGGCGCTCACTATTTAGTACATGCACTGCCTTGTTTTGTCCATGGTTCTTTATACTTCCAGGAAGGGTATGTGCTGACACTGAGTATTTTGCTCCAGACTGTTTGCTCCAAATCTGCACCTTGTGGCAGACAAACGCCCCAAAAATGCGTTGCCAAAATAGTGCAGATTTGTGTCCTGCACGTTTCAACATCAAGTCAATGGCTTGAAGAGATGAAAAACACTGAAAAATCTGTTGCAATAGTTGACATGCTGCAGATCGAACTGCAGCAAAATCCACACCTTTTCTGCAGCGGAAAAAAATGCAGCGTGGACACAACACCTCAACGTTCCTATAGACTTTGCTGGCTTGCAGATGTCAGAAAAATCTGCACCATATTTGCATCAAAATCTGCAACAAAAACACTGCAAAATATGCACCATGGGCAGACGGCCTAACAGACATATCACCAGCATTCAAGCGCTCCATAGAGAAATATAACGCAGTAAATCAGTGGCATTACTACATTCATACATACAGTAACATTAACAGTTATTGAAATTGATGTGTTGGAAAAATGGTACGGTAACTTAATTAAAACAGCCACTTTGACAAGGGACAAAATATGATGGATACCGCCAGCCACAGTGTTTTACCTATTGCTGGCTGTATGTGGGCGGAGAACTGAACTGCCAGTGACGTCCGCTGAGGTTTCGGTGACGTTCGGGGTCACAATAGTGTGCCAAAAAGTTTGGCTGCACTGTCCAAACCCGAACTTCCAAAGGTTCGCTCATCTCTATTTCTCAGCTCAAACCATAATGGAGGTCAAGCACACCAAATATATATAAGAGGCGCATGCATATTAATAAATTTGGATCATGTTTTAGTCTGTCAATGCACTAGAACATGAAATTTACTCCACCCTGCTGGCATATATTTCATCTACACTGGACACCAATGTTCTAGTAAGGCTTTACAGTAAATTTATTGTGTTGTCACTGACCGTGCCCCAACTGTTTAGAAAAGTGCAGTGACTAGTGAAAAAAATTCACAAAACTGCCTTTTGCCAAATTTTGTGAATTTATGAAGACAGAAAACTGCTGTGGAGGGAATGATACATTTGTACTAAAGAGTTTTGCTTTTGCGAATACTAAGAAATCCTTATCTCATTAAAGGAAAGGGGGTTAGTGGGGGTACAAGGTGTTGTACACCCACTGATCTCATATTTATGACCTATCTTACAGATACCGTAGCAGTTTAGCACTGTAAAACACTATTAAGTCACATAAAAGATGACAAGTCCAACATAAATTTCCTTGTTGCCTTTCTGGATTTCAGGAATATTCTCGCAGTAATTGAAGCCATCAACCTTAATTTACACAGAGCAACACATTTACTGTAGCACTTTACAGCCAGAAGATTGTCCTGTCAGGGCTTCAATGTACCTTACTATCTTAGTCCCCAATTATACTATTCAAATTTTAGAGCCAATTTAGCTAGAAGTCAAGATTGTTTTTGGATCATAGAAAGAAACTGGAGAACTTGTAAGAAACCCACAAAAGCACAAGGATGGTCTGAACATTTAGGAAAAAGAAAAAAAACACTGCACTATGTTAAGATAGTTAAGCGGTGTAAAACATGCAAGGCTTCCAGGTTTTTGTAAAATGACAACTCCAAGCACTCTCAGATAAATAGAAAAGGTAAGGTGCCTGATGGAGAAGAGTGTATTATGTAAAACACAGCTCTCTTAGGCTGGGTTCACATTTGCGGACCCCTCCGCAGCGTTCTGCAGAGGGGATCCGCAATGTGACCGCAGCGGCCGCCAGCTCCTATATTTATAATGGGTGCGCACGGTGCTGGCGCTTGACCGCGCATGACCGTGGGCACCCATCCACTACTAATTGATCTGTGCGCAGGCGGATGCCTGCGCACAAATCACACACTCTCGTCCGCACCAGGGACGCGACATGTTGCATTCCTGGTGCGGACGAGAGTGTGTGATCTGTATGCAGGCATCCGCCTGCGCACAGATCACATATAGAGTGAATGGGTGCGCACGGTCATGCGCGGTCAAGCGCAGCACCGTGCGCACCCATTATAAATATAGGAGCTGGCGACCGCTGCGGTCACATTGCGGATCCCCTCTGCAGAACGCTGCGGAGGGGTCCGCAAATGTGAACCCAGCCTTAGGGCCGCTTTACACACACCAACTTCTGTGACCAACTTCTGAACAGATCTCTGGTTGCAGTGAAATCATGGACACATTGTTCCATTTTGTGGCTGTGTACAAATGGAGCAATGTGTCCATGATTTCACTGCAACCAGAGATCTGTTCAGAAGTTGGTCACAGAAGTTGGTGTGTGTAAAACGGCCCTTAGGACAAGGTGACCCATTCATGTGTCTGGGAAAAAACAACTGCAATGAAAGTGCTATGGAATGCATATTATATATGTGTACACACACAGACAATACACCATAGTGATCAAAATTAGAGAACAATTTCTTTAATGTTAAGGTCATTGTGTTGTCCTAGGTGAAAATATCCTAACATGAGTAAATTAGCAGTATTTTAAGCTTATTTCATAAATTGAATATATTCTAAAGCACAAAATATAAATGGTAAATGAGATAAATGGAAAACAATACTTATCTAAATTAGAGAACACTTTCATGGCGGGTTTACACGCCGCGATAAAAAAAGTCACGTGGGTCGCGAGTTGGACCCGATATCGTTTGCGCGTTGTACGTTTTGAGCGTACAACGCGATGCTGGAACGATGCCAAAACGATATCGGGGTTGAATAGCCGAGCTATTCAACTCCCCGATATCGCATGGCCGTTGTAGCAGCATCGCAGCGTGTGACAGCCCAACTCCGATTTGTACGCCGACGCTAACCATTAACTCCCATGTTAAATGGTCGTTACTGGGTCGGTGGGCGTAGACATCGGAGGGACGTTGTTTCCCGATATCGCAGCGTGTAAACCACCGATGCGATATCGGGAAAAGGGCTGAAAAAATCCGCGCTCCCGCGCCGTTGCCTCCGATATCGCCGCGATATCGGGACGTGTAACCCCACCATCAGATACCTGCAAATTATTGGTGTTAATCTGGCACATGGTGCTAATTTTCTTAATTATCTGACAAACCCTATTTAATTTAAACAACTAACCTCGCTCACTGAAAACACTGGTGCTCTGAAGAAAAGAGGAAGTAGGCTGACTTCATACTGCAGTTATTTACCTGATCAGGTTCGATCAGGTTTGAGTGCCAAAACCAGGAGAGGAACCAGGAGCGTCTCCAAAACCCAGAACAGGTGTCAATCTTTCAATTATAGTTTTTCTCTGCAAATTCCTCTCCTGGTTTTGGCACACAAACCGGATCAGGGAAATAATTGCAGTGTGAAACCAGCCTAACACGATTCAAGCGTCGGCAGAAAGGATAAAATGATTATACTTGAATGTTTGCATACTTGAATGTTTGAATTAAAGTCTCTTATTCAATGAAATTCAGTCTGAAACATACGTTTCGGCATAGCTCACCTTTGTCAATAAGACTGACACTGTATGAAACAAGATCAACACCCTGAGAGGTCACCATTTCTATATTGAGACTACCTTCTCCTACTGCAAGGCTCTTGATGCAGATGTTTTATACATAGAGAATCAGAGGTATGACTCCGCTTAATTTGTGCTCTTTTTTCTAGTTTCCTTTTCTACCTTCCTTCTTCTCTACTTTATCTATTTTAATTATTTGCCTAACAGACCTACATACTGTCAGCACAGTCCCGTGTTTGCTCCTAATCACTAGAGGACCCGAATCGGAGTCTGGGAAATTCAGGAGTCATGGTCGGTGGTTTGACTTACTGACTCCCCAGCCCTGTCTTCAACAACATGTGGATCCTTACTTGCATTCAGCACTCAGTCAGCAACCCTTCATGCAGGACAAATGGGCCGTGAAGTTGGAGTCGTGGAGTTGGAGCCCATTTTGGCAGAGTCGGAAGAAAACGACCGACTCTGACTCCTAAAATATGTAATACATTGGGTCCAGTAGTTCAATGCAGGATGTGCTGAATATTACTATTATGAATTATTATTATGTTCTATCTAAATGGTCTTGATTATTGTATCATAATAATGATGAAAGACAGATTTTCACATTGTACTACAATAAATTTATCACTTAATCATGAGCCATATATGAAGGAGTCGGAGTCGAAGGAGTTGGAGTCTGGGAAATTCAGGAGTCGGAGTCTGTGGTTTGACATACCGGCTCCACAGCCCTGAGGACAAAGCCCCCTCTGTCATAAACGGGTAAAGCAGTTCCTTGAAACAGAAAACAATGAAACAATGAAATGGCACCCAGAGTCCTGATCTAAACTCAATAGAAAACCTCAGGAAAATCCTTGGTGACAAAGTTATGGCCAAAAAACCCACAACAGTCACAGAACTGTGGAATAGACTGGAAGAAGAATGGCCCAAAATCACATCAGAGCAGTGTGAGACTAGTGATGTCCTGTGGCCGCAGATGTGCTGAAGTTATTCACAGCAAAAGCCTGTACACTTCCTACTGATTGGTGACTGTTGTAACCTTCACAAAATATAGCTTTAATCTTTCTCTGTCTACAGTCATTGCTGTTCTCTAATTACGAACATCACATTTTTTGTGAAATAAAGGTTTTAAGTTGATAAACTGTGGTTCTTTTGGAAACACTGTTCTAGTGGCATGGTGTAATCCTTACACAAAAAACACCAAATGTGAATCAATGCAGGTTACTCTCTGTCAAGTGATCATACATTGTTCTCTAATATTGATCGCCAGTATGTAATTATATATATATTAGTGTATATATATATATATATATAAAATATATATATATATATATATATATATATATATATATATACACAGACACATACAGAATATCTCCTATTTATCATTTTTACAAGAAGCAGCCGCTGCTTGTGAGGCTGGGGAAGAATGGGTTTTAGTGCTTTGTGAGGTGCACCTAACAGATTCTGAGCAGCCCATCAGACATAATTATATGGACATGACCAATAGGCGGCCAGGACAGTGCACTATATGTAGCTGTGTGACTAGCACCTTTCAGATACCTAAGGCTAGGTTTACATTGCGTTTGTGCTATCCATTTAACAGATCCATTAAATGGATCTGTTTAAACATCCGCAAAGATTGTATTTTTTGCCATTTTATTTTTTAACATAAATGTATACACTAATGCAAGCCTATACCTTTGACAAATTTTATTTCCTTTACTACTCTGTTTGTTCATTGCAATAAACAATAATAAAGGTTTTTTTTTTATAGGTGAGCCTCTTTTTTTTTAATTAAATAATTCCTTGAAATAATTTAAATTATGAGGTTAGGCTTCGCCGTATTTTTGGTTACCAGCCAGGTACAACTAGGCAGCTGGGGACTGGAATCCTCGGCGTGGGACGGCCCAAGCCTTCTGGTCCCATTTTGGAATTCCAAGGCTCTTTCACTCCCAGACAGCCTCCATTGTTGCCAAAGTCCAACTACTTGACAGACATAAAAACTCCATTATCATCATGGTCATTTTCATTTTTGGGTAAGAAGGTTTAGATGACACCAAAGATATTTTGGCCTGTTTTTTTTTTTTTGGTGTAAATTATTTTATGATTTACCATAACATGGAGCAAGAAAATGTCAAACATGTTTTAGCTAATTACATCTTATTTCAGCTATTTTGCAAAAACTGCACAAATCAGATTTGCACAAAAGGGAAGTATTTCAATTCTAGTTATAGTGACCCGAAATAAGAAAATAAATATTTTTTTTACCCAGAAATGCATTATGTAAAAAAAAAAAAAAAAAATTCTCTAAAGCAGCAAAAATATTCACCAACACTAAAAACCAGCAGACATGCAAAATATTTCCAGAACTTCCCATTTTGTTGCAGACGTGCGTTGTAACGTAGTGGCAATTCTCATTACAGACAGCAGACGATCCTAGCGGCCTGGCGATTTCACACTCACGTTATGACTGCTGACCCTGTATAATACTCCAAGCATCAGGTTTTCACAGATTAGACAATTGTTAATGGCGTGTAATTAGAATAATCCATATTTTGGTTATGCTCAATTGAAAACATTTTTTCAAAAGCAGCTTACAATGTAATGAACCATTACTAAAACATATTATAGTGTTAATGTCAGCCAGCTGTCCAGAGCATGAAAACCTGCTACTGTCCTAGCTAAAGTACCAGGAAATTCAAGACAAAATGTTCCACAATCTCACAAACTGACGAGATGTTCATGTAATAAGTATACTTGTTGTACTAAGGCTGCTTTCACATCTGCATTTTGCAAACCCAGGCAGTATTCCACCTGTTTTGCAAAAACCTGGATCCTGCAAGGCTGCGTTCTGCCCAATGCATTTGGAAAGAGTTCCGGTAATGTGCGGTGATTTGCGGTTTCATCCGGATCTGGCAAATCGGCCACTTCAGGCTTGTTTTAAAACAATTAGCAACAGATTTTGTCCCATGCTTGCAGTGCCTGATTTGTCCAGATCAAACTGCAAGCCACCGCACATTTCCGGAACTCCATTCGAAATGCACTGGGCAGATGCAATGTTGCCAGATCCAGGTTTTTGCAAAAAATTCTGCCGGATGTGTAAAATGCAGGTGTGAAAGTACTTCAAAAACCTGAAATGAAAAAGACAGAAATGCCTGAACCGAAAACTAACGATGATGTAAAGGTAGCCTTATGCGTAAGATACTTAAATGTTAATTGGCACAATCATTTGACTAAGGTTTTTCTTCATACACTACAGCAGGGGTCTCAATCACGCAGCCCCTGGGGCTTCACTGTGTGGTCCGCGGCACTGTGGGCAACTTGATGGTGCAGAGGTCCAGTGCAGGGGACCACAGTGGTCCATGCTTTATTATGACTTCTGGCTGCCGTCACTCAGACAAGCTCTTTGGCTCATCTACACCAAAAGCAGCCACCAGCCAGAGGCCCGCAGTATGATGTCAATGTATGACGTCACCTGCCGGCCTCTGATTGGCTGGCGGCTGCTATTGATGTAAATGAGTCGGAGAGCTTGTCTGAGAGCCAGCACCCAGAAGTTATAATAAACCACAGACCGCATCAGAAAGAATGCCGAGGGAGTGGCTGTCAAGTGAGAAGTCCATTTATGTGTCTATATACTGTATATGTATGGATGTGTGTGTACATATGTATGGGTGTGTGTATGGCTGTGTGTGTATATTGGTGGGTGGGTTTACGGGTGTTTGCATGAAATCAGTATGGGGGACATTAACACAATATGGGGACTAGAATCGGGGACATTACAGCAATATGGGGAACAGTATAGGGGCCAATAATTGGGCAATACCACAGTATGGGGACCAGTATGGAGGAATTACTGCAATATGGGGACCAGGGTGGGGGAATCAGTGCAATATGGGGGCCAGGATGGGGGAATTACCACAATATGGGGACCAGCATGGGGGCATTACCACAATATTGGGGCATTTCCACAGCATGGGGACATTACCACAGTATTGGGACCAGTATGGGGGACATTACTGCAATATGTGGACCAAGATGGGGCATTACCACAATATGGGGACCAGGATGGGGACAGTACTACAAGAAGAGGACCAGGATGGGACATTACCGCAATATGGGGACCAGTATACGGACGTTACTACAAGAGGATCAGTATGGGACATTACTGCAATATGGGGACATTACCACAATATGGGGACAAGGATGGGGACATTACTGCAATATGGAGACCAGGATGGGGACATTTCTGCAATATAGGGAGCTGGATGGGGACATTACTACAACTACTTGCATAGATTCTGGCTGGTGACTGGTTCATGCAGCATTAAGCGAATCCCCTATTTATTACATTGATGGCTGGACCATAAATGACAGCACTTTTTATCACTTACCTTTTGTGTCTCTCCCATTTTCTCATAGATTGTAAGCTTGCGAGCAGGGTCCTCACTCCTGCTGGTATTTGTTGAATTTTTTTGTTACTTTGAATTCTCTGAATTTGTCTATACACGTCCCCTTTAAATTGTCAAGTGCTGCGGAATATGTTGGCACTTTATAAATAAGTTTTTATTATTACTGATATATGGTAACCAAAATGGGGACATTACTGCAATATGGGAAAGGATGAGACATTACAGCAACATGGGGACCAAGATAGGGACATTACTACAATATTGGACCAGGATGGAGACATTACTGCAATATGGGGACAAGGATAGGACATTACAAAGTGTTTGCCAAAATACTCTATGGCGCTAATTGCAATACAATATTACAACAAAGGGATAAAATGTAAAATAAAATAGAGGGCGACCTTTTTTTACCACTGTGAGGTAGCACCAGGATTGCAAGACAAAGAGCCGTGAGCCCGGTATCAGTTTATACAGTACCCGGATTTATTTATGAGGCACAGCAGTGGCACAAGTTGCCGGGTTCCGGGACGCAGCCGGGTACAACGCATACATCCCCCGGACAGTAACATGGTCCCTTCAGGTTAGGAGTTCTCTCCGGTCTAGGTCGCCCAGGGCTCCCGGGTTAGGCCGTGTTGTAACAGCACACAGCCTCTCACGCCCTGGACCTGACCACTCAGCAGTCCCTTCTGCCTCAACTCAGGCCGAAGCTCTCCACAGGGGGCCCCCCCCGTCTCCTAACCTTGCTTTTAACCCCGTGTCTCCCTCCGGGGATAACCTACAAGACCTGGCCTGGAGTGGAGCGTCCCTCTATCCTACCTTCCATACTGGGTTCAATACGTGACAGTGCACATTCTGGGGGACACATAGCGACCCTCGCATATGATCCCCCTCACTGTTTCACACCTCTAAAAACACTGTTCTATATATGACCTAAAATAACAAAAAAAAATGCATGTTTGTTATCACCACATCCATAACAACTCAACCTATAAAAAAAAAAAAAACTGTACCATAACCCATGCAATCAATGTCATTTAAAAAATAAACTAATCAAGCAAAAAAAAAAAATGTTAAAAAAGTGATCGAAGGGTGTATAGAAAAAAAATAGACCATTACTAAAAATGTAATTTAGTTCTACAAAGAATGCGGCCCTCCAAATAATTTTTTTTCTATGTGTGGCCCAGATACCCAGCCGAGTTTGAGACCGCTGAACTAGAGCATACTTGGCCAAACTTCTCATTCGGGTAAGAAAAACAAGACACTGCTACACACAACTCATCTGCTATGAAAACAAAGGATTGCACATACCGAAGTCCACATGCATGACCCATCTTCACACTAACAATGGGGTAGATCTTGGCACTTCCATATACATTTAAAGGCCAGCTCGTACAAATTGAAATTGATGGGTTCCATCATCAATCACTGATGACAATCGTTTCATTCCATTCATGAATTAAAGATGTATATAATGTATTCTGTTTTTGATATAATCCTATTAATTTTTGATATAACAAGAGACTCCCTCATCAGAAACGATATCCATTAGCAATGAATCTAACAAAAAAAAGGGGGGTGTTCAATGTTGACAATTCTTTAAATGGTCTTTAGCGATGGTCACAGACATCTATGCAAGTCCACAAGAGAATGTAAATTGTCAGTATTTGAATTGATAATATATAATATAAATTGAACCTGTATGAATAATGTTTCAATGATGATTACTGATATATGTAAACCTAATATAAGATGATCGCTGGTAAAATCTGAGGTTGATAATCTTGGTGATGTAAACCTGGAAGCAAGCACCAGCATGTTAAATGCTTAGAGTGTAAGGCCGCATGCTGACGGTCTGGAGGAGCTGCATGTTGGACACAGCTCCTCCGGACCTGAGTGAAGCCGCGGGTGGCCGCAGCCACCCTGTACTCACCATGTGCGGCAGGTGTGGGGTGGCTTCTTCCTGCAGTCTCTCTGTGGCAGCCGCTTCCGACTCCGCAGCATGAAATAAACATGCTGCGGAGGAGCGGAATGCCAGCAACCCGCACCGCAGCTCCAAACATGCTGCGGTCGGGTTAAGCATAGTGAGGATGGAATTTCTTGAAATCACATCCACTATGCTTATACTGTACTATGCAGCGTTTTGGACGCAGCGTCCAAAACGCTGTGTATACTGATCGTGTGCACGCACCCTTAATTGGCACAGGGCTGGGTTGTGAACAGTCAAAGAGATGAGTGGAACAGCTGATCACATATCTCCACCCTAGAGTGTGGTCCAAGAGGTAAAATGGAGACCTGTGGATTTATTGTGTGTATGAATGTGTGCAGAACTCCAACAGAGTGCTCGTGTTTAAGGGAATCTTCAGCAGGATTTTGCAATGTAAGCTGAAGACAGCATGCTGTAAGGCTACATAGCATTTTTTTTGCTGTGTTCCTGCAGTAAAAACACAGCACCCACAGCTTTTCATTAAAGTCCATGTGATTTACAAAAAGCTGTGCCCACATGTGCATTTGTGGGTGCTCCGTTTTTGCTGCAGAAATAGCCTGCGTTTATAAAAGTCCCTGTCAATTAAGTTGCTCATTTTTGGGCTGTGTTTCCCCGTCGACTCCATTATAAATCCTCAAAAAAAAGCATCACAAACGGATTGGTATTCACACAACTGAGTTTTTGGTGCTTTTTTACAGCAATTTCCAAAACAAAAGCACTCCAAGACTCAGCCTCCCCGACGATCCCACGGCAATCCCAAGTGATTTGTTCCTGCCATGCACTGGCAGAAGCTGTGCAAAGTGACTACAGGACTTGTGCACCATGTGACTGGCCATGTGACCTTCCAAGGTCCTGGATGTACAATGCACACAGCTCCTGCCGATGCCCGGGAGGAGCACATCACCGACGATCACCGTGAGCTTGCCGCGGAGGGTAAGAAAGTGTGTGTCTGTCTGATTGTGTGTGTCCCCTGCTGAGTTTTTGTGCTGCATTTGTAATGTGCAGTTTGTTCTGCTTTTACTTTTACACAGCTGCGTTTGTGCAGCTGACAAACGCAGCACTAACAAAATACGTCCAGTGGGCACATAGCTTAAGAGTTAAAATACATCCTTAGGCCTTTCTGGACTAAAGAAGCGACATTTGTCGCATAGTCACACAATTTGATGGAGAGTTGGGCCCAGCACTGTACATGCTCCACCATTGCGACATTCCGATAAAGAGGTATAAACATTCCTTGCTCCGATAATGGCGGCGGTCCGTGTGTTCCTCTCCTGTGGAGAACAGTGACATGTCCACCGATCTCTCTTTGGTTCGCAAAGGTGAATGATATCATGCTTATGGAGGATCTTACCTCGTCTCTGCATGATTCATACACCAGCTTCCGTAATACTTAATTTAGATGGCTACAATTCCAACAATCCGATGTTTATAAAGAATATGGAGGTTCTTAGGGCCTGTGGCCCTTAGGCTGGAGTGATGGCTTTCCAGGGGTTCCCCACACTCCCTTCCCTCCCGCCATTTTTCCCATTCCCTCTTCCCATCTATGTCAGTCTTTCCTCCCCTCCCTCTTCCTTCCCACCTAGCTCCCCTCTCTCCCTCTTTTTCCCTGATTCAATCTTTTCTTTCCTCTATCTAGGGATCTTTCTTTCTCCCTTTCTTCGCCTCAGTTATGCTTCTCTTGAGCAGAGATAGCTGGGGATGACTTGAATTATTGTTTTCACCCATGCATATTCGTGTTACATGCCTTTTGTTTTTTTTGTATAAATGAAAAATTCTTTAATAAAGATAGAATTACAAAAAAAAAGTTAAAAAACAAACAGCAACTGCACTTCTTTGATCTCTGTGTAACCTATTGCTTACCTAAACTAAAGGTTTTATTACCCTGTGATTAGCATTACATGACTAGAAACCCATGCATATAGCAGTTCCACATGCCCCTGCTGTGATGGACACCTCACAGTCAATGCACAATTTCTATTGTGAAGCTGGTGTGGGTTGGGGCAGCTCTCCCACTCAGCTACATGCTTAGCCACCTTTATATTGTACAGTGCTAACCAATGAGCCACCGTGCTGAAACTCAAAGAACTTTGTTATCTTTCTTGGCCATAACAAATTTATTTTAGTGGCCCTTTAAGCAAATCCCCGAATACATATCTACTTGTAATAGACAGGAAATTTTTGGACTTTTATAGGAAAACAAACAAAATAGTCACATACAAGGTCTCTGCTTTATCCAGCTCTCTGAGGCAGAATAAGATTACTACACACAGGTAAACCCATTCATTTACTATTTAAATTGCACCCAAAAATGCACTGTTTGAAATTAAAATAAAAAAAGATGCCAAGGAAATCAGGTTGTTATTCAGATTAATCCTTTAAGACCAGGTTTGATGTTTAGTACCATGTCATGTTAGGTCAACCATTCTAGTCTCTTAATATCTTCTCAGTGGTACATTCACCACATACAGATATGGGTACATGATAACATTCCGGATGCTACTTTACATGAGCACAACACCGCGGTGTTCTCAGGTGGAGTCTGCCTGGAACCCCCATGAAAAAATACACACAATAGTTAAAGAATTAACACATGCACAGAAGTCGTCTTGACATGGATCTGCGTATGTTCTGTCTTTCATAATTTCTTTTAACTGCTTCCGGCTCTGAAAGCCATTAAATGGTTAAAGAGGGGACAAAGCCACGCAAAGCTGCTTCCATTTGGAAGTCGCCATTGTTTTATATACAGAGTAAAAAAAAAAAGATTCTTGCCACAAAGCCACTGCAAAGGAGGTCTAAGGCTGCGTTCACTTTTTAGCGCTGCCTAAATACCGTGAATGCAGCTCTGTTCACATGCTCCACCTGATTGCGGATGCACCTTGCGCTGCAAAGCACATCCGTAAAAAGAATGAACAAGTGAATTGTTTGTGCTTATTTCAGCGCGCTTTTTACTTACGGTACCTAGCCACACTCCCACGGTGATCAGTCCTCACACCGACTCCGTAGGACCTGGCACAGGACCTTACACATCACCATGCGACTGTGCAGTTTTGCACCAAAAGTGCATCCTCACAAATACGCTGTGTGTGAACGCAGCCTTAAAGGAGAAACACCAATGGAATTTACTGAAGTGTCTTCTACTCCTAAAACAATGCAGGTACGTCGCCGTCTGCCTCCTCCTTCTGATGGAGACACAACCGAGCTACCGAGAGGCTTGTGAGTGATCTAAGGCTATGTGCCCACTGGATGTATTATTTTGTGCTGCGCTTGTCAGCGGCACAAATGCAGCTCTGTAAAAACAAAAGCAGCTCAAACGTATTGCATTTGTGCACATTACAAACGCAGAACAAATAAGGACACACACACAGACACACAGTCAGACAGACACAAACAGACACACTTTCTCACCCTCCCTGGCGAGCCCATGGTGATGTTCCTCCACACGACACATCAGACACAAGACACATTCTCACCTCCTGAGCCATGTGTGTCTTCCTCACACACAGACACACAGTCAGACACAAACAGACACACTTTTTTCACCCTCCCTGGCGAGCCCATGGTGATGTCTTCCTCACACACAGACACACAGTCAGACACAAACAGACACACTTTCTCACCCTCCCTGGCGAGCCCATGGTGATGTCTTCCTCACAGGCATTGGCAGGAGCTGTGTGTAAGATACCTCCAGGACCTTGCAAGGTCATATGACCAGTCACATGGTGAGCAGGTCTTGTCACTTTGTGCAGCCTCTGCCGCTGCCTGGAAGGAAAAAAGAAATCACCGAAGCTCGCTGAGAGGGCGAGTATTGGTGCGTTTTTGGTTTCGACATCGCTGAAAAAGCATCACAAACGCACTGTGGGAATACCCATCCATTTGTGATGCTTTTTGAGGGGTTTATAATGGAGTCAATGGGGAAAATGGAGCCCAAAAAAAAAACCAGTCATGTGTGAACTGGACTGCCCCGGATCAGATTTTGCCCCTATTGCATCCCTATGGTGCCGGATGGCAGTTATTGGCCATCCGGTTTGGTGTCTGTTCGGCAGGATCCGTCTGTTTTCGTTTTTTTGCCCCGGACACAAAATCGGAGCTTGCAGCATTATTTGTGTCCAGGGCAAAAATCGAACAAAATTGAATCCTCGGCGATCTAACATGGGAGTCTATGGGCGCCGGATTGTGCTGGATTCGGCAGAAAAATGATCTGGTTCTTGGACACCTGGTGTTGAAAGAGCGGCGGCTCTGAAATTCAAGCCACGCTCATTCAGCACCTGGACAGCACAGCTGAAAGAGCCGCAGCTGAAATTTCAGCACCGCGGCTAGCTCCCCTCCAACCACTATGCTGAAATGTCAGCACTGGACAGCGGCAGCCGCGCGCAGGAATGATTCCGGCACAAAACAGGATCGGAGGGCATATCTGTCCTCCGGTTCTGTTTGTCCGGGGCTGTCAGGTTCTGTCTGGTGCATCCTGCAAAAAACTGAACAGAACCTGACAGGGAAAAATCGTGGTGTGAAGCCAGCCTAAGATCCATCACTATTTTACTAGTTGTTGTTTATATGCCTTTCAGGTCAGGTGCTTGTATTTTGAGCTGTTTACTTTTTCTTATTCCTTGTTTACAGTGTCTGCATACTGATTCTGCATTTGTTAGGATTCTAATTGTCATTGTCAAGCGTTTTTATTATTTCTTTTGATCTTTAATACACAAAAGAGATTGAACATAAGATATATTAGGGGTATGAAAGAACAATTAAGTAAAAACAAGCTGAAGGGCCCGCTTTACACGTTGCGATATCGCAACATCGATAAAAAGTCACGTGGTATATGCGATGTGGCATGATCGTGCTGTGTGACAGCGCAACTACAATTTGGAGCGCAACTTCCCCTATTCACTCCAATGTTAAATGGTCGTTTCCTGGGTTGCTCATACACAGCGTGGAAAAAGGGCGTACTACATCACAGTTGTGTTGCTTGCCGATATCTCCCTGTGTGACATCTACTATACGATCTTGGACAAGTGCCAAAAACGTGCCTGCTCCCATGAAATCGTATGCAATATCGGAACGATATTGCAACGTGTAAAGCGGACAATAAAGTGGTTGTTCACTACTGAGACACTCACCGATCACCAGATTTGAGGATTTTTGTTTCTATATTTGAATGATGTAGACATACACATGCTGAACCGCAGCTCCATTCCTTTTGTATGGGGTACTTGGACATTGCAGAGTACAGCGCTGAGCTATCCACAGCAGTTGCACAGAGAATTAAATGAGTAGCAGTCAAGTATGCACATTGCTTGCACATCCATGAGTGCCCTATCTGGCCAGATAAGGCGAGAACGTGTCACTACGAGAATGTCCCTTGGATTTCCCCTGTGGTGTTTTCTGTATAGAAAAGGTCAGTCAGGTTTCATCACAGATTACAGCTAATCTTGGAAATCCTAGTAGGGGTAGCTACTAGTGATGAGCGAGTGTAATCGTTACTATTTGCTACTCATACAGATAGTACACTGGTGATCGTGAGTGATGTGTTGATAGTTATCGATCTGACACATATTGCCGCTTCCCTTCAGTACTCAAAAGGGAGCTGGCACCCCATTGAGAGCAGATTGAATGTTAGGCTCTCTCTGGGGGGCACAGCAAGTTGTTTTATGTAGCGAAAACTCAAAAAAGCCCACCCTCCCGCTTCGTCCCGGAAATGCTCGTTTTATGGCCGGATGTGTGTGGGCGGAGCCTATCACTAATTGACTAACATTAGACTCGCTATTTGGATGAATACACAAGTGTTACAAAGTACTTGTTACGAGTATGGCGGGTGCTAATATTTCGCTACTCGCTCATCACTAGCAGCAACAGGTGCGACAGTGGTACTGTGTTTTACAGCGAGTTGTAGGCCTTAAGGATCCAGTCTAAATAAAATCATTCATTTATAGTTATGTGTGCTGCACAAAACATCAATATTAAGGGTTCCATAAATTTACTGTATCCAAGACTGATAAACATTTGAGCACCTAATCTTTGAAAATGTGATCAACACCGGTATATTTGTTCCAGTATGAAGCAGTCGGGTAGATTTGTAGCTACGGATAACTTTCAAAACTCCACGCCATCATCTTCTATTAGTCTTTACTGCTACTGAGGCTAAATGACAGTCACCCGGAAAACCCTCCGACAAGATGCAGCGGAGTAAATCTTTCTTCCAGCAGTGTAACTAGTTCATTCCAATTAGTGTTAAACATTTTTTCCTTCACTAAAAAGTTTTACAAAAAAAAGCTCTGCACTTTTTCAATGTGATCATCTCTCACTGGGGAATTCCTCTGTGAAAGCTGAAATTATTTAGTTTTGAAGGCAAATGATGTAAGAATAGTTTTTATGGCTTTTCTTGAAACTGCCATTTTTCTGAAATCATAGGGAAAAAAAAGAAGATCCAACATAAGTAAAGTTACCTCAACTTCCCCTGCGAGGGGTTTGTCAGAACACTGCGATATTTTTAGCTTTTTGCCGAGGAAAGTTTTTAGCATTGAAAAAAAAAAAGTGAAGCTGGTTGTAAAGTCATTGCTCAGCGCGTAAAGTTAATTCCAGCATTTTTACAATTTATGATTGAACATATCAAATTTTCAACAAAGCCACCAGCGAGTCATAGGGTAGAAACGATTCAGGAAGACAGAAGAACAAAATCAATGTGGCAAAGGTCCCCAATGATAAGTGGGGTCTGAAACAAATGTGCAATTTACTATATAGGGAATGTGTCATCAGAAGATGACCTGTTTAAATCACATTTTAATGTTACTGTATTTTTGGACTATAAGACACACCCAGGTTTTAGAGGTGGAAAATAGGGGGGAAAAATTTTGAAGCAAAAAATAAGGTCATAATTCACTGTTATGGGGGGTTCTACTGCTGACACTTATGAGGATAATGTCTCCAAATTCTGTACTAATGTCCCTAATCCTAGGCCCCTTTCAGGTATACATGTCCTCTAGCCTAGTAATGAACCTCCATCCTGGTATATAATCCCCCCATCCAGGTATAAATGGCCTCCAATCAGATATATCCTAGTATATATGGCCCCCATCCTAATATATGGGCCCCATCATAGAGCACAGATAAAAAAAAAAAGCAATTATATGCAACGTCTATCTGCTCTCAAAGCAGCGTGATGTCTTCTTCTCATTCCGGCAGCTGAGCGGCGTGTAAACAAGCATCGATAATATCACTTTCATTCGGAGAATGTGAGCCCTCACAAACAGTGTCCTCTCTCCTTCTGTACCTGTATGCCATATGTTGTCCTTGTACCTTGTACTTGTATACCCCTTCCACATGTAAAGCGCCATGGAATTAATGGCGCAATAATAATAAATAATAACAACAATAACTATAATGACCGCCATGCACCGCACTTCCACACACCATCAGCTGCCGGCATGAGAAGAGGCCATTGTGCTATGGTGGAGCGATGGACGTGGAGTATAATCATTCGTCCGCTGTCACGATTTCCACTGCTCCCAGTCGGAAGCAGTCAATATCCACTTTCTTTAATAGAGGGCACACAATATCACCTGCATCTGCAACAGCAGCAGGTGATCGTATGTGCCCGCTGGTTAAGAAAATGTAATATGCGCTACTCCACCGCCCACCTTTCAGCACTGGATTCAGTGCAGAGAGGTGATGGGCGGGGGAGAAGTGCATTTTACATTTTCTTAAGCAGCAGGAACGAGTGATCACACAGGGATGTGTTTTTTTTTTTACTATTTACTTATAGACTCATAATGGCTGGGTCTAACATTGACCTAACATTATGAGTCTTGGGCGTGGGTTCAGCTGGCATTTCTCAGCTGACATTAACCCCTTATTACCGAGTTTGCCACCGGCACCAGGGGAGAGCTGGAAAAGTGGGGTAAACCGTAGGAAATGGCACTTCTAGTAAATGTGCCATTTCCAAGGGCAGCTACAGACTGTGATTTCTAGCGTGGGGGCCTTGCCACACTGAGAATCACAGCCACCTAATTGTTTTAGGCCAATTTTGAAAAAAGTATTTAATAAAATAGTTTAAAAAAACAAAAAACCAGGCTCCCTTGTATTTTTGAATGGCAGACAAGTTAATACAACAAATCAGCTGGGGTGGAAGCCTGTACCTGCCTGCTTTACCTGTGTTAGTTACTAAAATTAGAATGAAGACTCACACCATTAAAAAAAACAGAAACAAAAAAAAACAAAAAAAACAGCTTAGGCTGGCTTCACATTTGCGTTTGTGTCTGCATGCTGATCGCATGCAGACACAAACGCAGTGCAAAGCAGGGCCTAAAGATGTGTCCGCAGCGGAGAATGTCCACCTGCGGACACATCACTGTGGAGCCCAGCAGCCAATCAGCGGTGTCCGGGGGCGGAGATCAGCACCGGAGATCTCAGTCTCCCGGCCGCCGGTAAGCTCCAGGACATGTCGGCGGGGAGAACAGCTGATCTGACAGCTGTTTGAATCTTCCCGCGCCGACACCGAGAGGAGATGTCGGCGCGGGAAGATTCAAATAGCTGTCAGATCAGCTGTTCTCCCGCTAGCAGATTACCAGCGGCGGGGAGGAAGAGGACAGCAGTGGCTCAGCTGATCTCCTGGTGGCCGTCGGTGAGCTCCTGTGACATCACCGGCGGCCACCGGGAGATTTTTCAATGGGTCTGCAGCGTTCTCCTGCGCTGTCAAGCGCTGAACACTGCGGACCCATTGAAGACAATGCAGGTTTTGTGCGCTTGGGGACGCTTGCTGATTTTCCAAGCTCCCCGAGCGCACAAAAAAATGCAACTGGCTGCGTCCCGGGTGCGGATGCTGGACACCGGAAGGAGCAGATATCGTCCGCATCCGCACCCGAACGCAGCAAACGCAAGCACTATGCGTTCCTATGTTAAACATAGGAACGCAGTGCGCATGCGTTTGACTGCGTATGGGAACGCAGCATAAGCTGCGTTCACATACGCAAATGTGAAGCCAGCCTTAATAAAACAAAAACACAAAAATCATTTAAAAATTATTTTTATTACACATATACAAGTACATTAGAATAAATCAGTGCAGCGCTGCTCTCTCTAAATTAGCTAACAATTTTAAAAAATAAATAGGGCTCTCCTGTATTTTCAATTGATTTGAAAATGGAGAAATAGGGGGTTTTACCAGGAATTGATAAAGAAACTTTTGCTTATTTCCACTAAACTTAGATCTACTCTCAGTCATTTCAATGTCCAACAGTTAAAAAAAAACACAGCAAAACCCAAATGGCACTGTGAACACAGATGTTTTTGGTGCTTTTTTTCTGCCAGAAGGTGCGGATTTTCATTGACAAAACTTTGCACCACAATTTCCTTGCAGCCACAAGGACTCAGGCTCATACTTTCTTTTTCTGTAGCCTCATGGCCAAAGGCAAAAATAGATTGGCTCAGACTCATTGACTTGTGTAGAATTTCCAGGCATGCTCTGATCTGGGCAAAGGTCAGTATTAAGTCAGGGAGAGAAGGTGAGCTGTGAGTATTGTGACGAAATGGACTCCTTCAATGTAGAACATATAATTTCTTATGTAACCCAGACAGTATTGTATTTTGGTTTGCAAACTTTCATGGGTTAAGTCCTTAAACTCTAACCAGACAGTATTTTGTAGATGACTGTGGTGTTTAGTTTAGCATGGTAATGTAATTATCTAACTTGTTTGTCATAGAAGGCCAGAGAACTTAATTATGCTAATCATCCATTGTATGTTACCATGTGGATTGCTGACTATGTAAATGGCCTCAGCTACTATTGTTTAAATGTCATTATTTGCAGACTCAATGTCTCCTACTAACATTCCATTGTATTACTGCTAGGTGCTATATCAATCAGTACTTGGCTCTCCATGTCTGGACTGCAATACGACCAAAAATGGTTATATGAGGTTTGATATCCAGCCAATGAAAAGGCAATTTTTATTCTACCTATCGTGAAGTTCCCAGTATCCTTCAATGAGGGCTGAGGGTATATAAGGAGAGACTGTTCATTAACCAGGGTGATTTAGATTCTGTCTAGTGCCCTCAGCCTAGGGATTTTGGTCCTGGCTAGAGTGGCACTGGTTTTGATAAAGGCAGCTAATCTAGGATCTTCGGGTCTGATTGGCAAGCCATAACCCCAGGCCTAGGTATTTCGGTGCCGACCAAGGGGATGAGAACCTGGATTACAAAACCACAAGGACTTCAGCATCGAATTATCGGATTCGGCTGTGATGACAAAGACTGCATAAGGAAGCCACGCAGGTTGGGACAATCCTGTCACCTAGCTACAGACTTTGCTGTGCTATATTCTAATCCCTGGTGAGCCAGCGTAAGGGTGAGACTTTGTTGCCTGTTACATTCTTGTGTTTTGCTGGTTATGTGTTATATGCTGTAAACTGTTTGGGGATTCAATAAAGCCTTAATATTGTGGTTCCCTCACCCTGTGTTGTCTGAGTAGTGTTCCGCCCATGGTTAAGGAGCTCGGGCGTTCAGTTGGGGATGAGCCCAGGTCCACGTGGTCTTTGTAAAGGCGGCTGGGCCAGCGGACGAGAGCACCCACTGACCTCCAGGTCTCCACAACCATCTCTATAGTGAATGATGAATCCTGTGTTATCTACTGTGTAACAAAGGTGTCATCTTTCATTGTAATCCTGATATGTTTACATGTAGAAATAACACTTTTCAGCAAAGGAATTTTAATTGTGGATGTCCTGTGGAAGTCTGTTTTACGCTGAATCATACTTGGTCATCAGACTGGCACACACAGATGCGGAATGTGTGAACCTTACAAGAAGCCTAGTAGTTTATATCCAGAAAGTTTATGTATCCCACTTTTGCTAGAGTGTCTTAGTGACCCTCCAATGGAAATAATTTAGCAGTGAAACTCTGTAAAACTGCCTCAAAGACCCATTCTAAATGTCACTATCTTGACATCTCAGATGACCTTCCACCTTAACCCAACTCGATTCCAATACATAGGATTTTTTAGCATATTTTAGCAAATATAAAATAGTACAAATGTATCAATTTTTTTTCAAATAAAAAATTGACATTTCAAAGTAACACAGTCACAGCAAAGTTTGTTGCAATTAATAGAAAGTTTCTACACTTTTTGAAGAATAAAAAAATACACAAAAATTAACTAGGAAAGAAACTTAGGACTGAGGATCAACAACTGTTTCAAAAGTCTAATCCACACAAGCACAGTGGCAATACAGAGCAGATGTCCAAAGTTCCAATGGTGCCAACGTCTTATATTACTATAGGAGAACCGAGGGCCATAATCACTGGGGTAACTACAACAGGTGGAAGGGTTGCAATCGCACTCGGGTTCTGGAGCTTAGGGGACCCAAAAAGTCCTATAGTAAAAGGCTATTGCTATTAAAAATTTGCTATAATTGAGGGCCCCGTTGGAGCTTTCACATTGGGGCCCATGAATTTCAAGTTACGGCATTGGCCATAATGCACCAAAGATGTGATGTCACCATGTGAGGACACTACTGTCATAGACGTCTATCTTATTGTTAGGGATGATTTCATGCCAGACCATACAGGTGTACACTGGGTGACCAAAGTCTCACATGTACCGTGTGCCTTCATAAATGTTCTGCCAAGGACAAAATTGCTGTAATTTTTATTTTTACAGCCATTGATCTTTGTGACCATAAACTTTTCTTCTGTAAATCCTGTTCTGAATAGCAGCATTTTATGTACGATAAAAATAATTTCACACGTGATGTCCAGACGACATCCTTGGCAAGCAATAAACTACTACATAAACTGTGACCACGTGGCAAAGTTTCTTACATTTGGTTCATGAACTATGGTGAAGAAAAAAATCATCCTAATTCAATGGGGCAAAAAAAAATTCAGTCTGATCAAACAACAAATGGTGGGCATGTGTAGTTAGCTACAGAGTAAACCCAAAAAACAAAGTAGATGAGATGAAAAAAGACCAACGCACATTGTAATTATGTGGCCAACAAAAACAAACAGAGCAACATAAAAGTGTTCGAAAATTTACTAACCATACACAGTTTATTAATACGTCTTCCACATTGCATTGAATGTGTGTCAGTGTACTACATGGAGTGCCGTTGTAAGAAGGGAAAGAAACTAGATGATTCAATGATTATATGTTAATCAATAATTTACTTACAGTGCTAAATAATTTCATTATCATATACCCATCAACATGTAGTGCTTTGTGCACATCCATCCAGAGCCCTATGTGAATGATGGCTCATTTACAGGAGGACGAATGCATGCAAAGTTCACAGTTTGAACATGGAACAACCTACCAAGATTGTGAACGGACAACCTCTGGATCTGTGGTATGTGAAATTTGCAAGAATAGAAAAATTGGGTTGCTGAAAGATGTCCATGCCTTGGAAGATCTTATGAACTTCAGCGTAACTAAGGAACTCTAATAGAAACCGTACCGACCTCATTATAAGGTAATGTGAACTGCTGAGATCAGCATTAAAAATAAATCCATTATTGCGGTCATGGCACCGACAAACATATGTGGTTATGGTAAAAACAATAGAAGATAGTCAAAGGAATCAGCACTGCCCCATGGTGTTTGCATAAGCTGCACAATCAGCACTACAACAGGGCTCCCGCCAGCATGTGGATCTGCAGTGCTCGACATAAACGTTAAGACTTCTATATCCAATTTGGATAATAAAGTTGCTACAATCACCGGATTCATTACATGCTGTATTCATCTGTGTAGGATACCTGGCATTGAGAGTATTGATACATATTCCATGCGATTGAATCTTTGGGGTATATACTACACATTCACTCTGAAACCGCTCAATCTGCACAGTAGCGAAACCTGCCATTACCTCATCCATCAATCTTCAGTCAATTGCGTATTGTCCTATCGATTGTATGCAGTGGACTAAACTCCTGGGCTGTGTGTGCAATTTATATTATATACATATATATTATATATATATATATATATATATATATATATACACACACACACACATATATACACACACACACACATCTATATCTGAATATCTACCGTGCCTTGTGAAAGTATTTGGCCCCCTTAAAATTTTCAACCTTTTGCCACATTGGGGCGTGCAATATTATTCGGCCCCCTTGAGTTAATACTTTGTAGCGCAGTGATGGCGAACCTATGACACGCGTGTCAGCACTGACACGCGTAGCCATTTTCAGTGACACGCGGCCGCTGGAGAAACTACAAGTAGGATTCGGTACTCTGCGATCCTAGTTTTGTCAGAGTTTACTTTTTCTCACTCGCTAGACTCGCTATTTGGATAAAAACCACAGACACGGCAGCAAAACACTGTTGCGAGTGGGGCTTCCGACACGGCAATGCGAGCGCTTTCCGAGACATCTGCGATTTGTAAATCACACATTACTTGCTATTACTCGCTTCCCCATTCATTAACATTGGACTCGCTAGACAACGAGTAGCGAGTCCCGGGCTCGGACTCGCTAGACTAGAGTCAAGCGATTCCGAGTAATTTAGGACTCGCCCATCACTAACTACAAGGCCAGGTGCAGTAGCTGAGGAAAAAAAAAATGTGCTGGAGGTCTGTAGGCCAGAACAGCAGAGCTCCGGCACAGAGCGTCTAGTCCTGGGACTTCCGGTAGGGCAGGCGGAACTTGCTGGTTGGCTGGCGCAGCAGGGAGCAGCGGAACGCTGTGGGGGACGCATATCTGAGGCCCTGTGATCGCTGTCTGGAGGTCTGTCTGGAGGTCCAGTGATTACTACAGCAACCATCCTCCAGTGAAAGGTTCTGGGCAGAATCTGGGTGTCATGAATGTGTGATTGGCCATTACTGAGATAAGTGAGGGGGAGGCTGGAAGAAGCCTGTGCTATGGGTGCCGTTTCCCGCCATTAATTTACATAAGGAACGCCATCTTGCAGCATAGTACAGACTCCATTTCACCACTATATTATTGTTGCGCACCCTATTAATCCCTATTTCTGACCTTTCCTAAAAGACAGTTAACCCCTAATTGCCTGCAGGGCTATCTATAAATCTTCTGTCACTGCCCTCTGATGGAGAAGCCAAAAAAACAAGGTTAAGTAAAGGAAGTGGTAGTAGCCGACCCTTTCAAGAGACATGGACTGAGATGTATGGCATTATAGAAAAAAATGGTAGATCATTTTGCGTTCTATGTAGTGAAACGGTAGTAAGCAGAAATTCAGCAACAAAAAAGTCACTAAATCAGTGATGGCGAACCTGTGGCAGTCCAGCTGTTGCTGGACTGCCACAGGTTCGCCATCACTGGAAGAATTCCCCCTCCCCTCACTTATCTGACTTAGTTCATGGCACCCCACACAAGTTAAATAACAGCAAGACCAACAAAAGAAACCAACTGACAGATTAACAAAGAAGTCACTAAGCAGGTAAGTTAAATATTAAACATATTTGTTTTTTAAACTATAAATATCGTAAAATTAGGTTTTTTTTTCTCAAGGTGACACACCTCCCGATTTATGCGCGGTTTTTTGGCGAATTTTGACACACCAAGCTCAAAAGGTTGCCCATCACTGTTGTAGCGCCACCTTTTGCTGCGATTACAGCTGCAAGTCTCTAGAGGTATGTCTCTATCAGTTTTGCACATCGAGAGACTGAAATTCTTGCCCATTCTTCCTTGCAAAACAGCTCGATCTCAGTGAGGTTGGCTGGAGAGCGTTTGTGAACAGCAGTTTTCAGCTCTTTCCACAGATTCTCGATTGGATTCAGGTCTGGACTGTGACTTGGCCATTCTAACACCTGGATACGTTTATTTTTGAACCATTCCATTGTAGATTTTGCTTTATGTTTGGGATCATTGTCTTGTTGGAAGATAAATCTCTGTCCCAGTCTCAGGTCTTTTGCAGACTCCAACAGGTTTTCTTCCAGAATGGTCCTGTATTTGGCTCAGTCCATCTTCCCATCAATTTTAACCAACTTCCCTGTCTCTGCTGAAGAAAAGAGGCCCAAACCATGATGCTGCCACCACCACGTTTGACAGTGGGGATGGTGTTTTGAGGGTGATGAGCTGTGTTTTGCATTTACGTCAAACATATCGTTTTTCATTGTGGCCAAAAAGTTCAATTTTGGTTACATCTGACCAGAGCACCTTATTGCACATGTTGGTGTATCTCCCAGGTGGCTTGTGGCAAACGAGACCTTTTATGGATATCTTTGAGAAATGGCTTTCTTCTTGCCACTCTTCCATAATGGCCAGATTTGTGCAGTGTACGACTGATTGTTGTCCTATGGACAGACTCTCCCACCTCAGCTGTAGATCTCTGCAGATCATCAAAAGTGAGCATGGGCCTTTTGGCTGCATCTCTGATCAGTCTTCTCCTTGTTCGAGATGAACGTTTAGAGGGACGGCTGGGTCTTGGTAGATTTGCAGTGGTCTGATACTCCTTCCATTTCAATATGATCACTTGCACAGTGTTCCTTGAGATGTTTAAAACTAGGGAAATCTTTTTGTATCCAAATGCGGCTTTAAACTTCGCCACAACAGTATCTCGGACCTGCCTGGTGTGTTCTTTGGTCTTCATGATGCTCTCTGCACTTGAAATAGAACCCTGAGACTATCACAGAGCAGGTGCATTTATACGGAGACATTATACACAGGCGGGTTCTATTTATCATTACCAGTCATTTAGGACAACATTGGATCATTCAGAGATCCTCACTGAACTTCTGGAGTGAGTTTGCTGCACTGAAAGCAAAGGGGCCGAATAATATTGCATGTCCCACCTATAAATTTATTTCCACTTCATGACTGTGTCCCACTTGTTGATTCTTCACAAAAAAATAAGAATTTATATCTTTATGTTTGAAGCCTGAAATGTGGCAAAAGGTTGAAAAGTTCAAGGGGGCCAAATACTTTCACAACGCAGTGTATATCTATCTCCAATTTGTCATGAACAGCACTCCACTGTCTCCAATCATCCTGGCCTATTTCAGCAGTTTAATTTTATTAAACATTCTGTGGAAGCAGGGTTGAAAAGCAATGACTGACTTTCATTTGTTCACTTTCATAGATTTTTTATTTATTATTACTTTTGTCAGATTCAAGTTATTTCTGTGTCAACTGTGGATTTTTCCTTCATTAAACGAGGGGTACCAACAATTTTGACCATGTGTGTATATACATAGAGAGAGAGGGACAGCAAAAGATGTTGCCATTTCCATTGTAGAGTTTTGCACGGTAGCGAAAGCAACGAATACCTCGTCCATCAATTGTAGGTCATTTGTGTATTGTCCTGATGGTTGGAGGCAGTGAAATGCTCTTCATGACAAATTGGAGGCAGATTATATTATATTGTATTATATTATATATTTACACACACACAAAAAGAAAGATAATGAGAGCGAGAGAGAGAAAAAGAACAATAGAAAGAAGTACTGCTGCTTCCGTTCTAGAGTTTCTAGATATTGCTGCTTCCATTCTAGTTTGTGTATATGTACAGGTTTTGGCTGGCTGCTTGTGGAAATATTGCACCTACTACAAAAGTACTGTGCTGCTATTTTTCCTTAGATAGATTTAGTAAGAAAGTAAAGTACTTTAGTATCAGGTATGATGTGAGCCGAGCCTAAATGCAAAACCTGAAAATAACTAGCCAGTGATGTCAACTCAGTAAGAAATTAACACATACAAACCACGGAGCAGTCCAGGATCATCCAGTCTAGAATGATGATCACCAAATGACAAAACTAAAACATGACAAAGATAAATGAATACAATTAGCCCTTGGGTACATGCTATAATGCTTCCAAAGAGTTCATCTGGCTTATTTTTGTGCAGCTGCTGATGTAATTATAGAAATCCTTTCATTAAACTCTGAGATACATAAGTAGTTTTCTCCCCTGCTGACAGAGGGTGGTCAGCATGTGACCGACACTGGGCATACGGCTATACCAGACTTAAGCAGTGGTCTGATTTGTAAGTTAAACATTTTTCCCTAAGGGTTTGTTCATATTACAAGTGGACTACACTGTTCTGTATAGAAATGCAGTGGGAAAAAGAATATCCTGCACTTTTATAAAGGGGAACTCCGGGGAGATAAAAAAAAAATTTGTACTGTCCCTGACCTTCTACACGCTGAAGCAGAGCTGGGCACTACACATCTAAGATCTATAGATTGCTTATATATCAATAAAATCATATCTGCTCTTCAGCTCTCACCCCTCCCTCGGGGACAGAGAAATTCAGCCTCATGCTGCAGCAGAGATCAGCAACTGTGTTGGGGGCGTGGATGCTGGGGGCTCCAGGATTATCTTACATTCCTGCCCCCTAATACTTCTGTATGAACAGGGGACCGACTCCATGGTCATACTACTGTCCTGCCCATGATATACCAGCCTATGTAATTTCTGAACAGGGATGTTCTCCCTTTAAATAGCAGTCATGTTACCAAGCAGATATAAATACAAACTGTGATCTTTTACTGTACAATGCAGATATAAATACAAACTGTGATCTTTTGCTGTACAATGATATGATAGTCCATAATGTGTACTGTCATGTATCAGGCTAGAAGCAGCGGAAAAGCACTACCTTGATTTAGCACTTCCATTGTTTCACCTCCCCCCATATCAAATTGGTAGTTTCCTGTCCCCTGAAACTTTAGGACTATGCTTCACTGAATTTCTCAGTCCCCAAAGGTAGGGGTGAGGGCTGAGGAGCAGATATGTTTTTATTAGTTTATAAGTGATCTATAGATCCTAGCACAGTAGTGCCCACCTCAGCATAATCATTTAGAATTTTTTTTTTATCTTCCCAGAGTTCCACTTTAAGCATGTGCTTCAGCCTCTGTTTAAGGCTAGAGTCACACTTGCGTGTCACTCACGCGAGCCTCGTATCACCCGGTACAGCTGCTCGCTATCCAGGCATGAGCTAAACGTGTGAGTTTCATGTATTTCTATGCAGCTATATGCTCATGTCCGGAGAACATGCAGCCATTTCTGGTGATGCGAGGCTCACTTGAGTCACAGAAGTGTAGCTTCAGCCTAGCATATCAGCCAGCAGCTTTTCCTTCTATATCAAACTTTTCAAAACCTTAAAATTCCATTTAATATTCAAATTAGATCAAAGCTAAAAGCTCTATTGAAATATTGCATTAAAATTGGATTCACAATAATAAGAGTGATTCAACATACTTAATCTCATTTACTGTCCCCAAATGCTTTCCAAATGGCAAAGTTCACCTTGATGCACGTATCATAGTAAATACACAATGTATGGAAGATTGTGCATTTATAAAAATGCTTCATGCCTGACAATTTGCTACAACAGAACATACAATGGTCTCATATCACATGTTGGTCTGCTTTCACACTGGTAATTTTGGAATCCGTGGGCATACAGGAAAACCCTGTATGCCCACAAATTGCCATGCAACCAGGCAAACTGGATGCTGCAAGCAGCATCCATTTGCATAGTTTTCATGGATTCATAGGATCCATAATGACACCCCCTCAGGGGGCGTGTCATTAACAACTGCATCATGCGCATGTCCTGCGCATGCGTAGTTCATGTTTCACAGCCTGGAAGTACGGATCAGTCGGGATCTGCACTGTCCATGGCTTTTTGTGCCCATAGGCACACATTCTGATTTTTCACGTGGTGCCGAGGATCCATGTGGATCCGCAGCATGACCTTACTTTTGTGGAGACCAAAAACGTAGAAAGCTAAGTTTTTGGTCTCTGTGGAATCTGTTTTGCCGTGGATCCACAAGGATCCGTGGCAAAACGGTGACACAAGGATGCCCACGGAAGTGGGCACCCTGTTTGTGGTGGATCCACACAGATCACAACGGATTCCAGTGTGAAGGCAGCCTTAGGCATCAGGAATGATCATGTTTACAAGACTTTGCCAGTGTTCTGGTGCAACTTATGATATTAAAAATAAATTAAAAAAGCAAACCTACGCTGTTCTACACACCTTGCAGAATACTATGTGTTTCAATTACTTTCTTTGATTAACCCAAAATGTTTCTATAGACATATCAGACCTTGTTTTTTTGAGGGACGAGTTGTATTTTACTATACAATGTACTAAAAAGTGGGGAAAAAGTTCCAACTGTTGTGAGACAATGGGAAAAAAATGTATTTATAACATTGTTTTATGCACAAAAAGTGACCTGGTAACATCATTTTCCAGGTCAGTATGATTACGGAGATACGGGATTGTGGATGGACTGATGCTTATTTTTTTTGCATGTCGAGCTTACATTTCTATTGATTCCATATTGGGGCACGTACAATGTCTTGATTGCTTTTTGTTGGATTTTTTGAGGAATATTTCAATGACTGAAAAACGTCAACTCTGGAGTTTTGATTTCTTTATTTTATTGTTTAAGCATTCACCATATCAGGTAAATGTTTTTATCTTTTATTAGTGCAGAAAATTCTGCACATAGCAATACTAAATATGTGTAATTATTTATTCATTATTTATTCTTGGGGATAAGGTGAGAGATTTAAACTTTTATATTTAGTGTTTTTTTTCTTTAAAATTTTTTTTAACAATATTTTAAAATTTATTTTCTTTTTATTTTTGATTAACCTATTTAGGGGAGTCGAATTTATGATCTCTTTGTAGCCTGTGCAATAAACTGTTATACACCGTAATGGTAAGGCAATGTGCAGACATTGAGTATTTAGTGAGTTTTTACCTCAGTATTTTCAAGCCAAAACCAGGAATGGTAAAGTCCAAGGAAAAGTATAATAGAAACATAGTTTTTTGCCCACTATACCGACCAAATACTGAATGTGTGAATTTGGCCTAAAGCAGAATATTGTGAAATCGAGGATTTCCTGTGTTTCAGATAAAGCTCAGCTTTGGGTTGAGCTTCATGGGAAGCCTCACATCTCAGACATAAAGGGCAATCAGAAGGTCCCTGGTACCTGCTCTGCATTTCATGATCGCATAGCACGAGATGTCTACAGCTGTCATAAATGACAGCCACCGTCCTGAACACTTATAGATGCCTCTGTACAATTGACAGCAGCAATTAAGAGATTAAATTGATGTGTGATAGGAGCTTGCTCTAATCGCATAAATTGCGGTTAGGTGTCAGCTATAAAACAAAACCAGTATCCTGTGATGAATGGAGCAGGATCAGCTGCTGAGCCTGTCCTTACAGTGATCCTACATGTATGGCAACAATTGCTAAGGGGTAGTCCACTTTTATAGTTTTAGGATTCCGTAGTGATGTATTGGCTTTATCTTGGGTGGCAAACAAAATACAGGGAAGCCCATTATGTGTGCTTTATATTATGTAAATAATTTGAAAAAAATGTGTGGGATTTACTGCATTTTTGTTCGCTAGCCAAGGTAAAACCCAGATAGCTCGGGGGCTGGGATTCTCAGCGTGGTAAGGCCCAAGTGTTCTGGGACCCCCACGCTGAAAATCACAGCACAAAGCCGCCCCTGAAAATAGTGCATTCTTTCGTAGCGCCATTTGCAGGCGCTTTACCCGGCTCTTCCCACTGCCCTGGTGGCGGCGGCACACTGGGTAATAAAGGGGCTAATGCCAGCTTTGTATTGGCAGCTGGCTCGAAGCCCAAAATTCATAGTCTCAGGCCAATATCAGACCCGCCCACTATGAATTTCTAGTAAACATAAAAAAAAAAAAAAAAAACCACAACACAGAAATTTTTTTGGAATTACAATGAAAAACAAAAAAAAATCCCTGGTTTCCATCTTTATGAACCCAGAATCCTCAGTCGATAATAAACAGTCCGACACCCTAAAACATTCGAACAAAAAAAGAGAAAAAAATTATTTTAATTACAATAAAACTCAAAAAAACATCCCCGGTTTCCATCTTTCTTAACACGAGAACCTCAGTCGATAATAAACAGGCCGACATCCTGGAACGTTCGGTCACTGCGAGCACCATTGAGAAAATTACTTCGGATGTGCTCGCGGTGACATCAGAGTCGGAGTTACCCGAGTTCAGAGCTGACACGTCAGCTGTGAACACAGATAACCCTAATGAGCTGCATTACGGCACCTGGATCTCAGCCATAAAGTGAGAGCTTCTCTTGCTCACTTATGGTTGGATCCGGATGCTGTAATAAATTTCATCGGGGGTCATCTGACATCACTGCTGACGCATCAGCTCTGAACTCTGGTAACCCCAACTCTGATGTCACTGTTAGCACATCCAAAATCATTTTCTCGGTGGTGATTGCATGTTTCAGGGTGTCAGCCAGTGGATTATCATCGGATGGTTTGGGGTTAATAAAGATGGCAACCAGAGATGTTTTTTGTGTTTTATTGTAGTTAAAATATTTTTTCTGGGCGTTGTTTTTCTTTTAATGTTTACTAGAAATTCATAGTGGGCGGGTCTACCATTGGTCTGACACCATGAATTTCGGCTAACTGCTAATACAAAGCTGGCATTAAACTCTTTATTACCCAGCGTACCACGCCACCAAGGCCGCTAGAAAAGCTGAGTAAAGTGCCTGAAAATGGCGCTACGAAAGAATATGCCACTTTAAGGGGTGGCTGCGGGCTGCGATTTTCAGTGTAGGGAGCCCAGAATGCTTGGGCCTTACTATGCTGAGAATTCCAGCCCCCAGCTGCTTGGGTTTTACCTTGGCTAGCAATCAAAAATAGGGCAAAGCCCACACATTTTTTTTTTTTCATTATTAATATTAAATTAAAAAAAAAAAAATGGGCTTTCCCGCATTTTGATTGCCAGCCAAGGTAAAGCCAGGCAGCTGGGGGTGGCAGTCCTTAGCCGTCTGCTTTATTTGTGCTAAGAATCAAAAATACAGTGAAGCGCTTCATCATTTATTTTTACAGTACTATGATGTCAGTCAATGATGAGGGTCCAACAGCCAATCACAGACGCTGTCGCAGATAATGGGCGCCTGTGATTGGCTGCTGGAGTAACCTGAAACCAGCCCATACATTCTAGCTTGTAGAATGTGTAGGTAGCTTCTAGGTTACGCCAACAGCCAATCACAGAGGTCCATTCACTGTGACAGCATCTATGATTGGCTGTTGAAGGCAGAGTGCAGTGAATATACAATAAGTTAACGAGCGGTCCAGAAGTACAAGCTTCGGGACGCTAGTAAGTATGCTGTTATGTAATCACTATATTCTTTATTATTACAGATCCCATGCACCATCTCATAAAATTAAAGTCCGAGTCACGTTTGGTCCCGAGCTCGGACTTTAAAAAAATAAAAAAAATAAAAAAAAAATTAGTCCGGGGCGAGTTGGCTGAACCCAAATATCGGCGGATTTTCCCATCACTAGTCATATACTGTAGACATGTCAACAAAAGCCTGAGTAGCAGGGTGGCAGAACTGAAACAGCAGTCACTTAGTACAGCCGATTTTGTTATTTTAACCCAGACCAAGCCTTTGGGGAAAACCCCAACCCTTTGATCCACAAGAATACTATCTCCACTAGTATCTCCTGATATGGCATTTTGTCATTATTAAAATGCCAACAACGGCAGCTTAATTGGTCATGAAAGCAAAACAAATAGACCTAAATGTTCATGATGTCATAGACACTGACGACCCGACCAGTATCTCCCACTAATGTTTTATCATCCTCGAGGACACTGCCCTTTCCTTGCTTGGCTAGATCTACCACCCAGGACACCGTCTTACTAAACAAGCAGCACTTTACAGTTCACTTTGTAATGTGATCTACTGAAAATAACAACCATTGCTCCAGCCTTCAAGGCAAAAGAAAAATTGCGTCCAAAAATAAGATAAATAACAGCAAAAGTAAAAAGTGTGGTAAAAGAGAAGAGAAAAAAAAGTTGACAGATAAAATAAAAATTAAAAAAAAGAGAGAGGGAGAGAGAGACTAGGCCTGTCTACCACAGCTTACCAGATAAACAAGAACGGACATCGACCCCAAAAATCAAACTGTGAGATGGGCAGTAAGACAAATGCTGACACCCAAAAGTCATTTGGAAAATTGTGTGAACATGATTTGGGTGGAATCAGTTGATGACCTAATGTATACTGCTGATGCTCAATGGGGCATGGAGGTTGATGGAGAAGGCTCAGGCATGCTCATAATTAGCTCAAATTCTATTTTTCCTGTAGATAAGATGCTGCCAGGGGCATACAATGCAGTGAAAGAAAAATGAATGTGAAATTTATTGTCCTCTCTCCATCTGTAATATTGCCCCAAAAGTGAAATGTGCAAAGAGAACCTAAAACAAGAAGTGGAGGTCTCTCATGTCAACAAAATACATAAAACATACAAGTGCAAAACACATATAAATATGTAGTTCATGTTGTTTGCAATGCGCATACACTACACCCAAATGGTCATTCAAGCACAGTAGTTGAAGGTCTAAAATGATGAAACCCCCAAACTGCAAATACCAGGAATAGGAAAACAACCAAGAATAGCAGAGATCGCTGGTCAGTGGATAATTCTTTTGGTTCTTACATAGATGTAAATCCTTAAAAAGGAGATGTTCAATACTTTAAGATAGGCCATCAATTTAAGATGGGTGGGAGGTCCGAAATTCGGCACCTCCTTTTGATCAGCTCCACTGATGGACAGTGCGGACCACTGCAGCTTCATACACTGGGTACTGCAGATCAATTCCTTTTCAAATGCATATGTAAAACTGTGTAATGGGAGCTGTGGTGTTATAGCTGATCAATTGGGGTGTAGAGCCCACTAAACTTATATTGATGACTTCTCCAAAGGTTAGGTCACCATTATAAGACAAAGTTCACATGACTATTCTCAGTCCAAGTGCTGGAAATGAATTGTCTTCCACCGACTGAACTAGAAATGTTATTCAATCGGGCTGCTCAGATAAACGTGTCTTTTTTTTAACCGAATTTGCAGGTGTACAAAAAAAATCGTATCATGCACTAGTTTCTTCCAAATGTCAGATGAGCTTCGCAGGGGTATGGTGGTGAAAGGAAAAAAAAAAAATTGAATCTCATAAAGATGAGCCATATTGCAGCCAATTTTTATGGACACATTACAATTCTTTAACATGGGGAACTATATTAAGTGTTGTAAATTTTAATACATTTTATACATGTGAACTTAGCCTTATAGTCCTGGAAACCTCCTTTAATTTGACCATGTATTTAGGGTCACCAGGTGAGATAGATCCTCCAAGCCCATGTCCGGGTGGGCATACGGCGTCAGAGAAGCAGACATTTGAGACACACAGGAAATGGATACCAGAGGTCCTAGAAGCCACAGGCAGACAAGAGACAGGTACCAGAGGAACTGAAAGCCAGAAAGAAGGTAGAAAAGGTACTGAAAGCCTCAGGTAAACAGGAGACTGGTAGCAGAGGTACTGGAATATAGGAAGCAGGCAGTAGAGATATGGGAAGCAATAGACAGGCAGGATACTAGTAGAAGAGGTACTAAAAGTCACAGACAGACAGAACACTTGTAACAAAGTTACTGGAAACAAAAAAGTGGTAGAAGAGGTACAGGAAGCCGCAGAGAAACAAGAGACTGGAAACAGCAGGCAGATAGAGCGGTAGTATGGTACTGCAAATTGGAAAGCAGGTAGCAAAAGGTACAGGAAGCTGCAGACATACAAAACTAGTAGCAGAGGTACAGAAAGACGCAGGCAGACAGGAGACCAGTAGCAGCGGTACTAGAAGCTGGGATCAGGTTGTAGAATTACTGAAAGCTGCAAGCAGACAGGAAACTGGTAGCAGAGGTACTGGAAGTTAGGAAGCAGGCAGCAGAGGTATGGGAAGCAATTAGAAGGCAGGATACCAGTAGCAGAGGTACTAGAAGTCACAGACAGACAAGAGATTGGTAACAAAGTTACTCAAAAACCGGAAAGTAGGTGGAAGAGGTTAAAAAAGCCGCAGAGAAACAAGAGACTTGTAGCAGTGGTAGTGGAAACCACCGGCAGACAATAGAGTGGAAGTATAGGTACTGTGGTGATGTGGCCCCTGGCCGGGTGCATCACATGGGTTATCAGTGCAGGTCTATGCTCACATGGGCCGGTTTTCCTGATTGTGTGTGCTGTGTGAAGCCTGTCCGGTATACAGGGGGTTAACAGCTGAAGGGTTTTCATGAGCGGAGTAAAACAGCTTAGTGTGAGTGCTGAAGATCCGATACATTCATGAGCCTAATGAGCGGCTGAACCTGTGGGGATGAGTGCTTTGCTGGGCTAAACATGAATGGTGCACAGGAGGTTAATCACATCTCAGGTCTGTGTGTGAGTGAAGATGTGCTGATTGACTCACTGGGTTGCAGCTGTGAGCAGCCTGGATAAGAACCTGCCAGGTGTCCGAGTGAGGAGAGGACGATGGGAGTCAGAAGTCCAGACCACTGCCATGTGAGGAGGTGCTGGAAGTGATCCGTCCCTGGTGGGGGAAGTGATGGGAGCCTGCCAGCTCCATGCCGGTGGCACAAAGATGCGTGCACGCCAGCAGGTGTCCAGGACCGAGGACGGCTCAAGGGCCAGGCGGTCATATGTGTGATGAGGACAGAGGATGGCTCAAGGGCCAGGCGGTCAGATGTGCGGTGTGAGAGACAGAGTACGGCTCAAGAGCCAGGCGGTCACAGCCGACTTTGGGACTGACTGAGTCATGATATGGTCCCGTTGATCCAGATGTAAGTGTCCCGGATCCCGGTGGATCCGTGGAGGTCTTGTGTGTACTGAGTGACAGGGTTCCTGATACTATTGTGGGCCCTGAGTATGTAGCATATGGGTTTATGTAAAAATGCCATGAATGCTGTGTCAGGCCTGAGTCATAATGGTTCATGAAAAAGTGCCATGTGTGATGACTCGTGTGCAATAGGATGGGGAATGATCCCTGTCAGGGTGATAGACGGTGATAGCCGTCATTAGAACCAGACTGAGGTCTGCAAGGGTCGGTGGGTGACGCCTTGAAGTTCTGGGGAAAACGTATGTGAATGTCCTGTAATGTAATGTCATATGGGAATGTCATATAATGCAATGTAAGGATATGCATATTATATGTGAAAATGGAAATACAGTGTTATGGTTTATGTGTTGAAAGCGGTTTATGACAGAAATTAATAAATCCGCTGGTTATGTTACGTTGAAATGTAGTCTCTGCTGTCATTTTTCCCGTGCCAAGCGGGTTCCCCTAGGGCGCTACCTCACAGTACTGAAAATCGTAAAGCAGGTAGCAAAAGGTACAGGAAGCAGGCAAACAAGACCAGTAGCAGGGGTACTGGATGCCACAGGCAGATAGGAGATCAGTACCACTAAAAGTCTTAATACCACGGTAGAGGTGTGTGTCTTTGATGAGCCTTATATAGGCCTAAGTATATAGTCACATGGGAACACGATGGGCCACCTACATAGCCTGACGCGAAGCAAAAGAGAGTCCAGCAGACCAGGGTACATAACAACATACCTGTAAATTTTTTTAAATCTACTGGATTAAGGTTGATCAATAGTCTGGTGAGTGTTTGTATTTAGATCCAAAAATACCATGCCAACCAACTGTGGGGTGAAATGCTTATTTATCAAAAATAAAACAAAAGCAGAACAACGTACTTGTAGAGGAATATGATTGTCTGAATTTGGACGATCATGCCATACACTTATTGTAGCAAACCACAAGTGAAATTGAAGGATAACATTTTTGGCAGACAAAAGTGTAATGTCTGCCACAGCTAACTTGATCACTTGCATAAATCATATTGACTGTTCTGGCCAAATTTTATCTTGGATGTACGGGCAGCTTTACGCAGTGTAACCAAGCCTTAGAAAGTTTCAGTCTATATGAGATTTTTATTTATGGCAGCAGTGACTGGCCAGGAGGCTCAGATATATTACAGAGGAGACCACAAGAGATAGCACAAGACAATTCCTATATATTGAAGCAATAGGAAACCTACTCCTTCCCCAAAACAGATGGGAAAGCAATTCAAAAAGAAGCATTGCCTGGATTTGTGAATGCCAATCTAATAATAAAAAATGCACGTAGCGTCGGGCGACATACCGGAATTCCCAGTCCAGCAGCACAGCACCAGTGACCTTACTATTAATAGTGCAGCCCCCCTATGGGCACTACAGAGATAATGAAGCTTTGGAAAGAATTCCTCCTAAACCCCCGGTACCCTGGAAATGTTTTGTTCTAAAGCAGCAGCTTTTCCTTCCACAACCAAACCCTTCCTTCATAATCCCCTCTCTGTGACATCACCAGCTGCCGTTACCAAGGAGAGGGATGTGTGACAAATAGTGCACATGACGAGGTCAACGTGCGAATGTCTAGGGGTAAGGAAGACGTCTGCAGGGCAGCGCTCCTTTGGAAAGGTTCCCACTAATTACCCTACCCCAAGGTGATGTCGGATGCACGTACAGTGCTGCCGCTCCAGAACAATGTCCGTTATGTCATAGATTGCTTTATTCAGATGTATGAGATCATTGGCTCAAAAAGGGTTAACCTCAGCTACACCAATTATTAACCCTTAATCCCCAGCAGACTTTTCAAATTTAAAAGAAAAAAAAAAGTGAAAAGTGAAAAGTGCAGCTGCAGGACTGTGGAATATCAAAAAACATGATCATTTAGCGAGTGAGTTCACATGTGCAGGCGATCCATCTCTGGGAATAGTTTTTTTCTGCAGCAGTGGAAAGATGTAACAGAAGTTGACCCTGCCTAAATACAATTTCTATCCTCTCCCAATAATCTGAACAAATGGTTTTCATTACAGCCACAAGGCTCAAAGTCTCATGTCTCCTTATTAAATACTGTCGCTGGACCACCACGGTGAAACGAGGGAAATAAGAAAGGTAAGAGAGACATGTGCGGGCACCACACATTTACCAGGTGTCCTGAAAGTACCTGACATCTGCCCCGTTACCTTTCCCCATCATCTCATCCCAAAGTACCTGCGGCTTTTCCCCCCCTGATGCTTACACAGGACATTAGGATGAGGCACAGGAAAGGGAAACCTAGAAATAAAATCAAACAGAAGCGGGAGACCGCCATACGGCAATCGACACACAGAGGTTCAGCCTGCAAGATGTATGGCATGGCAGGATGGAGCCCCAGGCTGCCTGGTGAAGCGCTGGCCCCGCAGCCCTGCCTGTGTTTCCCATTATGTAACCCTGGTCATGGGCAGGCAGCCAGACTCCAAATGAAAAAGAAACTCTGGCTTGGCATGGCTTCTATTTTCCTATCCTCACTCAGGGTCAGCACGGTGTCACACAGCTGTAGAGAAAGCTCCAGGGATCGGAGCTGGGAATTGCTCCAAAGCCAGAGACCGGGGTTCAAGTGCCAGCTGAGAGCAATAAACCAAGCGCCGCAGCTGCAGAGAGCTTGATGGTTCTCAAAAGTCCCCCGACTATTCCGGTTTCTGAGAGCAACGGATGAAGGAATCAGAGAACACAGCGTCACGGCATAAGGCGGGCGGGATGCTGGCAGCCCTCCTGCTCGCTTCGCTGGATGTCAGAATTCATATCTTCCCCTTGTGTTGCTCCTTCCAGCTATACTGGTCCAGATTTCTCAAGAACAATAGATTTTTTTTTTTCTAAAATAAAAACTTTGCCCACCCAGTCACTAGAAAGTAACGCAAATGATAAAGATGTTCCTTTATATCTGAATGTAGATGACGCATTAAAGCAGAACCACAACTAAAGTCGCCATCCAAGAAAACAGACTAAGGCTACATTCACAAACAACGGTTTGATGCGTTTTTTGTGGATCCATTCTGCATTAAAAAAATGCATCAGCGCCCATATTGAACAGGAAAGTGAATGAATTTTCAAGATTGCTATTCAGACACAGCGTTTTTTGCAGATCCACTTTTGGGGTAGAAAACAGGTCTGCACCAGGAATGGGCACATGAATTTGCGTGGCGTTTTGTCATCTCCTTCATAGGCTCCATTATAAAGAGAAAAAAAACGCTGCAATAACGGATTGGAATTTACACAATTCACCATTGCAGCACTTTTCCAACCAAAAACAGAGAACTCACAGGATGTGATGTCACAGGAACAGGAAGAACTGGAAACACCACCATATTGGAATTTTGTGGCCCTGTTCCTGTGTGAAATAAATGTGTGTAAATATGTGTGTGTATTGTGAGACAGTGACTGGTGTCAGATACAAAGACTGGTATGTATCCTCCGGAATGTGCTCTGAGATCATGTAAGACCCACTGGAGTCTTCCTCCATGCCGGGTCTTCCATCGTTCTCATGTCCAGGAATATGTTTAAACCCAGGTTCAGAGCGGGGTGTCTCTAAAGGTACCATCACACAGGGAGATATCCCCGGCGATGTTGCCGGCGATCGCGGGAGCGCGCATCCCTGACAACATCGCCGGGGAGATGTCAGACTGAGCAACTTACCGGCGATGTCGCCGGCTAGTTGCCGCGGCTATCGCTCGCTGGGTTGCCCAGCAACCCAGCGAGCGATAACTCGCAATGTTGTAGATAGGCGGAATCGCCCGCAACATTGCAGGTTACCGCGTTACACAGGGCGATCAGGCATGATCGCCTGACCAACATCGCCAGGTTTCCCAACATTGTTGGGAAACCTGGCGATGTTACTCAGGCGATTTTCCCCCTGATTATCGCCCTGTCACACGAGGCAACTCTCCGGCGATGTCGCCGCAACCTGGCCACGCCCCTCAGTTGCCGGCAACATCGCCGGAGATATCTCCCTGTGTGACGGTACCTTTAGAGGGGAGCCAAGTGCCAGAGCAGCAGGTGCTGTGTGAAGCTCAGTGTGTGCTGGCTGTGTGCACTTAACACAGCCTGGCCACATGGATTTGGCCCTTCCAAGGGGACCCGGCCAAGAAAGGACCTGGCAGCAGTACAGAGACTGTGAAGGACTGTGTGAACAGGGTTCTCCTGGCTGCATCCTGGATCTTTAAAGGTCTGTTAAAACCTGGACTTGTAAATAAATCGCTTCTGGCTGCGAACCCCAGCTGCCTGTGTTACATGATCTGCCAAACAAAGGCAGAGAACCTGTCAGCTGACTGGCAAACAGATCAGCTTATATTCCCACTGGTCTGATTGGTTCTCCGCCGCTGGATTCTGTCAGCTGATCTTGGAACCGGTTTGGATTCATCACTGGACATTGGACTACGTTGGAGGAAATTGGTGAATGTTTAATAAAATGGTGAACGAGGTGTATTTTTTTTTTTTTTTCAATAAAGGATTTTTTAGGTTTTTTTTTTGTAAACTCTTTCATTATTGCTAATAGCAGGATGTCACACTGACTGCTTTAATTAGCAATAGGGGCTTGGTGTCAGCTGTCATAAAAAGCTGTCACTAACCCTATTATTACTCAGTCTGCCACCGCTACATGGCAGTTGGATAAGCAGGGTAGCCCCCAGTTTTGTCATCTCTCATGGAGGTGCCAATTCTGGGGCAGCTGCTAGCTGCAATTTTCATGGTGGGGGACCCAGAACGCTTGGGCCTTTCCACACTGAGAATTTTTATTTATTTTTTAAATAAAAACAAAAAAAAAAAGGTCTCCCATGTATTTTTCATTGCCAGCGAAGGTACCTCTGAACACTGCTGTCAGCTTCACTGTGCTTGGAAATATCTCATAGCAGGGAACAATAGATACCTTGATTTCTAAGGCTATAGTCACACTGGGAGTTTTTTTTTTTTTTATCCGTTTTTGCAGTGAAAATGTAGTGAATGGATCACTAAAATGGTATCTCAGGAAAGTCTATGGGTTTTTATTATTTTTGCTGTTCAGACAGAGAATTTATGATGGGATCTATTTTTTTTCCCTTGAAAAGTGATCCGTCCAAAGAATGTGCCATGTTCGTTTCTGTCGCGAAACCTTTGTGAATGGAGAAAAAAAAAAATTCACCCCCAGATGATGAGTTTTCTGGTATTTTTTTAAAAGCCCGATCCAGTTTTGCAGCTAAAATAGTGAGAAAAACGCACGAGAAATCGTTGTGTGTGCATATAGCCTAAAACTTAACATGGACAAAACGGAATTCATCATCTTTCCTTCACCTCATTCAACCTACTTAACAAACCTATCCATCAAAGTCTATGGCTGCTCACTCCCCCAGTCCCGCATGCTCAATGTGTTGGGGTAACCCTTGATTCTGCTCTCTCCTTCAAGCCACATATTCAAGTCCTTTCCATCTCCTGCAGACTAAACTCAAATATTTCCCTGATCCTTATCTCCCGCCTCAACTACTGCAACCTCCAGCTCTGTGGTCTCCCCTCTAACACTCTTGCACTCCTCCAAACATCTTAAACTCTGCTGCCAGACTAAACTACCTGTCCTCCCACTGGCTTCCCATTGCCCAAAAACTCCAGTTCAAAACCCTAATGACATACAAAGCCATGCACAACCTGTCTCCTTTGTACATATGTGACACTGTCTCCTGCTACTTAACTTCACAAAATGTCTGATCTTCACAAGATCATCTTCTCTCTTATCGCCTTTTCCACCAATCGCATACAAGTGCATCCCCCATACTCTGGAACTCTCTACCTCAACATATCAGACTTTGGCCTATCGTTGAAACCTTCAAGAGAGACATGAAGATCCACCTCGTGCGACAAGATTACAACCTACAGTAATCCTCAGTCCACTATACCGCTGAACGACGAGCTCTACTGTCACCTACTGTATCCTCGGCCATGCTTTTATTGACTTTGAGCCCACACTGGCAGGATCCTCTCTCTTCTCCTATACCTGTAAGTGCCTTCAACGGTTCATAAATATTGTACTTGTCCTTATTATGTACAGTGCCCTGTGAAAGTATTTGGTCCCCTTGAACTTTTCAACCTTTTGCCACATTTCAGGCTTCAAACATAAAGATATAAATTCTAATTTTTTGTAAACAATCAACAAGTGGGACACAATCGTGAAGTGGAACGAAATTTATTGCTATTTGAAACTTTTTTAACAAATAAAAAACTGAAAAGTGGGGGTGCTATATTTTTTACGGCCCCTTTACTTTTAGCACAGCAAACTCACTCCTGAAGTTCAGTGAGGATCTCTGAATGATCCAATGTTGTCCTAAATGACTGGTAATGATAAATATAATCCGCCTGTGTGTAATCAAGCCTCAGTATAAATGCACCTGCTCTGTAATAGTCTCAGGGTTCTGTTTCAAGTGCAGAGAGCATCATGAAGACCAAGGAACACACCAGGCAGGTCCAAGATACTGTTGTGGCGAAGTTTAAAGCCAGATTTGGATACAAAAAGATTTCCCAAGTTTTAAACATCTCAAGGAGCACTGTTCAAGTCATCAAATTGAAATGGAAGGAGTATCAGACCACTGCAAATCTACCAAGACCCGGCCGTCCCTCTAAACTTTCATCTTTAACAAGGAGAAGACTGATCAGAGATGCAGCCAAAAGGCCCATGATCACTCTGGATAAACTGCAGAGATCTACAGCTGAGGTGGGAGAGTCTGTCCATAGGACAACAATCAGTCGTACACTGCAAAGTCCAGACCTGAATCCAATCGAGAATCTTTGGAAAGAGCTGAAAACTGCTGTTCACAAACGCTCTCCATCCAACCTCACTGAGCTCCAGCTGTTTTGCAAAAAAGAATGGGCACGAATTTCAGTCTCTCAATGTGAAAAACTGATTGAGACATACCCCAAGAGACTTGCAGCTATAATCGCAGCAAAAGTTGGTGCTACAAAGTATTAACTCAAGGGGGCCGAATAATATTGCACGCCCCACTTTTCAGTTTTTTATTTGTTAAAAAATTTAAAAATATCCAATAAATTTTGTTCCACTTCACGATTGTGTCCCACTTGTTGTTGATTCTTCACATAAAATTAGAATTTATATCTTTACTAGAAATAGGCCCGATGCTATTGCATCGGGTGTGCCGTGAAATGAACAGGTGCTGTAGAAATAGCTGCTGAATAGTACAGTCCTCTCTCCAGAAAGTACGCTGTTGTTGCGGGATTTATATGGTGTATATGGTGGCTCAGTGGTTAGCACTGTATACAGTGGCTCAGTGGTTAGCACTGTATACGGTGGCTCAGTGGTTAGTATTGTACATGGTGGCTTAGTGGTTAGCACTGTATGGTGGCTCACTGGTTAGTATTGTACATGGTGGCTTAGTGGTTAGCACTGTATGGTGGCTCAGTGGTTAGCACTGTATGGTGGTCAGTTGTTAGCACTGTACGGTGGCAGTTGTGCACTGTACGTGGCCAGTTGTTAGCACTGTACAGTGGGCCAGTTGTTAGCACTGTACAGTGGGTCAGTGGTTAGCACTGTACAGTGGGTCAGTGGTTAACACTGTACAGTGGGTCAGTGGGGCCTCTTTTTCCTCATTCTCCTCCTCTTGCCTCTCTTTCATCAGCCTCCTTCTCTGGCCTCTTTCCTCAGCCTCCTCCTCTGGCCTCTCTTTCCTCAGCCTTCCCTATTCCTCTGGCCTCTCTTTCCTCAGCCTCCTATTCCTCTGGCCTCTCCTCCCTTCGGCAGCTCCCTTAGCCTCCCATCCTCTCTTCCCTGGCCTCCCTTTCCTCTCCTCCCTGGCCTCCATTCTCTCAGCCTCTCTTTCCTCTCCTGTGGCCTCCTCTTCTCCCTTGGCCTCCCTTTCCTCTCCTCCTCTGGCATCTTCTCACCTTCGGAAGCTCCCTCAGCGTCCCATTCTCTCTTCCCAGGTCGCCTCCTCTATGAGCCACCCTTTCCTCTCCTCCTCCTGTCTTCTATGGCCTCCATTCCCTCAGCCTCTCCTCTTTCCTCTCCTGTGGTCTCCCCTCTGAGCTCCTCTCCTCCCTGGGCTCACTTTCCTCTCCTCCTCCGGCCTCTCCTCACCTTCGGCAGCTCCGTCAGCCTCCTATCCTCTCTACCCTGGCCTCCTCCTTTCTGGCCTCCCTTCTCCCCCCGGCCTCTCCTCCTTCTGTCGTCTCTGGCCTCCATTCCCTCAGCCTCTCTTTCCTTTCCTGTGGCCTCCTCTCTTCCGTGGCCTCCCTTTCCTCTCCTCCTCCTTCTCTGGCGTCTCCTCACCTTCGGCAGCTCCCTCAGCCTCCCATCATCTCTTCCCTGGCCTCTCGTCCTTCTGTCCTCCATTCCCTCAGCCTCTCTTTCCTCTCTGTGGCCTCCACTCTGCCCTTCTCTCCTCCCTGGCCTCCCTTTCCTCTCCTTCTCTAACCCCTCCTCACCTGCGGCAGCTCCATCCACCTCCCCCATCCTCTCTTCCCTGGCCGCCTCCTCTCTGGGCTCCCTTTCTTCTCCTCCTCCTGTCTTCTCTGGCCTCCATTCCCTCAGCCTCACCTTCCTCTCCTGTGGCCTCCTCTCCTCCTCAGGCCTCTCCTCACCTTCGGCAGCTGCAGCAGTCTCCCATCCTCTCTTCCCTGGCCTCCCTTTCCTGTCCTCCCAGGCTTCTCCTCCCTGGCCTCCATTTCCTGTCCTCCCTAGCATCTTCTCCTCCCTGGCCTCCTCAGACCTCACCTCACCTTCGGCACCTGCATCAGCCTCCCATCCTCTCTTCCCTGGACTCTTCCTCTCTGGCCTTCCTTTCTTCTCCTCCTTCTGTCCTCTCTGGCCTCCATTCCCTGAGCCTCTCTTTCTCTCCTGTGGCCTCCACTCTGGCCTCCTCTCCTCCCTGGGCCTCCTCTCCTCCTGGCTCTCCTCTCCTCCCTGGGCTCTCCTCTCCTCCCTGGCTCTCCTCTCCTCCCTGGTCTCCTCCCTCCCTGGGCTCTCCTCACCTTGTGCAGCTCCCTGAGCTGGTAGAAGTCCAGGAGCAGCTTTTCCATGTCGCGGTTGTGGTCGAGCATGATGCGCAGGGGGTGGTTCCAGCATAATGGACTGCAGCATGAAGCCGCCGGCCCCGGTCACCGCACACAGGCACTGGAGGGGTGAGGAGAGCGCAGAGAGGACGGAGCGGCGGGGAGGACGGGGTCTTGTGCGGGCAGTAGAGGCTATATAAGCAATGGAGATGGGGGGGGGATGGGCTTCTTGTGTGGGGCAGTGCGGGTGGCTGAGGAAGGGGGGTGCGGGGGTTTAATATGGGAGGTGTGAGGGGTCTTCGGCATCGGGAGAGGTGTGGTGGGAGGCTGAGGGGTTCTGCTGGCGGCCTGGTGGGTATGTGTAGCTTGTGCCGCCGCCAGCCTGTGCCATATTAGCATACTTATCACTTGGGTGTGCTAATATGGCGCTGCTTCCGGGGCGTCGCAGTGCATTCTGGAATATCGACATAAGCCCCAGAAGTCTGCGACAACCATTATTGGTGAATATATCTTAGATGTTTGAAGCCTGAAATGTGGCAACAGGTTGAAAAGTTCAAGTGGGACGAATACTTTCATAAGGCACTGTATACCACTTTTCACATGCTCAAGGAGGGTTGAACGCCTATGGAGGAAAACACACACACCAGAAAATTGTATCCACTGCAAGTTTATGTTAAGAACCTATAACTCTGCTATTCACCTCGCCAAACAGATCTACTTCACCACCCTAATCTTCTCACTATCCAACAACCCAAAAAAAAAACGTTAAAATCTTTCCCTCCATTATCAGTTCTAAAGTGCAGGCCCCTATCACTGGCCTTAGCACTGATGACCTGGCCTCCTACTACTATTTTCTCCTACTGGAGAAAATAGCAAATATCCATCAGGAAATCAGATATCAGCTCCCAGCAACCAAATGCAGTTATTCCCATCCCTCCCCACATCTCCTATGGCTCACTCTTCACATTTGACCCAGTCACAGAAGAAGTCTCCATGCTTATCTCTTCTTCTCGCTTTACTACATGCACCACAGACCCCATGCCCTCACACCTACTCCAGACTCTTTCTCCTGTCATCACTATTCACGTAACTAAAATCTTCAATCTCTCCCTCTCTTCTGGTATCTTCCCATCCTAATTCAAAAATTCTATCATTACTCAAAAAAAAAAAAAATCTTCTCTTGTTCCATCCTGCACAAATAACTACAGACCAGTCTCCAATCTCCCCATCATCTCTAAACTTCTGGAGCGCCTGGTCTACTCACACATCGTCCATTACGACACCACTCACTCTCTTCTAGATCCATTACAGACTGGTTTCCGCCCCCTACATTCTACAGAAACTGCCCTTAGAGTGACAAATGACCTTTTGACAGAAAAACAATGTGACTACACTCTGCTCATTCCTCTTGACCTGTCTGCAGCTGTCGACACTTTTGACCAACATATCCTATTTGCTATGCTCCACTCAATCGACATGAAGGACACTGCTCTCTTCCCAGTTCTCTTCCTATCTTTCTGATAGCTCTTTCAGTGTTTCATTCGCTGGCTCCACTTCTCCTTTTACTCTCACTATTGGGGTCCCTCAGGGTGTAGTCCTTGGCTCTCTTTTCTCTCTACATGGCACCAATTGGACAGACCATAACCAAATTTGGCTTCCAATACCATTTTATGCTAATTACACACAACTATACCCTTAATCCCCTGACCTTACAACCACTGTACTACAGAACACCAGTGACTGTCTGTCCGCAGTTTCTGACATCATGCTCTCTCTCTATCTGAAACTCAAGCTTTACAAAATTTAACAACTTCTGCTCCCGTTGTTTACTAACCTCCATAAATCAGACATCTCCCTCTCAGTGTGAAGCACCATGATAATGCCTAGGCAGCAGGCTCGCTATCTGGGTGTTATGTTTACACCAATCTTTCCTTCATCTCCTATAAACAATCGCTTGTCCGCTTTTGTCGCTTGCATCTTAATAACATCTCCAGAATCCGCCCCTTTCTCACCATGGAAACAACAAAAACCCTGACTGTGGCCTCGATCCACTCTGGCTTTGATTACTGTAATTCACTATTAATTGGCCTCCCCCACACTAGACTTTTCTTTCTCCAGTCCATCCTTAATGCAGCAGCCAGGGTCACCTATGTGGCTAATCGTTAGGATCCAATTTCAATTGCTTTTACTCACCCACAAAGCTCTTTACAGCGCAGAGCCTTCCTACCTCTCCATCCTCATCTCTGTCTATCACCCTACCTGGTTTCTATGCTCCGTAAGACACTTTCGACCATACTAATCTGTACCTCCCACTCCAAGCTACAAGACCTCTCCCAAGCTGCACCAATTCTCTGGAATGCTCTACTCCAAGAAATTAGGACTATCCACAATTTACAGTTTTATGCACTCCCTAAAAACACATTTTTTAAGGTGGCCTATCACATTCCCTAATCAAAGTCCTTTATATATGTAGCCCATTCACTATTTCTCTGAACGTAACTGTCAAACTCCATCACACCCATAAGCTCTACAAAGATTGGCTGGTGACGGCTTATACAGTCATTATCTATTCTTCATTTCATCAAGATGGCTGGACCATCATTGCAAATAATCACCTGTACTTTGTGTAACCCCCATCTCATTGTAGATTGTGAGCCCTTATGAGCAGGGTCATTATTATTTTGGCTTTAATTGTTGTATTTTCTTTAACCGTTACTTATAACTATTTGTACATGAACCTTTGAGTTGTAAAGTGCTGCACAACATGTTAGCGCTACATAAAGATTATTTTTATTATGTTAAGCGCCTTGGAATAAATGATGCAACAATAATCTATATATGTCTAAAGCTGAATGAATGTTTATGTATGTATGTATGTATGTTTGTATGCATCATAGCTCCTCCCTCTCCCGGAAGCCCCTCCATGTAGCTCCGCTCCTCCACATAACCCTGCCTAGGACTAAGTGGAGTGGGGCAATGGGGAAAGGGTATGGCTACCATAGGGGGTAGGGCTATGAAGGTGTGGGGTGGGGCTATGTGCAGGGGAAAAGCTCTATGAAAGGGTGGGACTACTGGAGAAAGTGGAGCTATGATACATACCTTACACCCGGGTAGCGCCGATCTCTACAGCTAGTAATAAATAATAATACCATTCACTACATACTAAATGGGGGAAAAAAGAAAAAAAAAAAAAAAGACTTCAGTTTTAGAGTTGTTTGAAAGAGGGCCCTTCACTAAAAATAGACAGTTTTCATGATTATTTTTTCCTTCTGGTCGCCTGATTTTCTGCCATTTTCTTCCAGAAACCTGAGGTTTTTTTTTTTTTTTTTTATTTAATGTGCCCTATTATTTTTTTTTTTTAATCAAGGGAGCAGTTCAGTCTAATGAAACTCCTGGAATTACCGCCCCTTAGTAAGGACCATAAAGCTAAGCATAATGGACGTACTATATAAAAAAGCCCATGTCTCGGAAACCAGGGCTATAAAGTCAGAGTTGTGGAGTCGGTGTCCATTTTGAGCCGGAGTCATTATAAAATGGACCGAATTGATTCTAGAAATATATACCTTATATACTCGTGTATAAGCCGACCCGTGTATAAGCCGACCCCCCTACTTTTGCCCCAAAAATCTGGAAAAACCTATTGACTCGTGTATAAGCCGAGGGTGGACCCCAGCACAGGTATACAGCCCCCAGCAGTGTGGTATACAGGCCCCGCCCAGTGGTAGTATACAGCAGCCCCAGTGGTAGTATACAGCAGCCCCAGTGGTAGTATACAGCAGCCCCAGTGGTAGTATACAGCAGCCCCAGTGGTAGTATACAGCAGCCCCAGTGGTAGTATACAGCAGCCCCAGTGGTAGTATACAGCAGCCCCAGTGGTAGTATACAGCAGCCCCAGTGGTAGTATACAGCAGCCCCAGTGGTATACAGCAGGCCCCCAGGGGTATTCAGCAGGCCCCAGGGGTACAAACAGCAAGCCCCCAGGGTACAAACAGCAGGCCCCCAGGGGTACAAACAGCAGGCCCCCGGGGGTACAAATAGCAGGCCCCCGGGGGTATCCAGCAGCCCCCAAATGCTGGCACTCGCCCCCCTTGCAAGGGCCCCCCCCCCGCTTCTCTTACCATCCCGGACTTCTGCTCACGCGCCGCTCCTCGGCGCTCCGTCCTCGCTGCTCCCGTCCTGCTACATCCGGAATCCCCGGCCGTCGCGCGATGACGTCATATGCCTGCGACGGCCGGAGATCCCGGATGTAGCAGGACAGACGGAGCACCAAGGACGGAGCGCCGAGGAGCGGCGCTGATCAGAAGTCCGGGATGGTAATATAACCAGCGGGGGGGGGCCCTTACAAGGGGGGGCGAGTGCCAGCATTTGGGGGCTATATGCACTGCTTCCCCCTGCCGCTGATTGACAGGGGGAAGCAGTGCATATTTAATGAGCGGCCCCACGTGACGGGGCCGCTCATACAGCAGCCTCCCCCCGCCTCCTCCAGCCTCCACAGCCCCGGGACACAGCCCCCACCACTCCATGTACCGTATTGACCCGTGTATAAGCCGAGGGGAAGACTTTTCAGCCCAAATTTTGGGCTGAAAAACCCGGCTTATACACGAGTATATACGCTAATAAGTTGGGTACAATTAGTTCCCACTTACTGTATAGTGTATTGCATATTTACAATTTATTAAAGTTTTTGTGTTTTATAGGCTGTGGTCACACATGCCAGCCGTTTTTGCTCTTGATCTGTTTTTGGGAAATTTTTTCACTTTTTTTTTTCCTAAGTCCAAAAAACGGTTTGTTAACGAATGGGGCACTTTATGCGTCATTCAGTTTTTGAAGACCTCTTACCAGGGACCAAAAAAACGTTGCAAGCAACGTTTTTGGGCGCTGCAAAAAAAATAGGACTGTTTTTTGGCAACATGGGGCCCTATGGGAAATGAATCCGGATGAAATGTCATCCAAGGATGACACATACAGTTAGGGCCAGAAATATTTGGACAGTGACACAAGTTTTGTTATTTTAGCTGTTTACAAAAACATGTTCAGAAATACAATTATATATATAATATGGGCTGAAAGTGCACACTCCCAGCTGCAATATGAGAGTTTCCACATCCAAATCGGAGAAAGGGTTTAGGAATTATAGCTCTGTAATGCATAGTCTCCTCTTTTTCAAGGGACCAAAAGTAATTGGACAATGGACTCTAAGGGCTGCAATTAACTCTGAAGGCGTCTCCCTCGTTAACCTGTAATCAATGAAGTAGTTAAAAGGTCAGGGGTGGATTCCAGGTGTGTGGTTTTGCATTTGGAAGCTGTTGCTGTGACCAGACAACATGCGGTCAAAGGAACTCTCAATCGAGGTGAAGCAGAACATCCTGAGGCTGAAAAAAAAGAAAAAATCCATCAGAGAGATAGCAGACATGCTTGGAGTAGCAAAATCAACAGTTGGGTACATTCTGAGAAAAAAGGAATTGACTGGTGAGCTTGGGAACTCTAAAAGGCCTGGGCGTCCACAGATGACAACAGTGGTGGATGATCACCGCATACTTTATTTGGTGAAGAAGAACCCGTTCACAACATCAACTGAAGTCCAGAACACTCTCAGTGAAGTAGGTGTATCTGTCTCTAAGTCAACAGTAAAGAGAAGACTCCATGACAGTAAATACAAAGGGTTCACATCTAGATGCAAACCATTTATCAATTCCAAAAATAGACAGGCCAGAGTTAAATTTGCTGAAAAACACCTCAAGAAGCCAGCTCAGTTCTGGAAAAGTATTCTATGGACAGATGAGACAAAGATCAACCTGTACCAGAATGATGGGAAGAAAAAAGTTTGGAGAAGAAAGGGAACGGCACATGATCCAAGGCACACCACATCCTCTGTAAAACATGGTGGAGGCAACGTCATGGCATGGGCATGCATGGCTTTCAATGGCACTGGGTCACTTGTGTTTATTGATGACATAACAGCAGACAAGAGTAGCCGGATGAATTCTGAAGTGTACCGGGATATACTTTCAGCCCAGATTCAGCCAAATGCTGCAAAGTTGATTGGACGGTGCTTCATAGTACAGATGGACAATGACCCCAAGCATACAGCCAAAGCTACCCAGGAGTTCATTAGTGCAAAAAAGTGGAACATTCTGCAATGGCCAAGTCAATCACCAGATCTTAACCCAATTGAGCATGCATTTCACTTGCTCAAATCCAGACTTAAGACGGAAAGACCCACAAACAAGCAAGACCTGAAGGCTGCGGCTGTAAAGGCCTGGCAAAGCATTAAGAAGGAGGAAACCCAGCGTTTGGTGATGTCCATGGGTTCCAGACTTAAGGCAGTGATTGTCTCCAAAGGATTCGCAACAAAATATTGAAAATAAAAATATTTTGTTTGGGTTATGTTTATTTGTCCAATTACTTTTGACCTCCTAAAATGTGGAGTGTTTGTAAAGAAATGTGTACAATTCCTACATTTTCTATCAGATATTTTTGTTCAACCCTTCAAATTAAACGTTACAATCTGCACTTGAATTCTGTTGTAGAGGTTTCATTTCAAATCCAATGTGGTGGCATGCAGAGCCCAACTCACGAAAATTGTGTCACTGTCCAAATATTTCTGGCCCTAACTGTATAGGCACCATCCATTAATGGATCAGTTTTTACTAGCATTTTTTTGCCAAAAAATGGCTAAGTCCAAGAAACGCAAAGCAGCACAGGAGGCTCAAAAAGCACCCAAAAAAAAAAACAACTGATTTGATAAACGAAACAGTATGAAAAATTGATTAGCTTGTGTGACCACAGCCATAGTTGTATTCCAATAAATATATTTTATGGTCTACCGAAGTAGCTTGATTATTGGATCATATTGGTGATAAAAAGCCTGAAGTTACCAATTTACTACATTAAATTTATCACTAAAACAAGCACGTTATGTATGAGGAAGTTGGAGTGTGATTCAGGGAAAATGAGCAAGAGTCTTAAGGCCACTTCACACGCTAGGATCTCGTTAACGATCTTGTTGAAACGTCACGGATTTGTGATCGTTCAAATGATATCGTTAGTGCGTCGTTGCGTGTAAACGAATGATGCAGGAAGGAAAAATCGTTGGACCGTTAATCAAAAATTTGAGATCCGAACCCCAAATCTATCGTTCATTGTCCAATTAACATTCTGGGAAGCAGCAACATCGTTCAGTGTGACACCTTATTGACCGATATCGTTCATAATTCTCCTATTCCTGCCGCTGTTTTACATCGTTCAAACGTTCTTCTCAAAATAGCTGGAGCGTTGCCAAATTTAAGATAGTTAACGATATCCTTGCGTGTGACAACGCACTAATGATGTCGGAAGGATCGCGGTCACGTGACATAGCTAACGATCTCGTTCACCTATATCCTAGCGTGTGAAGTTGCCTTTAGGTTTGGCTTACCATCTTCAACAGCCCTGTCTGGAACTGTATGGCAATTAAATAAAAATAAAACCAGGGCAGGAACTAAAGTGATACTCTGCACGGTCCTTGTTACTGCACTGATGATGGCAAGACATTAGTACTATTGTAAGGCAGGTACTGTCCCGATAGGGTCACCTTGTTGCTGGTGGGACAGCTTACGCATTCATATAATCATATCTTTGTCACCAAGTAGCATAATTAATTTTTTTTGCACTTTAGCATTTTTATCTTTTATCATTTTAAGGTATTTCCTCATTTTTTTTTTGTGTTTTCCATTATGAGGCCAATCTGAACCCATGTTACTGCAGAGTATCACTTTAGTTCCAGCTCTAATTTTATTTCATCTTTTTTGCAGTCATGCAAACATAGGTGTGGCCTACCTTTGAGTTGGACATGATATGGTGTGTGGCGTCCCATGGTATAGTGTGCACTGTGGGCCCAGTTCTGCTTAATCCTGTCCTTGTCACTGCACTGACGGATGGCAAGGTACTACTGGTAGCAGTGGCGTAGAGTTCGAAGGACCCTGGTGCGAAATTTGAACCTGGGCTCAATCCACCTACCACCCCCACCCCGGACCTGCATTGGTTAGATGTATGGGTTTCATGTAACGTTCTAAATCCTATAAAGACTCACTAATTATCCCCGCTCCTCTTCAGTATGTATTGTCTCTCATCCTGCTATATATGGTCCTCCACCGGGAATATGCCCTTATCCTGGTATATATAGTCCTCCATTATAGTATAACGAACCCTCCTAACCCTCCATACAGTATAATGCAGCCTCATTGCCCTCTATATAGTATAATACAGCCTCACTGTCCTCCATATAGTATAATGCAGCCTCACAGCCCTCCATATAGTATAATGCAGCCTCACAGCCCTCCATATAGTATAATGCAGCCTCACAGCCCTCCATATAGTATAATGGAGCCTCACAGCCCTCCATATAGTATAATTTCAGCCTCACAGCCCTCCATATAGTATAATGCAGCCTCAAAGCCCTCCATATAGTATAATGCAGCATCACAGCCCTCCATATAGTATAATGCAGCATCACAGCCCTCCATATAGTATAATGCAGCATCACAGCCATCCATATAATATAAAGCAGCATCACAGCCCTCCATATAGCATAATACAGCCTCATAGCCAGTCATATATCTTAATTCAGCCTCACAGCGCTCCATATAGTATAATTCAGCCTCACAGCCCTCAATATAGAATAATGCAGCCTTATTGCCCTCCATATACACTGTGTACAGAATTATTAGGCAAATGAGTATTTTGATCACATGATACTTTTTATACATGTTGTCCTACTCCAAGCTGTATAGGCTTGAGAGCCAACTACCAATAAGTAAATCAGGTGATGTGCATCTTTGTAATGAGGAGTGTGGTGTAATAACATCAACACCCTATATAAGGTGTGCTTAATTATTAGGCAAATGCCTTTCCTTAGGCAAAATGGGTCAGAAGAGAGATTTCAACGTGCAAAACTGTGATAAATATCCATCAGCCAGTCACTCTTCAAGTTTGAATATTTATTTTCAGTGAAACACCATCACATCAGGGGTACATCAGTGTGCGCAAACACAGATGCGTTTCGACACTGAGGTCTTAGACACCGAGGTCTTAATCATGTTTTCCACCATCTTGATGTAGTTAAGCTTCCTACCACACCCATACATGTAGGTCTTAAATTGCACTCAGAGGCTTATACCCTCATATGCATTTGTACCACAGACAGAGGCATAAGGTAAGGGAGATAGGGACCTGGTATACATGAAAACACCTTGAAGCTGGTTACCGGGCTTACATGCAATGGCCAATGCATCAACTAAGATTCTCATATTTCATATTATGTCTTGAAGCAGTTTCTGTAGTGTTCATTTTCCTCTTCAAAACTTGCATTAGTTTCCTATATACCACACATATATCCTTTAGTCATTCTGTTTAGTGTGCAGCGGATCATTATTATATACTGCCCCTGTATAGCCCCCCCTCCAGTCACACTGCCCCTGTACAGCCCAACCCAGTCACACTGACCCCAAATAAACACACACACACAACACACACACTCCCTCCCTCCTGAATGGAGCTCTCACTCACCGCTCCCGCCAGCAGTTCTGTCCTTACTGTGATAAGGTCACATGACCTCATCCCAGTGCTGCACACAGCGGCCGTGGGAGTTTTAAAGCTGCATCGCCTGCCTGTCCTCTGGCGGTCGTGATCAGCCGCCTGGGGACCGGCCAGGCAGACTGCCTCGCAGTGACACGGATGTGCGTCCTCAGGGATGGACATCCATGTAAAGCAGGTGCAGGGGTCAGCGGGCGCCAGGCCTCGCTACCTCCGGTTGATACACTCCTGACTGTTAGGCAGGTACTGTCCCGATAGGGTCACCTTGTCGCTGACGGGACAGCTTACATATTCATATGATCATTTCTATGTCACCAAGCACCCCAATTTATTCTTTTGCACTTTAGCATTTTTACTTTTATCATTTTAGGGTATTTTTGCATTTGTTGTTTTTTTGTGTTTTCAATTTAATAAAAAGCCTGCATTTTTGGGAAAGACGTGAAAAAATAAGAGAAAAAGTTGTAAATTTTTGGGCTAGTGACAGGGCCCCTTACAAATAGATATTTTTTATACACCGTGTAATGTCAGGAGACATCTATGCTTACGCTCATCAATGCACTACCATCGACCCCTCAGTAGTAAACTAAGCCCAGCAAAAGATAAGTTCTGCAATATAATAAACCAATAACAGCCAGTCACTAAATGTAAAATTAGGTCTTTATGTTAAATAAGGAAAGCCGAACTAGTCACAATTGCCAGAAACAGAGTTTTGGAACCAGCGTTAATGAAAATATATATATGAATACGTACAAAACATAGCTAAAACTTCTCCCTTAACACGGGTCCCTGGGCACATCATTTTTCTTTACTGCAATGAACTGTGAGGTCAGCTTTAACAATGTGCCGAGCCAGCATCTCTAGTCATGGCTGTAAAGAAAACTTGATGGGATCCATAATAAGGAGGGGGCAATGCAGATGAATTAGGGAGAACGAATCTGGTGTCAAATCAGAAAAGAATGTGCGGCTTAAGTAAAAGCAGCGGCAACTCCTTTGTAGGACGGGGAATAAGCAATATTGTATTATTAGAAATTGTTGCGATGGGTAAAAATGGGCCTGTTGATCCAGTACATATTTCTCCTCATCTGCACAGCAGGCCCCGCACTTTACCATCTCTACATGAGCGGAGTCGGGGTGGGAGTAATGATCACCTAATCCACAACACAGTGGGGTTATCTGAAATGAAACACATTTATGTAACAGCACTGAAAGGAAAGTGCGGCAAGAAATGAAAGAAATTAAGAAATCACAAATGTAGAATTTTATCCATTAAAGGGAACCTGTCAGCAGGATTTATCACTATAAAGTCATTGCCATAATGGCGCTGTGATGCTGATTACATACATACCTTGAGAAATCCAATCTGTGGTTGTGGAGTAATCTGCATCTAAACTTTACATAATGACATCATCTGTGCATCCCTTGCACATCAAGGCGGGACCTCTGCTTCTGTTCCTCCTCTCCATTTAAATTTATCACCGCCACCATCTTCGATGTGGACAGGACATGCACAGTGCAATTCTGTAAGGCTATTCAAGTCTTCAATAAAAGGTGCCTGCCAGAGGCGGCGCATGTGCAGACTAGATCTCTGACACATGTTATTCCACAGACTGTTCTCAATAAAATGGCATCAGAGATCTCAGTCTGCACATGCACTGCCTTCAGTGCCATTTTATTGAAGACTTGAATACCCCCCGCAGAATTCAACCGCACACACACACCACCCACCACGATGATGGCAGAAACTATTAATTTAAAAATAAAAAGGAGAGGCAGGCAGAGGGGAGGAACAGAAGCAGAAGACCCTCTCTTTTTTCCCCCATCGTGCAACAATCCACAAAGGATGCACGGATGATGTCCTTAACGAAGGTTTTGAGTCCAGGGCGGTAGAGTTGGAGTCGTGGAGTCTGTGTCCATTTTGGTGGAGTTGGAATCAGATTCAGGGAAATCGATGAGTCAGAGGTTTGGCTTACCTACTACACAGCCCTGTTTTTGATGCAGATTGCTCGGATTTTTTCAACGCAGTTATATATGTAATCAGTTTCACAGCACCATTATGGCAATGGCTTTACTCTATAGTCCTAACTCCTATTGGCAGGTCCCCTGACTGCCCCCAAATACTTCTATAGTGGTCATGCCTTTGTTGTGATATATTTTATGTGCAAGACTAATTTGCTGTTATTTTTGTGTGAACTTTTCCCCTATTGCTCTGTATATACTTGTGAGGCAGGACTAGTATAGTGGAGGGCCCCTTCCTAGAATAGTCCCGTCTGGGATAGTCTAATCACTTATCACTTGTAATAATGCTGGAAATCTCAACCATGAATGTGACGTGTCAGGAGTCCTACCATGGTATATGAAGGCAGTCAATCACACCCAGGGAGAAGAAATTAGATGCAGGACATAGAGGGAGAGGTCCTAGTTAGTAATGGCCCAATAACACATATCAAGCAGCATAAAAGAATGCTATATTTATTTACATGATAGATGATAGACAGGTAATGCCATTTAGAACTACAGGAAAGCTGTTAGGTGGTCGTTGGTGCTATAATGGTAGCCATATTGTTTGTCTCTTTACCAGAAACAGTTGAAAAATAATAAAAGTCATTTTTTAAAACTTACAATAAATATGGACAGGTATGGTCCACGCTGCTGAGAATAAAATGAAAGACGTCCAAAGTAAAATAGATAGGTGCCTTTATTCCATGCCCTACGCGTTTCAAGGCAGTGCCAGCCTCTTCCTTAGGAGCACCACCATCAATTTTTTTAAAACTTGAGAATCATAAGGACTTATTGGTGTTTTTCTGTAAGCGCTACAGGAACACATGCAGCTTATAGAAAGATAATATCATTAGCACATATGTATATATAATTTGGGTGGTTCTCAGAACTGAAGATATGCAAGATAAATAATTGATCACAGGTGACTTTTCTGCACATGAGTGAATCTGTGATCATTTGCTCAGCCAACTAATTACCTATGAGATGTGGTTTCATCAAATAAAATGAAGGATTAAATGGGATTTCCAATCTTCTAATGGCATGACATGACATATCCGCTGGTAAGTCACACAATTATGATAATTGTAGAAACGGTTTTTGCAACAGCTGCCGGGAGCAAAAATTCAGACCACTGTGACAAATACTATACCTCAGTCTTGACAGATACTATTATGGATTAGGTGAATAATAAATCCAACATCACTGCAAGTATCATCGTCAACATGGAAATAACCACGAGTTAGGAGTCTACAGTAAAGGCCCCGTTACACTTAGCGATGCTCCAGCGATCCCGACAACAATACGACCTGGTAGGGATCACTGGAGCGTCGCTACATGGTCGCTGGTGAGAAGTCAAACAGTCAGATCTCACCAGTGATGCAGCAACGATACAGAATGAAACAGCGGTCGTTGGGACCCTGTCTCTCAGACCTGTAGTACTGAGGTCATTGTCCCATTCAAACACACCGATGCATGCTGCCCAGCGGGGACTGAACGATCAAAAAATGGTCCAGGACATTCCAACATGATCGGCGATCTCACAGCAGGGGCCTGGTTGCTGCTACTTTTCACACATAGCGAGATCGCTGGCGAGGTCGCTGTTGCGTCACAAAAACTGTGATCTCGCTTAGTGTGAAGTACCCCTAAGACTTGAGTCCTCTGTCTGCTGCCTCATTAATGAAAATTAAATGTTCACTCTCCCTATGTGGACTGGCCATCCACACCCACACCAGGCAAATCTGAGCAGCACAATGAAATCTTCACTTCCATTTGTGAAATATTCACAATACAATTTGTGTGTGGTTTGAAGTGCCAGGATTTTCAGCTTTGGGAAACCACAGAAATACATTATCAACCTGAATTATGAATAAATCATAATTGAAATTATGGTGGTCATATTATTCCATTAGGAGGTTTATATGGGAAAATATGACAAAATAGAATTATTACATGCAAGTGCCTTTGCTTGGATAATTTTCCTGCTCTCACATGATCAGGACGAGGGGTGAGGGATGTGGATGGGACCCTTTAAAAGCTTAAAGGGAATCTGTCAGGCCAGAAATCCATATGTAACTGCTATAATTTTCTAATTCCTTTCTGTAAGTTCTCTCTATTCATGTATTTCTATTATTTATACTTCCCTCCTATCCTCTGTAAACTTCAAAATAAAAGATTAATTCCATCTGTCATCACAGCAAGCTCTCTGCTGCCCACTCCCCAAGGAATGAATATTCATGTACCATTAGTGTCCTGCCCTCCTGTAATCTGTTATGTTGTGTGACTTATTCACTGCAGATAGAGGAGGGGGAGGGAGGAGGGGTGATCTTAGCTGCAGCTATGAGCTCTGCATGTCACTGTGTTAATCTGAAAAATAAAAACATACAGAGAGGCGCCCCTATGTGATCTGGTGGTCTAATGGGGATTTTTTTGTGGAGGAGGGATGTGCGATCACTCACCTTTTGTATTTGTGCACCTCTGCACATCCACAGTGTGAGCATCCGATGTGTAATTGCACACTGCAAGATCCTACGCTGTTCAGGCTTGGCCGGTCACAAGGGAGTGACGTCACCGCAGGTCTTTCAATCTTTATGCTCCAGAACTGTAAGCTGCGGCTCCTATTGCTCCCAGAGGGATATCAATGGTGAAGGTGGCAAGTATGCATTTATTTTGCATAGTGCATGAATCCAGCATCCAGGCACAGATTATCCTTTTGGTAATGCGTCTTTATTTGACAAACATGGCTCTCACAACATGTTTTGGTCGGTCACCACCTTTATCAAGTGACAGTATGGTACAGATATTTCTTATCTAATCTATAATGACCCTGATGATTTTACAGAAATAACCGGTATAGACGGTGAAGGTATCTCCCCACCTGTACAACTTTTAGTATTTCTAGGGGACAGGTAAAAAATTGTGTCTACATGGCAACAACCACTTGAAACAATCAACATGAGCGCTCTGCCCATCCCAATTAAGGTACCGTTACATGGTACATAATAACAACGATGATGTTTGCGATCTCAGGAGCGCGCTGATTTTTATTCACAGCTGTTCAACATCGCTGGTAAGCTGTCACGTCCAGATATCGTGGACAACTCACCAACGATGTTGTGAGCAGATATTGTTCGCAAACACCGCTGTGAATGGGCGAAGTCAGCCGTTACATCGCTATTGCGGTGTCACACCGAACGATTCCGCAGGTTGTTTAAGTTGAAGTTGACAGGTTTCCTACAGCAGGAAAACCTGTCAACTCACTGAACACTATCGTTTTGAATCATGCATTTACATGCAACACTATGTTGTTTCAACATCGTTCCTGATGTCGCTTTTGAACGATTTCGGGAACGATGTTGTAAGGTGTAAGGGTCAATAAAACTAGAAATGAGAAGCAAGTGCAGATAGGGTCTTATCTTTTAAGACAATCGGTGGCTTAAGAGCCGTAATGGTTACTGCTCACCTTATTTGGTTGTGTTACACACAACCAGTATTGAGGGCATGTAATGGCGGCTGCTGCTGGACCCACACCTCCATGTGCTATGTGGTAAAATTCCAGAGATTTCCAGGGACAATGTGCAGTCGGTCCGCGCTGCCACAAACGACTCAAATGACCAAACTTCACACTAAAGGTTTATTGTATCCAATGAGTTTCAGAGCCTGCTATGCTCCTTCATACATTCCCTGATGAAGGAGCATAGCAGGCTCTGAAACGCGTTGGAACAATAAACCTATAGAGTGAAGTTTGGACTTCGAGTTGTTTGTGGCAGTGCGGACATGCAGCACATTACCCCAGGAAATCTCTGAAAGGTGTAACAGGGCCTTTAGAGTAACTTTTTGCCTTCCAGATGGTTGAGATGTTTGATCTGTTCAGTTCCTATACATAGGTGGTTGTCTGTCAATTTAAATGTGTGCAGATGGGGCTTGCATAGGGTCTGTACATTGTGTATATTTTTGGATGTTTCAAGCTCTGCTTGGGTAAGACTTTTAGCAGCAAACAATGTTTTTCAATTAAACAAGTGTTAAAGCGCTGTGCAATTAATGTTGCTAGATAAGTGAATACTTATTATTATTATTATTATTAATAAAAATAATATTAACCCCTTCCTGACCTTTGACGTTGTACAACGTCATGAAAGTCGGTGCCTTCCTGACCCATGATGCTGTACAACGTCATGGCGGTAACCGCGGCCCGCTGCCATCACCATCAGGCCCCCGAGCTCTATTATTCCTATCACACAGCACACAGGTTTGAGGTCGAGGGGTGGGGTGGGATTGGGGTTTTGGGTTAATGGATTGGGGGGAGTGGATTCCCCACCCAGCTCCCAGGATCATGGTGATTGGCTGTTTGAACAGTCAATCACCATGATTCTCTCTCCATCTAAGGAAGAGACTGTCACAGCCGCTTCCATAGGCTGGATGCGCTGGAGGCGGCGGGGATCGCCTCCTCCACGCTGATGGGGAGTGATCTGATGATCATTCCCCGTCATCTGAAGCATCATGGCCTGCTTTGTTTCTCCAGCCGATCTCTCTGCAAGGAGAAGGATCTGACAGTGAGATCAGCTATCCGCTATGTGATCGCTATGCCCCGCTGTGAGATCCTTCTCTGCAGCCGATGTCCCTGCATGCAGATCAGCTGCAGAGAAACAATCTGACAGCTGGGCACAGCAGATCGCTGTGCCCGGGTGTCAGTTCGCTTCTCTGCAGGCTGATATCCATGCAGGGACATCAGCTGCAGAGAAGCAGCGGGCGCAAGCAGGCGGTGGTGCAGGGCATGCTGCAGGGGCTCCGTCACCCACTAATCTTACGATCACAGCACTTAGTGTCCGGGCAAAGGGAGTGCAGGGTAACTTACCTCTCGCCGGCGGTTATCGGCAATGAGCTGATCACCATGGTAACCAGACGTTGCCATAGCAACGTGGGGTCACCTGACCCAAGCCTCAGAGATCATGTGATCTCCGAGACCTGGATTTTTCACAGTGATGGTGCACTGTATGGCAAGGATATGCCATACAGTGCATCATCACCGTGACCCCAGAGAGTACAACAAGGGATCAAGTATCCTTTTGTTGTAGTCTTTGGGGTCAAAGTGATGGTGCACTGTATGGCAATAATCTGCCATACAGTGCATCATCACTGTGACCCCAGAGACTGCAACAAGAGGATACTTGATCCCTTGCTGCAGTGTCTGGATGTAACAGAGGCGATCAAGCATCATGGGACCTTCGTTTTGGACTATGTCAGATAATAATAAAAATGGAGTCCAAATTTTGTTGTTTTTTTTTTCTAATAAAAAGATTTTTCTCTGTGTGGTGTATTTTTTTTTTTTTTTTTTTACTAGAGTTTCCTAATGGCCGGGTCTAACACTGGCCCGACATTAGGAATCTCGGGCTTAGTGTCAGCTGCCAATGAAAAGTTGACATTAACCTCTTTATTACCCAGTTTGCAACCGGCACCAGGGCAACTGGAAGAGTCTGGGTACAGTCCCAGAAAATGGCGCTTCAGGGAATGCACTATTTTTTGGGGTGGCTGCGGGCTGCAATTCGCAGCATGGGGGACCCAGAACGCTTTGGGCCTCTCCATGCTGAGGATTCCAGCCCCCAACTGCCTAGTTGTGCCTGGCTGGACCAAAAATACCCACGTCGCTTTTTTCACAAATTAGTTCTATAAATTAAAAAAAAAAAAAAAAAATGTTGGGCTTTGCTATATTTCTGGTTGCCAGCCAGGTACAACGAGGCAGCTGAGGGTGGGTGGCAGTCCGTAGCTGCCAAATTGTACCTGGCTGGCAACCAAAAATATGGCGCAGCCCCACATCTTTTTTTATTTCATTATTTCTACAAATAAAAAAACATGGAGCCTTGCCGTATTTTTGGTTGCCAGCCAGGTACAACTTGACCAGCTGGAGGGCTGGAATCCTCAGCGTGGAGAGACCCAAATGTTCTGGGCCCCCCACGCTGCGAATTGCAACCCACAGTCACCCCATAAGATAGCGCATTCATTAGAGGTGCCATTTTCTGATGCTGTACCCTGACCCTTCCAGTTGCCCTGGTGCTGGTAAAAATAATTTTATTAGAACAAAAAACAAACATCTCAACTCCATCTTTATTACTCCCCACATAACCTTCCATGATCCTTCATGCAAAGTCTGCAGGGAGAGAACAAACATCCTCTCCATGCCGAGTCTGCAATCTCACTGACCGCAGGGACTCGGTGAGTGAGGTCACAAGCGCCAGTCAAAAACTGCCACTGGGGAGTGGTGACATCACTCGCTAAGTAACCAGGGCTCCCCATGGCAGTGAACTCAAAATGTTGTCAATTGTGTGGTGTTTCTGCTGTTTAGGCACATCAGGGGCTATCCAAACAGAACATAACACCCACAGACCATGTCATCAGAATCGGTGTTCCAAAATGTCACTCCCTCCCTTGAGAGCCCTGCCGTGTGCCCAAACAGTGATTTTCCGCCACATATGAGGTATCTGTGTACTCAGGAGAAATTGCCTAACAAGTTTTAGGATCCATTTTATCCTGTTGCCCATGTGAAAATGAAAAAATTGAGACTAAAAGAAAATTACTTTTTCATTTTTACGGATCAATTTGTGAAGCACATGGGGGCTCAAAGTGCTCACTATGCATCTAGATAAGTTCCTTGGGGGGTCTAGTTTCCAAAATGGGGTCACTTGTGGGGGAGCTCCAATGTTTAGGCACACAGGGGCTCTCCATACGCGACATGGTGTCCGCTAATAAGTTGAATGGAAAATTAGCTCCAATAGTTAGCGGACACCATGTCGTGTATGGAGAGCCACTGTGTGCCTAAACATTGGAGCTCCTCCACAAGTGACCCCATTTTGGAAACTAGACCCCTCAAGGAACTTATCTAGATGCATAGTAAGCACTTTGAACCCCCAGGTGCTTCACAAATTAATCTGTAAAAATCAAATGAAGTACTTTTTTAAAAAAAAATTTTTTTATTCACAAAGATTTTATTTTTTCATTTTTACCAATCAGTATGTGAAGCACCTGGTTCAAAGTGCTCGCTATGCATCTAGATATGTTCCTTGTGGGGTCTAGTTTCCAAACCGGGGTCACTTGTGGGGGTACTTTTTCTTTTTCACAAATGTTTTCTTTTAGCCTCAATTTTTTCTTTTTCACATGGGCATCAGAATAAAAGGGATCCTAAAATTAGTTTGGCAATTTCTCCCGAGTACACGATACCTCATATGTAGTCATAAACCACTGTTTGGGCGCACGGCAGGCTCGGAAGGGAAGGAGTGCCATTTGACTTTTGGAGATTATTTTTCATTCAAAAAAGTCAAATGGCGCTCCTTCCCTTCCGAGCCCTGCCGTGCGCCCAAACAGTGGTTTATGACCACATATGAGGTATCGTGTATTCGGGAGAAATTGCCAAACTAATTTTAGGATCCATTTTATCCTGCTGCCCATGTGAAAATGAAGAAATTGAGGCTAACAGAACATTTTTGTTGGAAAAATTAAAATGTCAATTTCTTCCTTCCACGTTGCTTTAGTTACTGTGGAGCACCTGGAGGGTTAATAATCTCCTTGAAAGTAGTTTTGAGTAGCTTGAGGGGTGCAGTTTTTGGAATGGTTTTGTAAATTTTGCTGGAAAAATGAGAAAAATTGCTGATGAACTTTGAACCCTTATAAGTTCCTAACAAATTGTTTTTTTTCCCAAAATTGTGCTGATGTGATGTAGAGATGTGGAAAATGTTATTTATTAACTATTTTGTGTCACAACTATCTGGTTTAACAGAATAAAAATAAAAAATTTGAAAATTGCAACATTTTCAAACTTTTCGCCAAATTTTCGATTTTTTTTTTACAAATAATTGCATAAGGTGAGCATCATTACCGTAGATAGGTTGATTTACATTAGCAGGTACACTCATTGTGCCTCTTATCTCCTTTATTACAAGAAGCCCAATATGTCACGAAAAAATCTCAGAATCACTAGGATCCATTAAAGCGTTCTAGAGTTATTACCTCATAAAGGGACACTGGTCAGAATTGCAAAAAATGGCAAGGTCAGTAAGGCTAAAATAGGCTGGGTCATAAAGGGGTTAACGCATCACTACACTGTCTGGTTTTTTTTACTGCAACACTGTAGTGCTGCTTTAAATGCAAGTCCTCTGCCCCTAGTGCTATACTCACCTCTTGTGCCTTTATCCATTTCCATTGCAGCTACAGTTGTTTATATAAAAGGTTATGTAAGGGTTATCTTCTCATGTTTGGAAGTTCTCACTTATCCTATGGATAACTTCACAAAAACTGGTTGCCTGACCTGTGGGACCCCACCAAATCAGAGACCCGAGACTGTTAACGGTGGTCAACCATGAACACTGCAGCTCTATTAATTCTTTTAGAGTTGCTGAATATTAGTCAAATGTAGACCGTAGCCATCACTGGCAGGTCCGTTAAGAATGAATGAAACATTAGTCCGCATTACTAGCCACCTCTCCATTTATGTGGGGCTCTTCAGAGTCCTGGTACTCTGGATTAGTGGGGTTATAGCAATCAGAAAGTTATACCCCATCTCAAGGAGGGGATAACATTCAAATTTGAGTACCTGTAAAAGATTGTGACACGAACAATTGCACATTTTAATTACTGTAATAGATCCTAGAATAAAATTAAGTTCCACAACTGGATGTGTTAAAAAAAAAAAATATGTTCCTGTCCTGTTCTTATAAATGTGCCCCTGTGTAATGTAAGTGTCCTACCATGCAGGAACAGGTTGGATACACCACTGCTCTTGGGCAGGGGAAGAGCTAATGGAGAGTATGCAGACATCACAGCCGGGATCGCAGATGATTCTTTCTGTAATGAAAAGCATTTAGTTGTCTAAAAACTTGTTTTACATCACAGAAAGAATCAGCTGCAATCCCAGTCTGAAAAGTCTGTATGCTTTGTCTTTTACGTCCTCTCCTGCTCAGGTAGAGTGGTGTGAAAAAGTTTTTGACCCTTCCTAATTTGCCATTCTTTTGCATGCTTGTCAAACTTAAATGTTTCAGATCACCACACCAATTTAAATATTGGACAATTATAACACACGTAATTACAAAACACAGTTTATAAATAAAGAACTTTAGTATTAAGGGAAAAAAATCCAAACCTACAGGCCCCTGTGTGATTTCCCTCAAAACTTAACTTTTTGGGCCACTCTCAGCAGCTTCAACTGTAATCAAGCATTTGTGATAAGTGGCAAATAGTCTTTTACAACACTCTAGATCCAGTTTGGTCCATTCATCTTTGAAGAATTGTTGTAATTCAGCCACACTGGAGGTTGTGTGAACATGAAACACCTTTTTAACGTCATGCCACAGCATCTCAATTGAATCAAGGTTACGACTTTGACTAGGCCACTCCAAAAAAAATTGATTTTGTTTTTCTTAAGACATTCAGAGGTGGAGTTGCTGGTGACTTTTGGATCATTGTCCTGCGGCATAACCCACGTGCGCTTCAGCTTTAGGTCATGAACAGATGGTTGGGCATTCTCCTTCAGGACTTTTTGGTAGACAGCAGAATTCATAGTTCCATTTACCACAGCAAGTCTTCTAGGTCCTGAAGCAGCAAAACAGCCCCAGCGCATTACACCACTACCATAATTTACTGTTGGTATGATGTTCCTTTTCTGAAATGCTGTGTTAGGCTTCATTCACACTGTGCGTTTTTGGTCTGTTTTCGCTCGTCCATTTTTTGTAGCCAAAACCAGGAGTGGGTGATAAATACAGAACAGGAACGTATGTTTCTATAATACTTTTCCTTGCATTGTTCCTCTCCTGGTTTTGGCTACAAAAACAGACAAGAAAAAACAGACCAAAAACGCACAGTGTGAATGGAGCCTTACTCCTTCACCAGATGTAATGGGACATACACCTTCCAAAAAGTTTAACTTTTGTCTTGTCAGTCCACAGAGTATTCTCCCACAAGTCTTGGGGATCATCAAGATGTTTTCTGGCAAAATAGATACAAGCCTTCCTGTTCTTTTTGCTCAGCAGTGGTTTTCATTTTGGAACTCTGCCATGTGGCCATTTTTCCTCCGTCTCGGTTTTATAGTGGAACTATACTCTGGAACTCATTGCCCCAACACATCAGACAGTCTCCTACCCTGGGAACCCTCAAAAGAAGCCTGAAGACCCACCTGTTCCTCCAAGCCTACCACCTGCAATAAGACCCGGTCCACCACACCATCTCACGACTGGAACTTCCCCCTCCCACTGTATCCCCACCCGCCTTTCGTAGACTGTGAGCCCTCGCAGACAGGGTTTCTCCCCTCTTGTACCTGTACGACCGAATTGTCCACATTTATTGTTACTTGTATTGTTTCTATGTTAGTTGGCCTAGTCTGCCCCTTTTAGCATGTAAAGCGCCATGGAATATAATGGCGCTATATAAATAAATAATAATAATAATAATAATATAAAATAGTGTAATCATGAACACTGGCCTTAACTGAGGAAAGTGAGGTCTGCAGTTCTTTGGATTTCGTTGTGGGGTCTTTTGTGACCTCTTGGATAAGTCATCATCGTGCTTTTGAGATCATTTTGGTTGGCCAGCTACTCCTGGGAAGGTTTACCACTGTTCCATGTTTTTGCCATTTGTGGATAATTGCTCTTACTGTGGTTTGATGGAGTCCTTAAAGCCTTAGAAATAGCTTTATAACCTTTCCACACTGATAGATCTCACTTACTTTGTTTATCATTTGCTCCTGAATTTTTTTGGGATTGTGGCCGATGTCTAGCTTTTGAGGATCTTTTGGTCTACTTCACTTTGTCAGGCAGGTCGGATTTACGTGATTTCTTGATTGAGAACAGGTGTGCCATTAATCAGCCTTTGGTGTAACTAGGGAAATTAAACTCAGCTTCCCAAAGATGTGATAAACCACAGTTAATTTATGTTTTAAGAGGTGGGGTGTGGGGCGCAAACCATTTTTCACACAGGGCTATGTGGGTTTGGATTTATTTTTCTTTTAATAAAGACCTTAATTTAAAAACGGCATTTTAAGTTTAGTTGTGTTATCTTTGTCTAATATTTAAATTTGTTTGGTTATCTATAACATTTAAATGTAAGGCTGCTTCCACACTGCAGTTTTTTCACTGATCAGTGTCCATCAGATTTGTGTGCCAAAACCCGGAGAGAAAGCAGGAGCGGAACTTGCAGAGAAAAACTATAATTGAAAGATTGACACCTGTTCTGAGTTTTGGAGACACTCCTGGTTTTGGCACACAAATCTGATGGACACTGATCAGTGAAAAAACTGCAGTGTGGAAGCAGCCTAACAAACATCCAAAAGAATAAAAAAACAGGAAGATGGCAAAACCTTTCACACCACTGCATGTCCGACCTGTATCTGCATGGTTGTAAACCTACATTAACACAAGGCCACATTGTGGAACTTATTTTTATTCTATTTTTTATTCTAAGATCTATTAATTAAAATGTACAATTGTTTAGGGAACAAACCCATTAAGACCATGTTCACACCACTTAGTCTACTTGTTTTTTTATAGCTGCCTTACTAGAGGAAAACTAAATGTTAAATTGATTCTTATTTGTTCCTCATCATAATGTAAATTCAGAACTCAGACCTTTAGGGTATGTGCCCACATAGTGGTTTAACGTCGGTTTAGTAGCGAAAACCGCCGGCGGTTTAGCATAGGTTTTATTTAAATTTATGTAAATCCTAAGCAGCGTTAGGACTTACAAGTAACCCTATGTAATTTAGAAAACGCTGTGCACACATAGTGGGTTTATGTGAGCGGATCTGCCAGAGGTTGAGCGGTTTCCTAGCGGTTTAGCAGCATACAACATGTCAATTCTTCTCAGCGGTTTTTGATCGTTTTCAAGAACAAAATCCTCCATAGAAAACCGCTGGAAATACAGACTGAAAAACGCTGTGCACACACTGAAAAAAACGCTGGGAAACCGCTGGGAAACAGCTGGAGACTTCAGAGCTCAGAACTCTAGGCTCCTGCAAATTTCCACCTGTTTACTGACGGTTTGAACGTCACTAAACCACTATGTGGGCACATACCCTTAGTGTGGTAGTAAGTGGCCATAAGCAGTATAAAACCAAATTTACACTAGCACACACCAATTTTAGCAGCATGCATTCTGCTCCGCTGAGAAACAATGTGCCTAGTAACACAAGTAATTCTGGTATTTTTTTTCTCATTGTCCTCCATGGAAGCTGAAAAGCAGAGCTGCACAAAGAATGAATCAGTTATGGAAGTCACTAACCCTAAATTAGAACATTCTATTTTAGGACTAGTGTGAACTCAACGTAGGGTGAGCACTGACATTTCGAAGGGCAAACCAAAAATTGCCAAGAAACTGCTCTTTTCAAGGATGCCATGCAGAGTACATAGTATTACATATTATTAATAACCCTGAGCCATATAATAATAATATTTATTCATTTATATAGCGCTATTAATTCCATAGCACTTTACATATAAAAGTAATGCTGTCCCCATTGGGGCTCCCAAACTAAACATCCTATCAGTATGTCTTTGCAATGTGGGAGGAAACCGGAGTGCCCAGAGGAAACCCACGCAAACAAGGGGACATACATACAAATTCCTTGCATATAATGTCCTTGGTGGGATTTGAACCATAAGTAATATAAATTACTGCTTTCAAAGGAACTTTAAACCAAGAACTGGTGATGACTTCACCCTTTGTCATTTTACAGGGTTTTGCTTTCATCTTGTAGAATAAACATTTTAGAAATACCAGATTAATCTGTTGGTGATCGGTTTCATTTTTGGGTAAGGAGGGCAGTACTTTGGGAAAGAATAATGCCTAAAGGTGCATTCCCATCTCCAAGATCCTATCCCAATATGTAGTAGGCATAAAAATATTAGAAAATTTCTCCAATTAGAATTGTAGTATAGTTCTCCTGGTTAGCTATGTTGCTTACCTCATACTAGGGAATCCTAATAATCCTATCCTCTGTGTTTGTACTATACAATCCAGCATTTTATGCACAGAAAAAACTCACTGCATCCAAAATGTTAAAAACTGATCGTGGGCACATACCCTTATAGACCACGAGAAATGCAAATCGTTACATTAATTATCTATAATGATATAGATTGTTGGGGGAAGTAGGCTTCAGTTCACCCTCAACATCCTGAGTCAGAGGAGAAGAATCTTGGAAAGAATACGGAATGATATGATTACAGCATTGTTCTGAGATGCATGTAATACACAGTAACTGGCCCTCAGCTCCATTGACAATGTATAGATAAGAGGTTGCGAATGTTCATTTTCGAACCCACTCAAGTGGCAAGGTACATTTCTAGTTCTCCAATGTTGGGATCCTCTGATCTGGGAACACTAGGTTCCCAGTGGTCACATCCCCAGCGATCAGCAAGTTATTCCTTATCCTATGGATAACTTTGTTTGGGGGAAGGTGGGATGGAATAACCTTACAAACAGAGAGATCAAAGTTAAAACTAGCCAACACAACCAACCTCCCATCTTCCCAAAATGTTAGTGTGCTACTGTATACTTTAGAACAACATCCTAGGCTGCATGACTATTTCCAAGAGACAAATTCATAAGTTCACATCAAAATATTAATGTACTATTTACCACAGGTGTTTCTCGATAATTAGACTTGAGTAAAAGCAGTGCATTATATCAACCAGTGTACAATTCCTTCTAAGAAAAAAATGTTGCGAGAGAATTCTTATGATTGTTGTGTACGTTCACCACTGACGTTTGCAATAATCATGAAAAATAAAAATATGATTGAGGAAAAAAAAAGGAGAAAAAAAAAAAAATAAAACAAAGAAACCAAAACCACTTCAAAAATACAAATGGTCTCACTGAACACAGAACATAGAACTTACTCTTGGCTGCTCGTCAGTGGACTGGGAGGTGGATTCCATGTTTCAGGGTGGCCCAGCATCCAGTCGGACCACACCTTTACACTCGGCAGAAGCTCTTTCAGATCAGATGGAAAAGAAGAAACTTTCACTTCCATTTCATCCTCAGCTGATTGAAAAGAATAAACCCATTTAACACTGCACAAAAACTATTTTAGTGAACTTTACAATCTTGTAAGAATCCACTCACCTTTTTCATCAGAGCTATATTGTTTGGATCGTAGGATTATCAATAACTGGATGCATCTATTTACAAGCAAGGAGAACATTGCCAGACCCAGGGAAGTTGCATGCTCCTGAACTGCAGAACGATAGCCCTCTACACGTCCATCTGTGAGAGAGAAAGAAAGGATAAACTAGGTGCCAGAGTGGGGAGAAACATTGGGGTTTTCATTATTCTCCAGCACCAACACCACTCCTAACCATGCCCAACAGGATCACTTCTTAAATCTACAGAACCTTGACCCTCTCCTGGCTACCATTCCCCGTGTTACTAAGCTTGTAAAGGGAACAAGGCTCCAGAACCTCCAGTGATAACTGCATCCAACCTGGAGCAAATAACATTTAGTGCAGACTATCGCCGTATGTCTTGACATCCGTCTATCTTGAGAATCTGTCCTATTTCACAAATGGAGGTTTCCAAGCAAGTTCTAATTATTATTATTATTATTATTATTTATTTATATAGCGCCATTAGGTTCCATGGCGCTTTACATGAGGATGAGGGAGACAAGAACAAGTACACTAAATCTAGGCGATCAGGACGTACAGGTACAGGAGGGGCAGGGACCCTGTCCACGAGGGCTCACTGTCTCTAATCTGCTCTGAACTCTAAAACAGCTACTTTAAATGGGTCGTCCAGTCATGAAAAGACAATACACTATTCCTTTAATTTTTACACTGTATGCCAAAAAAATTAAAGCAAAATAAGTCCCTGGGAAGACATTTGTTTTGGAGTATTTCATGTAAAGGCAGATATTTAATCTGAGAAGTTTTATTATTTAGTTTCAGCTGATATACCGTATATACTCGTGTATAAGCCGACCCATGTATAAGCCGACCCCCCTACTTTTGCCCTCAAAATCTGGGAAAACCTATTGACTCGTGTATAAGCCGAGGGTGGACCCCAGCACAGGTATACAGCCCCCAGCAGTGTGGTATACAGCAGCCTCCCCAGTGGTATATACAGCCCCAGTGGTAGTATCCAGCAGCCCCAGAGGTATATACAGCCCCAGTGGCAGTATCCAGCAGCCCCAGAAGTATATACAGCCCCAGTGGTAGTATCCAGTAGCCCCAGAGGTATATACAGCCCCAGTGGTAGTATACAGTAGCCATAGAGGTATATACAGCCCCAGTGGTAGTATCCAGTAGCCCCAGAGGTATATACAGCCCCAGTGGTAGCATCCAGCAGCCCCACAGGTATATACAGCCCCAGTGGTAGTATCCAGTAGCCCCAGAGGTATATACAGCCCCAGTGGTAGTATACAGTAGCCATAGAGGTATATACAGCCCCAGTGGTAGTATCCAGTAGCCCCAGAGGTATATACAGCCCCAGTGGTAGTATACAGTAGCCATAGAGGTATATACAGCCCCAGTGGTAGTATCCAGTAGCCCCAGAGGTATATACAGCCCCAGTGGTAGTATACAGTAGCCATAGAGGTATATACAGCCCCAGTGGTAGTATCCAGTAGCCCCAGAGGTATATACAGCCCCAGTGGTAGTATCCAGCAGCCCCAGAGGTATATATATAGCCCCAGTGGTAGTATCCAGCAGCCCCACAGGTATATACAGCCCCAGTGGTAGTATCCAGTAGCCCCAGAGGTATATACAGCCCCAGTGGTAGTATACAGTAGCCGTAGAGGTATATACAGCCTCAGTGGTAGTATCCAGTAGCCCCAGAGGTATATACAGCCCCAGTGGTAGTATCCAGCAGCCCCAGAGGTATATACAGCCCCAGTGGTAGTAGCCAGCAGCCCCACAGGTATATACAGCCCCAGTGGTAGTATCCAGTAGCCCCAGAGGTATATACAGCCCCAGTGGTAGTATACAGTAGCCATAGAGGTATATACAGCCCCAGTGGTAGTATCCAGTAGCCCCAGAGGTATATACAGCCCCAGTGGTAGTATACAGTAGCCATAGAGGTATATACAGCCCCAGTGGTAGTATACAGTAGCCCCAGAGGTATATACAGCCCCAGTGGTAGTATCCAGCAGCCCCAGAAGTATATACAGCAGCCCCAGAGGTATGGCTTATATTGGCAGCCAGCCTACTTACATACACACATATATACACACACACACATACACATACATACACATATATACACATACACACACACATACACACACACACAGCTTCCTACCTTGTCCCCCGTTCTGCAGTGCTTTCCGGTGTCCTCCGTGCTCCGTTCCCGGTCTGCTGGGCCTTGTGGTTCCTCCTGGTTCCTCATCCTTAGGTTCCATCATGGGGGCTGCCATCTTGCTTGTTCTCTCCTCCCCCGGCCAGTGATGTCAGAGCAGGCCGCGCTGTGATTGGCTAGCACCCGTGACATGTGATCACGGGTGCTAGCCAATCACAGCGCGGCCTGCTCTGACATCACTGGCCGGGGGCGGAGAGAACAAGGAAGATGGCAGCCCCCATGATGGAACCGAAGTATGAGGAACCAGGAGGAACCACAAGGCCCAGCAGACCGGGAACGGAGCACGGAGGACACCGGAAAGCACTGCAGAACGGGGGACAAGGTAAGAAATACTGCGCAGCGCCCCCCCACCCCCTCCCACCATAGGATTACCGTATTGACCCGTGTATAAGCCGAGGGGGGGACTTTTCAGCCCATTTTTTGGGCTGAAAAACTCGGCTTATACACGAGTATATACGGTAATATTCATACTATATGTCCATGACAGCAGTGCTACTTAGCTGAAACTTGCATTCTTCATCAATGGAAACCTCAATGCCACTGGATATCTGAAATTGCTACACGATTCAGTGGCATTGAGGTTTCCCTTGAAGAATGGCCCCACTATCTTTCTACCCCATATAAACACAGCATACCATCAATTTTTGTGTTTTAACAGTCTTGGAGGGATCTATCCACTATGGGTTAGTGTCAGACCAATAGAGGTGGTTTTGTTTGGTAACTTCATCATTCATAAAACAGTTTGCCTCATCACTCATCTGAAGGCAATTGTCTATGCTGTGAAGATACGAGATGTGCTGCATCTGAAATAACAGATACTGGAAGCCTGTGCTAACATTTCTTCTGTGGTGTTGCTATCAGTGTGTCAAGAGTGGGAGAAGAGGGTTACATTGACAATCCAACACAATGGGCAGCACTTTGAACACATTTTATAAGTGGTCATAAACTTGTAAATAACTCATGAAAGAATAAAGTTACATTAAAACCAAGCACACCATTCTCAATACGTTTGAAGTGTCACATGACCCTCTTCCCATTGAAATAAAGTTGAATCCAATATGTCCGACTTCAAAATGGCCACCATGGTCACCACCCATCTGGAAACATTTTCCCCCTCCCATATACTAATGTGCCACAAACAGGAAGTTGATATCACCAACCATTCCCATTTTATTTAGGTGTATCCATATAAATGGCCCACCCTGTATATTCTGCACAAAAGCCTGTATTCTGGCTGTAATGTAAATTCTGCACAGCAGCCTGTATACTGACTACAATATACAGTGCCTTGTGAAAGTATTTGTCCCCCTTGAACTTTTCAACCTTTTGCCACATTTCAGGCTTCAAACAAAGATATAAATTTAAAATTTTTTGTGAAGAATCAACAAGTGGGACACAATCATGAAATGGAACGAAATTTACTGCATATTTTAAACTTCTTTAAAGGGAACCTGTCACCAGGATTTGGGCTCCTAATGTATTGTTACCTGTCCCTGCAGCTTCCACAAACATACCTAACCATCCCTGTGTGCCCTAATCCAGTACTATATAGTTGTTGTAAAATAGGTTGTAAACTCACATTTCTGCATCCAGTCCTCGCTGTGCGAGGACTGAGTGGGCTGGGATCTTGCATCTGTTTCCCTGCCCTGTCTGTGAGCAGACGCCCTAATGGGCGTGGGAAGGTGACCCCCTTGCGCGCTCCCCACTGTATGTGCCCGTGTTGTAGGCGCTCCCGCGGCCGCGGGCATGCGCCTTCTGCACCTGCGCAGGTCTCCTCGCGCTGTGTGCCGCTTGTCTGATGACGCGGCGGCGGCCGCTTCATCTCCGGCCATTCTTTTCAGTGTGAGCCGCATAAGGGCCGCCTCTCCTGATGACGCGCTCCGATGGCCGAAAATGACGTGGCCGCCGCGTCATCAGACAAGCGGCACAGCGCGAGGAGACCTGCGCTAGTGCGCAGGTGGAGAAGGCGCATGCCCGCGGCCACGCCTACAACACGGGCACATACAGTGGGAAGCGCGCAAGGGGGACACCTTCCCACGCCCATTAGGGCGTCTGCTCGCAGACAGGGCGGGGAAACAGACGCAAGATCCCAGCCCACTCAGTCCTCGCACAGCGAGGACTGGATGCAGAAATGTGAGTTTACAAACTATTTTACAACAACTATATAGTACTGGATTAGGGCACACAGGGATGGTTAGGAATGTTTGTGGAAGCTGCAGGGACAGGTAACAATACATTAGGAGCCCAAATCCTGGTGACAGGTTCCCTTTAACAAATAAAAAACTGAAAAGTGGGGCATGCAATATTATTCGGGCCCCCTTGAGTTAGTACTTTGTAGCACCACCTTTTCCTGCGATTACAGCTGCAAGTCGCTTGGGGTAGGTCTCTATCAGTTTTGCACGTCGAGACTGAAATTCATGCCCATTCTTCCTTGCAAAACAGCTGGAGCTCAGTGAGGTTGGATGGAGAGCGTTTGTGAACAGCAGTTTTCAGCTCTTTCCACAGATTCTCGATTGGATTCAGGTCTGGACTGTGACTTGGCCATTCTAACACCTGGATACGTTTATTTCTGAACCATTCCATTGTAGATTTTGCTTTATGTTTGGGATCGTTGCTGTGTTGGCAGATAAATCTCCGTCCCAGTCTTAGGTCTTTTGCAGACTCAACACGTTTTCTTCCAGAATGGTCCTGTATTTGGCTCTGTCCATCTTCCCATCAATTTTAACCATCTTCCCTGTCTCTGCTGAAGAACAGCAGGCCCAAACCATGATGCTGCCAACACCATGTTTGACAGTGGGGATCGTGTTTTGAAGGTGATGAGCTGTGTTGCTTTTACGCCAAACATATCATTTTGCATTGTGGCCAAAAAGTTTGATTTTGGTTTCATCTGACCAGAGCACCTTATTCCACATGTTTGGTGTCTCCCACATGGCTTTTGGCAAACTTCAAACGTGACCTTTTATGGATATCTTTGAGAAATGGCTTTCTTATTGCCACTCTTCCATAAAGGCCAGATTTGTACAGTGTACGACTGATTGTTGTGCTATGGACAGACTCTCCCACATCAGCTGTAGATCTCTGCAGATCATCCAGAGTGATCATGGGCCTTTTGGTTGCATCTCTGATCAGTCTTCTCCTTGTTAGAGATGAAAGTTTAAAGGGACGGCCGGGTCTTGGAAGATTTGAAGTTGTCTGATACACCTTCCATTTCAATATGATTGCTTGCACAGTGCTCCTTCAGATGTTTAAAACTTGGGAAATTTTTTTGTATCCAAATCCAACTTTAAACTTCGCCACAACAGTATCTTGCACCTGCCTGGTGTGTTCCTTAGTCTTCATGATGCCCTCTGCACTTGAAACAGAACCCTGAGACTATTACAGAGCAGGAGCATTTATACGGAGACTTGATTACACACAGGCGGATTATATTTATCATTACCATTATCCATTATCATTTAGGACAACATTGGATCATTCAGAGATCCTCACTGAACTTCAGGAGTGAGTTTGCTGCACTGAAAGTAAAGGGGCCGATTTAATATTGCACGCCCCACTTTTCAGTTTTTTATTTGTTAAAAAAGTTTAAAATATCCCAAAAATTTTGTTCCACTTCATGATTGTGTCCCACTTATAAATTCTAATATTTTTGTGAAGAATGAACATCTTTATGTTTGAAGCCTGAAATGTGGCAAAAGGTTGAAAAGTTCAAGGGGTCAAATACTTTCACAAGGCACTGTATATTCTGGATGGCATTCTGTATTCTGACTACAATGTATATTCTGCACAGAAGCCTGTATTCTGGATCGCAGCCTTTACTCTGAATGCTATGTGTATTCTGCACAGCAGCTTGTATTCTGACTACAATGTGACACACACAGGACTTCATATAATAACATTGATTTACTGGCTGGAGCACAGTTGGATGTTTGCATGTTATTTGGCTTCTCAGCTCTTTTATCACATCTTTCCAGATTACAGAGCGAGGCTTATAATGAAAATTGATTAATAACTGAAAAATCACTCTTTACAGGTGATTCAAAATAAAGCCATGGACATTATTATTTTGGAGGTACAGCACACACTGAGAATATGCTCATAGTAGCCTACAGCTATAACAAGACATGCGGAAAAAAGAGAATTTTGTTTACGTACCGTAAATTCTTTTTTCTTTAATCATCAATGGGAGACCCAGACAATGGGGTTTAGGGCTCCGCCCTCCGGAGGTCACACTAGGTACTACAAGTTTGTAGACACCGCCTCCTCCGCTTATAAACCCCCACCGTAGGAAACATCCTCAGTTTAGTCCATAAGCTGCGAGGAGAAAAAATGAACCACACCCGAAACATCGGGAAGAATACCGTGCACAGACGGTTTGAACAACCCGGAAAAACACTGTCTCAACAGAGAACAGATCAAATGCAAACATGCAACGGAACAACTGGGTGGGTGCTGGGTCTCCCATTGATGATTAAAGAAAAAAGAATTTACGGTACGTAAACAAAATTCTCTTTTTTCTGGTCATCATAATGGGAGACCCAGACAATGGGGATGTCCTAAAGCAATACCCCAGGGCGGGAAGAGTTCCTCAACAAGACGGATAATACACGGTCCCCCTTAAAGGTGGGCAACCGCCGCCTGGAGGACCCGCCTGCCCAAACTTGCGTCCGCAGAGGCATGGGCATGCACCATATAGTGCTTTGAGAAAGTGTGCAGGCTGGACCAGGTGGCCGCCTGACACACCTGTAGAGCAGATGCTCGATGTCGCAAGGCCCATGAGGCACCTACAGCTCTAGTAGAGTGTGCCTTCAAACCCACCGGGAGAGGCAAACCAGAAGACCGGTATGCCTCCTGAATGGGAGCCTTGATCCATCTGGCCAAGGTCGACTTCGAAGCCGCGGACCCCTTACAGCGACCCATCGTGAGGACAAATAAAGAATCCGAACTCCTAAAGAAGGCGGTCCTGGACACATAAATGCGTACAGCTCTCACGAGATCCAAAGTATGGAGGTCGCGCTCAACCTGATGAACGGGAGCGGGGCAAAATGATGGGAGAACAATCTCCTGGTTTAGGTGGAAAGTTGAAACCACCTTCGGCAAGAATTCAGGCCGCGGGCGCAACACCACCTTGTCTTGGTGAACCACCAGAAAGGGTGACTTGCACGAAAGTGCAGCCAATTCTGAGACCCTTCTCAGAGACGTAATTGCCACCAGAAAAACCACCTTCTGGGACAGACGAGAGAGAGAGATGTCTCTCAGTGGCTCAAACGGCGGTTTCTGCAGTGCCGCCAGGACCATGTTGAGGTCCCAAGGGTCCAGAGGTCGTCTGTAAGGCGGAACCACCCGAGACACCCCCTGCAGAAATTGACGAACCTTCGGGAGGAGCGCCAAGCGCCTGTCAAACAGCACTGAAAGTGCGGATACTTGACCTTTCAGAGAGCCAAGGGATAATCCCAACTCCAAACCCGACTGTAGGAAGGCCAACAATGTCGGGATGGACAGGGGCCACGGTGAGCGTCCACCAGAGGCACACCAGGAGAAAAAGATTTTCCACGTTCTGTGGTATATCTTCCTGGAGACAGGTTTCCTTGCCCGATTCATCGTGGCAACCACCGTAGGAGAGAAGCCCCTGGATGTCAGCAGCCAGGCCTCAAGAGCCATGCAGTCAATCTGAGGGCCCTGGAATTGAGGTGGAAGAATGGCCCTTGCGCGAGAAGATCTGCGCGTTCTGGAAGAGCCCACCGGTGTCCGCCTGACAGTTGCCAGAGGTCCGGGTACCAGGACCTCCGGGGCCAATCTGGAGCCACTAGAATGGCTACTCTGCATTCTGTCCTGATTTTCCACAGAACCCTGGGAATCAGAGCGAGAGGCGGGAACACATATGGCAGCTGGAAGCTGGACCAACTCAGGATCAGGGCATCCGCCCCCAGAGACTGAGGATCCCACGATCGTGCCATGTATTGGGGTACCTGATGATTCAGCCGTGAGGCCATCAGATCCACGTCCGGAGTGCCCCATTTGCTGCAGATGTCCCGGAAGACGTCTGGATGCAGGGACCACTCTCCGGCGTCCATCCCCTGTCGGCTCAGGTAGTCGGCCTCCCAGTTCTCGACCCCTGGGATGTGAACTGCGGAGATCAGGCAGCCGTTTTCCTCCACCCAGGCTAGAATGCGGTGGACTTCGGCGAGGGCCTGAGCACTTCTGGTCCCTCCCTGATGATTTATGTAGGCGACGGCCGTCGCATTGTCGGACTGAACCCGAATGGGTTGTCCTGACAGGAATTTCTGAAACGCCAGGAGCGCCAGATAGACCGCCTTGATCTCCAGCACGTTGATCTGTAATGCCGACTCCGCCTGGGTCCAGAGGCCTTGAGCCCTGTGGTGTAAGAACACAGCGCCCCAGCCCTTCAGACTGGCGTCGGTGGTCACCACTAACCATGACTGTTTTAGAAAGGACCGGCCCCTTGACAGATGATGTGGCAGGAGCCACCACTGTAGGGAGTCCCTGGTCGATTGTGACAGCGTCACCAGCCGATTCAGAGAAATCGTCCTTTTGTCCCATCGGCGAAGAATCTCCAACTGGAGAGGACGGAGGCGAAACTGTGCGAAAGGCACCGCCTCTATCGCCGCTACCATGCGTCCCACCAGCTTCATCAACTCCCGTAGGGAAGATTGTGGTGACAGGAGAACATTCCGCACTCCTGATTGGATCGCAAGCTGTTTGGCTTGAGGTAGGGACACCAGGGCTGAGTCCGTGTGGAAGTCCATGCCCAGATATGTCAAAGACTGGGTCGGAACCAGGGTCGACTTTGGAATGTTGAGAAGCCACCCGAACTGTTCCAGAGACTTCATGGTCACCTCCAGGCTCACCCGACAAAGGTCTTCCGATGGCGCCCTGACCAGCAGGTCGTCCAAATAGGGAATGACGGCGTGTCCCTGCACATGCAGGAGAGCCATCATTGAGGCCATCACCTTTGTGAACACTCGCGGTGCCGAGGCTAGCCCGAATGGCAGTGCCACAAATTGGAAGTGTTCTTCCCCCACTGCGAATCTCAACCAGCGCTGATGAGCTGGTGCAATGGGCACGTGAAGGTAGGCGTCTCGGATATCTATGGACGCCAGGAAGTCTCCCTGTGACACAGCCGCGATCACGGAGCGCAGGGATTCCATACGAAACTTCCGAACCAACACGTGGCGGTTGAACAACTTGAGGTCCAGAACCGGACGAAAGGAGCCGTCCTTCTTTGGGACAATAAAGAGGTTGGAGTAAAAACCCCTGAACCTCTCTCCCTTGGGTACTGGGACCACCACTCCGTCTCTGCGGAGTCCCTCCAACACCAGATGAAAAGCCTGAGCTTTGTCTAGGGATGGAACAGACCGATGGAATCGGTGTGCTGGCTGTGACGTCAGCTCTATCCTGTAGCCTTTTGAGACTACGTCTCGGACCCACTGGTCTTGGACGTGGAGAAGCCATCTGTCCTGGAAAAGAGACAGGCGGCCCCCCACCTGTGGGGAGACAGGATGAAGGAGCGAGTCATGCCGAAGCGGGTTTAGGGGTGGCAGCTGCAGCCCCTGCCGGCTTCTTTTGGCGACTTTTGTTGCGCCACTGAGTGGAGGGCTTGCCCCCACGGTCCGTGCGAGCGGACGCCGCTGATGACTGCGAGCTGGGGCGAAAGGACCACTGTTTTGGGTTCCTTTTCACGGTATACCGTGGCTTAGGCTTATTCTGCGGTATCTTAGACTCAGCAGAATCCTTTATCAGCTTGTCCAGCTCGGTGCCGAAGAGCCTGTCACCAGAGAACGGAAGATTTTGCAAAATCTTCTTAGACGTGGCATCTGAGTCCCAAAGACGCAGCCACAACAACCTGCGGATCGCTATAGCATTGGCCGAAGCCACAGCCGAGCGAGTGGCAGTTTCCAAAGTTGCCGTCCTGGCGTAATCCGCATAAGCCCTTGCCCTGTCGGAGAGTGCCAGGACCTCTGGGCTGGCCCTAGCTAGATCAGAGATACCATCCAAGCAGGAGGTAATCGCTTGTAGGGTCCAGACCGCGGCAAAATTAGGGGCAAATGAAGACCCCACAGCCTCATAGGAAGACTTGGCGAGTTGCTCGACCTGTCTATCAGTAGCATCCTTCAATGAGGAGCTATCAGAGGCAGAAAACAAGGAGCGTGCAGCAATCCTAGTCATGGAAGCGTCCACCTTAGGGGACTGTGACTATTCCAGAAGCACCTCCTGAGGAAAGGGAAAGCGAAGGTCCTTAGGTTTACGGACATAACGCCGCCCAGGATGTAACCTGGGTGCTCTAATCACCCTTCCAAAATTAGTGTGGTCCATAAAGGATCCACTTGGTCTCGCCTCCGGCCGCAGCCATTGATAGACCTCCTTGGGGTGAACAGTCACCTCCTCAGGAGGAGTGACCAGACGTAATGTCTCATTGATGGAGGACACCAGATCCTCCACCCCATCTGGAGGTTCAGAGACAGACCCGAGAGTAGAACCCCCATCATCTTCCTCACCATCAGAGGAACGCTCCTCCTCAGAGAGAGCTTGGAGCTCTGGAGAGGCCTCACGAGCTCGCTTAGGGGGTCTCACAGAAGAAGTAAGAGCCACCCGGGGGTAACTGGGAGGAGTAGCTGGGTTTTCCAGCCTCCTATGAAGTGCCTCCAGGGATTGCGACATGGAGGACATCTGGGACAGCAGAGATTCATTTATCTTATTCTGCGCTTCCCATGTCCCTGGGATCACCCGAACCTCAGGGTACAGACCCGCAGATTCTGATCCAACAGTAACTGTCCGGGTCTCTGGGCGTCCGCAATTATTGCAGGACCCCTCCACCAGTAAACCGTTGCATGTAGCGCAGGTAATGGTGCCATCTGCCGTCTTAGCAGCATGCTTCCTTACTGAGGACATCGCCACAGTAGGGGGAAATAAGCCAAGTTGCAACAAACAAACCGGAGATCCGGTGGCTTACCGACCGCAGTAAGCGGTAGGAGGAAGCGGTGTTCGTGTGTGACCTCCGCGAGTTCCGGTCTCCCCTTTGAAAGTGCAGACACACGCTGCAGTCAGATCCCAGCCGGGAAGAGAGGGAGAAGATGGCCGCCGACAGCAAAGTCATAGGCGTGGCCAGGAACACGCGGGAGAACACAAAACACGCCCATCGGTGATGTCACCGTAAGAGCTGCTTCCTCCTCCTCCAGGCAGCCTCAGTAATGGAGGTGCCAGAGCCCGCAGCGCGGGAAAAGAGTGTGTAACAATGCACAAACACACACAGACTGCATGCCCAAAACAAACATCAGCAGTCCACAGCCTCAGCCCCTGTGACACACAGGGCGGTCAGCCAGAGTGACCCCAGCACAGGGTACACCGACAGAACCGCGGACCCAAGGGTAACCGCGCGGTCTGAGTGTCATGACACCAAGTGACAGACACTACCCCCAGGCACACAGGAGACACACCAGGTGCCTCAGTGCCGGTCCGGTCTGTAAGCACCTTTAGGGAGGCCTCGGACGGGGGTACAGCACCAGTCCGGAGTGTAAGCACCATTTAGGGAGGCCTCGGACTGGGCTGGCTCCGTCCGGTCTGTAAGCACCATTTAGGGAGGCCTCGGACGGAGCGGAGCTGTGCAAGGCTCCAGGCTCCCCCTCTCCAGAGCCTCCATGGAGGGATGGAAAGGAAGGAGCTCGACAGCGTACCGGGAGAACAGCGAGTGTCCAGGCTAAAAAGCCCTCCGGTACCTCCACCAGCGTGTTCCACAAAGGGTGAGCGGGGAGACTGTCGAGGGTCCCAACCGGGACCATTTACCTTGTCTCCATACGCCATCACGTAAGCTGTGAGAATGCAGTGAAGTGCAAGCAAAGCGTGATCCTCCGAGCATACTAAGTTTAAAACTGAGGATGTTTCCTACGGTGGGGGTTTATAAGCGGAGGAGGCGGTGTCTACAAACTTGTAGTACCTAGTGTGACCTCCGGAGGGCGGAGCCCTAAACCCCATTGTCTGGGTCTCCCATTATGATGACCAGAAAATGTTACATAAAAATGGCATGCTATGTAACACAATACAGACTGGTACCAAGAGATATTAACAGGACAGTCGAACACAACGCACAGCTTGGTGAATTTCTGTCTACAGGTAACAAATCCACCTGGGAAGAGGACAGTAATAAATGACCAGGTCTTCCCAGTGATCTCGGACACATTCTCCTGTTTCTCATAGAACATTACATTCATGGAAAACATAAACCAACTGTCGTCAAAGTTGTCAGAAAGCAGGAAGCGGGCGGTGAGGAGAAAGCTGCCATGTGGCCGGATGCTATGTATTTCTAATTAGTGCTATACATCTTTCAGCAGAGAGGGCCCTTTCTCTGGGAAACACAACACACAGCCCTTGTTATTGTAACTGTCAGAGAGCGCTTGCACAGATAATCTCCAGGAAAAGGGATAAACATGTCCCTTTGCCAGCGAGTCTGCTAAAGGTACAAGGCAGCACTGCTCTCAGTCACTATTCGGCTAAGGAAATGACACCACAGACAATGGAAGGAAAAAGAGAACGACACTGACTGGACTCTCCGATGCTGCAGTACACTGCGCATCCAACAGGGGTGCTGGCGAGCTCCAGAAGTCACAGTCAGCAATGGGAACATAGACATATGAGTACTGGTAGGATAAGCACTCTAAGTATATGTTTTATTCATAAAGTTACAATGAAAAGGATACAACCTTCACTCCAAACTAAGCTTATTAGTAGTGATGGGTGAATCCGAACTGTAAAGTTCAGGGTCCGTATCGAACACCTAGTGTTAGTGCACAAACCCTGACCACTGACTTCCCTGAGAAATCCGTTTAACTGTTAATGTGCGGGTTTCATAGAAGCCTGAACCTTATCTATCTAGGGTTTATTGACAGCTGTCAATACTTAGAGGAGAGGTTAATGACAGCTATGAACCCAATGCTACCACACCAGGGGATCGGGAAGAAAAGCGTCAGAAAATGGTGATTCTAATGAATGCGCCAATTACTGAGGCAGCTGTGGGCTGCTATTCGGTAGCCTGAGAGGCCCATAACTATGGGCCTAACCACACTGAAAATACCAAACCCCAGCTGACTGGCTTTTACCTTGGCTGGCAATAATAATAAAAAAGGGTGGAACTTAAGCATTTTTTTTCATTATTTATTTATAAAATAATGGGCTTCACTGTATTTTTGATTGCCAGCCAAGGTAAAACCAGGCAGCTGCAGGTGGCCGCCCATAGCTGGCTGCTCTATCTGTGCTGAGAATCAAAAACACAGGGGACCCCAATCAATCACAGACGCTGACACAATGGGTTAGGGAGCAACAGCCAATCAGAGACGCTGACACAGAGTGTGGATATTGGAGTAGAATAGGGGATTCCAATTCTGTGCTGCCAATAAAGTACGATTCCCAGAATGGTATTTCCAAACCGATTTATTAGCCTAATATTAGGGCAAATAAATCAGTTTGGAAATACCATTCTTAGAATCATACTTTATTGGCAGCACAGAATTGGAATCCCCTATTCTACTCCTATATCAATTCTTATAATGTGCAGGTATCTGCAGCAGGCATTGATGTCTTTATGGTAGTTGTGACCCTTATCAACTATATAAGGTGAGCATATCTTCTGGCCCTTTTATTCAAAATCTAATTGTATAAGACCCTATTATGCGCCTCCTTCCCTTCCAGTTTATATGTCACACAGAGTGGGCATTTGTGATTGGTTATTGAAGGCAGAGTAAACCAGAGGTTGATGAGCGGACTCAGAAGTGATGTTCCAACAAGCGTGTGGGTCCTCTGTAAGTATATGCTGCTGCTGCTGCATTAATCTCAGTTTTGCTTTCTTTTACAGACTCCCAGCCTCCCCAGTCACCATTTTATAACTATTAAGTCCAAGTTCAGGCTCCTGTTCGGTCCCAAACCCAGACTTTAAAAAAAAAAAAAAGTTGATCCGTCTCTACTTATTGCCAACATTTACAAATGTTCTGCCGTTTGAAATGGTTTACTTAAACAAGAACAGTTTAAAGGGAATCTGTCAACAAGTTTTTGCTACCGCAACAAAGAGCGGCAGAGCGGCAGAATTTAGGTGCAGAGATCCTGATAACAGTGATGTCCCACTTACTGGGCTGATGTGTAGTTTTAAAAAATAAATAAAATAAAAAAATAAAATTACTGTTTTATCAACAGGAGATTATTAGAGAACTGGTGGACCTGCTGTCATGTAGTCCTCCTAAAGCAGCAAACACTGATCGACAGCTTACAGTTTACACTGTGCATAGGCAGAAAGCTGCCAATAAGTGGTGTGGGTAGGGTTTTATAGATATCATCATTCAGAGAACTGGTAGATTTGCGGCAGAGAATAACAGTTTCTAATCAGTATAGTAAGAGGTACATAGCTGTAATCAAAGTCTCTCCACCTACATCATTCTACTCTCAGATGACACAGCAATAACCTGGTGACATATTTGTTTTAAGATCCCTAAACAAAACCAATACAATAATTAGTTTCTCTGAGTTCAACACAAAATGCCACTCAATGATTACTGCGGTCTTATCACAATAAGCAGCTTTAGTACTTAGCTGTTATGAGAGCTGGATCTTTTGGCAGTAGGCACTGAGGTTACACTTTGCATAGTAAGGCTTGTGCTAAATGAGCGTTACCATCCGAAAGGAAAGGAACAATTGGTATTTTTTTTTCAATTATCCTAGTCGCTTCCGTTTTTTCTGCAATGAAGGAGGTAGACTGTGTGTACTTCAGACTTTCATCATATTTTTATCGTTTAACAGTTTCATTGATATTACATAGATCCTCATGTATTTTAATGACAGAGTCCAATCCACAAAACTGATGAGAATAGGACCTGCCCTGAGTACTAAGGACGATAGACTCAGATCCGTTTTTAATAATGACGTGTGTATGGATCATTAAAGTGATCAGTGATCGTGAAATCATTGAGTGGATCAAGGGAACACTTGAAATTACAGTATTACCCAAAGTCAATTAAACTTCAACAATATTAATAGTCCATTTAGGATGTATAAGCCATTGTGAGTCCATTACCCCAACTGAAAAAGTGGCAACAGATGCAGAAAAGAAACATCAAGATAAATCCCAACAACATGGTGGCCACAGACGAATACTCTCTCCTTATCATTCTTCTCCAGCGTTGCATGTTTCTAGCATCCTTGTCACTGTTGGTAGTATGAATTGGTACCTGCAGCCCACTTAGGTGGCACAGGTGGTCGAGCTGCTCCAGGACAACCCATCCATCCATACCATGGCAATGTTGTCCGTGTCTCCCCGCAGTCTCTAAAACACTTATCAGGACAACGGTCATTTCAAGAGGAAAGCTAGACAGAGAAGCAGACGGCCAGCAACCAAGCAACTATTATATTTATCTTTCCACAAGAAGAAAGTAGAGGAGCATTGCCACAGCCAAAAAAAGAAAACCTCCAGCGAGCTACTTGGAGGTTCCCACATACCTCCTTCTGATGCCAACACCACCACAGCAGTTAGACACCAGGATAAAGTCCTTGAGTCATTGTCAGACCTTACATTGGTGCAGGGGGCCCTGGAATCCTCCTGGTGCAGGGCAAGGTCCATGATATGAGGTAGGCTATGATCTGTAGGCAGATCCTGGATGAGAACTTTGTGAACTGACTGATTCTCACATAAGCTAGGCCTAAATATCAATATGAACTTCTAAGACTTTATGTATAAGTGCATACAACACCACCAAGAAGCTTTACAGACTGTTCAGGAGCCCACTTATTCACTCATGCAAGTCTGGGAGAAGATCCCACAGGCCATCATCTTCTGTCTCATAAGGAACACATTGTTGGCCATGCACGACAGTTACATCACGACCTGCTATACAAATACAAATTGAATCTGCCTGTGATTTCAATTCTTTACTTTGCTATTTGGGGTAATTTGTGTTCCAGACCCCAACTAATTCATGATGTTTTGAGCAATTCTGCTTGTTTTCATGTCATTTTTAAACAGGTTATTTAACTTAGTGGTAATGTTGTTCTACACGTCAGGATGGCTAAGAAAATGAGCACATTTTTATGGATTTTTTATTAGCTTTTTTGTTCTACTATTGTTCAAAGCCAAAACACGGGCTTGTTTTAATTGCAGTGTGAACTATAGTTTTTATTGATACTATTGTGAAGCCCATATGACTTTCTTATATCTGTATCTATCTTTTCCCAAAAAGGTGGCATTACCAAATGGTTATATGATGGAATAGTTGTTGCGACTTTTCACAATTTCAAAAGGTGAGCCTAATCCATTCACTTTTTTTAAATTAATATATCTCTCTCATAAGACCCTATCAGCACTTTTTATATCCATTTTTCTATTAGTGTTCAGTTTATGGGAAGATTGTTTAGATATTTGTAATTATGCACGATATTATACCAAATAACTATTACCAAAAAGAAAATATTGAGACGTTAAAGAAAACATTTTTCTCCTTGAACCTGTGATCTCGATTGCCTATACAATACACTGCAGTACTGTAGTATTGCAGTGTATTGTGAAATTGATGATATTCTATGAAGCCTGGCCATAAGTTTGGCTTCAAAGATACTGTAACTTTGAAGAAATGGGGTCGTTAGTAAGCCCCAGTGTAAGAAAACCCTTTGGCAGCCTGTGATTGCATCAGGCGAGGGCAGATGACCACCATATAAAGCTTTTCATATTTAAACAATTTAAATATTTTATCTCACATGTGAACAGAACTGTCCGCTCATACAGTCGTACAGTCTGCAGAGACACACACCACTGCAATTTTCTGTTGTGTGGAGTCCATTTCAGTCAAAAATTTTTGTTATCTATATATGCACACAGATACAATATAAATGCTGTGTGTGTGTATGTATATATATATATAATACACCAAATTAATAGCAGCACACTGGTTAAGCCAATACATGCTATTTGTAGGTGTTACTAGATATTATTTGAGAAAAAATAAAAACTGTAAGTTTTTAAAAAAAAAAACTCAGATATAAATATTTTTTTGTTTTTTTATGGTTCTTAGCGGATGCATTGGCCAATATGTCAGCCCTTCAACCTCGTCTCGGTGACCATAATTCTGAAGGGTCCCTGTCTACTCTATAGCCTCTCTCGTACCCCAGGGGGTCTCTGTTGGCTCCTGCTACTGCCCATTGCAACAGAAACCCCCTGGGGTACGAGAGAGGCTATACAGTTTTTATTTTTTCTCAAATAATATCTAGTAACACCTACAAATAGCATGTATTGGCTTAACCAGTGTGCGGCTATTAATTTGGTATTATCTAATTCAGCTATATAGATTTGCACCTGGGCTGAAAAGCTTAGGGAAGTGCTGTCTGTTTTTTTTCTTTTTTCTTTATTATTGTGTGTGGAGTAAGCAGATTCCACTGCTGGACTTGCACTCCTGCCTCCATACCACAGGGTCCAACTGAAGAGGTATGTCTCCTGCTACTGCCCATTACTCACCAATAGAGGGACAGAGTGTAAACCCGATAAGGTTTCCCCTAGAATTAAAGGCAGGAGAACTCAAAGCGGTCGAGCCACTTCCGGAGTTAGTGGCACCTCTTGATAATGTTGGGGCAGCCCAAATTCAGGCAGCTCAAGCCGCTATGGCCACAGGCAGAGCGTCCGAACCTCACGTACTGGTGTGCAAACAGCCGTGCCGGGGGCTCGGAGGCAAGCCATCATAAGTGGAGTGTCTGAGGTTGATCTGTCCTCCATGCCCAGGCAGGTGGTAGCTAGAGTTGAAGGATCGCTCCGTCATCTGGGTGATCGAGGGATACCTCATGTACCCCACGGAGCTGGGGACAAACGCCGACGGAGGCATTCCAGAAGATGTCCTAAGACCCGTAGACATAACAAAGATACAGACGGTGACTCCACTGTGGACTTAGGGCTACAGGCTCAACTGTCAGGTCCACTCGGGTGGCCTCCCACATAAAGCGTGCAACAGTTGGTGACAGTATGGGACCCGTGTCAACAGCGGTCGCTCCTAGTCGCCTCAGACGGTCCCCTCAACTGGCAGGCCAGGGGGTGAGAAGGCCCTGTCTCGGGGACCCGGGTTATGGGCCTGTGTTCAACCCCACAAGCTTGAACAGAGAGGGAGAGAATATGTGAGACAGTGACCGGGGTGATATATAAGGCCGGTACAGGTCTCCCAGACTGTGCTCCATATCCCTATAGGAGCCCTCCACTCTGGGTCTTGGAGGATCCCCAGGTTTAGGCATGGGTTTAAAGGTGAGCTGCAACACAGGGTGTGGTCTCAGTGTGGAGCCACAGCGGCTAATAAGCGGCCGCAGAGAGAGCAGGTTGTGTGCAGACAAAACACAGCCTAGCCGTGTGGACTTGGCCCTCGCCCGTGGACCTGGCCAGCACAGAACCTGGAATAGGTACAGGGCTCATACTGTACTGTGTTGCAAACATACAAGGTTGTACCGGCTGCATCCTGGAACCCGAAGGTCGGTAACCAATTGAACTTTGTGAATAAACCATGTTGTTGAGTGAACAAGAGTCTGGGTCACTGCCTCCAGTCTTGACAACCAATGCCACTACCTCACACAGGGCATATCTAATGACACTGTGGTGTGAACAATGTAAATGGATAATGTAAAAATGATTTTATCAATAAGAGATGTAATTAGATTACGTAAATTAAGAAATATAAATTACACCAGAGGGTGGCTAGTTGCTGGAAAAAATCCTATTCAGGCTGAATCGTTGCACAGTTACTCTGATGGCCCATTAAAGGCATCTATAACCTCTACCAAAGCGTGCGGCAGTCCTTTTTTTTTCGGAATACATTATATATATATATATATATATATATTCACATTCACACACTCACAAATTGCACATATACACATCTGTGCAAGTACAGAATTAGGCTTCTTGCACAAGGGAGTGGGGAGTTTTTGCAGACAGTTGGGTCATGTCACTGACAGGTATGTTCTATAAAAGTCAGAGCTTTACCATTTATCATCTAAGCAGCCATACTCAGAAACAATGACCCTGCCAAGTACCCAGCAGGAAAGGACAGACAACGCTCACCTAACATCGCCTGCAAGTTATTAGCTGGGTTTTATCTCAGACACACTGAGGATTTCATGTATGAATCAGTTCATATCCAGACAAAACCCTGGCAAAGAATCCCAGCTCAGAGGAAGTGGGCAGCCCAGCACCCGTCTGTCTGACACACAGGAGCAGACGGCTGCTTTATGCCAACAGCTGGATGATAAAGGTGGAGACAACAAACAGCTCAGATGCCCAAACCACTTTATGCACATAAAGAGACCCAGGAGGAACACAGTTCAGACTACAATCCTTGGCACAATGTCTGCACTAACAAATGAGTAAAACTCCTAATGATGGTGGCACACAAAAGGCTGCCACAATGCAAAATATAGGTTTTCATGTCGTGTGTGTATATTTATCATAAAAAAATAAAAATATATATGTATATATATATATATATATATATATATATATATATATATATATATATATATATATATATATATACACATACATACACACACATATATACATACAGTGCCTACAAGTAGTCTTCAACCCCCTGCAGATTTAGCTGGTTGACACATGCGGAATTAACTTGGCATTGTGACATTTGGACTGTAGATCAGCCTGGAAGTGGGAAATGCACTGCAGCCAAAAAGATTTTTTTTTTTTTTTTTTAAACGTTAAAAGTTAATTCAGAGGGTCATTTATTATTCAACCCCTTAAAACACCAGCATTCTGTTTGGTCCCCCTAAAGTATTAAGAAGTAGTTCAGGCACAAAGAACAATGAGCTTAACGTGTGGATTAATTATCTCTTTTGCCAGCCTTTTCTGACTATTTAAGACCCTCCCCAAACTTGTGAACAGCACTCGTACATGGTCAACATGGGAAAGACAAAGGAGCATTCCAAGGCCATCAGAGACAAGATCGTGGAGGGTCACAAGGCTGGCAAGGGGTACAAAACCCTTTCCAAGGAGTTGGGCCTACCTGTCTCCACTGTTGGGAGCATCATCCGGAAGTGGAAGGCTTATGGAACTACTGTTAGCCTTCCACGGCCTGGACAGCCTTTGAAAGTTTCCTCCCGTGCCGAGGCCAGGCTTGTCCGAAGAGTCAAGGCTAACCCAAGGACAACAAGGAAGGAGCTCCGGGAAGATCTCATGGCAGTGGGGACATTGGTTTCAGTCAATACCATAAGTAACGTACTCCACCGCAGTGGTCTCCGTTCCAGACAAGCCAGTAAGGTACCTTTACTTTCAAAGCGTCATGTCAAGGCTCGTCTACAGTTTGCTCATGATCACTTGGAGGACTCTGAGACAGACTGGTTCAAGGTTCTATGGTCTGATGAGACCAAGATCGAGATCTTTGGTGCCAACCACACACGTGACGTTTGGAGACTGGACGGCACTGCATACGACCCCAAGAATACCATCCCTACAGTCAAGCATGGTGGTGGCAGCATCATGCTGTGGGGCTGTTTCTCAGCCAAGGGGCCTGGCCATCTGGTCCGCATCCATGGGAAGATGGATAGCACGGCCTACATGGAGATTTTGGCCAAGAACCTCCGCTCCTCCATCAAGGATCTTAAGATGGGTCGTAATTTCATCTTCCAACAAGACAACGACCCAAAGCACACAGCCAAGAAAACCAAGGCCTGGTTCAAGAGGGAAAAAATCAAGGTGATGGAGTGGCCTAGTCAGTCTCCTGACCTTAACCCAATTGAAAACTTGTGGAAGCAGCTCAAGATTAAAGTCCACATGAGACACCCAAAGAACCTAGATAACTTGGAGAATATCTGCATGGAGGAGTGGGCCAAGATAACTCCAGAGACCTGTGCCGGCCTGATCAGGTCTTATAAAAGACGATTATTAGCTGTAATTGCAAACAAGGGTTATTCCACAAAATATTAAACCTAGGGGTTGAATAATAATTGACCCACACTTTTATGTTTAAAATGTATTAAAATTCAACTGAGCAACATAACTTTTTTGGTTTGTAAGATTTATGCTTCTGTTAATAAATCCTACTCTCGTTTGCAGTTTGAAGGCTCTAACTTATTTGCATCTTATCAAACCACCTAAATCTGCAGGGGGTTGAAGACTACTTGTAGGCACTGTATATAGCACATCAGATTTTGTCTGATACGAGCCTGATTTGCTTGCTATTTGTTACCATCTTTTCAGTTAGCCATTAAAAGGTATCAACTACCGAGCACGCTCAGATTTTAAGATTTTTCTGCCACAATGCAAGGATACAACTGTGCACAAGTAAAAGATCTGGTCTGCATAGCATATAGCCTGTACAAAGTACAGATGCAAACGTGTATTCTAATAATTTAAGAATTGTTTTTAGGCACTGATGTTACATCAGAGCTATAGCCCATCCCATTCTGTAATAAGAATACTGTGCCATTGCCTCAGTCACTCGAGCTTATTGAAGTCGTCATTTCTTCTGCACTGAAGAGTTCCCAAAAGTGAGCCAATGTTACTCTGTGAACAAAAATTACATTCCCCCCATGACAGATCAATGGAGTCTCACAGAAAAGATCTATAATACCAATATGAGAGCCAAATTATTCATCTGCATTTTGAGAATAGGGGGAAAAAAAATTAATATATATATATATATATATATATATAATATTATATATATATATTTGTATTTATTTATATGGTGACATTAATTCCATAGCGCCTCGATGTCCCCATTGGGGCTCACAATCTACATTCTCTATCAGTAGGTCTTTGGAGTGTGGGAGGATGCTGGATGGAGAACCCGGAGGAAACCCAGCAAACAGGGGGACATACAACTCCTTACAGATGTTGTCCTTGGTCATTTAAACCCAGGACCCCAGCGCTGAAAGGCTGCAGTGCTAACCACTGAGTCACTATTGCCCCCTAAGTACTATTTAATACTTTTCAAGGTATCTTTTCTACTTAAAAAAAAGAAAAAAAAAAATAACCTTCTTTTTACCTTGCTTGGTGCATGCCTCTTTGTTGAGGTTGTGTTGGATGCCCAAAAAGCAACAACTTGAAGTCCATATCCACAAAAAGCCCATAGGATCAGTGTTGGACTATTTGCCGCACTATTCTGGAGGCCTGGTGCATTTTTCAGGCATTTTATGGCTTTCTAGGAATCCTTATATTTTAGTGAAGGAAGAGCACATCAATAATACACTGATGAAAAGACGGGTTGTGGAGTCAGAGTTGGAATAAAATGGACCAACTCCGACACCTAAAGTAAATAATAAATCGGGTACAGTAATTCTATGCAGTATGTGCTGACTATTATGATATTTATTCATAATATATGGCACCATTAATTCCACAGGGGTTTATATACATCAGCAATACTGTCCCCACTGGGGCTCACAATGTAAACATCCTATCAGTATGTCTTTGGATAATAATATTCTATCTAAATATCATGATTATTGTATCATAATAATTATTAAAATCCTGATATTCTTGTCAATAACCCTTATGTGATGAAGAGTGTTTGTGTGGGCACACAGTGAAGCTTGGAAATAACACCATTTATATTTTAGAGCACAAATTTTTCTGGAATAGTTTGCTGTCACCAGAGCTCCTGACGTACCAGAACATCAGAATCCTGCCCCCTCTCCATGACCCTTTTTGGGGAACTTAATCTCTCAGGAACCTCTTCTAGGGGTGTGATGATTATATTTGTAGGGGCTTCACAGAATTTTATAACATTTGGATGTGAAAAGGAAAAATAACTTTTTTCAAAATTACATTTGGTTTTATCTCCAAATTTTAAAATTTCACAAGGGGTAAAAAAGAGAAAATGGAACCTATCATTTGTTACACAATTGCTGATGAATGCGGTGATACTCTATATGTCAAAAAATAATGATTATCCAAATGGCAGGGCTTGGATAGGAAAGACCACCATTTCATTATTGTAGCCAAAATTTTGATGCAATGTTGCACATGCCAGAGGTACAGAAAAAGCAGAAATCCCCAAAAGAGACCTCATTTTGCAACACCCCCCCCACCAGCAATTATATTAGGGGTGTGGTCAACATTTTCAATCCACAAGTGCACAGAATTATACAAGATTGGGCCGTTAAAAACTAAAAATGTAAAGTTTCTCAGAAAAATTATAATAGGTAAAGATGAACTACAAAATTTGTTAAATAATTTGTACTGACTGTGGCGATACCCTATACAGTGTCAGTAACTGTTTGGTCACTCAGTGGGGCATAGGAGGATTAAGTGCTGTTTGGCTTTTGGAGCATAGATTTTCATGGGGGACATTTTCAGAGCTCCTAGAGAGCCAGAATAGCAGAAAACCTCCCAAAGTGACCCCATATTGGAGATTACACCGCTCTATAAATTCATCTATGGCTGCAATGACTACTTTATTCCTAGAGCAGTTTTCACTCTTCAACATCCATTCTGTACTTTTTTTCCGCAATTATATCAGCTTAGTGCCCATACATTGTGCCTAGCTTGTGCTTCTGGAGACACGCACCCCATGCATTGACATAGTAATGCTGGACATGCTGGCACTATGGGTGGTTCATGCCCTCTGGTTTCCAGCTCCCAGCGCTTGCTGTGCGGCGCTGGGAGCTCGTTCATCGTTGGTCTCCCGCTGTCACACGTGCCGATGCTGGGCGCCCAGCGGGAGACCAATGATAGATTTATGGTCCTGGCCATAAATCTAATGATCAACGACTTATCATTGATACTGTCACACACAATATGTTGTTTACGACATTGCTGCAACGTCACCAAACCAGTAACGTTGCAACGATATCGTTCACGATATCATTGTGTGTAACGGGCCCTTAAGGCTAAGTGTGTTTTTACTTGCAGATTGAAAACGCTTACCAGCATAGTCAATGAGAATTCTGAAGTGCTGTGCCCACCTTCAGGTTTTTTTCCTTGCAGATTTTGGTTCAGAAAAAAGAAGCAACATGCTTCATTCTTTGTGCGTTTTTCCCAGCAATTTTTCTCAGAATATATGATAGAAACAGATGAGAAAAAAATGCACAAAAAAAAAGCATGAAATATCGCTGAGTTGTTTATGCAATGTTTTGCCGGCCAAGAGATGTGTTTTTTGTGCACAAATGGTGCAGAAATAAACTGCTAGGTGGGCACATAGCCTAATACTACTTGTAGGAAATCGCTAAGATTACTACACGGGAACAAGTGTGGGAGTAACATACAAAGGATTTTTAGTAGAGAGCTAATAATAGCAAGATGGTAAAGAGTACAAGGCTAAAAACTTAGCAAATTAGCAGAAATAAAACAGGCACCTTCCAGGGAACCAGTCATCACATGAGGCCGTTACAGGCACGAACTGCCAGACCTCTGCTCGTCTTAGACTACATTCACACCATCGGGGCTACCCGGTCCTCCTTCCTTTGCACCCCCACCTGTAACACCCCTGTGATGCATTAAAATAGAATGAGCACTTTTATCCTGTGTGCAGCCCTGATCTTTTTCTAAACTGGAAGCTACATTCACACTGTGCATTTTATGCATCCGTTTTTTTTTTTTGGTTTTTTTTTTATCCGTCCACAAAACGGATCGCTCAAATCAATTCCGGCCGTGGCGGTCAGAGGAGCGGCATTCAAACAGTGCGCCGCTCCACTGATTGGTTGTGGGTGAACGTGGCGGCCAATCAGAATAGCCAATATCAGAATTATTTTAAAAGTATTTTAAATACGGTGCCTTGGTGCGCGCCGCTCCTCTGATTGGTCGGCCAAGGCGACCAATTAGAGACGCGGCATTCAAATCGCACGCCAAGCCCCTCTACTTCTCTGATTCGTCGCCGCAGTCAAACCGCGCAGTGCACTAACGCCGGTCATCTCCCGGCTGTCTCACCACGGACCTCTGTGCACCAAGGTGGCCGCAGCTGAGCTACTGCTGCACAGAGGCCAGCGGCTCGCCAGCCACGAGAGATGAGACTTCTTTTTTTACTTAGGTGGAGTTCACATGTCCAGTAATCGCTATGAAATGGATCCTGCAAAGATCTGTTGTAAAAAAAAGGTTTTTTGTGCATTAATAAAAGGTGTTTTCACCATTAACAAAGTTCATTTTAAAGTTGATTTTAACCATTAGATCTTGTTAACCAAATTAGATGCTTGTTCCTGTGCTGAGATAATCTTATATATATGTCCCTGCTATGTACTGTGTAATGGCCGTGTCTGACTGTACAGGGACATAGTCTGATAATACTACATCTCCAGTGATGAGATAATCTTATATATATCCCTGCTATGTACTGTGTAATGGCCGTGTCTGACCGTACAGGCACATGGTCTGATCATACCACATCTTCTGAGCCGGGGAGGATGAAATAGAGTGTGCAGACATTACAGTACGGGATCACAGCAGATCGTTTTTGTGAGGTAAAACATTTCCCTGCCTATTTCTAAAAAAATGATTTACCTCAAATAATTATTTGCAATCCCTTGCTGTAATGTCTATACACTATTTTACTTCCTCCCCTGCTCAGGAGGTGTGGTATGATCTTAGACCATGTCTCTTTACGGTCAGACACATCCATTACACAAGAATATTTCAGAATAGTACTTTTGTTTTGTTTTTTTTTAAACGCATCCAACTGTGTGTGTCACAAAAGTATCTACAATGGGTAGCACACGTGGCTCAGTGGTTAGCACTGTACTATATAGGGAGTCTTGGTGGTTAGCACTGTATTATATGTCCCTGCCCCTCCTGTACCTGTATGTCCTGATCGCCTAGATTTAGTGTACTTGTTCTTGTCTCCCTTATCCTCATGTAAAGCGCCATGGAACCTAATGGCGCTATATAAATAAATAATAATAATAATAATAATATACGGTGGCTCAGTGGTTAGCACTGTACTATATATAGGGTGGCTCAGTGGTTAGCACTGCACTATATAAAGGGTGGCTTGGTGGTTAGCACTGTACTATATATAGGGTGGCTCAGTGGTGAGCACTGCACTATATAAAGGGTGGCTTAGTGGTTAGCACTGTACTATATAGGGAGTCTTGGTGGTTAGTACTGTACTATATATAGGGTGGCTCAGTGGTTAGCACTGCACTATATAAAGGGTGGCTTAGTGGTTAGCACCCTCTTCCAACTTCAACCCCCCCCCCACGCCTCACACAGAAATCCCAGTAACCTTATTAGCATTACCTGCACACCTCCATCTCCCTCTTTTAAATGTGCTCTCTGGAATACACGGTCCGCATGCAACAAACTTCCCTTTATCCACAACTACTTTCTCACTAATTCTCAACCTTTTGGCCCTTACTGAAACCTGGATCCAGGACTCAGACACTGTCTCCCCTGCTGCTATCTCCTACGGCAGTCTACACTTATCTCATTCCCCGAGACCTGGAAACAGACGTGGTGGTGGAGTTGGCCTACTCCTGTCCCCACAATGTACTTTCCAGGTCATCCCCCCACTCCATCACTCTCATTCCCTTCTTTTGAGGTTCACACCATTAGGCTTTCCTGTCCCCTCCCCCTCAGAGTAGCGGTGGTGTATCGCCCCCCAGGTTCAATCACCCACTTCCTCGACCATTTCTCCGCGTGGCTGCCGCACTTCATGTCCTCAGAATTACCAACCCTCATCCTGGGAGACTTTAAAATCCCCATAAACAGCCTCAACTCCACATCTGCATCCCAGCTCCTATCTCTAACCACTTCTCTTGGCCTCTCGCAACTCTCAACCTCTGAGACACATAAGGATGGCAACACCCTTGACCTGGTCTTTACCCGACTCTGCTCTACCTCCTCCTAGACACTCATCTCCTTCTCTCTCTGATCACAACATTCTCACCTTCACACTCACAAACCCTCACCCATCACAGCATAGTCCAACCTATACACACGTTCAGAAATCTACAGGCCATCAACCCTCACACATTCACAGACTCTCTTCTCTCATCACTGTCCCCAATCTCCTCCTTCTCCTGCCCCAATCTGGCTGTGAATTACTACAATGACACTCTCAAAAGTACCCTGGACCAAGTAGCACCCCTCACCCTCAGAACCTCCAAACACAGAGTAAAACAGCCCTGGCTCACATCACAAACTCGATTCCTCCAGCGATGCTCGAGGAGTGCCGAACGCCTATGGAGGAAAACTCGCTCACAAGGAGACTTCATCCATTATAAATTCATGCTAAAAACCTACAACTCTGCCCTTCACCTCGCCAAACAGACCTACTTCACCACCTTGATCTCCTCACTAGCCAACAACTCAAAGAAACTTTTTGACACCTTTCACTCTCTCCTCAGTCCGAAAGTGCAGGCTCCTATCACTGACCTCTGTGCTGATGATCTGGCCTCTTACTTCACAGAGAAAATAGAAAACATTCGTCAGGAAATTAGCTCCCAACCTTCAAGTGTTTCTACTCCCATCTGTCCCCACATCCCCTCTGGCTCACTCTCCATTTTTGACCCAGCCACAGAAGAAGTCTCCAGGCTCCTCTCATCCTCACGTCCCACTACATGCACCTCTGACCCCATTCCCTCACACCTACTACAGACCCTCTCTCCAGTGGTCACCAGTCACTTAACCACAATCTTCAATCTCTCCCTCTCTACTGGCATCTTCCCCTCCTCCTTCAAACACTCTATTATTACTCCACTACTAAAGAAAACATCCCTTGACCCATCCTGCACAAATAACTACAGACCTGTCTCCAAATCTCCCTTCATCTCTAAACTCCTGGAGCGCCTGGTCTACACCCGCCTCACCCATTACCTCGCCACTCACTCTCTTTTAGATCCATTGCAGTCTGGCTTCCGCCCCTTACATTCTACAGAAACTGCCCTTATCAAAGTAACCAATGACCTTCTGACAGCAAAACGTAATGGTGACCACTCTCTGCTTATCCTTCTTGACCTCTCTGCGGCTTTTGACACTGTTGACCACCATCTCCTACTCACTATGCTGCACTCCATTGGCATCAAGGACACGGCTCTCTCCTGGTTCTCTTCCTATCTTTCTGACCGCTCTTTCAGTGTATCATTCTCTGGCTCCACTTCCTCCCCTCTTCCTCTCACTATTGGGTCCCTCAGGGTTCAGTCCTTGGCCCTCTCCTCTTCTCTCTCTACACAGCCCCGATCGGACAGACCATCAGCAGATTTGGCTTCCAGTACCATCTTTATACTGATGACACACAACTATACACTTCAGCCCCTGACCTTACCCCTGCTCTAATAAAGAACACCAATGACTGTCTAACCGCAGTCTCCAATATCATGTCCGCTCTCTATCTGAAACTCAACCTTTCCAAAACTGAACTTCTTCTGCTCCCACCCTCTGCCAACCTCCCTAAACTGACATCTCTCTCTCGGTGTGCGGCACCACGATAATGCCCAGTCAGCAGGCTCGCTGTCTCGGTGTTTTGATGGACACTGATCTCTCCTTCACCCCATACATACAATCTCTCACCAGCTCCTGTCGCTTGCACTGAAAAATATCTCCAGAATTCGCCCTTTCCTCACCATGGAAACAACTAAAACCCTCACTGTGGCCCTGATTCATTCCCGCCTTGACTACTGTAATTCTTTATTAGCTGGCCTCCCCCACAGTAAGCTTTCCCCTCTCCAGTCTATCCTCAATGCAGCAGCCAGGATCACCTATCTAGCAAACCGTTACTCAGATGTTTCTGCTCTGTGCCAGTCACTACATTGGCTACCCGAACACTATAGAATCCAATTCAAATTGCTCGTTGTCACCCACAAAGCTATTCATGGTGCGGCACCTCCTTACCTCTCCACCCTCATCTCTGACTACCACCCTACCCGTCCCCTTCGCTCTGAACGTGACCTCAGACTAACATCGGCATTGATCCGAACCTCCCATTCCCGACTCCAAGACTTCTCTCGAGCTGCACCAAAACTCTGGAATGCTCTACCCCAAGAAATTAGGACCATCCACAACTTGCATAGCTTCAGACGCTCCCTAAAAACACACCTCTTCAGGGCGGCCGATCCTTCTCCCTAACAGTAGTCATGTAGACATAAGATATTCATTGTTATAAGCCCCTGTACTTTGTGTTCCCATCCCGTCTTAGATTGTAAGCTCCTTCGAACAGGGTCACCTTCATTTTCTGCCTTTTTTATTGTATTTCCTAAGTTGATTCTATGTTTATTGTATGTAACTACTGTTCTGCATTACCTTTCTGTACCGTATATTTTTCTTATATGTACCGTTGTACTGTAAAGCGCTGCGGAATATGTTGGCGCTATACAAATAAAGTTTTATTATTATTATATAAGGAGTCTTGGTGGTTAGTACTGTACTATATAAAGGGTGGCTTAGTGGTTAGCACTGTACTATATAGGGAGTCTTGGTGGTTAGTACTGTACTATATAAAGGGTGGCTTAGTGGTTAGCACTGTACTATATAGGGAGTCTTGGTGGTTAGTACTGTACTATATATAGGGTGGCTTAGTGGTTAGCACTGTACTATATATAGGGTGGCTCAGTGGTGAGCACTGTACTATATAAAGGTGGCTTAGTGGTTAGCACTTACTATATAGGAGTCTTGTGGTTAGTACTGTACTATATAAAAGGGTGGCTCAGTGGTTAGCACTGTACTATATAAAGGGTGGCTCAGTGGTTAGCACTGTACTATATAGGTGGCTCAGTGGTGAGCACTGTACTATATAAAGGGTGGCTAAGTGGTTAGCACTGTACTATATAAAGGGTGGCTCAGTAGTTTACATTATACTATATAAAGGGTGGCTCAGTGGTTAGCACTGTACTATATCTACAGTGGTTCAGTGGTTAGCACTACAGCCTTGCAGCACTGGAGTCCTGGTTTCAAATCCCACCAAGGACATCATCTGCAAGGCGTCTGTACGTTCTCCCCATGTTATGTGGGTTTCCTCCGGGCTCTCTGGTTTCTTCCCACACTCCAAAGACATACTGATAGAGAATTAGATTGTGATCCCAATGGGAACAGTGATGATATGTAGTCTTGTAATAGTGCTGATGGAATTAATAGTGCTGTGCAAGGCTGCCTTCACATTTGCGGACCCCTCCGCAGCATTCTGCAGAGGGGATCCGCAATGTGACCGCAGCACCGCAAGCCTCTATCTTTATAATGGGAGCGCACGGTGCTGCGCTTGACTGCGCATGACCGTGCACACCCATTCACTGCCATATGTGATCTGTACGCAGGCGGATGCCTGCGCACAGATCACCCAGTCTCGTCCGCACCACGAACGCGACATGTTGCATTTCTGGTGCGGACGAGACTGGGTGATTGTGCGCAGGCATCCACCTGCGCACAGATCACATATGCCAGTGAATGGGTGCGCACGGTCAATGCGCACAGTCCAATAAGATAGGGGCTTGCGGTGCTGCGGTCACATTGCGGATCCCCTCCGCAGAACGCTGTAGAGGGGTCGCAAATGTGAAGGTAGCCTAAGTGAGTAAAATAAATAAATAGTGGTAAATATTATTATTCCGATAAGTAAGGGTGTGTGCCCACATAGTGGTTTTACGTCGGTTTAGCAGCGAAAACCGCCGGCGGTTTAGCATAGGTTTTATTTAAATTTATGTAAATCCTTAGCAGCTTTAGGACTTACAAGTAACCCTATTAATTTAGAAACCGCTGTGCACACATAGTGGGTTTATGTGAGCGGATCTGCCCGCGGTTGAGCGGTTTTCCAGCGGTTTAGCAGCATACAGCATGTCAATTCTTTTCAGCGGTTTTTGATCGGTTCCATGATAAAAATCCTCCATAGAAAACCGCCGGAAAAACCGCTGGAAAAAACGCCGGAAAAACCGCTGTGCACACGCTGAGAAAAACCGCCGGAAAACCGCTGGAGACTTCTGAGCTCAGGAGTCTAGGCTCCTTGAATTTTCCAGCGGTTTACTGACGATTTGAACGTCACTAAACCACTATGTGGGCACACAGCCTAACTGGTTTCTGCAGAATCTGTTTTTTTAACAATGTGCAAGAGAGTTGAATGAATACCTGCAGGATCTAACTTAATGGATGATTACTGGACACGTGAACTGGGCTTAAGAACCTGTCACCAGGACAAAAGGAGACAGTTTTTATATTTTATTTATTCCCGATTTTCCCCTGATTGTTCCGCCTAGTTTTTTTTTTTCAATCCTTCATACGATTCTAGAGATGTGGGCTTTTTATTTAAAGCCAATTTTTATGTTCCTTACTAAGGGGGCACAGGATTTTTATCTGCTGCTCTGCATTAGCAACCTGTGAGCAATGCATCTTGTAAAGAATACAAATATTTGTACTAAAGAAAAAGGCTCCAGATCTATGGGGCTGTATGCAGGAATAAAAAAATAAAAAAGCAAACAGCACACTCGGTGGAGGGGGGGGGGGGGGGCAGGAAGTTGAAGTATGTCCCCATACCCGGCAAAATGTCTGCGCGTCACAGCCAGTATCTGCCTTGGAACAGTCACTGGTGGAGGGGAGCTCTGCCCACAACTCTTAAACTGTAATGCTGTCAATCTCATAATGTGAGGCATAAGTGAAGGACATGGGAACGTGTCATTGTATACCGCCATCAGCCACCCACAGTTCAAGGTGCTGCTGGTTTCTATGACAGCTGGAGGTGTGTTGAAGACAGTCATGTTGGCCACTAACCACCGAAACCCAGTCTGTGTTCGGGCCTCAAAGGAGACTGATTTTTGCCATGTACAGCTACACATTATTGCTGTATATTTTACAAGTGAGCAAGTCCCCTGAGGGGACTTACAATAAATACCTTTAAAAAGTATGAAGAGAAATATTAAAATTTTCCCGACTTAAAAAATAGAGAAATTAAAATAAAAAAATACACATATGGTATCATTATGTCTATAAAGGCCTGATCAAAATACAAAATCATTAAACCCGATAGGTAAACACCATAAAAAGAAAAAATTAAATCTGCAAAAGAAACGTTTCTTTTTGCCGCCACAACGCCATAAAAATAGGCAATAAGAGGTGATCAAAAATGTACCATATTTTTTGCATTATAAGACGCACTTTTGTTCTCCCAAATTTTGGGTTAAAGTGGGGGGTGCGTTTTATAATCCGAATATATGGATTATGTGCTGCAGGGCCCAGGGTAGGTGGGGGCAGCTCTTGAGCCTGTCCAGGGGCTGGGACGGGCTGGTGGAGGCTGAGAGCAGCGGGAGATCTCCTGTTCCCGCTCATATAATATGCATAGCCGCTCTCATCACCGTGGTGCTGAAACCGCACCGCGGTGATGGGCTGGGGGAGCAGCACATATTATATGTGCCTGCGCTGCCCTGTGATGGCACATGCCCCCCCCCCTCTGTTTTATATGGCCCCCCATGCTGTTACCCATCCTAAAATAAAAAAGCTTTTCTTACCTCCTCCAGCGCTGATCCCCTGGTGTCTCTCCAGTCTCCCTGCTGCCGCTGTGATCGGGCATGCAGAGATGATGTGACTCTGCTGTGTTGATCACATGACCGGCACCGAGAAGCAGGAAGAAGAGGAGCGCAGCGACACAGAGGGAAACACCGGGAGATCAGCGCTGGAGGAAGGTAAGTAATGATTTGTTGTTTTACTATGGGCAGCAGTATGGGGGCAATATTCAACACAGAGGGGCGCGCGCCACGCAGTAGGGGGGCGCGCGCCACGCAGTAGGGAGAGGGGGGCGCCACGCAGTACGGAGCATAGGGAGTGGCGCCACGCATAAGGAGGGCCACAGTGGCTAATCCAATATAAGGGGGCACATAGAAAAGGTAAAATAAATAATAGCTCTCACACAGCTCCAATGACAGAGATATAGCTACATACATAACATTTTTTTCTACAAATGTCCATTTGGTTTTTTTTCGCCACTAAACAACAAAACAAGAAAACCCACATTGAACAAGTTTGGTATTGCCAAAATCTACATACAAAAGATAGACAATTTCTCGTTTCAACAAAGCTGCTCTGTGTGAAGTCGCCTTTAACATGTTGTCATCATTAAGAGAACGAAGATGAAGAACCCTGTCCCAAGTGTCTGAGGGTAATCAGCAGAGGGATGATCACATTGTGATGATATTAGACAGGTGTCATTCTGCCCTCAATGGAAACTCTGCGGGAAACATTCACTATAATTTTTTTGCATCCTTGATTAAATGACAATATTTTATACATTCAAGGTACCAATGTTTAGTACAGACCCCCACATCACTGGCTGATAGAGAGACTATGTGCAGGGTGTAAACAGTGATTATAGCGTGTGAATGAAAGTCAGTTTCTTTAATCTTCCTTCAATCTCTTTCAGTTCCTTTTGCCCCAGGAACTGAAACAAGGGAAGAACCCCATACTAGACTCAGACATTCACACGGCAATGGAAACACAAGCATCTCTAACTGGACTGGTGTCTATGGTGCAATGTTATTGTCTTGACGACTATAAACTAAACAGCTTCCTCAAACATTACAAGTATTGTAAGGAGCAATAAGTTTAATCTCAGCACATAGACCATCGGTGGGCAAAGTGGTCTGTAACATGCAAATAGTGGGGGCATGGCTGGTATATTCCCACTGTACATGCTATGGTGCTGTTAGATATTGCAGTAAACAGCGCTGCAGTGGGTAAATGGACTACATTACCATAAGGGATGTCTGAAGTCGCGGCATTTCCAGTCATACACACTACTCTGAAGCCGGGTGTATGGGTCCCAGCTTCAGAGGTGTAGGGAGCATGACCGGAGGTGTGGAAGACTTCCGATCATACGATGTGAGCGTCTCTGAAGCCAGGACAAATATACCGTCAGAGAAGCTCAACGCATGCGCAGCTTTGTATAGCAGTGCCGATGACATTGGCTTTGTAAAGCATGTTATCACCACCATAAGGGTGTGATAACATGCTAAGTGGGTCAACTAGTTGGGGAACCAACACCCCCCTTGAGTAGTCAAATTAGCATCTCAGAAACAGTCTTTAGAAATACTTTTTCTAAAAATCTGTTTATGTGTGGACTACACAGGGGCCTGATTCTGTCGCATCGGGCGACTTTAAGATTCGTAGTCACGGTGCTGGTGATGTAATGATGCATCATGTAAGTGTCGCATTGATCTAGACAATGGAGATTCTTTCTCACGCCGCTTGCTTTGTAACAATGCATAATTTATCAACCTCCTAGACCTTGACACTGGAGACTCAGCTGCGCGGCGTGCTTTCTGTGATGCAGCATCTTGTGACCGTATTATTGATCACCGGAGATTCCTCTTGTCGGTATTGTCGCTGTAAAATGGCATCCTATTACAATCTAATGGGTTTGAACTGGGGGGGAGGGAATCGTGTGTGACACACATGCGCTTCTATGTGGTGGCTTGGTCAAGGCGATGCTCTCTTTGTTCAGTAGTCACGTTTCCGCCTATTTTTGCTTGTTTTCTTTTGGGGGTGAGGAGCCATAGTGGTTTCCAGAGCCTTTGCACTACCAGTAAAGTGGAAGCCCCCTATATTTCCATTAAGAAATGACTGACCTTGGTGGATACTTGATTTTTTTGTGGATTGAGTTGAATGCTATTGGTGGCAATATGGGTACAGAACACTTTGGATCAGTTCACCTTTATCCTTTGCTCTATCATGAGAACTTACATTTTGGTTTTCAGCTGCATATCCGAAATATGCGAGTCAGGTGAATTCCCTGACGAATGAGGCAGCAGAGTTACTCCGGGCTCCATTTGCCCTCTGTTCAGCGGTGTTCCTCTTTTCAATGGTGTACAAAACTGTTGACTGTATTTTTGTGCACGCCTTAAAAACACGTAAAAAGATGAATACCACTCTACCACAGGTCAGATAGAAGTTCAAAGTGTCTCTCTGCCTTATTGCAGTTAATTTTACGTTGGTTTTACAAGTTTTGTCTGAATCACGGTTTACAGAGATTTAAACGTAAATGTCAGTGTAACCGCGCAGTGTAGAGCGCAGGATAAAAGCATTTTGATACAAGGGAAAACATTTGATGAGGATTTCACAGCCAGTCTAACAAAGCTACGAAGTACACCAGCCTCACAAGGTCCCAGAGGTTTATTAATTTGTATGTGCAGTTTTCACATTATCATCACGTAACATACTTTCATTTTACACAGATTAATGCGCTTTACAATGAGGGAAATCTGAGCTTGACCAATACGGGTGATTATTAGTATACATTGTTGTTGATCTGGATCAGGAAATCTCTAATAGGGCCACGTCACTCACACAGATATCTGTGCAGATATTGTTTGCAGATTTCTGGTTGCAGTGAAATCATGGACACATTGTTCCATTTTGTGGCTGTGTACAAACGTAACAATGTGTTCATGATTTCACTGCAACCAGAATCTGTGACCAATATCTGCACAGATATCTGTGTGTGTGATGTGGCCCATACACAGATCTCCAATATCAATATCTATCACCCACAACTCATAATACGGCACATTTACACATTTATAGGTACTCAAAAAAGAGGAAATATAAAAAGAATGAATCAGTCACAAGCCAATGCCAACAGGTAAATACTGCCACAGCCCTGAAAGCAGTTGTATAACACATTAATTCAGCAAATCCTGATGTTTACGGTGTTTGAGTTACATTTGGCACAAAGAAAATCCAAACATTTGTTCCCTTGATGAAGTAAGTAGAATAACACTTGTGCCAGCCTCCCTAAAGCACAAGGCTGCCATGCACATGTCTAGGGCAAGGCTGGAACCGGCTAAGGAATGACCATTGCCTGCCAATTAAAATTATGAGGCTTTTTATTTGTAGCGCTTACTAAGTAAATCTTTTTTCTATTGCCAAGTCATAACATACCCAGAGTACAGATAGACAAACACAAGATGTAACGATAATTGCCAGCTGAAAGTCCCAGCGCAGAAGCAGCTCTGTGAAGACACGATCTGCACAACTGATCACCACCTTCAGGGATCACATCGAAGGGAAAAGGGAACACCACGATAATCCTCACTATGCTGAAGGATAAATGATATCACACCAATACTCTACATGGGAAAATGCATCTTTTCATGGAAATTATTAAATCACTTTAAGGAGAAAAAAAATACAAAACTGCAATTGAAGAGTAAAGGAATGCTAGTGTGACTTATGTTATAAGAGAGGTTATCCCATACACAAGAGTTCATTTTAATTCATAGAACTTTGAATAATCATTTTCACAATTGGATGTGTTTAAAAAAAGTGCCTGTGCTGAGAATCTTATACACTGAAGGAAATAATTATTTGATCCCTTGATGATTTTGTAAGTTTGCCCACTAAGGCTGGCTTCACACCACGGCAGCGTCCGATCCAGGGCTGTCCGGTGTGAACCAGCCAGCCCCAGATCGGATTTTGGCCCCATAGTATCCTATGGGGCCGGATGGCAGCTATCTGCCATCCGGTTTCCATATCTCTGGAAGAATCCGGGAGAAATCTGATTTCTCTCACTGTACACAAAAACGATGATTGCATCGTTTTTGTGTCCGGGGAGAAAAATCTCCCCAAATTGCCAAATCCTGGATTCCCCCGGATCCTCCCAGATCCGGGGCAATCCGGAGCTCCCTAACATGGGAGTTTATAGGGCCGGATTTCCCCGGGCCGGGAGGATCCGGAACCGGACACTGGCGGCTGCACGTCCAGCTGCACACCGGACCGGAAGGCACATTTGGCCCTCCGGTTCTGTGTGCCGATCCGGTCTGGGGCTGACAGGGTTATCCTGACAGCCCCGGACCGGACTCTGCCGTGGTGTGAAGCCAGCCTGACAAAGACATGAACAGTCGATAATTTTAAGGGTAGGTTAATTTTAAACAGTGAGAGCTAGAATATTAAAAATAAAATCCAGAAAATCATATTGCCTAAATTATAGAAATGTATTTGCATTTTGAAGAAAAGTATAAGATCCCCTACCAACCATTAGGAGTTCTGTCTCTTACAGACCAGTTAGATGCTCCTAATCAACTCATTACCTGCATTAAAGACAGCTGTCTAAAATTGTCACCTGTATAAAAGACTCCTGTCCACACACTCAATTAATCAGCCAGACTAGACTCTAACCTCTACAACATGGGCAAGACCAAAGAGCTTTCCAAGGATATCAGGGAAAAGATCCTAAACCTGCACAAGGCTGGAATGGGCTACAAAACCATAAGCAAGACGCTGGGTGAGAAGAAGAAAACTGTTGGTTCAATAGCAAGAAAAAGGAAGAAATACAAAATGAGTGTCAATCGATATCGATCTGGGGCTCCATGCAAAATCTCACCTTGTGGGGTATCCAGGATCATGGGAAGGTGGGAGATCAGCCTAAAACTACATTGGGAAACTTGTTAATGATCTCAAGGCAGCTGGGACCACTGTCACCAAGAAATCCATTGGTAACACATTACAAAGTAATGGATTAAAAAAAATTGCAGTGCCTGTAAAGTCCCACTGCTCAAGAAGGCACATGTTTTGGGGCTGTTTCTCTGCTAAGGCAGAGGACTACTTCACTGCATCAATGGGACAATGGATGGAGCCATGTACCATAAAAGTCTGAGCTAAAAAAGAAGCACATTAAGGTCATGGAGTGTCCTTGCCAGTCTCCAGACCTTGATACTATAGAAAACATAAGGAGGGATCTGAGGCTCCAAGTTGCCAAGCGACAGTCTCAAAATCTTAATGATTTAGAGATGATCTGCAAAGAGTGGACTAAAATTTCTCCTGACATGTGCACAAACCTCATCATCAACTACAAAAATATCTCACTGACAGCTGTGCTTGCCAACAAGGATTTTGCCAAAAAGTACTAAGTTTTGTTTTCCAGAGGGATCAAATACTTATTCCTCTCTTCAAAATGCAAATACACTTGTGTAATTTACACAATGTGATTTTCAGGATTTTTTTTTTATATAATTTATCTCTCACTGTTAAAATTCATCTACCCTTAAATTTATAGACTGTTCATGTATTTGTCAGTGGGCAAACTGACAAAAATCAGCAAGGGTATGTATCCATGATACGTACTGTGCAATGGCAGTGTCTGACTGTACAGGGACATGGTCTGATCATAACATATTTCCTAGGCAGGGGAAGATGTAGAAGAAGAGTATACAAACATTACAGCACAAAATCACAACATTCTTATTTTGAGGTAAAACATTTTTTACAAAAACAGGCAGGGAAATGTTTTTCCTTCCAAAAATTAATCAGCTGTCATCTTGTGCTGTAATGTCTGAATACTCTTTTTCATCCTCCACGGCCCAGAAGCTGTGGTATGATCAGACTAGGTTCTCTGTGCGGTCAGACACATCCATTACACAGTACATAGCAGGGACACATATATCAGATCATCTCAGCAAGGGCTTTTTATGTTTTTAAACAAATCCATTGGTGGAACTTAGTATTATTCAAAGATCAATTAATAAAATAAACTTGACAATCTATTAATAAAAATCAACTTGAAAATTAAACTTTGTTTGTAGGAATTCCCCTTTAAAGACATAACCTGTCATTTATGTCCATAGTAAATTCTTTGCTATAGCTCCCCGAAAAGCAAAAATGAAAAACAATTTCTGGAAGAGATGGCATAATAATGCACTACATGGTCAGCTATTCATCTAAATGGCCAACACGTTTTACTTGCATAGCTTCTGGCTATGCAAAGCTTTCCCTGGCATATGGGATCGCTGGGAGTTTAGCAAAGCTGGATTCATCAAAAAAGGGGTTGCCCTTATAAGCAGGGGCGGGACAAGTCACAGTAGACTCCAGAAGTTCATCATCACAGCTGTTCAGACTTGAATTACCAAATAAAAGGCAACTTTGTCTGAGGTTGCCTTCCAGAATGGGGTTTTTGTTTTTCGTTGATAACTTTTCTAGCCCAACAACCCCTATTTTTTCAACTACTGGAAACCTATGGGCTAAAAGAAATTGGTCAATGACAAACTCTCTAAAGCGCAACTTTGGGGAGAGAAAATTTTTTGTACCGTCCCTGAACTCCTATACTATATTGCTAAACTACCTGTTACAGTTGTACAATGTTTAGAATATAAATCATTTATTCACTAACTGCTCCTTACCAGTCACCACTCTCATAGGGATCAATACATTATGCCTGAGTGAGCAGTTCTTCCCACTCCCTCTGCAGTGAGCAACTGTGCATCCGAGAACAAACTTCCTCAATCAATCAGATGGGCGTGATGTAACATAACATTCTGGACTGAGCTGAAGTCTGGAGATCTGTTTCTGTACAGAGAGCAGGAGAGGAGACCTGTGTCAATAGGACCTTATTATGTGACATCACACCCATAGGAATGAAGAAGGAAGTGTTTGCTTACTGGAGGGGAACGGGGGACAACGACTTAATGAGGTTTAATATTGTCCCCCATGGGAGTGGTGACTGGTAAGCAGAAGTTACTGAATAACTGATTTACCGTATATACTCGCGTATAAGCCGAGTTTTTCAGCCCAAAATTTGGGCTGAAAAGTCCCCCTCGGCTTATACGCGAGTATATGAAAAAAAAAAAAAAAATACCGCAGCAGCCCCGGAGGTATACAGGCCCCCCATCAAGTTCCAGGGCCCCCCCACCCCTTGCGCGCCAGCCTGTAAGGTAAATTCATACTTACCAGTGTCCAGTCGCGCCGTCCGCAGCTGCCGACATGACGATCCCGGGCTCCATTCAGTGTCTTCCGCATTTCCTGTAGTCGCGGGCAATGACGTCATTGCCCGCGACTACAGGAAGCCGCGGGAAGACGCTGAATGGAGCCCGGGATCGTCATGTCGGCAGCGGGGACGGCGCGACTGGACACTGGTAAGTATGAATTTACCTTACAGGCTGGCGCGCAAGGGGTGGGGGGGCCCTGGAACTTGATGGGGGGCCTGTATAACTCCGGGGCTGCGGCTGTATACAGCCCTGGGGCTGCGGCTGTATACAGCCCGGGGGCTGCTGCTGTATAAAGCCCGGGGGCTGCTTCTGTATACAGCCCGGGGGCTGCTGCTGTATACAGCCCGGGGGCTGCTGCTGTATACAGCCCGGGGGCTGCTGCTGTATACAGCCCGGGGGCTGCTGCTGCTGTATACAGCCCTGGGGCTGCTGCTGTATATACCTCTGGGGCTGCATATGGGGCTGCATATGGGGCTGCATATACCTCTGGGGCTGCATATACCTCTGGGGCTGTATATACCTCTGGGGCTGTATATACCTCTGGGGCTGCATATACCTCTGGGGCTGCATATGGGGCTGCATATACCTCTGGGGCTGCATATGGGGCTGCATATACCTCTGGGGCTGCATATACCTCTGGGGCTGCATATACCTCTGGGGCTGCATATGGGGCTGCATATACCTCTGGGGCTGCATATGGGGCTGCATATACCTCTGGGGCTGCATATACCTCTGGGGCTGCATATGGGGCTGCATATACCTCTGGGGCTGCATATACCTCTGGGGCTGCATATGGGGCTGCATATACCTCTGGGGCTGCATATACCTATGGGGCTGCATATACCTCTGGGGCTGCATATACCTCTGGGGCTGCATATGGGGCTGTATATACCTCTGGGGCTGCTGTATACTACCACTGGGGCTGCTGCTGTATACTACCACTGGGGAGGCTGCTGTATACCTCACTGCTGGGGGTTGTATACCTGTGCTGGAGTCCACCCTCGGCTTATAAGCGAGTCAATAAGTTTTCCCAGTTTTTGGGGGCAAAAGTAGGGGGGTCGGCTTATACACGGGTCGGCTTATACACGAGTATATACGGTATATTAATTCTAAACATACAAATGTAACAGGCAGTTTAGCATTATTGTCTATGAGTGCAGGGACCATACAACAACATTTTTTATCCCTTGAGCTCCCCTTTAATCACCTACTACACTGTACTGAAAATCCACCAATGAGCGCTTTCCTCAGGTGGAAAGCCTTTATTGGAAACTACCAGCTGTAATATTTGCAGCAGATGAGGTGCAGCATCCAGCTAGCTGTACAGCTTTAAAAGATTATTTTTTTCATTAAATTTACAATTTGTAATATTGTCATGGGCAGCCGCCTACTCAGCCTATCCCTTACTCCAGCCCTTCCAGAAAGAGTTCTATTGGGCAGACAATCTTACCCTTGGAAACGCCCGATTCTTGGGAAAACAAATTAAAAGCTACAATACAAATATAAACCATTAGGAAATTTCCATGAGCAGTACGTGTTTAGTTATTGATGCTGCAGCATTCAAGCAACAATAAGCCATGGTTATATTGCGTTTTTATTGATTTTTTTTTCTCCACACATTATGAAAACCTTTAATTTCTGCAGTGGTTTGGTCTCAAGTTTTGACTCAATAAATAAAATTACTTTTGTTTTGGAAATTTCCTGTTTCACATTAGCGTTTTTTCGACTTGTGTCGGTATCCGTCGAAATCCTGATGCATCCTGATCAGGCATGCATCCCTATACTTAACGTGGGGCTGCATGGACATGAAGTGGCATCAGGATTTCGGTGGATCCACACCACTGCATCACTTTAACGTCTACCAAAATGCAGAAAGTTGCATTTTTTGCAGCACAATAAAAATCCTGATGCGTAGCAATGCGTCAAAACGACGCTTTGAAGTCAATAAGGCTGCATCTGGCTGTTGGTGAATGCGCCAAGCCGGATCAGGATTTCCCACTGAGCATGCCCAGAGTAGTTTGAGCATGCTCAGTAGCCAGTCTCTCTCTCATCGACAGATGCAGATGTTGTCGTCCTGGCTAGTCTGAAACCACCCTTAGCGTTGATAAAACGCTACAGATAAAGCAATGTCCAGATTGCATTGATTTTTTTTTTCAGCAATTCCATCGTGCAAACACACATAAAAAATGCATTTTACATGTGCAGATTTTCCGCATCTCATTTAAGTCTTGAGCAAATAAAAGTCATATTTACTGCAAGGGAAAACGACATGCTGCAGATATGGAAAACGGATCTCAACTCAAGTTTTACAACGTAAAAAGAATTAAAAAAAAGAAAAGTATTTATAAAAATCTCATCCACTAGAACGAGAAAATGCTTTGTATTTTTAACACAAAAATGAAGCAGAAAAAAACACTCATTGCAGGAACTTGTTACCAAGTTTTTCCCGTCTTGGAAAAACAAACGCCAGTGTATGCAGAAGTATAAGGGGACGTCAGATGGGTATACAGGAACCTAAAAAAGCTGAATGAAACTTTGTGGTATATGTAAAACAACACTGGTTCTCATCCAGATTTCCTAGAAAACGCTAACAGAAAAGAAGAAATGTAAATATCTTGACGGACGACTCAATGACTGTTGACCTTTCTTTGTCTTGGTGGAAATCTATTATATAATCACGAATGGGTTTTTTGCCCCTTTTGAGTCCGCTCACGCTGCGAGTAAGCGTGGTCATGTGGATACGCCCGAAGCATTGGCCGCGCAGTGGCCATTGCGAGCAGTTCTAAGGCGACTCGCTATGCCCGCGCAGCGGGCATGGCGAGTCGCCTTAGCAGCGCGAAGCATTGGCCGCGAAGCGGCCATTGCGAGTCAGAGACTCGCTCTGCTAGAATCCCGATGCATGTGCATCGGGCACCCAGCTAGTATTCTATAATTAAGTACATTTTCCTACTAGACTGTGGTCGTCCATACTCATCTCATGTAATCTTGGTCCAAGTGCTGCAATCTGCACAGCAGAACCGAGATATTGATTAATTGAGAGAAGCGTTTCTTATGTTCAACTGGATGGAACAACAAAGAAAAGGAAGAGAGGGGAAAGGTTCATTGCTGAACTCCTGGTGTATGGAGTGCGGGACAAGGTGAGCTGCTAGCACTAATGTGAGCGCGTATATCAGAAGAATAAATAATTACATACATCGACAGTCTGACCGAATGACCCGCATCTACACATAATAGCCAATTTTTTTTTTTCTAAACCAATTTTGTTTTCCTGCTAACATGAGAGGTTACAAACAGCCTGGGCGAGAGGGGAAACCAGAACAGCTCGGAGAATTGAATACTACCTCAAATCTCAGGGAGAGGTTTATTTTATTAGTTCTTAATAAATATCTTGCAGATTTCCTCAGGAAATACAGCAGATCACATGTAAAATAGTTTGGTACTGAAGTCAACAGTGTCAACATCTGAAATCTATTAGGGCAAAGCCACAGCAGGGAGATCAGCAGGCTGAAAAACTTCACTGCGCTGAGGCGGGGATGAGAAGGGAGGAGGGCAGGAGGGAGAGGGGGGAATCTCACGGCCTTCCAAATTCTTCGAGAGGTAAAAAAGTCAGCCAAGGCGCAGAGAGAGAAAGAGAGATCCCACATCCTGCCGTGTGCTGCCAGCGATCTGAAGTACCCAGAGCAGAAAGAGGAGATTAATTCCATGTCTGGCCCCAGAGGGAAGGAGGGGGGCTGGGAGGAGAGGGCAGGGTAAGTGGTGCTGGCCGCATGCCACCCCCTTCTTCCCCTCTCCTACCCCCTTCTTTAAGACATGTTTCAATGCAGACAGAAGTAAACCCCAGCAGACAGCAGCTCACAGCCTGCCAGGGCTAAGCAGCAGCTGCACCACGTCTGACTCTACTATACAGATGTTTCTTACAGCATCACTTCCACCTTCTCTCTTTTTTTTCTTCTTTTTTTAAAGGCGCAGCACATCTGGGCAGGAGGGGGATGATGGAAGGTGGGAAGAGGGGCGAGTGTTGGATGGGACCACGATTCTTCGGAGGCCCAGAGTGGGGATGAACAGACTGCCAACAAACTGCATCTGAAGTGGATGATGAATATGGGCTGTCACCACAGCTTCCAGAACAAGCGCTGAGCCAAAGTGTCTGACATGAAGTCTGCTGATAGAGGTCTGGAGCTATGCGGTGTCACCTGAGGTGGTCACATGCCAGGCCTGGGTGAAATGCCTCCACAAGCCGCAGCCATAGGCTGGACAATCTCACACTTAAAGGGGCTTTCCCCACAGTTAATTTAAAAGAACATTTTAGTCAATAAATCTTGGAATAATAATAAGTTCCACAATTGGATGTGATTATAACAATGCTCCTGTGATGAGAGAATGTTATACATGTGCCCCTGCTATGTACTGTGTAATGGCTGTGTCTGACCGTACAGGAACATGGTCTGATCATACCACATCTCCTGTGCTAAGCTAATTTTATATATGTGCCCCTGCTATGTACTGTGTAATGGTTGTCTGACCGTATAGGAAAAAAATGTGCTAGCCAGTAACGGTTACTTTTGTACACCAAGCGGGGGGGGGGGGGGGGGGGGATTATGAAATCACTCAATTCAGAGGAAAAAAATTATGGAGTCATAACAAACAAACAAAACAACACTCAAATACATTACTAGTATATAGTTGCACCACCTCTGGCTCTTGTAACAGCTTGCAGTCTCTGAAGCATGGACTTAAAGGGAACCAACCACCCAAATGACCCCCGGACTAATAATATCGTTCCCTACTTGCAGCACATACATGTGCTGCAATGTTTTTTGCTAAAAAAAAACGCTTTTTAAAACTTAAGATAATGCTTTAGAAACTTTATACCGAAGGACGGGTGGGCGTTACTTACATGGGGCTAAAGCGGGTTGCAGCTGCCATTCATCCTCCTGTGCTGTCACATCAGTAACGGCCAGCCCTTTTTGCAGCGTCCCAGGCTGGTGCACGGGATGTCATGCCGTGCACACGTCATCAGCTACAGCCGGTTGCGAGCGCGCGCTCTGACTTCCTGCGCTCGGCTGTGGAAGTCAGAGGCGTCGGCTCGCTTCCGGCTGTAGCTGATGACGTGTGCACGGGCATGACATCCGTGCACCAGCCTGGGACGCTGCAAAAAGGGCTGGCGTTACTGATGTGACGAGCACAGGAGGATGAATGCAGCTGCAACCCGGCTTTAGCCCATGTAAGTAACGCCACCCGTCCTTCGGTATAAAGTTTCTAAAGCATTATCTTAAGTTTTAAAAAGCATTTGTTTAGCAAAAAACATTGCAGCACATGTATGTGCTGCAAGTAGGGAACGATATTATTAGCCCGGGGGGGGTCATTTGGGGTGCTTGGTTCCTTTAATGACTAAAACAATCTGGCTTCAACTTTCTGATTGCTGTTCCAGATCAGCTTTGCAAGTTGGAGCCTTGTCATGGACCATTTATTCAACTTCACCAAAGATTTTCATTGGATTGAGATCCAGACTATTTGCAGGTCATGACATTGACCTTATGTGTCTTCTTTCAAGGAATGTTTTCACAGTCTTTGCTCTATGGCAGGATGCATTATCATCTTGATAAATGATTTTATCATCCCCAAACATCCTTTCAATGGATGGGATAAGAAAAGTGTCCAAAATATCAATGTAAACTTGGGCATTTATTGAAGATGTAATGACAGCCATCTCCCCAGTGCCTTTACCTGACATGCAGCCCCATATCATCAATGACTGTGTAAATTTGCATGTTCTCTTCAGGCAGGCATCTTTATAAAGGTCATTGGAACGACACCAAACAAAAGTTCCAGCATCATCACCTTGCCCAATGCAGATTCGCAATTCATCACTGAATAGGACTGTTATCCAGTCATCCACAGTCCACGATTGCTTTTCCTTAGCCCATTGTAACCTTGTTTTTTTTCTGTTTAGGTGTTAATGATGGCTTTTGTTTAGCTTTTCTGTATGTAAATCCCATTTCCTTTAAGCGGTTTCTTACAGTTCAATCAAAGACATCGACTCCAGTTTCCTCCCATTTGTTCCTCATTTGTTTTGTTGTGCATTTCCTGTTTTGGAGACATATTGCTGTAAGTTTCTGGTCTTGACGATTTGATGTCTTCCTTGGTCTACCAGTATGTTTCCCTTTAACAACCTTCCCATGTTGTTTGTATTTGGACCAGATTTTAGACACAGCTGACTGACTGTGAGCAACCAACATCTTTTGCAACATTGCGTGTTGATTTACCCTCTTTTAAGAGTTTGATAATTCTCTCCTTTGTTTCAATTGACACCTCTCGTGTTGAAGTCATGATTCATGTCAGTCCACTTGGTGCAACAGCTTTTTAGATGCAGCCTAACAAGCAGATCTTATTTGATGCAGGTGTTAGTTTTGGAAATGAAAATTTACAAGGAGATTCCATAATTTTTTTCTCAGAATTGAGTGATTCCATAATTTTTCCCCCTGCTTGGTCTACAAAAGTAACTGTTACTGGCTAGCACTTTTTTTTCCCCCAAGATTTCTTTTAGTGTCTCTTCAAGGCAGATTGTCATTTGAAATTACTTCAATTTTGTGCCATGTCTGTGATCTGCTTTTTTTCTACAGAATTAAACAACTGAATGGACATACTTCGAGGGAGGTGATTCCATAATTTTTGCCAGGGGTTGTAGATGTGTTCCTGCTATGTACTGTGTAATGGTCGTGTCTGACTGTACAAGAACATGATCTGATCATACCACATCTCTGTGCTGAGATAATCTTGCATGTGTGTCCCTTGCTATGTCTGTGTAATGGACATGTCTGATCGCACAGGGACATGGTCTGATCGAGCCACAGCTCCTGGGCCAGGGAGAAAGTAAAATAATATAAATACAATATAAATTACAGCACAGGATCACACCTGAATTTTCTTGTGGGGTAAAATTTAGTGTTCAAATGTAGCAACTGCAAATCTGTCCTGATTATGTCCCGCAGAGCTCCTCACAAGACAGTTATGATACCTATTAAAGTGGTTGTCTAAAAAGAATAAAAAAAGAAATGTCCCCTCTACTCCAGAAATGATGTTGTGTCCCTCTATGGGTCAAGTGTGGTACTGCATCCAATCTACATTGAAGTGGATGAGGCTGGACTGCACAGATGTGGCACAGATTCTGGAAGAAAGTAGTGATGTTTTTCTAATCCTGGATAAACCACTGAAAATGCTCTGCATCTGAGTGAATAGCACATTATCACAAGTTTGCACACAGTTTAAAGTGTAACTGTTAATTTTAATTTCATAAACCAATAGTACACATATTACAAAGTTGCTTATTTTCATATCTTATCAGACAAATTTTCTTCTTTCTCTGCCAGAATTGCTTAGTCATTATCAAAATTCTCAATTCGGAGTCAAAATCTGTATTCAGTGAAGACTTTCTCATTACGGAGATAGGAGCTGTTACTGATGCGTTTCTATGATGATGAGAGGAGCTAGAGGCAATGGGAGGATAAAGAGGCAGAAGGGTAAGCTAGAGGCAGAAGGGGAAGCTAGAGGCAGAAGGGGAAGCTAGAGGCAGAAGGGGAAGCTAGAGGCAGAAGGGGAAGCTAGAGGCAGAAGGGGAAGCTAGAGGCAGAAGGGGAAGCTAGAGGCAGAGGGAGGAGCTAGAAGAGGCAGAACCTAGAGGGAAGAGATGGAGGGAGGAGCTAGAGGCAGAGTTCCACCCCCTCGTTCCTCTTCTATCTACCTAAAATCTCATCAGTAACACCTGCCATCTCCTATCTCAGTAATGAGAACGTCTTCAGTGAATACAGATTTCATCTCAGAATTGAGAATTTTGATAATGACTGATCAATTCTGGCAGAGAAAGAGGCAGATTTCTCTGATCAGATATATTATAAAGTTGCTTATTTTCATGTGTACTATTGATTTATTAAAAATTAAAACCATGATCACACTTCGTTTCAATTTACAGACTTCAAGAAAAGACTGAGAAATAAGGAGACATTAGCATACAAGAAAATTACCACATATATAATATGATTAAAAAAGAAATCATAAAAAGTAGTGATGGAAATGTAGACTACAGAGTTGTTGAGACCAACACAGAAATTGCAGGCACAGCCTTAGGGCATGTGCACACATTCTCTTATTCGAGCAGATTCCGTTAAAAACACTGCAATGAGTGAACATATTGCTTAGGGCCCTTTCACATCAGCGTTTTTTTAAATTTGCGGCAGATGCGGTGAAAAAACCGCATCTGCCGCAACTGCCGCATAACGGTTCCACTTGCGGCACGGTTGCGGTTTTTTCCATAGGAAGTATAGGGGGACTTGCGGCAGATGCGGCAAGTGCGGTATTGCACTTGCGGCAGGTGCGGCAGAGAAAAAAACCGCGGCTTACTGCGGTTTTTTTCTCTGCCGCACCTGCCGCAAGTGCAATACCGCACTTGCCGCATCTGCCGCAAGTCCCCCTATACTTCCTATGGAAAAAACCGCAACCGTGCCGCAAGTGGAACCGTTATGCGGCAGTTGCGGCAGATGCGGTTTTTTCACCGCATCTGCCGCAAATTTAAAAAAACGCTGATGTGAAAGGGCCCTTAGACAGCTTTCACATTTGTGTTCGGAACGCAGCGTAACCGAACGCAGCCAAACGCATGCGCACTTCGTTCCTATGTTTAACATGGGAACGCATAGCACCTGCGTATGGCTGTGTTTGCGTTCGGATGTGTTTTTTAAAAGCACCCTCCAATCGCAACAGGATGTATTTTTTGTGTGTTTGCAGGCGCTTGTTTTATCAGCAAGCATCCGCAAGCACACAAACAATGCATGGATCTCAATGGATCTGCAGTGTCCTACGCATGACAGCGCAGGGAAACACTGCGGATCTCATCGAAATCTGCATAGAAATGATATCTCGGCGGCCGCAGAGACCGCTGATTGGGTGGCCGGGCACCATACTATGTGAACGCATGCGGAGAATCCCCATAGCAGTCACATCAGTATAACTGCGTTTGGCACTGCATTTGTGTCTGCATGCCATGCCAGACACAAGCCAGCTTTAGCAATGTTAAAAAACTTGCTGTGTACAAGTTCTAAATTCTGTCATTTTTTTGCACCACTTCAGGCTTCAAAAAACAGGAAGTGGTTAATACTGCAGATTTATTTCTGCACCAAATCTGCAAGGGGAAAAAAGCAACACGTGTGCAAAACTTTAGGATTCTCAATGAGTTTGCAGGCATAAGGAGTTGCTTGCAGATTTGTGACATCACTGCAGTAAAAAAAAAAAAAAAACTCACAAAATCGCACAGGGTCTAACAGCCGTACTGCAGCGATTACAGCCATGCTCCCAATGTACTTGAGTAGTGATGTAATCAATCCCCTGTACCATCTCACTTGGAGAGAGCCATTATTTGGCGAGTACACCATGATTAAAAGTAGCCGCACTTCAAGTCAGCCAGATACACAGGGTTTTAACGCTATGCACCTCCAGATTGGAACTATATCTGCAGATAGTGTTTTTGGTGATATCAGATTCCCTTTGCATGAAACAAAAGGAGTCTATAATATTAGTCCTTCAGGACTACCACTTCGGCCCCTTTCATACAGCACCCAATTTTTAAGCCATATACTGTGACTAACGGGAACGGCTAAGTCTGGGCAAGTATGAATAATGTTTTTTGAATATTCAAATCAAAGCCCCTGAAGGAGTGTTGAACAGGTCCACAACGCAAGGTGAACACTGTTTAAGTGTAAGGACACACTGGCGAGAAAATCTCACACTGCACTTGGACCAATGTTATTTAATGAGTCAGAACAGATTAGCATGTATCGGACGCTTTTTTCTCATCCAGAATGTGGATGAAAAAAAAAGTTGCAACATGCTGTGACAGTATGCGAGTCAAGCGCGAGACTCGCCAATGCAAGTCTATGGGTCAGACAAAATCACGGACATCACACGGACCATCCTAGTGGCATCTGTTTTTTTCACCCATACATTATCATTCTGTAGCTCAGAACACTGTAAAATATTCCTGTAAATGATTATACAGTAAATAGCTGCTGAGAAAAACAACACATTGCACCCGGACAGCACACGGATGCCACACGGATCAGAAAACGGATATCACTCGTCCGACTCTCCAGGATGAGAACCTGACTTTTTTTTTCTTGCCAGTGTGTTTCCAGCCTTACAATGGTGATTATTCACTACAGCAAATTTATACTCATATTTTAGACTGATTCTCACCAATTTGGTTCAATTTTAGATTGTAGTGGTTTTATATATTCATGTACTGTACTGCCCGAGTGTCTGTTACCATATGCTTGGTTATTCATTGGATAGTTGTGAGGTCAGTAGATACAATCATGCCTCCGCAGATGGATCGATGGCCTGTACCATTCAGACACATATTGTTAGTTTAAGCTCTGGTTTTACTAAGTAAATTTCTTTATCCCACACTTCTCCGCTCTGGTCAGCCTGCTGCATCTCCAAAACCATACTACAGTAATAGATGATAGTAATGTGCTTAGAGAAGCCTCTCCCATATAACAGGCCGCACAGTGCAGACACATCGACCATTACCACAACACTATAAAGTGAATGCTTTCTCACAAATGCTATTCAAGATTTTCTTTTTGATAAAACAACAGTTGTCCAAGTAGTGCATTGACCCGGCTAGAGCAGACCCTGTCCTTAAGGTACCGTTACACGGGGCAACATCGCCGGCAACTCACGGGAGTGCGCACGTTTTGGGCATTTAGCCAAGATTGCTGTGGAGATGTTACACGCAGAGACATCGCCGGCAACTCAGCTGCGATGTTGACAGCAACTTTCGCTACCAGGGTTAAACTCAACGCAGCGCGCGATCATTAACATTGCAGTGAACAGGGGAAGTTGCTTTCAACATCGCTGTTGCTGTGTCACACAGAGCAATGATAGCAGATCTCCTGAGCAACATTGCCTGGTTTACCAACATATTGGTAAACCTGGTAACTCAGCTCAAGCAACTTATCGCCGTTGAAATCACCCTGTTACACGTAGCAACGCACTAGCGATGTTGCTTCAACTTCGCCACGCTGCCGGCGATGTTGCCCCGTGTAACGGTACCTTTACAGATTGGGTCTGAAACATGTTGGAGGTGGCCCCACAAAGTGACCCGTTCTACATGCCTTAATTGGACACATAGAAACATACTGTTAGTCTTTATTATTATATTCTACTAAAAAGAATCCTATCTACAATTTGCATCTGCCCTTTTCATCTGAAGCACCACTGCAGCATTTTCTTTTCAGTGCTGGAGTGGCGCTTTAAATGTAAACCCCTTGCTCCATCTTCCAGTATTTTCATGCTTTTTTGGCATTGCACTAGTCCCACAGCGCCATTTTGTGACATTAACTTTTGACTGCCCGGAAGTCAGAAGTTATGTCACAAGCTTGCAGTATAAGTCTATAATAGCCAGAATGAGGCTACTGTAGACTTGTATTGCGATGTGGCTCCATGAACCACTGGTGTTGTTGACAGGTCACGAATCGCTAGAGACTGACACGAGTGATGGTGACAGAAGATAAAGCCAGTGGAAGGCGAGTATAAGACAGGGAGAAGGGGACTTAGATATAAAGTGCCACTCCCAACTGTGCAACAACAAAAACAAAAACCGCTGAAGTGGTGCTTAAAGAGGACCTGTCACCCCCTGGTGCATGGCAATCTAAATGCAGCACTGAATGCAGCATGCTGCTGCATTCAGGGAAGGGGACCCCCATGTGTCTGTGTGCTGTGTACCCAGAGATATAGCCTTTGTAAAACTCACTGTTAGAAGCCACGAGGGCAATCCCTGGTGCAAGAGCCAGCTCGATTGATGGGGGCCATTCCCTCCCCCTGCCTCTCTGTGCTGCTTCTGCTGTACTAGCTCTGCCCTCCTCCTCTCTGTCACTCATCCTGCTGTACACAGCATGCAAATCATTTGTCCTGACATCAGATACAGAGCCCTATCATGCTGTCTGAACAAAGCATAACAGCACAGCAGGAGGCGGCACAGACAGGCAGAAGGGGAGGGAATATCCCCCGTCAATCGAGCTGCACCAGGGACTGCCCTCATGGCTTCTAACAGTGAGTTTTACTCAGGCAATATCTCGGGGTACAGAGCACACAGACACATGAGAGACCCCTTCCCTGAATGCAGCAGACATTCAGTGCTGCATTTAGATTGCCATGCTGCAGGGGGTGACAGGTCCTCTTTAAAACAAAAACAATAGGCAGCCACAGATTTACAACTTTACTGAATAACACTTATTAAAAAAATTAGACGTGTGCCTGATGCTATTGAGCTTTGACATCACAATAGGACTTGGCTCTGTGGCATTGGTGGCGGCAGCTGTCTCTCCCCATGTCTTATCTTCTCCCCTCGTGCTCTCTTCTTTGAGCTGTCTCCCACCTCTGCACTTTTTCCCCTCTTGTGCACACTCTCTCCCATGCGCTCTCCCCTCTGTGTGCTTTTTCTCCTGTGCTCTCTTCCTCCTGTCCACTCTCCCCCTTTTGCTGTCTTCTCCCCTCGTGTGCCCTCTCTCCTTTGACCTGTCTTCGCTATGTGTGCTGTCTCTGCCGCCCTTTGCGTTCTCCCTTCTATGCACTTTCCCACCTGTACGCCCCGCCCTGTGTTTGCTGTCCCCTTTGCACTGCCGAGTAAGTGCGTATGCGCACACCACATCACACAGCCATCTTTGTGTACACAGGTGTCCAAAGATGGCAGCCAAGTAAACATGCACACTGGGTCACACCTCGTCAGTCTTTGTATACCCAGGTGTTAAAAAATGGCAGTTACCTGAGTAAGTGTGCATGCACGCTGAGTAGGAGTATGCGCGCGTGATAGCATGACAACTGGACACGAAAAGTGACAGACGAGACAGGGCGGGTACAGTATTTAAGTAGATGCCTAGAAGTGTCCCAAATGCCCCCCTGTCGAGGTTACCGATGTATAAGAGCTTCAAAACAATCTTGCCATAACATGTCAGATCATGCACCTTCACTGTGAGGAGGGTGATAGGAGGGCGCACGGTATTGTGGGTCCTGCTCTGCATGCTGAGACAATTTTTCCTTGAAAGTTAGGTCCTCTGGCTAGATCTTTAATAATAAATGTGTTATATAGTGAAATTGCCTATCTATGGCAGCCATTTATTTCTTAAATAAAAATGGCAGCTGCAAATTATTTATTGTTATTCTTTCAGATATGACGGGGATACTTAGACCTGCTGTCTGTCTCCTGACCCAAACTCAGCAGCTTTATATATACCTATGTGACTGCTGAATTTGACCAGGAGACCCATGGTCAGTCCAATCACCACGATCCATCCTTGGACCTTGTTTCCCTAAAGTTCTAATTTGGCCATGATCAGAGCTCTGTTTTGTGAGGTATGAACTTCACAATCCAGTCCACACCAAATTACGGTAGTTAACTGACAAGTACATATAAGCCTATGGGTACCGTTACACGTCGCAACATTGCATGCAATTTCATTTGCAATTTGCTGGTTGCAGTGAAATCATGGGCACATTGTTCTATTTTGTTGCTGTGTACAAATGGAACAATGTGTCCATGATTTCACTGCAACCAGCAAATTGCAAATGAAATTGCATGCAATGTTGCGACGTGTAACGGTACCCTAAGGGCCCTTTCACATCAGCGTTTTTTGAAATTCGCGGCAGATGCGGTGAAAAAACTGCATCTGCCGCGATTACCGCATACCGGCTGCACTTGCGGCGCGGTTGCGGTAAACGCCATGCAAAGTATAGGCGTACTTGCGGCAGGTGCAGCAAGTGCGGTTTTGCACTTGCGGCAGGTGCGGCCGCGAAAAAACCGCGCCTGCCGCAAGTACGCCTATACTTTGCATGGCGTTTACCGCAACCGCGCCGCAAGTGCAGCCGGTATGCGGTAATCGCGGCAGATGCGGTTTTTTCACCGCATCTGCCGCGAATTTCAAAAAACGCTGATGTGAAAGGGCCCTAAGAAAATGGAAGGACAATGTCAAAGGTAGTTGTAATTTCTAAACGGTTAAAATGGTTTTATAAAACCCTTAAACTAAAGGTGAAAATCGCTGCCTCAATCACACCTTAATGGCTTGGTTTCTATTGTACTTGAGAACAAAGTCTAAATTAGAATACATTTTTCCCTATCCAAATACTTCTTGGCCCATCTATATTTATGTACACTTAACATTTTATCTTTTGCAAATTCTTGAAGTTTCCCAATTTCACTACTTCTCTTTTGGTCATGATTTATATTTCATTCTGATCTGCTTACCGCTTTTTACAATGTCTGCATTTTTCTTCTTCTGATCTAGTACGAGTCTAATGTATTTCTTTCTAATTTAAACAGCAACTCCTTTCAATGAAATGCTGGGATAACCCAAGTCTTGCACAACTATTGCCTCATCCTTGTTTGCTGTTGCATCCTTCAGATGTCTAGATTACCTTTCCAGGAATCACCAACTATGAATGAGAGACTTCAAAGCAGAAGCCGAGTCTCCTGCCAACACACGCTGCCATCAGCATTATACAAAGCGGAGGGATCATAAAATAATTAAGAGCTATTAGAACTGAACGAGTGACGACACTCATTGGCAGACACATCCCAGCTACCTGATGATAGAAATGCTACAATGTACAGTACGTACAGTATACAAGCCAAATACGGCAGATTTATGATCAGATGCCAGACTTGTAAATATATTTCCATCTTCTTTTTGCAAGGAAGTACGTCCATAATTTCTAGCAATACAAGTTTTGATTGTGTAACACAACAGCTTGCAAGATTGGACAAACAACCCATCCATGTCATTTAGATGGTAAATATATTGATGTGCAACTCCAACCAGTAACACAGCTAAGCATGAGACCAAAAATATGTAGAGACTAATTTTAAAGGGTCCTGACAGCTGATACATGCTGCCCGATCTCCGAGTAGCAAGGAACTGACTACATGATCTCAGCCAGGTATGTATCACTTTGAAGTTTCAGGAAGAAGTGCACATTTTAAAACCTACCAATGACTGAGCTGTACAGGAGAATAGTTGGACAGGAGGGCCCCCAGCTGCTTCTCCCCATCCACTCCCCTGAGGTGACAAGTCTCCCTATACACAAATGCAGAAAGATACCTGTCAAGCAAGGGTGCGGGGGTCAGAAGCTGCCAGGGACCCAACAACAAAGTACGGTATGTTTTTACTGATACATGGCAGCGTTCTAGAGTCATACATACCTGGCTAAAGTTCATTCAGCGAGTGTCTGGTACATGCCGTCGTGGTTTCGCCAGCGTGTATCACCTGTCAGGTTTACTTGGTTTCTGTTAAAAGTCTGAAGACTTGTGAATCCAAACAGTGTGCAGGGAGCACACTGTCAGGATTTACTGGTACTGTAGTCGAATGGATAGGGCAGTCACATGACCACACACATATGCAAGAAGCATAAATGCGGTCACATGAAGCCTAGACGTGCCTGGATTGTCCTGCATGTGTTGAGAGAAGCCAGGAAAGCGTAGATGGAATTGCAAATTGCGTGACCGCCTGCTGTACCCGGCCATACCAGTGAATAACGAGCACAGCACGTGCTGTCAGGGTTCAGTAGTCTGATGTCACATAAAGTGACTGCAGATTTTTATTGGAAGACTTGACAACCACTTTAAAATATTTTGTTCATATGGGTCATTTTTGTTCATGGGGTGTTGCATGATCTCTTTCACTCCATCTAGTGGCAGTTGCAGGCAAACAATTTTATCATTTATAGAGGACCTGCCTTCTCTTTGTGTATTTTATTATTTTTAACTTTTTTTTTTTTTTGTTATAAGTCTGTCGTATGGTTTCAGATATTAGCCTTTTTTCTTTTAAATGCAGTGTATCAGTGCAGAGCCGGTTGTTAAAGCGCCGGGGCGTGCTTACAGCCAGCAATCACAGTGCTGTGAGCGGCGTCTGTAGCCATGTCGGCACGCCAGTATAACTAAAAGCCGGTGGCTCCCGGGAGGAGTAATGTTAATTTTCTCCTGGAAGAAGAGCTTCATTACGGCATCTTTTCAATACTATTAACTTCCAGATTGGCCCTAATCTGCAAGTTCATAGACCTGTCAGACCTGGAGCTGCTATAACAACGTAGCCCTAGAGGGGGATTCCAAGTGATGAAGGTCTCTATGTGACGTGTTCCTGCCATACTAGGTCCTGACAAGACTATCACTTTGGGCATAAAACAAATAAAGAGAATTTTGTTTACGTACCGTAAATTCTTTTTTCTTTAATCATCAATGGGAGACCCAGACAATGGGGTTTAGGGCACTGCCCTCCGGAGGTCACACTAGGTACTACAAGTTTGTAGACACCGCCTCCTCCGCTTATAAACCCCTACCGCAGGGAACATCCTCCGTTTGGTCCATAAGCTGCGAGGAGACAAATAAACCACACCCGAAACGTCGGGAAGAAAACCGTGTACAAACGGCTCAACAACCCGGATAACACTGTCCCAACAGGGAACAGATCAACTGCAAAACATGCAACGGAACAACTGGGTGGGTGCTGGGTCTCCCATTGATGATTAAAGAAAAAAGAATTTACGGTACGTAAACAAAATTCTCTTTTTTTCTGGTCATCATAATGGGAGACCCAGACAATGGGGATGTCCTAAAGCAATACCCCAGGGCGGGAAGAGTTCCTCAAAAGACGGATAACACATGGTCCCCCTCAAAGGTGGGCAACCGCCGCCTGGAGGACCCGCCTGCCCAAACTAGCATCCGCAGAGGCATGGGCATGCACCATATAGTGCTTAGAGAATGTGTGCAGGCTGGACCAAGTGGCCGCCTGACACACCTGTAGAGCAGAAGCTCGATGTCGCAAAGCCCAGGAGGCACCGACAGCTCTGGTAGAGTGAGCCTTCAATCCCACCGGGAGAGGCAAACCAGAAGACCGGTAAGCCTCTTGAATGGGAGCCTTGATCCATCTGGCCAAGGTTGACTTCGATGCCGCGGACCCCTTACAGCGACCTGTCGTAAGGACAAATAATGAATCCGAACTCCGGAAGGAGGCAGTCCTGGACACATAAATGCGTACAGCCCTCACGAGATCCAGAGTATGGAGGTCGCGCTCAACCTGATGAACGGGAGCGGGACAAAATGATGGGAGAACAATCTCCTGGTTCAGGTGGAAAGTGGAAACCACCTTTGGCAAGAATTCTGGCCGCGGGCGCAACACCACCTTGTCTTGGTGAACCACCAGAAAGGGTGACTTGCACGAAAGTGCAGCCAATTCTGAGACCCTTCTCAGAGACGTAATCGCCACCAGAAAGACCACCTTCTGGGACAAACGAGAGAGGGAAATGTCTCTCAGTGGCTCAAACGGCGGTTTCTGCAGCGTCGCCAGGACCATGTTAAGGTCCCAAGGGTCCAGAGGTCGCCTGTAGGGCGGAACCACCCGAGACACCCCCTGCAGAAACTGACGGACCTTCGGGAGGAGCGCCAAGCGCCTGTCAAACAGCACTGAAAGAGCTGATACTTGACCCTTCAGGGAGCTGAGGGATAAGCCCAACTCCAAACCCGACTGCAGGAAAGCCAACAACGTCGGGATGGACAAAGGCCACGGAGACCTGTCACCCGAGGCACACCAGGTAAAAAAGATTTTCCACGTTCTGTGGTATATCTTCCTGGATACGGCTTCCTGGCCCGATTCATAGTGGCAACCACTGAAGGAGAGAATCCCCTGGATGTCAGCAGCCAGGCCTCAAGAGCCATGCAGTCAATCTGAGGGCCCTGGAATTGAGGTGGAAGAATGGGCCTTGCGCGAGAAGATCTGCGCGTTCTGGAAGAGCCCACCCGTGTCCGCCTGACAGTTGCCACAGGTCCGGATACCAGGACCTCCTGGGCCAATCTGGTGCCACTAGAATGGCTACTCTGCATTCCGTCCTGATTTTCCACAGGACCCTGGGAATCAGAGCCAGAGGCGGGAACACATATGGTAGATGGAAGCTGGACCAACTCAGGATCAGGGCGTCTGCCCCCAGAGACTGAGGATCCCAGGATCTCGCCATGTATTGCGGCACCTGATGGTTCAGCCGCGAGGCCATCAGATCCACGTCCGGAGTGCCCCATTTGCTGCAGATGTCCCGGAAGACATCTGGATGAAGAGACCACTCTCCGGCGTCCATCCCCTGCCGGCTCAGGTAGTCGACCTCCCAGTTCTCGACCCCTGGGATGTGAACTGCGGAGATCAGGCAATCGTTGTCCTCCACCCAAGATAGAATGCGGTGGACCTCGGCGAGGGCCTGAGCACTTCTGGTCCCTCCCTGATGGTTTATATACGCGACGGCCGTCGCATTGTCGGTCTGAACCCGGATGGGCTGTCCTGACAGGAACTTCTGAAACGCCAGGAGCGCCAGATAGACCGCCTTGATCTCCAGGACGTTGATCTGCAACGTCGACTCCAACTGAGTCCAGAGGCCTTGAGCCCTGTGGTGTAAGAACACCGCGCCCCAGCCCTTCAGACTGGCGTCGGTGGTCACCACTAACCATGACGGTTTGAGGAAGGATCGGCCCCGTGACAAGTGACGTGGCTGAAGCCACCACTGCAGGGAATCCCTGGTCGGTTGGGAAAGTGCCACCAGCCGATTCAGCGAGATCGTCCTCTTGTCCCATTTGCGGAGAACCTCCAGCTGGAGAGGACGGAGGCGAAACTGTGCAAAAGGCACTGCCTCTATTGCCGCTACCATGCGGCCCACCAGCTTCATCAAGACCCGTAGGGATGATTGTGGTGACAGGAGGACTGCTTGCACTCCTGATTGGATCGCCATCTGTTTGACTCGTGGCAGGGACACTAGGGCTGAGTCCGTGTGGAAGTCCATGCCCAGATATGTCAGTGACTGGGTCGGAACCAGGGTCGACTTCTGGATATTGAGAAGCCACCCAAACTGTTCCAGAGACTTCATGGTTACCTCCAAGCTTTGTTGACAAAGGTGTTCCGATGGCGCCCTGACCAGTAGGTCGTCCAGATAGGGTATCACGGCGTGCCCCTGCACATGCAGGAGAGCCATCATGGAGGCCATCACTTTTGTGAACACCCGCGGTGCCGAGGCCAGCCCGAACGGCAGCGCCACAAATTGGAAGTGTTCTTCCCCCACTGCGAATCTCAACCATCGCTGATGAGCCGGTGCAATGGGCACGTGAAGATAAGCGTCTCGTATATCTATCGACGCTAGGAAGTCCCCCTGTGATACAGCCGCGATCACAGAGCGCAGGGATTCCATACGGAACTTCCGAACCAACACGTGACGGTTGAACAACTTTAGGTCCAGAACCGGGCGGAAAGAACCGTCCTTCTTCGGGACAATGAAGAGGTTGGAGTAAAAACCCCGAAACCTCTCCCCGGAAGGCACCGGGCCACTACTCCGTCCCTGCGGAGACCCTCCAACACCAGGTGAAAAGCCAGAGCCTTTTCTGGGGAGGGGACCGACCGATGGAATCGGGATATCGGTTTTGACGTCAGCTCTATCCTGTAACCTCGCGAGACCACGTCTCGAACCCACTGATCTAGAACGTGAAGCAGCCACCTGTCCTGAAAACGAGACAGGCGGCCCCCCACCTGTGGGGAGGCAGGAAGGGAGAGCGAGTCATGTGGAGGCGGGTTTGGGGGCGGCAGCCGCTGCCCCCGCCGGCTTCTTTGGACGACTCTTAGAGCGCCACTGAGAAGCGGGCTTTCCCCCTCGGTCCGTGCGAGCGGACGGTGCTGATGACTGTGAACTGGAACGAAAGGACCACTGCTTTGGGTTCCTTTTAACGGTATACCGTGGCTTAGGTTTATTCTGCGGGATCTTAGACTCAGCAGAATCCTTTATCAGCTTGTCCAGTTCGGTGCCAAACAGCCTGTCACCAGAGAACGGAAGATTCTGCAGAATCTTCTTAGATGTGGCATCTGAGTCCCAAAGACGCAGCCACAACCTGCGGATCGCAATATGCATTGGCCGAAGCCACAGCTGAGCGAGTGGCAGTTTCCAAAGTCGCCGTCCTGGCGTAATCCGCATAGGCCCTTGCCCTTTCGGTAAGCGCCAGTACCTCTGGACTGGACCTTGCCAGGTCAGTGATACCATCCAAGCAGGTAGTAATCGCTTGTAAGGTCCAAACCGTGGCAAAATTAGGGGCGAAGGAAGACCCCACAGCCTCATATGAAGACTTGGCGAGTTGCTCGACCTGTCTATCAGTTGCATCCTTCAGCGAGGAGCTATCAGAGGCAGAGAAAAGGGAGCGTGCAGCAATCCTGGTCATGGAAGCGTCCACCTTCGGGGACTGCGACCACTCCTGAAGCACCTCCTGGGGGAAGGGGAAGCGATTGTCCTTTTTGCGGACATAACGCCGCCCAGGATGTAACTTGGGAGCTCTAACCACCCTTCCAAAGTTAGTGTGGTCCATGAAGGAGCCACTTGGTCTAGCCTCTGGCCGCAGCCATTGATAGACCTCTTTCGGGTGTACAGTCACCTCCTCAGGGGGTGTCACGAGACGTAAGGTCTCGTTGATAGAGGACACCAAATCCTCCACCCCGTCTGGTGGTTCAGACACAGACACAGACCCGAAAGTCGAACCCCCATCATCGTCCTCACCATCAGAGGAACGCTCCTCCTCAGAGAGAGCCTGGGGCTCGGGTGACTCCTCACGACGAGCCCGCTTAAGGGGTCTCACAGCAGAAGAGGGAGACGCCCGGGGGTAGCTGGAAGGAGTAGCTGGGCCTTCCAGCCTCCTATTAAGTGCCTCCAGGGACTGCGACATGGAGGACAGCTGGGACAACAGAGATTCATTGATCTTATTCTGAGTTTCCCATGGCCCTGGGATCACCTGAACCTCAGGGTACAGCACCGGAGCTGCTGTCTCAGCAGCATCAGTCCGGGCCTCTGGGCGTCCGCAGTTATTGCAGGACCCCTCCACCAGTGTCCCATTGCATGTAGCACAGGTAATGGTGGCATCTGCCGCCTTAGCAGCACGCTTCCTAGCTGAGGACATCGCCACAGTAGGGGAAAATAAGCCAAATTGTACAGACAAAACCGGGATCCCGGTGGCTTACCGACCGCCAGCAAAGCGGTAGGAGGAAGCGGTGTGTGTGTGACCTCCGCGCGAGTTTCCGGTCTCCCCTGGAGTGCAGACGCAAGCTGCAGACAGATCCCAGCCGGGAAGTGAGGGGTAAAGATGGCCGCCGACAGTGAAAACGTGGGCGGCGCCGAAAACACGCGGGAGCACACACACACGCCCATCGATGACGTCACCGCACGGGCTGCTTCCCATCCTCCAAGCAGCCTCAGTATGAAGGCGCCAGAGCCCGCAGCGCGGGAAGTAGTGTGAAAACACAACACACAGACTGCATGTACAAACAAACATCCGCAGCCTACAGCCTCAGCCCCTGTGATACACAGGGCGGTCAGCCAGGGTGACCCCAGCACAGGGTACACCTCCAGATCCGCGGACCCGAGAGTAACGCGCGGTCTGAGTGTCAGAACACATATAGTGTCAGACACTACCCCCAGGCACACAGGTGCCGGTCCGGTCTGTAAGCACCATTTAGGGAGGCCTCGGACGGGGGTTCAGCACCAGTCCGGAGTGTAAGCACCATTTAGGGAGGCCTCGGACTGGGCTGGCTCCAGTCCGGTCTGTAAGCACCATTTAGGGAGGCCTCGGACGGAGCGGAGCTGTGCAAGGCTCCCATCTCCCACTCTCCAGAGCCCCCCAGAGAGGGATGGAAAGGAGCGCGACAGCGTACCGGGAGAACACAGTGTCCAGGCTCTAGGCCCTCCGGTACCTCCACCTGCGTGTTCCACAAGGGTGAGCGGGGAGGCTGTCGCAGGTCCCGACCGGAACCATTTTACCTTGTCTTCAGACGCCATCACGTAAGCTGTGAGAATGCTGTGAAGTGCAAGCAAAGCGTGATCCTCCGAGCACACTAAGTTTAAAACTGAGGATGTTCCCTGCGGTAGGGGTTTATAAGCGGAGGAGGAGGTGTCTACAAACTTGTAGTACCTAGTGTGACCTCCGGAGGGCAGTGCCCTAAACCCCATTGTCTGGGTCTCCCATTATGATGACCAGAAAAGCATGCATCAATGTACAATTCTGGTAATGAGAGGAAAATGGCTTGGGCTGAATCAGGACCATTTCTCCACACAGGCAGATTCTAAGAAGAGACAACATGTAGGATGGCGGAGAGCAGCTGCATTCTCTCCTTCTACAGAGGAAGCTGAAGGCCAGCGCTGGTATTCATGTGACCAAGAGCAGCTCTGTATCATGCTTCAACTCAAGGCAGCCGTAACGACACCAACTACTCAAAGTTAACAAAGAGGCAAACCAGAGACTGCACACATGACAGTCTGAGGATTAAAACCTGGAAAAATAATTCCAGAGAGGAGTTGCCCACTCAAGCTTCCGCCTAATAATGACATGAGAATGACAACCCCGTTCCCTTGAGCTTCTCATCCCCTTGAAACAGAAGAGGAAAAGTTCACAGTCATTCATCTTTAGACAGAAATGCAGGGTTTATTACCGCTACAAATAAATTAAATTACCATAACTTTTCTGTAATCACAAGGCTGGCAACAAGGTAGACGATAGTGAATATCACAAGTTCTAATGAGCCAGAGAATCAGTGCTGGTCTGTCCTTAAAGGAAGTTTCCTCATCTTACAAAGTGATGTTATATCCTTAGTATATGCTATCATTTTCAATAGTGAGCGAGAGACACTCCAATTAGGCAAATAAGGGGGACTCAACACTGGAATAGCACTGCTTAATTGCTACATTTTCACTACACAATGATATGCCTGACCACCCGGCTGCACAGTGAAATGCAGCAGGTCCCATTGACTTGAATAGGGGCCAACCTGCAGATTTCGCACAGTAGTTCCTCAGGCCAGAAGCTCTAAATCAATTCTGAGTTATCTTAATTCCAGGGGAAAGGTGCCCAAGTCAGACCCCCACGCCATAACTAACTCATATGGCAAGCACAAGCGCTAGCTGCTCAGCTGGGAACAATTCTACCAAAAACACACACTCTGCTCAGTGGGCTATGCATGCTTACTTCAATGGGACACCACTAATATTTCTCCATCAACTCCTCTGACAGGGTTTTATCTTCCATTGACCCTAACGTTCAAGCATTTCAAAATCCAGCATGCCAAATCTTTTTTCATTCCCAGATCAGACATTGTTGGGAAGCCCCTAACATTGACAGCTTTGCATAAACTCTCTCATTAGGTGCAATACAGGCTGTTTATGAAGCCTAAAAAAGTGATGGCCACAATTTACATTGACACATTGTCTATATTCTAGTCTTTCAGTATTATGCCTACAGGGAATCTGCAGTATTTTGGCGATGCAATGTGAAAGATGTTAAAGGGGCTCTGACCAAGCCCTTATTACACATTCCCAAAATGACATCTTTTAGTTAAAGTAAGATAGACTGGCGTCCCAGAGGATAGTATGTGTTATAGGTAGCTATTTAAAATTTTGCCCCCTCCAAAATAGGGATAATACAACCCAAAAATCAACCTATCACACACCTAAAAGATTATTGAAAATTCAGGGTGCCGTCATACAGTCAAATTTTCTGTCCTGTTTCACTGACCGCCATTATACGAAGTTGATTGGCAATTATTTGCTTTCATTTTCACTGAACATTGATCATGAGCATTCACAAGAACAATTTTTAAAGGTCAACATGTCCTCCTCCTACATTTATGATGGCCATAAATCAATTTACACCATTTTTTAGGCAAGCTTAAAAAATGCTTTGCACCAAGCTGAGAGTTTGCTCATGTATCGACTGACAGTTGGCCATATCTATTTGATGCAATAATCGCTAACAAACTTCTTAAGAACTATTGTTCAGCCAAACATCAGCATGCCCTACGATTATTACAATGTGTGTGCTGAACCCAGGAGGTTTAGGGATGATGATGGGTCTGCTACAATAGGAACAGCACTAACATTGTATGTTAATAACAGCAGACACATCTCTATTTACAGTTGTGCTCAAAAGTTTACATACCCCGGCAGATATTTTGCTTTCTTGGCCTTTTTTTAGAGAATATGAATGATAACACAAAAACGTATTTTTTCCACTCATGGTTAGTGGTTGGGTGAAGCCATTTATTATCAAACTACTGTGTTTTCTCTTTTAAAATCATAATGACAACCAAAACCATCCAAATGACCCTGATCAAAAATTCACATACCCCAGTTCTTAATACTGTGTATTGCCCCCTCTAACATCAATGACAGCTTGAAATCATTTGTGGTAGTTGTGGATGAGGCTTTTTATTTTCTCAGATGGCAAAGTTGCCCATTCTTCTTGGCAAAAAAGCCTCCAGTTAATGTAAATTCCTGCAAATTTGCACTTCAGTAAGGAAGTGGAAGAACTCCAGCGCTACCTTTAAGCAGCTCCTCAAAGTCATAATCGCTTTCCAACAAGCTTTTTAATATGACTAAGGGATTTGTGCCAGATCAGAACCCCAAACTACAGACGCTGCGTTTCGGGGTAACTGCCCCTCATCAGTGTAGTGCGTGGGATATTCTGATCTAGCTGTAAATTCCTGGGCTTTCTTGCATGAACTGCGCGCTTGATTTCTCCCCAGAGTGGCTCAATGATATTGAGGTCAGGAGACTCGAGATGGCTACTCCAGAACCTTCCCTTTGTTATACAGTAGTGAATGACAGGTCGACTTGGCCTTGCGTTTTGGATCGTTTTAATTTTGGAACGTCCAAGTACGTCCCATGCGCAGCTTCCAGGCTGATGAGAGCAAATTTTCCTACAGTGTTTGCTGATAACGTGCTGCATTCATCTTTCCTTCAACCTTGACCAAGTATCCTGTGCCTTTGTAGCTCATACATCTCCACATCATCAGCGATCCACCTCCTTGCTTTACAGTAGGAATGGTGTTCTTTTCATTAAAGGCCTTGTTGACACCTCTCCAAATGTAACATTTATGGTTGTGGCCAAAATTTTTGATTTTGGTCTCATCACTCCAAATTATCTTGTTCCAGAAGTTTGGAGGCTTGTCTCTGTGCTGTTTGGCGTTTATGAAGGCGAGATACTTTGGGGCATTTGCACAGTAATGGTTTTCTTCTGGTGACTCGACCATGCAGCCCATTTTACTTCAAGTGCCTCCTTATTGTGCATCTTGAAACAGCCACACCGTTAGTATTCAGCTTGTTATTTGTGGCTTTTTTTTTGCATCCTGAACAATTTTCCTCATCCCAACAATTTTTGTTGGTCTACCTGACCTTGGTTTGGTTTTTACAAAGCCCATGATTTTACAATTGATAATTACAGTTTGAACACTGCTGACTGGTATTATCAATTCCTTGGATATATTTTTGTATCCCTTTCCTGTTTTATACAGTTCAACTATCTTTTCCCGTAGATCACTTAAAAATTCTTTTGCTTTACCTATGACTCACAATCCAGAAATGCCAGTGGCTGGATGAAGGATGCAAGAGTCTGTCTGGATCCCAGAAACTCACTCAGCTTTTATGCACACACACACACTGATTACAAGCAAACAGGTCACAGGTCAGGATGTTATCTTTATTAGCCATTCAAAGCCATTTGTGTCAACTTCTGTGCATGATATCAGGCCAAAATCACCAGGGTATGTGAACTTTTGATCAGGGTCATTTGGATGTTTTTGATTGTCATTATGATTTAAAAAGAGAAAACACAGTAGTTAGACAATAAATGGCTTCACACAAAAACACTAACCATGAGTAGAATAAAAGTTTTTGTGTTACCATTCATATTCTCAGAAAAAAGGGAAAGAAAGCACAAAATCAGCCGGGGTATGTAAACTTTTGAGCAGAACTGTAGAAATGATGAGGGACTTAAGAGTCTAGTCTACTGTAAGGCTGATGCAGGGAGATTACATGTATAAATGGGAAGCAGTCACAAATCTCTCCATGACATGGTTACTATCCTTGAGTACGTTATAAACAGACAAAATGTTTGTACTGATCACCATAATGTATTCTCTTTGGCCACTGTTTTTTCTTGCTTCTCTCTATGATTTTACCATGGGCATATATTTTATATATTTTTATATTTGAACAAGTCAAATATATATTTGCATCAATTATATAAAATTAAATAAACTGTTTTAAACACTGGTTTTGATGCTTGGTGCACCATGGAGAGGCCAATTATTTAAAGGCACCTTCATACCTGTTTCTTTTCCGTCCATGTTCACCCTAATCTTTGATTGACAGCTCTGGCTTCATAAAGCCAGAAAAGAGTGGAAATAGATGGAAAATAAGCAGGTGGGAATGTGTATGTAAATGGTTGGCACCGCAATGATGCACCGAGCGCCTGTACTTGGTTTGAACAGTTATTCTGTGATGACATAGTCCCTTTAGCATTCTTAGGCGCAGAAGCCCTTTACTATCGGTCTGTTACAATTTAAATATGATCACAGCTTTGTATCCCCCAGATGATGCAGGGAAGCGAAACACCCAATTCTTATTTTCAGGCAGACGTTTGGTTGTCTGACTCATCAGCTTAACGTTTAGCTGTGTATTGCAGTATTTTTGTTGTTCATCGATCCTCTGCTCCCCCATTGGCACTTTATTATAATTGTTCTCATTCATTGTATTCACCATTTGGTGATATATATAAAAAAATTATTCTTGTATTTCTATGTAGTTTTTGTTACTATTCAAGGTCCTTCTGCTTGCATTGTGCAAACTCAGCTTTTATTTCCAAGTATAAATGTTGTCCTTTGTGATTTTTATTACATTTCTCTAATAAAGAAAGCTTATATATATTTGGAAATTTGGATCTTCCAATATTTTTTTGCATCTTTCTTGGTGCTTTAGTTTTTAGTAGAGAAGAGATTTTCTATATAAAAAAAAAAAAGCTGTGGGCAAGCGTTACAGTCACACAGCATGAACAGCCCTGACGCCACACTCACCACAGCACTGACTACCTAGGAGAGTTATAAAGTCGTTTAATTTAAAAGTGTAACCACCGTTTACATTTTAATTTAGTAATAATGTAGAGCTAATGATTATAATAATTTTTCAAATATACTTTATTGGTGAAATCTGGAAGGAAACCATTCATAAACCTTCCACAAGATGTCCCCACTAGACTCTGTCTGAAGCTCATTCTCTGTGAGATCTGTCTTCACTTATCACACAGTCTGAATATGACCATATTACCATATAAGCGAGGGGGTGTGGCCTACACAGTGTCTCTGTCTAACGCGGCTTACAGCTGATCTGCATTGTCAGTCTACTTCATGCAAGCAAAGTATGAGCTCATCAAGCTGTAGGCACACAGCTCCTGGCTGTGTGATCTTACCTGACTTATCTTCATTCACATGGGCTCTCCTCCTCTTCAGTGCAATTAGCTGATAACATAGGGCATAGTTGAGTCTAATAATATCTCACAGGACCTGTGTGCACGGCTGTGAGTATGAGCTCACATTGTCCCTATATGAAACCTGGGACACTGATAAGCTGTGAACACCCCCACCTAGCATATGTCAGATTTAAAAGCAGCCTAGTGGGGACATCTTCTGGAAGGATTTTCTATCAGAAAGTATACAGTGCCTACAAGTAGTATTCAACCCCCTGCAGATTTAGCTGGTTTGATAAGATGCCAATAAGTTAGAGCCTTCAAACTGCAAACGAGAGTAGGATTTATTAACAGAAGCATAAATCTTACAAACCAAAAAGTTATGTTACTCAGTTGAATTTTTATAAATTTTAAACATAAAAGTGTGGGTCAATTATTATTCAACCCCTATGTTTAATATTTTGTGGAATAACCCGTGTTTGCAATTACAGCTAATAATCGTCTTTTATAAGACCTGATCCGGCCGGCACATGTCTCTGGAGTTATCTTGGCCCACTCCTCCATGCAGATCTTCTCCAAGTTATCTAGGTTCTTTGGGTGTCTCATGTGGACTTTAATCTTGAGCTCCTTCCACAAGTTTTCAATTGGGTTAAGGTCAGGAGACTGACTAGGCCACTCCAACACCTTGAATTTTTCCCCTCTTGAACCAGGCCTTGGATTTCTTGGCTGTGTGCTTTGGGTCGTTGTCTTGTTGGAAGATGAAATTACGACCCATCTTAAGATCCTTGATGGAGGAGCGGAGGTTCTTGGCCAAAATCTCCAGGTAGGCCGTGCTATCCATCTTCCCATGGATGCGGACCAGATGGCCAGGCCCCTTGGCTGAGAAACAGCCCCACAGCATGATGCTTCCACCACCATGCTTGACTGTAGGGATGGTATTCTTGGGGTCGTATGCAGTGCCATCCAGTCTCCAAACGTCACGTGTGTGGTTGGCACCAAAGATCTCGATCTTGGTCTCATCAGACCATAGAACCTTGAACCAGTCTGTCTCAGAGTCCTCCAAGTGATCATGAGCAAACTGTAGACGAGCCTTGACATGACGCTTTGAGAGTAAAGGTACCTTACGGGCTCGTCTGGAACGGAGACCATTGCGGTGGAGTACGTTACTTATGGTATTGACTGAAACCAATGTCCCCACTGCCATGAGATCTTCCCGGAGCTCCTTCCTTGTTGTCCTTGGGTTAGCCTTGACTCTTCGGACAACCCTGGCCTCGGCACGGGAGGAAACTTTCAAAGGCTGTCCAGGCCGTAGAAGGCTAACAGTAGTTTCATAAGCCTTCCACTCTCGGATGATGCTCCCAACAGTGGAGACAGGTAGGCCCAACTCCTTGGAAAGGGTTTTGTACCCCTTGCCAGCCTTGTGACCCTCCACGATCTTGTCTCTGATGGCCTTGGAATGCTCCTTTGTCTTTCCCATGTTGACCATGTATGAGTGCTGTTCACAAGTTTGGGGAGGGTCTTAAATAGTCAGAAAAGGCGGGCAAAAGAGATAATTAATGCACACATGTGAAGCTCATTGTTATTTGTGCCTGAACTACTTCTTAATAATTCAGGGGGACCAAACAGAATTCTGGTGGTTTGAGGGGTTGAATAATAAATGACCCTCTGAATTAACTTTTAACGCTTTTATAAAAAAAAATAAAAAAAAAAAAATTTTTGTGGCACTGCATTTCCCACTTCCAGGCTGATCTACAGTCCAAATGTCACAATGCCAAGTTAATTCCGCATGTGTCAACCAGCTAAATCTGCAGGGGGTTGAATACTACTTGTAGGCACTGTATTTGAAAGTTTCTTAGAATCACTTGATATCAAATACAAAGATTTGTCCGCTCACCTGTGTTCCTCTCTCTCAGCACAGATCTCAGTGGACTTCAGGCTGCTTCCATATGCATCAAATGATGGCCTAAAGACCATGATACACACCTTTTGAATTTTGCGTGCTAAAAAAATTGTTCTTAACCAATCTATAATAAACTGAGATTTTATGAAGGACTAGGAGTGCCAAGTTCCTTTACTCACTGGATGATTATTTGATGCATATTATAATCACTTGCTCCACATTATTACTAAGCAAAAATTTAAACAGCAGTTACACTTTAAGCAACTACACACACGAAAAAAATTCCAGACTTGCTTATTAGTGATGACCATTTAGTGACAATGAATGTGTCTTGTAGGTACAATAATATAGAGACGGCTGGAAGCTAAAAAAAAGGGTGACTACTTTACTTACAGATTATGTAACAGCCAAAACATACACAGAAAATACAAGAATTCTAGAAAAACTTACTACTAAGTAAAAGGTTGACTAAACTTGAAACATTTTGTATTAAGCTTTAAATTAAAAGCATCAGCAGATATGGTGAAATAACATCACACATCGAGCATGTGGGAAGTCCCCTCAGATCTTATACAGGTGGCAGGGGAACGACAAAAAACACTTATTAAAATCAAATAAAATGTTCAATCTTCAAAAGGGTCTAAAAAAAGGAAGAACTAAAACCGTACATCATAGGTACAGCAGGAAACAAATGTTTACAGCATTGTTTTTTTTCATACTACAGAGGTTTTAATATATTTTATGTATATTTTCTCCCAGACTGTATTAGTCCCTGAAATACAAGGAAACTCCAAGTAGAATTTGCATTTATGGACGTTCCTTCCTCTAAAGGTACCGTCACACGCCACCATATGGCTTCCATATCGCTGGCGATTTGATGTGAGCGCGCATGTTCCAGGCACTTTTTTCAGATTACTGTGGAGTTGTCACACGTAGCGATTTTGCGTGCGATCACCGGCGATCCTGCGTTCTGGAAATCGCCTGACCAAGACTGGAAGCGAACTTCCCTTCTCACATCACCACATCAGACACCACCACCACATCAGCGATGTGGGTGTAGAGTTTGGCCACGGCAAGGAGATAGGCGTGCCAGAGTGTGTTACAACGCGCCCCAACCACTCCGATTGGCCTACACAACTGTGTTACCACCAAGCCACCAATCGTTGAAGATGGGGCGCGGAAAACCGCACGCTCAGGCACGCCTACGGCATTGATTCCAGAATGTCTGAGCTCGCTTTCAACATCGCCATCACCCTGTCACACGCCACGAAGCGCTGAGATCACCTGGTGGATATCGCCTGATTTCACTGCAGTGCAGGGCGATCAGGCAACGCTCCACCAGCGATTTCTCGCCATAGAATCGCCCAGTCACACGCCACTACGCACATGCGATGTGGTTTCCTCATCGCCAAATTCGGGAATTGCCAGCCATCTCGCTGGAGATACGGCAGCGTGTGACGGTACCTTAAAGGTACCGTCACACAGGGACATATCGCCGGCGATGTTGCCGGGGATCGCGGGAGCGCGCATCCCTGACAACATCGCCGGTGAGATGTAACACTGAGCAACTTACCGGCGATGTCGCCGGCTAGTTGCCGCGGCTATCGCTCGCTGGGTTGCCCAGCAACCCAGCAAGCGATCACTCGCAATGTTGGATATAGGCGGAATCGCCCGCAACATTGCAGGTTGCCGCGTTACACAGGGCGATCAGGCAGGATCGCCTGAGCAACATCGCCAGGTTTCCCAACATTGTTGGGAAACCTGGCGATGTGACTCAGGCGATTCATCGCCTGATTATCGCCCTGTCACACGAGGCAATTCGCCGGCAATGTCGCCGCAACCTGGCCACGCCCCTCGGTTGCCGGCAACATCGCCGGCGATATGTCCCCGTGTGACGGTACCTTAAGAGTGTTTTCCCCTTGTATATCAATGCAAACATGAACAAACTTTATAATAAGATTATAGCAGTAATATAATGAATATGGAAGGGGGAGAGAAGTATGTATACCTTTAGGCTTCACTCTCACTTTTTTTCACTCATTTGGCTTATTAATAAACCAGCAAGACTTATGTTTTTCATTTTTTTTTTTGTGATGTACCAGGTGTTACAATGTCCTATTAAAGAACCCACACACACACAATACACCATAATACCGGTAATAGAATATTGGGTTCTCTATCCTGAACATGCTGCATTTTAAAATAAAAAATGCCACCGCCTACAAAAAATGTAACACTATACATTGCCTGTAAACATTTCATTAGTTAAATGCAACAACCGGCTAAATATAAACATGACTGCTGTTAAAATCATCGTGACTAACACCACAAAAAGGCTGGGTTTTTCTGAAAATGTTCTTTTGAGTATCCACCCTTATACAGGTGATGGTGGCTCGACTATCAGTCTACAAATTAGCAGATTATGGTTCAGTTTCCTGTTCCGCTCTGGAGCACATAGAGCAAGCACTAACAAATGGCTCACAGTAAAAGAACATTAATATAAAGATTATTATGCTGATGGAAGGTGCAGAGAAAATACTGTAATCCTATCTCAATGAAAGTGATAAGAGTGTAGCCATGTGGTGTGGAGATCAGCTCTAACTACAGATCCAGGACACAGAAGCTTGGTACAAAGTAACAGGACAATGGGTATCAAGAGGTGAGAATGGCGCTATAGGACAACAGATAATGGAAGCGGCTTTAATTGGGAACCTTAAAAATTATGTGATACACAGTGTAAGCGGGTTCTGAATCTCTGACACTCCTATTTTTGCTAACGGTGACAATACAGAAAGCAATGTCGATTATCTATAACCTGTATGAAGTGAGTGCGATCAATATGACTGCAGCTCCACAGAAGAGACGTAACTGAACCCTATGCTCCAAAATTAAAGCTGTTATTCTGGAAGTTAAGGGTCACATCACTTATGCAAAAAATAGGTAATATCCTCTAGATCAGACATCCCCCAACCTTTCTGATTCTGAGAGCCAATACAGCCCCCCACCCCCTCAAATTGGTGACACCCAGAGCCCCCATTACAGGTATAAATAACAGCCAGAGCTTTTACCTAGAAATCACACCAAGACAGTACACCAAATCCAGAGGTTCCTACCTTACCTCCATTTAGATCTGCACTTTCATGTAGGACTACTCACAAAAATCCCTAAAAGTCTCCATCTGGAGACCTATAAAACACAAAACAGAGGGGCGCAAATGAGAAGCACCTGAGACACTAAATTGGTCTGTGGTGGGTAGCAGTATCGCTCACCTTGGTGTGTTGTGCGCCTCCACACAACACCAGTTAACGCTCAGGGCTTTAGACCTCTGGATCCCGCCAGGCACCGTCGCTCCAGCGATTCTTTCCAGGAAGTCGACCCCACATGAACAAGGACCCGGAAACACGTCGCCGCAGGTCCTTTGTTAATGGTCTCAGTCGCCCAGCAATCACAGGTCCTTTCACTCGGTGAATGGCTCCGGGGTTAAAACTTAATCTTCCTTCCCACAGCAGCTCCTGCCAGCCTCCCAATAGGGATACCACAAATATAAACAAAATAAAAGGCGGTCTAATGGAGCGCTAAGACGGAGAGGATTACTAATCTTATATTAAAGCATCCAAACCTTTATTAAGATGTCCCCTATATGCCACAACATGCTTCGACAGTCTACAGCCGTCTTCCTCAGGTATATCGCCTGAGGAAGATGGCTGTAGACTGTTGAAATATGTTGTGGCAATAAGGGGACATGTTAATAAAGGTTTGGATGCTTTAATATAAGATTAGTAATCCTCTCCGTCTTAGCGCTCCCTTAGACCAGCCGTCTTCCTCAGGTGATATACCTGAGGAAGACGGCGGAGACTGTCGAAACATGTTGTTGCCTATAGGGGACATCTTAATAAAGGTTTGGATGCTTTAATATAAGATTAGTAATCCTCTCCGTCTTAGCGCTACCTTAGACCACCTTTTATTTTGTTTATATCCATCTGGAGACCTGACTTTCATAGTCATTTACTAAAACCTGGTGCTAATACGCCAGATAGTGGTGAGCCACAGGTTGGGAAGCTCTGCTCTAGATTAATGGGGTCCAAGCACTAGCACTAATCCTCAGAATAGGGCACTTTTATCCCTGTTAAGCACAAAGCTTGACCACTGCTCTACTTAATCCTCATGGGACGGCAGAATGCAGGGTACAGCTCTCTGGCAGTCCTGGAGAGAATGATTGGAGTTGTGGCTTAGCACACACACTGCCGCTCTAGTCTCATGGGAATAAATATAGGATGGGTGATAACTTCCTGTGGGAATGCCTTTCTAACAAGCTGTCCCAGTAATGCATGAAAGTGTCATGTGCCCAGACGCTCTGTTGTTTGCATTCACATGTGATGGAAATAATCATTTACTAACTCTGTCACAGGTTTATCTCGAGCTGCAGCAAAATGTTATTGTGTATTTACTCTGCATTTTACTCTAGGTAAAAGGTGAAACCACAGGGAAAATCCACAGAATTGATATTGTGTCGATTTAGCATGTGGTTGACATTTGCAAAAGGAAATCTGTCAGTAGATTTTGCTATTTAATCTAAGAGCAGCATAAGGGTATGTGCACACAGGGTGTTTTTGCTGCGGTTTCCGCATGCAGAAAACCATTGGTTTTATGGTAATTATGCAATTTGTTCCTGCGGTTTTCATTCCCAGCAAAACCAATGTGTTTCACAGAAACACTGTGCACACACATTGGTTTTGCAAGTGTCAAGAACTATCAAATACCTGCGTTTTTGATGCGGATGGGAAAGAATTGACATGCTCTATTTTCCTGCGTTTTTGGTGCAGTCAATGGAAAAAACGTAGGAAAAATTCAGCATCAAAAACGCAGGAAAAACGCGCAAAAAACGCAGACAAGATCATAGCATTTCTCCTGTCAAGGACTCTAGGATCCTCAGGTTTTCCTGCGTTCAGGACTGCTCAAAAAACGTCCTGTGGGCACATACCCTAATATTGCCAATTCCAGGGACGTGTCACTTGCTCAGGAGTATGCTGCAGTGTCAATGCAATCAGTGTTTTATCAGCAGGAGATCAATCACTAGAGGACTAGGTGTCACCTGAAATCCAGTCCAACTAATCTGTGTAACCCCACCCCAAACACTGATTGTCAGCATGCTCACAATGCTCAGTGTACACAGTAAGCTGCCAATTAGTAGTGTGTAGGCGGGTACACAAAGCTCAGCATTCTGGCACTGCTAGATCTATAGCTAAGAAACTACACAAAGCAGTCCAGTAAGTGACACGTCACCTGGAATCAGGCTCTCTTCCCCTACATCATGCTGCTCTCAGATTCCATACCAAACACATGCTGACATTCTATTTAAAGCCTGATCTACTTTGTTGCTACAGTAATAAACTGATGATCATAGTCTTCAATGTATTAGGTCACCATTTATATTAAGAGCACGAAAAGTGCTAATGTTCGACCCCTGTGAAAGGTTGCACTTGCATATTCTGTATCAATTAAGAGCTGCACATTGTATATCAGCATCCTATAGCGAACCCCAAGGATTATTTCAGAACACCCAAATATGACGTTAAAAACATTGACACGAGACAGGGCCCTGCAAATAAGTCAGTCCGTGCTTCTACTGACTGAGCACAGGGTTCTGCAGAAGTAAAGTCTAAGCACAGCCTGCACTTTGGTAGCTGCTTGAGCTACTGGAACGGCTGCTCTGGTAACATTATCATTCACACACGTGTGGGTGCATGCGTAGAGGATTACACGCCTATTATGCCGAACTCCTAAATCTCTCAGCATTAGGGTCTCATTTCAGCCTTGCTAACAGCAGGATCTCCAGTGTGTGCAAGTGAAACAAAATGAGCCCGCAGTAGTGGAATTCCTCACCGGTGCCACACACCAACATATGTTTCCACCATGTGGTGCCAGCGCCTATGCCTAATGCTGGCAATAATACCTTGGATCCTAAACACATTGCATTAATCATGCCTGAACCACTAGCACATAGTGGATGGTGGCTTCTGATAGTTATTCTTCTCTAGGTCACCCTTACATTAAATATTAAAAAATATATAGAAATTACGATTGATTTTACACAAGTATGTAATGAACTAATTAAAATCTGTTTTTATATCTTCTGACTAGGGAGTGATAAATTTGGAGGCTATAAATATGTAATTCATGCATACATTTCATTTCGGATAGTTGGTACACTGCCACCTTTCAGTCATTTGGGGAACTACAGCACCATTTAGAAGGGTCTGAAAACCCTAGTCTAACTATATAAAAGTGTATATACTATAAGCATTCAGTGCTGCATTTAGATTGATATCCTTTGGGAAGGGGGGGGGGGCTGACAGGTCCTCTTTAACCCCTTCACCCCCGGGCCTATTTTGACCTTAATGACCAGGCCATTTTTGTCAATTCTGACCAGTGTCCCTTTATGAGGTAATATCTCTGGAACGCTTCAACCGATCCTAGCGATTCTGAGATTGTTTTTTCGTGACATATTGGGCTTCATGTTAGTATTAAATTTAGGTTGATAATTTTTGCGATTATTGGTGAAAAAATTAAAAATTTAGAGAGTTATGTGCCACAAAATAGTTAATAAATAACATTTCCCACATGTCTACTTTACATCAGCACAATTTTGGGAAAAAAAAAATTTTTGTTCGGACGTTATAAGGGTTCAAAGTTCATCAGCAATTTTTAATTTTTCCAGCAAAATTTACAAAACCATTTTTTTTTGTGACCACATCACATGTGAAGTCCTTTGAGGGGTGTGCATGACAGAAAACACCCAAAAGTGACACCATTCCAAAAACTGCACCCCTCAAGCTACTCAAAACTACATTCAAGAAGATTATTAACCCTTCAGGTGCTTCACGGGAACTAAAGCAAAGTGGAAGGAAAAAATGGTCATTTTAATTTTTCCAACAAAAATGTTCTTTTAGCCTCAATTCTTTCATTTTCACATGGGCAACAGGATAAAATGGATCAATTTTGGGCAATTTCTCCTGAGTACATCGATATCTCATATGAGGTCATAAACCACTGTTTGGGCACACGGCAGGGCTCAGAAGGGAGGGAGCGCAATTTGACTTTTGGAGCTAATTTTCCGTTCAAAAAGTCAAATGGCGCTCCTTCCCTTCTGAGCCCTGCTGTGTGCCCAAACAGTGGTTTATGACCACATATGAGGTATCGGTGTACTCAGGAGAAATTGCCCAACAATTTTTAGCATCCATTTTATCCTGTTCCCCATGTGAAAATGAAAAAGTTTAGGCTAAAAGAAAATTTTTGTAGAAAAAAAAAGTACTTTTTCATTTTTACGGATGAATTTGTGAAGCACCTGGGGGTTCAAAATGCTCACCACCCATCTAGATAAATTCCCTGGGGGGTCTAGTTTCCAAAATGGGGTCACTTGTGGGGGAGCTCCAATGTGTAGGCACACAGGGGCTCTCCATACGCGACATGGTGTCCGCTAACAATTTGACTGAAAAATTAGCTCCAATTGTTTAGCGGACACCATGTCGCGTTTGGAGAGCCCCTGTGTGCCTAAACATTGTAGCTCCCCCACAAGTGACCCCATTTTGGAAACTAGACCCCCAGGGAACTTAGCTAGATGGGTGGTGAGCATTTTGAACACCCCGGTGCTTCACAAAATAATCTGTAAAAATAAAAAAATAATTTTTTTGTGGAAAAAAAGTACTTATTCAATTTTACAGATGAATTTGCGAAGCACCTGGGGGTTCAAAATGTTCACAACCAATCTAGATACGTTCCCTGGGAGGTCTAGTTTCCAAAATGGGGTCACTTGTGGGGGAGCTCCAATGTTTAGGCACACAGGGGCTCTCCATACGCGACATGGTGTCCGCTAACTATTGGAATTGTTAGCGGACACCATGTCGCGTATGGAGAGCCCATGTGTACCTAAACATTGGAGCTACCCCACAAGTGACCTCATTTTGGAAACTAGACCCCCCAAGGAATGTATCTAGATGCATAGTGAGCACTTTGAACCCCCAGGTGCTTCACAAATTGATCCATAAGAAGGAAAAAGTACATTTGTTTTCACACAAATTTTCTTTTTTCATTTTTACGGATCAATTTGTGAAGCACCTGGGGGTTCAAAGTGCTCACTATGCATCTAGATATGTTCCTTGGGGGGTCTAGTTTCCAAAATGGGGTCACTTGTAGGGGAGCTCCAATGTTTAGGCACACAGGGGCTCTCCATACGCGACATGGTGTCCGCTAACTATTGGAATCATTAGCGGACACTATGTCGTGTATGGAGAGCCCCTGTGTGCCCAAACATTGGAGCTCCCCCACAAATGACCCCATTTTGGAAACTAGACCCCCCCAAGGAATGCATCTAGATGCATAGTGAGCACTTTGATCCCCCAGGTGCTTCACAAATTGATCCGTAAGAAGGAAAAAGTACATTTGTTTTCACACAAATTTTCTTTTTTCATTTTTACGGATCAATTTGTGAAGCACCTGGGGTTCAAAGTGTTCACTATGCATCTACATGCAGCGAAGCCCATTTTTTTTTTCTAGGACTAATTTTAGAAAAAAAATGGCGTAGGGCTCCGGCATATTTTTGGTCCAGCCAGGTACAACTTGGCAGCTACGGATTGCCACCAACCCCCAGCTGCCTTGTTGTACCTGGCTGGCCACCAAAAATACAGCAAAGCCCTTTTTTTTCTTCTAGAACTAATTTTAGAAAAAAAATGACATGGGGCTCCGCCATATTTTTGGTCCAGCCAGGTACAACTAGGCAGCTGGGGGCTGGAATCCGCAGCATGGAGAGGCCCAAGCGTTCTGGGCCCCCCATGCTGCGAATTGCAGCCCGCAGCCGCCCCAGAAAATGGCGCATTCATTGAAGCGCCATTTTCTGGCGCTGTACCCAGACTCTTCCAGTTGCCCTGGTGCCGGTGGCAAACTGGGTAATAAAGGGGTTAATGCCAGCTTTTTATTGGCAGCTGGCACTAAGCCCGAGATTCATAATATAGGGCCAATGTTAGACCCACCATTAGGAATCTCTGGTAAATAGTCAGAGAATACACACAGAGAAAAATCTTTTTATTTGAAAAAAAAACACAAACAAAATTCGGACTCCATCTTTATTATAAAGATCCGACGTAGTCCACAACGAAGGTCCCACGATGCTCAATCGCCTATGACGTAGTCCACAACGAAGGTCCCACGACGCACGATCGCCTCCGACGTAGTCCACAACGAAGGTCCCACGACGCTCGATCGCCTCCGGTCAATCCAGAGACTGCAGCAAGGGATGAAGTGTCCTCTTCTTACAGTCTCTGGGGTCAGAGTTATGGTGCACTGTATGACAATGACCTGTCATACAGTGCACCATGACTATGATCCCAGAGACTACAACAAGAGGACACTTGATCCCTTGTTGCACCCATCCATCCACCTATGCACCCATAATCCACGCACGCACACGTCTACGCACGCACACGTCTACGCACACTCACGTCTACGCACACTCACGTCTACGCACACTCACGTCTACGCACACTCACGTCTACGCACACTCACGTCTACGCACACTCACGTCTACGCACACTCACGTCTACGCACACTCACGTCCACGCATGCACCCCCTATCCATTCACCCACCATCAATTCATTCATACATACATGCATACACACACATACATACAAACATACACATACATACATAGATACATACATACATATACATACATAGATACATACACATACATAGATACATACACATACATAGATACATACACATACATACATAGATACATACACACACATGCATACATACACACATACATACACACACATACATACACACACATGCATACATACATGCATACATACATGCATACATACACATACATGCATACATACACATACATGCATACACACACATACATACATACTTACCTCCCTCGTTCCACCGATGAGCAGGAGGAGGCCGGGAGAGGAGGCGGGGCCACAGACCGACGGGCCGGGCAGAGGAGGCGGAGCTGCAGCGGCGGCGGCGGCAGCAGCGGCGGGTGCACCGAAGCGTGCAGCCCGCCGCAGGAGGTGAGGGGGGGGCCAGGCACAGGGCCCGGAGGTGGGGGCAGCCTGGGGGGAGCACCAGCGCAGGGGAGCAGGCAGTGTTGCCGGCAGGCGCACGCGGGTGCAGCCCGCCGGCAGATACATTATAATAGAGGGGGGCGGGCGGTTGGGGGGGACGGCGGGGGGGCCCTGGACAGTCCTGGAGCTGGAGGGGGGTGAGGAGGGGTGGGCACTTGCCGATCCGCCCCTCCAGATCTGATTGGAGAGCTCCAATCAGATCTGGAGGGGCGAATCCCTATGATTCCCTCCGATCGGCAGTTTCACTTTTAAACTGCCGATCGGAGGGGTCCTGGGCACGAGGGGGTTAATCCACCCCCTGTGGGGTCATCTACAGGTTGTCACAGTGCAGCAGCATCTGTGACACCTGAGTGACCCGGCTCACAGGGGGTGCAGGAGCTCAAATCTGCCAGGACGTTGTGCAACATCCTGTGTCGGGAACGGGCAGAAACACAGGACGTTGCACAACGTCCTATGTCGGGAAGGGGTTAAAAAGAGAAAAACAAAAAAACAAAATGTACCATAGCTAATAAGTCAAATGCCAAAGCCTAGTCAGTGAGTCGAGCCCTGTGATCGGTGGCTCCGCTGTAGGCGGCCCACTCAGATCACGGTGCTCCATTTTCACTGTGTGTCCTGCTCCCCCTTGGCTTCTCATAAATGGCCAATATGAGCCGTTGTGTACGTCTGTGCTCACAATCCTACAATTCTATATGTAAGTGAAGCCCGCTTTTCCATACAATTAGGCTATATTCCCGCAAAGAACTTTTGCTGGGTATTTGGTGTTGTAGAATCTCTCCACCATTTCTACACCTAGTATGTAAATTAAGTTACTTGCATTTGTTCGCATGATTTTTTAAACGCGTTTCTGACACAGCAGGTTTTGTTTCTGGTGTAGAAGAAAAGGTATCGCAACTACATTACCTTGTTTCTCCCATTGAGAGCAATCAACATTGTCTCTGGTGTGTCGTGCTTTAAATAAAGCTGCTTTGTTCTTTAATCCCTTCACCGGCGATTTTTGGTTTTCGTTTTTTGGCCCCTGATTCCAAGAGCCATAACTTTTTTAATTTTCCGTCAATAAGGATATATGAGAGCTTGTTTTTTGCAGCACGAGTTGTAGCTTCAGATGCAATCATTTATTTTACCATATAGTGTACAGGAAAATGGGAAAAAAAATTCCAAGTTCAGTGAAATTGCAAAAAAAAAAAAAAATGCAATTACACGTTTGTTTTTGTTTTTTTTTATTCGCGATGTTCACTATATGGTAAAATGGACATGACTGTGATGCCTCGGGTCGGTACGAGTTCGTAGATACCAAACATGTATACTTTTACTGGTATAAGTGGTGAAAAAAAATTCAGACATTTGACAAGAAAAAAAAAAATAATTGCACTTGTTGCGCCATGTTCTATGACCCGTAGTGTTTCTCATTTTTCGGGATCTGAGGCTGTGTGATGGCTTATTTTTGTGGCTTGAGCGGACACTTCTAATGATACCAATTTTGGGTGGATGCACTGTTTTGATCACCAATTATTGCATTTTACAGCAATATTGCGGCAACCAAAAACAAACGTAATTTTGTCATTTTGACCTTTTTTCCCATTACGCAGTTTACAGCTCTCATGAATTCATTATATATATTGATAGATCAGGCGTTTCTGAATGCGGTGATACCAAATACCGTATGTGGTTTTTTTGTTTTTTTTTTTCAAACACATTTATTTTGAATGGGGGAGAAGGGGGCGATTTGAACTTCTGTGAGTTTTTTTAAATATTTTTTAAAACTTTATTTTTTAATTGATTCTTGATCTTACACAGCCCCATAGGGCGCCACACTGCTGCAGGGCCCGATCCCTTGTGCCATGTCACGATTAGCTGCAGCACATCAGGACATGGCACTTGGTTTCACTTTCAGTGGTTGCCAGTGCATGCCAACCACTGACAGGAAGCAATCCCTGATAGCTTCCGGGTTCACACCAGGACACAGGGCTATCATGTGAGTACCGAAGATCCCACGATTTTATCGTGGGATCTCTGATGCAGGCGGGGAACGGCGCGATCTTAGCCGCGGCGGCTTTGGATCCCACTGTCAATGAATGACAGCGGGATTGAAATGGTTAACAGCACCGATCGGATCGCGGATCCGATTGGTGCTGGAAGCTCGACATCTCAGCTGATGAGATGAGCTGAGATGTTGGGTGTTTGATGTTAGCGCTGCACCAGAGATCACATCAAACACCGGGACCCGACCCATGACGTACCATTACGTCAAGGGTCGGGAAGGGGTTAATACCTCCTGGTATTTGGCTTTAACAAAACTTTACTAAAGTGAACCTGTCAGCTTGTTTATGCCCCCTTAACCTCCCCCCCCAGTTATCACTATCTGTCCCTGCAGCTTCATAGTCCTATTCTAATCATCCCTGTCTGAGCTCAGTGTAATATTAAAAGGTAAGAAAAAGCACGTATACACTTACAATCACTTATATAAATGAAGCAGTTAAACTACACCTTGGAGGATGTAGTCTGGCAGGTTAATAGTTAACATTTCAGCCGAATTTCAGAAGATGCTGCAGTACCTGTGTGATGTCACAACCATGTGACTACAATAGGGGAAGTTAAGTCTTCATAGGACAGAATGATATGGCTTGCTTAGCTCCACCGACTATAGTCACATGATCGGGACATCACACAGGACCTTTTATACAGATAAGGCTGCTTTCACATCAACGTTTTGCTGATGTTTGTGGCAATCCTGCAGATGGCACCGGATCAGCCGCTTAATTGCCCGACTTGCGGCCTGGATCCGGCAAGCCCCGTGCATTCTCTATGGAACTTGCAGTTGGGTGCGGCAAGTGCGGTTCTGCCGGATCCGGCGTCGAAAAAGAGCGCCAGCGGCATTTTTTTTTCTTGACACCGTAAGTGCCGGATCTGTCAGATGCGGCAGAACCGCACTTGCCGCACCCGACTGCAAGCCCATAGACAATGCATGGGGCTTGCCGGATCCAGGTCGCAAGTCGGCTGATCCAGCGCCATCTGCCAGATCAGCTGCAGACCTTAGCAAAATGCTGATGTGAAAGCAGCCTAAGTTGAAAATTAATTAACTATTAACCTGCCAGGAAGACTACATCCTCCAAGGTGTAGTCACTGCCTCATTTACATAAAAAAAAATGTAACTGTATAAATGCTTCTTTTCACCGTTACCATTACACTATTAGGTCAGAAGGGGATGGTTAGAATAGTATTATGAAGCCGCAGGTACAGACAGTGACAGCTGGGGAGCATAAATGGCCTGTCAGGTTCCCTTTAATGTGTTCATGTGCGGATGGCATGAGTTTTTGATGCATTATTTTCTGCAGAAACGCACTAAAAAACCATGTGCAGTTTTGTATCTGCAGATTTTCTGCATCTAATGCACATCTAAGGGGAAAATCTGCACAGAAAACTCAGCGTACTTGCAGAAGAAAATGACATGTTGCAGATTTGAAACACACACTACAGGTCAGATTATTCTGCGTAAAAAGAAGCCCAGTGGGCAAGAGATTTCTATGAATCCTATCCACTTTGGTGGAACTGCAAGATACTATTTTTGACACTCATCGTGGATACACAACCTTAAAAAATTAGATAATATATGTTGACACACAGTGCACTCACACAAAGGAAACCAGCCCTCTTATGTCTTCTGTTAGATATAAAAGAGTATACAGCCACATGATCTGTACATATCAGAAGTTTTCTGAGAACATTTGAAATGTGAGAAGAAAACCACATCAAACTAATCTGTGCCATGAGCTACTGGAGAGCATGAAGGTAACGGTCCGCTAAAGCTCACATCTTCATTACAGGCGGCATGAACGTGTTTGTCTCTCCTGGAGTGAAGGTCGTGTTAAAAAAAATTATACTCACTAACCCATCGTAATGGGATTAGCGTATATCTATTAGAAAAAAAAAGTGAATCTAGCTCTTGGCTATGAGACTTTTTTTGTCAGATGCATTATTCGTCTTCTGTTGACGTTCCATTCAAAATCGCCCATCTTGCCCTGTGCTGGCTCAAAAAGAACATGAGGTCAGTGGGGTGAGGTCACATTTGGGGGTCGTGCTGAGCCACAATCGTACTGAGCATGTGCCCGCTGGCTGCTCTGATACAAGAGGAGCACAAAAGTAGCTTAGACCCATGAACCCCGGTGATGACGTCCCACCTGAGCCAGCACCAGGCAAAGTGAGTGATTCAACGTCAAAGGAAGAATGAATCTGAGCGAAGGAAGTCATGTGACCAAGAGCAATATCAAACGAATAGTACATTTTTTTTCCCCCTCAAATAATGGAAATTTAGAAAACGCTTAGTCAAATTGGGATATTAGAGAACACTTTTAGTTCAGACAACCCCTTTAGTTATGGCTGGGGTCTACAATGACCTTTTATGCGACCCCTAGACAGATGTTTAGGGTTCGCGGTGCCCGGGTAGCAGCCGTGTTTTCCTGGCTGCCGGCCATTTAATCCACAAGTGCACGCATAGCTGAAGGATTACACCTTCACACTGGCTGTAAGAACCTACTTTGTGGGCGGGACTGACGCAGAGAAGCAGCTGATGCTATTTTATGCCCCCCAGTGATGTCTGTGCCCCCAATTCTGTGTAGAACCCCTAGTACTCTATGACCCCTAGTGATGCCTATGACCCCCAGTACTCCAGTACTATTTGCCCCCCCAGTGATGCTTGTGCCCCCCATTACTGTATGCCCCCAGTGATGCCTGTGCCCCCAGCAGTCTCAGTGTCTCCTATGTGATGTATACACATCAGTCTTAGCATCTCCTATGTGATGTATATACATCAGTCCCAGCATCTCCTACGTGATTTGATTTACAAAACTTATCACAAAGAGTTGACTGCGCTCCAGATCAACGCAAACCTAGAAAAGTGAAATATCCCCTAATATCACAGCCGCACTAAAGAGAAGTAGCTTCAGCCGCCACATTAAGGACGAGTTAATTGAACAAATATAGCAGGGTAATTTTCAAGGTGATAATTTTGTGCAGCCCCCGAATGATGGTAGAAATTTCCAAGTGGCCCCCAGCAGAAAAAAAGGTTCCCTATCCCTGAGTTAAGGCACGTATCATTTCCAAATTTTGTTGAAGGTTCATAAAGCTACAAAAGCTAATGTCTTCAAAGATCAAATCTTTAAAGATAAATATTAATTTTTATGCATTTTCGGTTTTGAGCCATAATATATATTTACAAACAGTTTTTTCCATACCTTTAATCTGAGAATTGTTCACAGCAAACATATTAATAGCCATAAGCTGCAACATCCTGGTGCTGCCAATAGGAGATGGGCTGTGCTGCAGAAGGGCTTTAAATTCCTTAAGAAGCTTTTCTGCTACCACATGGAAAGTTTCCATCCTGCAGAAAAAATAAAGAACAGTATATAAAAAAAAAAAAAAGCATTAGGCTGTGGAAACGTACCAAACATGGCCATCTGTAAAAGTGCCACAGGTCCCACTGCTTTCCCCGACTTCTGAAATCCAAATCCCCCAACTAATTGGGGTTAGCAATATTGCTGCACCAGTGTCAGAGTACAATCTGTGACTGCTGAATGAAGTCATTGTGGGATATTTACAAAGAATATGCACAATTCAGAAATTAATGTATGGAATTTATAAAAAGCATGAAAATGAAGGAAAGACTTACCCTATTTTTTGGACTAAAAGACACTTTTTACTACCCCACAAATTTTGGAGGGAAGGGGAAGTCTTATAGTTTGAATGTACCTGGCTGTGAGTGGGTGGTGGCGGCGGCGGCACGGGTTACAGAAGGCATGAGAGAGTCATAGGGCGCAGAAGCGGCACTGGGGCAAATACGTGTGCCCGCTTTTAAAGTAAAGAATATTAACTGCTCCCCATGCCCATAATCTCCCACCCACCTCTCTGTACAGAAGTCAGCGCTAAGAAGTCGGCAGGATTATGGGCATGGGTCAACAGTGATGATGGATTGACTCTGCACAATAAAATGGCATCGGGCGACACATACGCAGATCGCGATCTATGGCGCCATTTTATTGAAGACAGTCTGTAGAATCCTTAGGTCTCTACCAAAAATGGTGCTGGCGGCATCGCAAGTCACATCTTACAGTCTATGTGATCGCTCATGCACTGCTTCTGGTGCCATCTCGGTAGAGACCCAAGGATTCTACACACTGTATGAATATAATGATGGCAGAGATTGCGGTCTGCGAATGCGCTGCTCCGGCTCCATTTTATTAAAGACAGTCCGACTGCAGAAGCACAAGCATATTCACTGCTCCAAAGTCCATAATCCTGGCTGGAGCAGCAAATATCCAGGCAGCTGACTTCGCTTACATGCTAAAGTTAGTTGCAGACATCGGAGGAGGACACCTCACATCGAGGGAGAGTCGGAAGGTGAGCATAATCATTTATTTTTTTGGCTGCTACATTATGGGAGCCATGTATACCAGGATGGGGATTATACAGCTCTGACAAATTAAGAGACCACTGCACAGTTTTCTAAAAATCCCCATCTCTCCATGTCTGACAGCCATTCCATTCCAGTGTCCGTTGAATTCCCACCAAAGCACACCTCATTCTACATAATGTGATTCTGATTAGGCGATCACCTGAACTAAATCTTATTTAATGAGGGAAAGTATAAAAAAACACTGCTGTGGTCTTAACAATCTTCTTGCAGTAGGACAAGCTGGATGGCAAAACAAGTGCTAGGAATAGCCCAAAAGTAATTTGAATGAAAAAAATAACTCTTAACCATGCCGAAGGAGTTGAAAAGAAAAGTCTTGAGTGAGGAAAGAGAAGGGCTCAATTCAGGCTTTACTGGCAGAGGGATACAGTGAGCCTCCATCCTTAAAATTTCGAAGACAGCAGTCCATTACAACAAGGTCAAGCAGCTAACAATGGGGAAAACAAAGCTACAGACCGGCAAAGAGTGAAAGTGACTTTCCACTGACCGGGATGACAGTCATGTTATACGAAAGTCACACAGAAACCGCAGGATAACATCAAGTGACCTACAAAAGGAATGGCAATTGGCAGCCGGGATAAAGTGCACGGCAAGAACAGTTTGTAACAGGCTCTTAGAGGCAGGGCTCAAGTCATGTAAAGCTAGAAAAAAAGCCTTTAATCAATGAGAAGCAAAGGACAGCCAGGCTGAAGTTTTCAAAAAACCATAAGAATTCGACCATAGAAGACTGGAATAAGGTAATCTTCTCTGATGAGTCTCATTTTCAGCTTTGCCCAACACCTGGTTGTCTAATGGTTAGATGGAGACCTGGAGAGGCGTACAAGCCACAGTGTCTTGCACCAACTGTGAAATTTGGTGAAGGATTGGTGATTATCTGGGGATGCTTCAGCAAGGCTGGAATTGGGCAGGTTAATCTTTGCGAAGGACGTATGAATCAAGCCGCATACAAGGTTATCCTTGAAAAGACTTGCTTCCTTCTGCTCAGGCAATGTTCCCCAATTTTGAGGACTGTTTTTTTCAGCAGTACAATGCCTCATGCCACACAGCTAGGTGAATCCATGTGTCACTAAAGGAGCACCACATCAAGACCCTGTCATGGCCAGCCCAATCTCCAGACCTGAACCTCATTGAAAACCTCCGGAATGTAATCAAGAGGAAGATGGTTAGTCACAAGCCATCAAACAAAGAACTGCTTACATTTTTGTGCCAGGAGTGGCATAAGGTCTCCCAAAAGCAATGTGAAAGACTGGTGGAAAGCATGCCAAGACGTATGAAAGCTGTGATTAAAAGTTATGGTTATTCCACCAAATATTGATTTCTAAACTCTTCCTAAGTTAAAACATTAGTATTGTTGTTTCTAAATGAATATGAACTTATTTTCTTTGCATTATTTGAGGACCGAAAGCACTGTTCTGTTTTATTATTTTGATGATCATTTGCTGCAAATAAATACAACATTTTTAGCTTTGAATTTCGGAGACATGTCAGTAGTTTATAGAATAAACCAACAATGTACATTTTACTCAAATATATACCTATAAAGAGAAAAATCTGTCAAACTGAATTTTGCAGTGGTCTCTTAATTTTCGCCAGAGCTGTATATATTAGGATGGGACAAGGATGGAGGACAACTATCTTGAGGGGGGCTCAAAATACAGGACATTAGTACAGAACCCCCTGCTTTAAATTATATTTTTCTATTTTCCTCCTCTAAAACCTGGCTGTGTTTTATGGTCTGAAATATACAGTAATATCTACCATATATTGATTTTAGTACAATATATTCTAAGTGGCAAACATAAAACATTTCTACTTCAAGGTACTTTTAAAAATATCCTCTATCAATTATGAAAGCATAAAAAAAAAAAAAGTATGCTGATCATTTAGGTTAAAAAAAAGTGTCAGACATACCAATATGTACAATTACAGGGGTTGTAGCAAGTTTGCATGTTGTCACCTATCAGTACTATTGACAATATTGATAACTTATACCTAGAATAGGTAATCATTATTGGATGGGTGGTCGACCCACATCCAGCACCCTCCATGATCAGCTGTTAATAGCTCTCGCAAAGGCTCAATGGAAACACCACCCATCATTGTGCATTGGTCACTGTCAAACACTGCAAAAATCTGCACTTATTCATATCACAGAAACAGAAGGGAAAAAAATCAAGTTATAGCCAAAGATTATAATAAATGTTTTTAAAGGGAATCTGTCAGCAGGTAAAGACAGAGAACCTGATTGCAGTGATGTGTCACTTACTAGGTTGTATGTTGTTGTTTCATTAAAATCAGTGTTTTTTTCTGTAGATTATCACTACAGAACTTGGTGTCTTGTGGCTATTAATCAACTGCTCTGTGTAGCCCTGTACACACCACTGATCAGCAGTTTTCTGCTAATGTACAGTAAAATCTGTCAATCAGTGGTGTGGGTGGGGTTATAGAGGGCTCAGCAATCAGAGAACTGCTAGATCTACTGCATAGTAAATAGTGATTTTATCAAAATAACAGCAAACAATCCCTATTATTGGATTCAACCCCTATCATTTTGCTCCCAGATTACATAGTAAAAATCTGGTGACAGATTCCCTTTAAAAGGGGAACTTCAGGGAGATAAAACATTTTTGTACTGTCCCTGCCCTCACACACTATAAATGTGAGCTGTCCACTGCTGTTCTAGGATCTTTAGATTGCTTATAAATCAATAAAGTATTATCTCGGCCTACCTGCCAGCCCCCTGATATACTTGTTTCTATCTAGTGTTTCTATCATGTAGGGAGACGGTGGCCACGTCTTCACCACATCTGCCCTGTTGCGCCGCAGCATGGAGCTTACACTTCTGTGACGTAACTTCTGAAACAGGAGGGGTGAGAGCGGAGGAGCAGATACTATTTTATGGATTTAAAAGTGATCTATAGATCCCAGAACTGCAGTGGACAGCTCTGCTTCATAATGTGTGACGGCAGGGACAGTACAAAGAGGTTTATCTCCCAGAGTACCCCTTTAATATTTGGCTACTGGTCTTTCAGATGGTTCCCTACATCTAAGCTGGGCTCATATGTTACTAGTGTCTGGCCAGTTTCTTTATTCCTGTTGACAAACTTATGTACTTTGAGCACATATGCTGATAAAGGAGTAGAATAATGTTGCTTGGAACATTCTTTTTTCTGTTCATCCAGCCCAGTGTCAAAACATATCAATCATTAGGGGTTAAACAGTGCAAACAGAAATGTTGTCAATGAACCACAATGGCATCTCATGTATCTATTAATATGCTGTGTTTTGGTTTATGATGGGTAATGCAGTTTGAAGAGGTTTAAACTTATAGAATTATAAGCAACAGCGGCCTGACTGTCAGGTTCCTTTTCTAATACGATCTAATCCACTTTTTTTTGCAGATAAACCAGTATGCACTAATGGGGGAAAACTTAAGTTTCTTGCATAGATACAGCAACTTGTAAAAAAAATAGTGAGCAAAGCAGACACATGCTGAGGGCATACATTTATATTATATACCCCTTTAAAAGTCCAAGGTAGATGTCATGCAAGGTATTAAAGGAATCATAAAAGGCAACTGAATATTAGGGCATCACATGTTTTGTTTTAATGTCTATTTAAAGGGAACCTGTCAGATAGTGATAGTTTGGGGGGGCATAAACAATCTGTACCTGCAGAATCATCGTAGTTTCGTAAGCATCCCTGTCTGAGCTGATAGTGTTGTGTTACAGTTGAAAAAAAGCATTTATAAACCTAAGGCTACGTTACACACACAGATATATTGGTCACAGATCTCTGGTTGCAGTGAAATCATGGACATATTGTTCCATTGTACATAGCCACAAAATGGAGCAATGTGTCCATGATTTCACTGCAACCAGAGATCTCTGACCAATATATCTGTGTGTGTAAGGTGGCCTTTAGTCTGATAGGGTGTTCTTTTGGTGTCACTGGCTGCCTTCGTAACCTAATTTCCAGGTGCTGTTTTATTCTCTATCCCCCACCCTGCCTGCATCTATTTCCAGCCCTGCGCATTGTGGTTGACTATTGGGGGTACTAGCCAGCTTCAGAGTGCACATGATCTGGAACCATCAAGCGCGCACCATGTAACATGCAAGGGTCATAAATAAAGAAAAAAAACAAAACAAGTTTTCAGCTAGCGCTGTGAGCAGAGGTGATGCTATAAAGGTCACATGAGATCAGCTACAGCTCTGAACTCAGGTGACCTTTACACCTTTACCAGATCACCTGGCTCACAGCACAAACTGGAAACCATTCAGTTTTCAGCCCTGCCATGAGACGTTGTTGGAGAGGATTGTGGAGGGCCATGTGGGAGTAATAAAGATGGAGCTGAGATATAAGTTTGTGCTTTTTCTTCTAATAAAATAATTTTTCTTTATGTGTTATGTATTATTTAACATACACTTAGAGGTTCCCAATAGCCAGGTCTAACTTTGTCATGACATTAGGAACCTTGAGTTCAGTGCCAGGTGGCAATATTCAGCTGACATTCACCCATTTATTGCCCAGTTTGCCACCAGCACCAGGGCAACTGGAAGAGTCGGGTACAGCGCCAGAAAATGGCGTTTCTATGAATGCGTAATTTTCTGGGGTGACTACGATTGGCAGTGGGTGGGGGGGGGAATGGGGGGACAGAAAGCTTGGGGCTCCCCACGCTGAAGATTCCAGCCCCAGCCACCTAGTTGTACCAGGCTGAAAACAAAAAATACGGCGAGGCCCCACATTTTAAGCATTAAAAGTTATGAAGGGCTTCCCTATATTTTTTTGTTTCCAGCCTGGTACAACTAGGCAGCAGGAGGTAGAAGGCAGCACGTACCCATTTGCTGTATCTGGATGGAAACCAAAAATACAGCGAAGACCCATGTCTTCAAATTTTTTTCAAAGGAATAATAAAAAAAAATGTATTTTTGATTACAAGACAGGTAAAACTAGGCAGCTTCCCCAAAAAATGGCATATTCATAGAAGTGCCATTTTCTGACTATTCCAGTTGCCCTGGTGTTGGTGACCAACTGGGTAATAAAGAGGTTAATGCCAACTGAATTTTGCCAGCTGGCACCAAGCCTGAGGTTCCTAATGTCGGGCCAATGTTAGACCCGGCCATTAGCAACCTCTATGCAAGTTTAAATAATACACAACACACTGAAAAATAATTTTATTAGAACAAAAAACACAGACACATGTTAACTCCATCATTATTACTCCCACATACCCCTCCACGATCCTCTACGATGTCTTCTCACACTCTGACTGGAAACTGAATGATTTCTGGCTTGCAATGTGAGCTGGGTGACGTGGTAAAGGTCATCTGAGTTCAGAGCTATAGGTGACCTGTGGTGCGTCACCCGACTCACAGAGTGAGCTGAAACTAACTTGTGTTGTTATTCATTTACGGCCCTGACATGTTACACGGCACGTGTTTGCCGGCTCCAGATCATGCGCACTGCGCATTCTGAAGCCAGTTATTACACCCAATCGTTAACCACAATGCGCAAGACCGGAAATACAGTGCTGTTCAAATTAATTGGGACAAAGCATTTTTTTAAGTAAAATCGTAAGTTGGTTACCAGTCAGTGATTTAAACCAGTTTTAACTGCTTTGAACAGGTGTGAGTGTACAACCTTGAGTAACAAAATGTGGTTTGACTGGATTAAGTCAGAAAATAACAGCTAGCTGACCCCTCAGCTTCAGTGGAGAGTTTGTTTCTGTGAGGAGTGGTTTAGTGTACTTTTTCTCTGTGTGATTCGTTCCTGTAAAAACAGATGTTACTCCACGGAAGAGGTCTAGAATTATTACGCTTAATGAACATACAAGTCTGACTGTAAGAGAAATCGCTTCCACCGTTGGCATTGAAAAATGTACCGTTTCAAGAATAATTCAAACACACAATGAAACTGGATCATTTTCTCCAAAACGAAAAGGGAAATGTGGAAGAAAAAGGAAAACAACACCAAGAACTGATAAAACACATATCAGAAATAGTAAATCTAATGCAAAAAAACTTGCTTTGTCCCAATTAATTTGCACAGCACTGTAGATGTGGCCAGGCAGGAGAGAAGAGAATAAAAGAGCGCTTGGAAATTAGGTTATCAAGCCCAACAGGGCGTGTAACAGAAGGAAAGCAGCAATAGACACGGAAAAAACACCCCATCAGGCTAGTCTTTGCCTCATTTACATGCGAAAATGTAAGTTTACAGCTACGTTCACATATTAGCGTATTTTGTTGCGCTTTTTTGCCGAGTTTTTCGACCCGCGCAAAAAGCCCAACAAAATACGCTGGGGCTTTCACACACTGCGCTTTCTTTACCCCATAAAGCGCAGGTGATGTCACAGAGGGGAGGAAGAATCCTGCTTCTCCCTCCCCTCTGTGGCATGTGTGACCGCCTCATTAGATTTCGCAGTGTATTAATATACACTCTAAAAATCTAAATTAAACAAAGTCAAATGTATATAAAATAAAAAAGAATGAATACTTACCTCTCCGACGCCTTTTTGCGGTGTCTGGTGCCGAGGCCAGGCGATGTGTAGTCCTGCAAGAGCCTGCCGTGATGTCAGAGGGGGCGTTCCCGGTGCTGATCAGCCACTCGTGGACATGTGATATGTATCACATGACCACGAGCGGCCAATCAGCGACAGGAACGCCCCCTCTGACATCATGGCAGGTCCTGGCAGGACTACACATCGCCTGTCCTCGCACAAAACACCGCGAAAAGGCGTCGGAGAGGTAAGTATTCATTCTTTTTTATTTTACATACATTTGGCTTTTTTAATTTAGATTTTGCAGTGTATATTAATACACTGCGAAATCTAACGGGGCGGTCACACATGTCACAGAGGGGAGGGGGAAGGAGGATTCTTCCTCCCCTCTGTAACATCAGAGGGAGAAAACGCAGGAGCTGCTGCGTAAAGAATTGACATGTCAATTCTTTACACAGCTGCGCTTTCTCCCATAAAAAGCACCGCGTATTTTTACGCAGTGTCTGCACGGCAAAGTGAATTTCCCATTCACTTTGCTGGCAGACACAAAACACATTTCGTATTTTGAAAAGCGCGCATAAAAAAAAGCGCACAAAAATACGCAATGTGTGAACGAGGCCTACAAATGCTTTTTTTTTTTCCAACGTAACATAACCGTATGAGCTCAGACAGGAATGCTTAGGAAACTACTATGAAGCTGCAGGTACAGGTAGAGATTTCTTTGGGGGCATAAATGACCCGATATGTTCCCTTTAATAGAGGTTACATAGAAAGTCAATAGTTGTGACTAGGCCTCCTCCTTTTCCATTATCTGCAAGCAATGCCCCAGGATATGAGATCTGCAGAAATATTTGGTATGAAGGATACTAGTCTAGGGACGGATACACTCATCACTGGTAATATTTGGGTCTGCGGCATAACATCCTCACATCCAGCTGAGAACATCACTCCGCAGTGATGTCAGGGGAGTAGTGAGGGCGATTCACCCACCGAGCCCTCAGCTATAAACACAGCTTGGCTGCAAAGAGGCTCACATTCCTGAGAGATGCATAACGGCGGAAAATCAGACACAGATCCAGCACACTTACCCAATCCTGGTGAAGAGCTTCCCCTGGGCATGCAGGAAGCTGAGCAGGAAGCGTTTGTTCAGCTGCATGGGAAAGAAAAAAAAATGAAAAAAAAAGACAAAACAATAAAACCTTCGACATTCTGGGAAAGGAGTGGAGTCCCGGGTGCTGAAATAACCTGGCCTGGGGATGTGGGGGCGAATGGCTGTGGATGGGAAATGAATGACATGCCCTAAATCTCACACACATGCTGGGATGGGCACATGCCATTCTAAGGAGCAGAATATGCAGGCAGCCTTACAACAACACCCTCTGCCGGCTGGTAAAACAGTGTCTAATAACAAAGAAAACAGAAGAGGCCAGCAAGAAAAACTACAAAGACTATATAGTAATGAAATAACCATTACCAGATATAGAAGAGATATCGATCAGATAGAGAAGTCCATAAACTAAACGCAGGCCTACAAACTGTATATTTAGCTCTTCCACCATCTTCGGGCTGTTGAACTGGGCAAAACAACATAGCAATCATCAATGAACAGCACTATCTGGTAAATGCCTATCTTTAATAGGGATAAGCCAAATTTGGAAGTACCATATTACACCAGAGAACTTAGAGATCATTGATGGTCTGACTGCTGGAACTCCACAACGAACCCAAGCCCGGTCTCTGTGGCCGGGCTATAGAGAACGAATGGGACTGAGGAGTGCTTACTCAACCTCCACTCACATACTGTACTGCAAAGCCCAGTTCTCATGACAATAGGAATCAAAGTAGTCAGACACACTGTGAAGCTATCCCCCATCCTATGTACAGGGGATAACATTAACCTTGGTACAATTCTTCAAGATAGGCCATCAAAATTAGATGGTGGGTCTGACTCTTGACTTTTGTATCAATCAACAGCCTTGGCTCTCTTGTGATGGTCATGTCCTCTTTCTTTACAAGGCACAGCTCTTAGGTATGTCGTGCCCAATGTCAGAGACCATTACAGATCTGTCCTGTCCCCTGGAGGGATATCTGGCTAGTCCCGTGCTTGAGACTCTTAAAAGAGGCTCCACGGACTCCATTTGCTCTTTCTTTACAAGGCACAGCTCTTAGGTATGCCATGCCCAATGTTAGAGACCATTACAGATCTGTCCTATTCAAACAAATGTTACCAAAATTTAACACCAACGCTAAAAAATTATGAAACCAATGGCGCTCATGGAAAAGCTGCAGCCCCTTAAATCATAGAATGATAGAGTTGGAAGGGACCTCCTGGGTCATCTGGTCAAACCCCTCTGCTCAAAGCAGGATTCACTAAATTATCCCAGACAGATGTCTGTCCAGCCTGTTTGTCTGTCCAGCCCCATTGAAGGGGAACTCCTCACCTCTCGTGGCAGCCTGTTCCACTCGTTAATCACTCTCACTGTCAAAAAGTTGTTCTAATACCTAATCTGTGTCTCTTCCCATTGAATTTCATCCCATTGCTTCTAGTGTTTACTAGTGCAAATGAGAATAAAGCTGATCCTCTACAATGTGACAGCCTTTGACTTATTTGTAGACAGCTATTCACCCAAGCTTATGGGGACCATCTCTTGTCTCGCCCACATCAATCTAATAACCTATGATAAGTATAGGCCTATCAATTTTCATATTACCTAATAACCTTTTTAAAGGGATGCCACACTTTCACTATTTTTTTTTATATAAACAAGCCTGGTCAATCATTGCTCATTGACACTGACCCATCAGAACTTCCAGCCCCATAATTCTTAGTAAAATATTAGGAAAGGATTGGGAAAATTGTACGATGGGCAGACTATTCCTAAGCAGTAGAATTTCTTACTGCAGCAACATGAGGAGTAAGGCTCCAGCCCGCACTCTCTGGGTTGATGAAGCACCAGGCAAGCAGCTTTCACTACTAATGTAGTTTTTAATGTCCAATAAAACTGTAGGATGTTATGACTTTGTGGTTGCAGCTGCCCGAGAAGTAAGAAATTCCCCCCTACAAGGCACTGTCACTATACATTGTACACCTGTGTGCAGAAAGACATATCATAAGCTCATAAGATTAATATTTACGCATAATTTATTAATGACTATTAGTTGATGAAGATGAGCTGCTAATCATCAGTGTAAAATCATTGTGATTTATATATTAAGTAAATAGTATTAATCCAGACCTTTGCTAAAGACTGAAAGAAATCAATTGATGCCCTGAATATTCTAGGGGTGATGCAGACGCTAAAAAACAACCACCCCCCGGGGCCACGCCTGCGTCTGACACCTGCACAATCCTACATGCAGGCACAAGGCACCAAATAAGGGAAGGATTGTGCACAGCGGCCCCGGGAAGAAATTGTGTCTTAAGATGAAATTTCAATACTTGAGTTTTGGACGTAAATTTCTGTATCTGCTCTTTCTCAAGACAGAGTCTGCTTTAAGCCTCCAACACGAAGAGCGAGAGGAAGAGAGGCAGCCGAGATGTAAGGATCCCTGGGAATCCAGGATACATCCAGCAGAGAGAGACACAGAATGGACATCCAGGGGAGGGAGAGCTAAACAACTAAACAGAAGACACCCGGAAAAAGGCTGCTCAAAGGTTTCCGCTAAAAGAAAGTCAGTAAACATAGTGTAGCGGAAGAATGGCTAAATAACAACGGCGTTTAATTCACGTCTGCACATCACAGGCTATGCTTGCACTTTGGTCACCAACACAAGAGAACGCCTCCGAAAATAGAAAATCGTTAACGGATATTACATCTAAAGCTAGAATTACCAACCTTCCCAGATGCAGGGGGCACGCATGTGAAACAGATTTAGAGGGTTCTCTATAGGGTCAACCAGATGCCCATTGGCTGTGTAGGATGGCAAACGTCTGAAGAGCTTAAAGGGGTTGTCCATTGTTAAGAGACCCCCTACAATTCCACGTTTTCCCCAGGTAAAATATAATACTCTGTACTCACCTCCAAGAGAGATTAGAGATGTAAAGTCACTTTTCAGTCCCAATGAGGGATTGCTTCAATTAGATATGCCAAAGGGCCACGTCACACGGTTCAATTTACTGAACGATACTGTAAGTGATCACATGCACGCGCGATCAGCTAACAATAACGTTCACATCGTTTGTGAGCTGTCACACAGGCAAACTCACCAGCGATGTGGACCAGCTAGAACGTTGGTAACCATGGTAAACATCGGGTTACTAGGCGCCGCGGGCGCTTAGTAACCCGATGTTTACCGTGGATACGAGCTCCCGGCATAGGCTGCGAGGCGCTAGGAGCTTGTTCATCGTTGCTCTGCCGGTGTCACACGCAGCGATGCTGCTTGTCCACCGGCCGACCAACGATAGATTTGTGAACATGTTCACAAATCTGCAAACAATCAAACGATTTTTCAAAGAAATATTGTTTGATTACACACAACGAAGCACAAACGATATTGCTTAAGCGATCAAAAAAAGCAGATCGCGTAAGCATATCGTTCAGTAAATTGATGCGTCTGATGTGGCCCTAAGAGTGTGTTCACACAATGCGTTTTGGACACATTTTTTTCCAACAAAAAAAATGTAACATTTTACTATACCAGCAAAGTGAATGAGATCCCTGAAATCTACTGTACACATTGCTTGTTTTTTAGTGGCAGGTTAGAAGCAGTGTTAGATCTGCAGCAGGTCACTTCTTTCAGTGTTTTTGCAGCATTTTTCACTCAGTGAAATTAATGGGAAAATAAGGCAGCAAAAACATGTTAATTTTATGCAGCGTTTTTCCTGCCAATGTTCCAGTATTGCGGCAGATTTGTCTAGTCTATGAAAAGTCTTCATAACAAATCATCAAAAGAACTGGGTGAATTTAATGGTGACGTGTTATTTGGCTGACTGGCTTCCTAAGGTAACGCAAGTGCTAAGAATTTGTTCTAATCTGTTGTAGAAACTGCAGTAAAATGTGCACGGATCGTCCATGTGGCACAGACCCTGCCAACTGGCATCTGTGACAGCATCCACAGAAAAGCATAATCAAATTATAGTCAGTAAATAGTAAAAAAAAAAAAAAATAAGCCGAAGACCAGTAGGATTTTCCCTATAAAGCACAGACAGTGCCATACTATGCCTGGCATGCAGACTCCATCATTCCTTTAATTCAGAGATTGGATGCTGGATTGCTGAAAAAGACTGTGCTCAAAGTTGCATAAATGAGTGCACTGTTTGGTTGGTGTGTACAGCAGGGCAGGACTATGTGGGTCGGGTCCTCTGTGCGTCTTCTTCCTACTACATTAACCCCTTTTCTTTAGTGAAATTTTGTACTGCACCCCACTGCCGCTGTTGGCAGCGTGTGCGCATTGCTATTGTACTGTTATCATAAACTCGCACTGGAGTCAGCGCATGCGTGTACCGTGATCTCTGGCGCCATTTTATTGAAGACACTGTGGAGAAGACTATGAACAGCATCGGTGTATGCACAGATTATTTTTTTTTTTTCCATCATCACACATGTACCAGCCGCTCAGTCGTCTCCAATAAAATGGCACCACAGATCTAGATACAAGCCTGCGCCATTTTAACGATGACAACATTACAACAAGAATAAACACACACGTCGCCAACAGCGGTGTGAAATTTAAAAAAAAAAAAAAAAAAAAGGGGCAAGCCAGAAGGACGCAGGAGGAGGGCGATATACAGAGGACTTGTCCTGCCCTGCTGCACACCCCAGTCAAACAGCGCACTCATTTCTGCAGCACTGAGAGCATTTTTTTTCAGCATGTAATCTAATCTCTCAACGAAAGTTTGATTAAAGTCGGCATGCTAGGCACAGTACGGCACTGCCTGTACTTTATAGGGGAAAATCCTGCTGCTGAGTTCACCAAGCAAAAAGAACTTGTACTTGGGCTACATTCACACTATGCTTTTTGCTCATCAGTATTTGTAGTCAAAATCAGGAGTTGGCGATTACACAGAAGTGGTGACAGGTTTCTATTATACGTTTCCTTTGATTGTTCCACTCCTGCTTATAGCTACAAAAACTGATGAGCAAAAATAGACCAAAAACCACAGTGTGAATGGAGCCTTAAATTCAACAAATTTACTGTCATGAGAAGCTGATCACACTGCAGGTTTTCTGCTGACATTTCTGCGATGTCCCATTTATCTCTAATGGGTATTGAATAGATTGGTATCATAAATTTCTGTGAGGAATCCACTAATGTGAATGAATCCTAATGGATACATACACTTATATTCCGGTTTACCAATTTACATTTCTTACCATTCAGGGCCTTAGGCTGCTTTCACATTAGCGTTTTCTGCATTTGCCACAGATCTGGCAGCCTTGCCACATTCGACTACACTCACTTGTGGCAAGCCCAATTCATTCCCTATGGGACTTGCGGTCAGGTGCGGCAAGTGCGGTTTTGCTGAATCTGGCAAATCGGCACTTGTAGCAAGTAAATAAAAAACCGCTGCTAGCACATGACTAAGTCCCATTGGGAATGATTTGGGCTTGCCGCAAGTGAGCCGTTATGCAGCAGATGTGGCAAAGCTGCTGGATCTGCCGCGATTGGGGGAAAAAAAATGACTGATGTGAAAGCAGCCTCAGACTGCCATTTTCCCCCTACATTTATTGTAGAAAAAAAAATAAAAATCCAATTTGCTGTTAGTGACAATTTGTTTGCAGAATATCCAAGCTTCCATCAGCTGAACAGCTGTGCTATAGTGAGGTCTGAGGACACGTAATAAGTCACATTAAGGTCAGTGTAGGGGGACAGACATGGCATGGTGGATTGAAGAGGAAGCGGGTATGTTCGGGTGAGTCACACCAAGCGCTGTGCATGGTGGAAGTCACGTCGCACTATGAGAGGCTGGGAAAGTGGTTTTCGTGTTTAACCAACTACAACGAAACAGGGCACCTTATTTCCTCCACTTTGTAGTTCCTCTAAAAGCAAAACCAGCACACACGCAATTGGGCTATGACTGCCTCGCAACCGGCCACAAGCCTGTAAATAAACATGGGTACCAGAGCTACAAGCAAATCAGACAAGAAGGGGGAGAGGTAGCCGTGCAGAGCCCACCGGATATAGCTTGACACTCTTATTGCTTTGAATAAACTGCACAGAAATAATAATTGCTGATTTGATGATCTGCCACAACTTTTTTTTTTTCAGCTAGTCCTGCCCCTCGTTGCACTGATTGACAGTGCTGGGCTGTCAGGCAAAACTGTGGAAGGACCATGCAGCCCCACCCACGATGTTACAAGCATTTACTTTGAATATAAATACGTTTTTCCTATAAAACTATCCAGCAGATTTTTATGTGTGTCCTCATAGTGTACACACCTATATGGACCGGAGTTTGCCTTGCTTTGGATTTTAGATCCAGCAGAAACACTAACAAAATATTAAGCTCTAATGGTACATAACAGTCTTTGACATGACTACTGGTATGTGCACACATTTAGGTTTGGTGCAGAAAATTAGCAGCATTTATGCATCTCTTGGTAGGAAAAAAGCAGCGGCAAAAAGGCGCATTGTAACCAGTGTATTTTTGCAGCACGTTTTTTGTGCAGATTTTTCCCATTTATTAGGATGGGTGAAATATGCAGCAAAAATGCTTCCAGAATTGACATCATGCAGATTTAATTCGGCACCAATGTGCAAAGAGAAAAAGCTCATTCTGTGCGTGAGACTTTAGGAGTGTCATCGACTTTGCTGGTATCAGGATTCCTTTAAGTTGTGACAAAATCCGCACCAAAAAACAAGATAAAAACCACAATGTGTGCACACAGCATAATAGGCGGACCATGCAGAGATGAGACACTGTGTAAGAGGAAAATGGTGCCACCTGGAGGGCAAAGATACAAACTGCTCTACAATTTTTTACAGGGGATCAGAGCTGTGAATCATTGAAATGGCACCAGGAAAGGCACACAAAAAAAAATTATATTTAACACCATGAAAGACCTACTAAAATAGGAGATAGTACCATGCTCTAATGCTGTGTTCACATGCAATGTAAATGTATTTTTTCTGGCTTTTTTGTTAAGAAAATTGCTTTGTTTAACTGTTCAAGCAAAGTGGATGTGATTTCATGAAAACTACCCCTATGCATTTTTGGACGTTGTTGAATTGTGCAATTTGTTATGTCTTTTTTTCTCTATAGGCTTCCAGGAGAAGCCTGAAAAAAAAAATCACAAATAAAAAAGTTTATCTGTACTATAAAAAATGCTTCAAAGTAAAAAAAAGAAAACAATGCATTAAAAACACAGGATAAAGTCAAGATTGTTAATGCAGAGTTTTCTATGACTAGTTTGTGTGGATAAAAACCAGTAGAAAAAAAAATGCCGCATTTATGCTACATGTTTAACACAGCCTCAGCCTTGGAGTTGCAGTAGTGTAAATGGCAACATACCATTAAAACTTTCCCCCAATGGTCCAGGGACTGCAGTCACATAACAGGGCAGCACATGTTCCTGCTGCTCAGTATCTGTGGAAAGGATCATGTGATGCAGTCTGTGACTTTAGTTTTCAAAGCTGCTGATCATATGATAACACCGGATTCTAAGCACCACTCCTGCGTTTTGCTTCTTGTACTTCAGCGCTGGAGTGCTGCTCTAACTCCCTGTCCCTTGTGTTATACTCAACTACCGGTGGTTTCAGGTTTTTCTTTTTTATAATTCTTTATTTATAGTTTTTAGCAAACAGACAAAACATAATGAATTGTATAATCTGAACAATAAAATCAGAAACGGAGACAAAAATAAGATAAGAAAAAAATAGCAGAAAGAAAAAGAAAGTATTGGGATGGGAAAGGGAGGGGGTGTATGGGGGTGGTGCCGGAAAGGACCCTACCCTCCGTCATTACGAATCTATCAGTCTTAACAATCATCCGTCTCACAGTATTTCTTATATGTCTCTGTCTGTTGGAACTGCATCCAACTGAACCAAGTATCTCGAAAGTTCGTATACGAGTCATGCAATGAAGAAGTTAAATCCTCCATATGCATACGGTCGTTTACCTTCGTTATCCACAATGTCATTGGTGGACATGTCGTCCTCCTTCATAGGAGTGGAACAGACGCCCGAGCCGCCATCAGCAGGAATCACAACAAGGAATGTTTGTACCTCTTAATAGGCATCTCACAGTGGTGGAGCAGGAACAATGCCGGACCCAGTTCTCCTCTAAAATTCGTGACCATGCGAACAATGTCACATACCTTGGACCAAAATAAACAAAGGACACTGCATTCCCAGAAGATATGCAGATAGGTGCCCTCCGCCATGCCACACCTCCAGTACACCGAGTCAGTAGAAGGGAACACTTTATGTAGGGACCCTGTACCATCGTGTGAGTATCTTATAATTTGCCTCTTGGAATCGCAAACTAATCAAAGTAATATGTGCCAGAGTAAAGATCCTGGTTCTCTGTTCTGGGCTAACCTCCAAGTCCAGGTCCGCTTCCCATTTTAACATGAAACTAGGTGTCGTCAGATCTGGAGGCGAGATCAGTAGTGCGTATGTTTTAGAAAGAGCATGTCTACATGATCCCATACCCTGGCATAAGGTTACAAAAACTGTTTTGGACCTACAGAACTCTACTTTAGACAGGAGGTTATGAAAGAAATTATTCAGTTGTAGAGATCTCCAAAATCAAAATGGGCTGGGGGTTGAAATGGAGGTCAGTGTTTCCAGAGAAGGCCAGGATTCGTCCCTCCCCCAACGCTCCACTCTGTCAGTACCCAAATTGATCCATTGTCTGAAAATTGGATCAGCAATGCTCGGCATAAACTCCGGGTGGCTAACTATCGAGGTAAGGATCGAGTCAGTAGGTATCAGTGTCGAGCTGATTAATTTATGGCTGCAGACAAACAGCGTGGGCCCAATGGTTGGATGACTAAAAAGGTCTTTACTCGAGCTTAACTTAACCCAAGGTAGAGTGTGCAGATGAAGCAGTGTAAACCTCTGTTCGATTTTAACCCAGGTCTTATTTCCCGCATTACTGCACCAGTCAATCACTCGTGCCAGGTGGCTCGCCAGATGATACGATGTAATATCTGGGAGCCCAACTCCACCCTCTCTCTTAGATCGAAAAAGAATCGACTTCGTCACACAGGCACACTTGTTATTCCATATAGGTTTCATGTTTTTCTAATGGCGCTCTGGTTGGTCTGCAGGGACTTGTGATCTGACGGCATCTCCACTGTTTCATGGAGAGCGCCAGAAGACAAAACTCAATGCATCTCTATGGGAGCCTAGTTCTGACCCTCATTGAGATGCATTTAGACCTTGTGACATAACCTCTAATTACTAAAGGTACCGTCACACGTATCAATATTGCATGCAAATTCACTTGCAACTTACTGGTTGCAGTGAAATCATGAACACATTGTTACATTTGTATATGGCTACAATGTGTCCATGATTTTACTGCAACCAGTAAGTTGCAAGTGAAATTGCATGCAATATTGACATGTGTGACCATACCTTAAGAGAGTGCCACAGGACCAGAGCGGCATCAGTAAGAGAAGAACACACTGGAAGCTAAGTATATGATCGGGGCAGGGGGCTTACATTCAAAGAGCCACTCTAGCACTGAAAATCAAACAAAAGCTAGAGCGGTGCTTTAGATCAGAAAAGCCTGACTCCAACACAACTTCTTATCAAGATTGGATTGAAGAGCAATACTCTTGGTGAATCACACCCAGTATGTCTAAAAATGCACCAACACTTCTGGTGCAGACTCTTGGCACAAGGTCAACTAAAATAAGTTGCTTTAATCTTCCGTGGTTAGATGCTTTGTAAAGATGGCATTGTGTGGCTGGGTGCAACGTGCGCTGGTATCACAGGTTTATAGTAACTGGTTCTCTGTAAAGGGAATCTGTCACCAGGTTTATGCCACATAATCTGAGAGTAGCATAATGTAAGGGCAGAGATCCTGATTCCAGCAATATGTCACTTACTGGGCTGCTCAGTTTAGTTTTGATAAAATCACTGTTTAATCAGCTGTAGATTATCATTAGCGGACTACTTGGCCTGGTGCCAGGTAGTCCAGTATATTCATGAACTGCTTAAAGGGGTTGTCCGGGCTTATTTTTTATTTCATATTTATATCTAGGCTGCAAAATGTTGACAATCTGCAATGTACATGTTGTCAACATTTTGCAGGGTTTCCTAGATATAACACATTTACTGCTGGCAGAGAGTGTCCAGGGGGTGTGATTGTGCAAGCTGGTCGTTTACACCTACTCTAGCACAATCACACCCCCTCCCCTATTCCTAGTATGGCCAGCCACCCCCAGGCCATACATGCCCGCCCCCTGCCCACTGTACACTATGTAATGAAACCACCCCCAGGGCTCCTACTGGCCGCCCCAGCCCCTGACATCACCACCCACCCTCTGCAAAACAGCGGTCCCCAGTGCACTGATACAAGGTGCCGAAACCGCTGCTGTGAAAGCGATTCCGGCACACTGTGTCAGTGCAGCAGGGGACCCGCTGCATATGTGTGCTGCTCACCCGACATTGTCCTATGCAGCCGGTCCCGGGCCGCCCTGGTCCCGGTCATCTGCAGCCGGGCTCTCCACACTGAAGCCGGGCTCCACACTCTGCAGCCGGGCTCTCCACACTGCAGCCGTATCTGTGCACTGTGGAGCGGTGCCCGGCGCCTGATCTCCCCAGACCTCCAGTACAATAGAGCAGAGGCTGTGGAGCGGTCCTCTCTAAACCGCTCCACCAGCTCTATGGTACTGGAGGTCTGGAGAGATCAGGCGCCGGGCACCGCTCCACAGTGCACAGATACGGCTGCAGTGCAGAGTGTGGAGAGCCCGGCTGCAGTGTGGAGAGCCCGGCTGCAGTGTGGAGAGCCCGGCTGCAGTGTGGAGAGCCCGGCTGCAGAGTGTGGAGCCCGGCTGCAGAGTGTGGAGCCCGGCTGCAGAGTGTGGAGCCCGGCTGCAGAGTGTGGAGCCCGGCTGCAGAGTGTGGAGCCCGGCTGCAGAGTGTGGAGCCCGGCTGCAGAGTGTGGAGCCCGGCTGCAGAGTGTGGAGCCCGGCTGCAGAGTGTGGAGCCCGGCTGCAGATGACCGGGACCAGGGCGGACCGGGACCAGGGCGGACCGGGACCAGGGCGGACCGGGACCAGGGCGGACCGGGACCAGGGCGGACCGGGACCAGGGCGGACCGGGACCAGGGCGGACCGGGACCAGGGCGGACCGGGACCGGCTGCACAGGACAATGTCGGGTGAGCAGCACACATATGCAGCGGGTCCCCTGCTGCACTGACACAGTGTGCCGGAATCGCTTTCACAGCAGCGGTTTCGGCACCTTGTATCAGTGCACTGGGGACCGCTGTTTTGCATAGGGTGGGTGGTGATTTAGGGGCTGGGGCGGCCAGTAAGAGCCCTGGGGGTGGTTTCATTACATAGTGTTTAGTGGGCAGGGGGCGGGCATGTATGGCCTGGGGGTGGCTGGCCATACTAGGAATAGGGGAGGGGGTGTGATTGTGCTAGAGTAGGTGTAAACGACCAGTATGCACAATCACACCCCCTGGACACTCTCTGCCAGCAGTAAATGTGTTATATCTAGGAAACCCTGCAAAATGTTGACAACATGTACATTGCAGATTGTCAACATTTTGCAGCCTAGATATAAATATGAAATAAAAAATAAGCCCGGACAACCCCTTTAATCTGCTGAACAAAAAAATAGTAATTGTATTAAATTGACAGCAAGCAGCTCAGTAAGGCCAGGGCCACACTTGCATCTATAATCCAATTACTGGATCCAATTTTTTCATTTTGAGATGTTGAAAAATGCATGCGTCAACGCGCCCATAGACTCCAAAGCAAAAACGCATTGCAAAAGTGTGTAAAAGTGCAATCCGTTTAACGCATTGCGTTTTTTGAGAAATCTGTTTTAAATAGGGTCTGCAACGTTTTTTGGTGCATTTTCAAAAACTTGTGCATTTTTGTAAAATGGGGGTCTATGGGAAACGCATATGTTAACACATGGCACATATAGGTACCATGCGTTAACACATGCAGTAATGCAAGGGCTAAAAATGCCTCAAAATGGATAAGGAACAAAACCAGATCCATTAACGCATCCAGTTAGCGGATGCAAGCTCCCAAGTGTGGCCCTAGCCTAAGTGATACATCACTGTAATCAGAGTCTCTATCCCTACATTATGCTGCTCTCAGATGGGATGGCAAAAACCTGGTGACAGTGTCCTTTTAAAAGGTGCAAAGAACAGAAAATATACAATACATGCAAGAGGATAAAATACAATAAACAACACTCACATCACTTGGGCTGAGACCTTCAACTCCATCACTGCATGGGCTGCTGTTGGGACATCCTCCGCGTGTCGGGTGGATCCAGATCTCTATCCGGGTGGTATCCTCAGTGGGATTACGGTGAGTGCTGGCATCAGCATCCTTTTTTGGTTTGTGTGCTATTTGCTCAGCCTAAAGTGCATTAAAGATAGGATATAATTCAACAATATTGCAATTAATAACTTCTTCCTTCCGGAAATAATTCAATTATTTCTACCCATTCTTTCAAAAGTCCTATCTTTTTCTTGCTTTTCTTGTCTTTTATAGGTCAAGTATTATCTTTGGATGAGAAAATTAATTTTACCATTTAATGAGGGAAAAAAAATGTCAAAACTAAGTAGAACATTTGTTGCATCACCATTTCCTGAGACACAACTTATTATCGGTCAGTGGGGCTGTGGCAGGGCTGTTTTTTGCACGGTGACCTGTTGTTTTTATTGGTATTATTTTCTGGGACATACAACTTTTTGATCACTTATTGAATTTATCAATGTTGGTAGGTTGGATGTTTACAGACATGGTAGCACAAAATATTCATTCAATTTTTGTTCTGGGAAAAGAGGGTTGATTCAAACTTGGTTTTACTTAAGTCCCCTCTACTATATACCAATATATTACAATACTTCAAGATTGCTGTATATAGTTTAATTTTAAGGTTGAAAGAAGACACAAAATCGTGTATCTGTTGTACTCCGTTTAATATGCTGATACAGAAGAAGGTAAAAATGTAAGGCAAATGTTAATTTTCCACTATTATGGGAATAATTATTTCCCGACTCCACATCTGGGAATCAGACTAGATGCCTGGATCAACGTTTCATCACAGACTAGTGCCCACAGATAATGTTTTTTGGAAAGGCACCCAGGATCTGCTTGCACTTGAATCACTCATTACAACATCATAAGGCAGAGTCCCATAGTCTCACTGCTTGTACAGTAAAGAATCCACATCTGTGATTATGATTAAATCTTCTTTCCTCCAAACTTAAAGAATGCCCCCTTGTCATCACTGAAAGCCTGCGCCTTAAAGGGGTAATTAGAAAGGTCTCTGTACTGTCCCCTGATATACTTGTACATTGTAATAAGATCCCTCCTAAGCCTTCGGAATAACCCCAAGTTTAATAACCTGTCTTGGTACACAAGTTCCTCCATTCCCTTAACCTTGGTTGCTCTTCTCTGAGCCCAATGAATTCTAGCAATGTGCTTAGAATACTGTGTACAATTTTGGCCTCTAGGTTATAAATGTGGCCGCACTATTGACTGGTGTAGAGGCAAAGCTATGTTCTGTCATGAGCATCTAGGTCTCTTTTAAAAGGTAATCAGTCAGCAGGATTTGACCACTCAATTTATTTATATGTCCATGTAGTCCTATCAAAGACAACTCCAGCAATACCTTTACATTGCCAGTCCGTTCCTCCATTAGTGAGAAATCAGTGTTTGAATTGATATACAAATGATGATGAAGAGGCATTTGTAGATGTGAAGCCTCTGTCACTCCAGCTCTATTCCCTTCCCAGTGCAGCCTCCTCCTGCTTGACTGACAGCCTTTATGTTGTGACTTCAGACAAGAGAGCCATCATTCAAGAGACAGTCGAGGTGACACTCGATGAGGAATACAGCAGTAGTGATGGAGTGGAGCCTCATCTACAATAATCCTTCAGGCTCATTACATATCAATTCATATTCAGATTTCTCAGTAATGGGCAATAGATGGGAAGAAATGTCTGGCCAAATAAAGGACATCCTGGACTTGTGTTGGAAAGTGCTATATGTAAATAGTGTGGTGTGAAATCCTGCAGACAAATTCCTTTTAAAGGGGTTCTCAGAGATTTGTTATAAAATAAATACTACACATTTAAAGAATATTTTTTTTCAAAAGACCATTGTTTCACTAAAACGTTAAGCATCATCTCTGTCAGGATCTTAAAGTGAACCTGTCACGTTGAAAAACGTTAATTTGCTGGTTAATAGCATTCTGAACCTGCCCGGCACCTGCACATTCTACCCCGCTGCCGAGTGGAAATGAACTTTACTCCTCCCAGCAGTGTTCCAGTTTCAGTCATGGAGGCGGAGCTGGTCTGAGGTCTGTCACTGCTCTGTGTATACAGCAGTATAACCACGCTCTACGCACTGACTGATGAAGTCACTCAGCATTAGAGAAAGCTGTCATTCAGTGCGTAGGGCGTGCTTACACTGCTCTATACACAGAGCGGTGACTGACCTCAGACCGGCCCTGCCTCCATGACTGAAAACAAAATGCTGCTGGAAGGATTGAAGGGAACCTGTCAGCTAGTTTATGCCTCCCCAGCTATCACTGTCTGCACCTGTAGCTTTATAATACCAATCTAATCATCCCTGTCTGAGCTTATAGTGTAATGTGAAAGGTGAAAGAAAAGCATTTATACACTTACATTTCCTTATGTAATGAGGCAGTCAGTCTCCAGCTTGGAGAACGGAGACTGTTTGGCAGGTTAATAGTTAACATTTCAGCCTTATGTTAGAACATTTTGGGATATCACAAAGTTCTCACTGATCTCTGGGCAAGGTCCTTCCCTGGAGGGATTCTGGTGTTTGAGACTTTTAAACGAGGCTCCACGGACTCCATTTGCAAGAACATGTTGGGAGACGTGATGTCATAACCATGTGACTACAATAGGCGGAGCAAAGTCCCTATAACATAGTAGTTTGCTCGCTTAGCTCCGTCCACTATGGTCACATGATCGTTACATCTCACAGGTCCTTTAGCTATGCACATTAATAGAGTGTTAACTCTCATTCCTTGGCATCACAGAGACCTGGCTCACCCCCTCTGACACGGCCTCCCCTGCTGCACTATCTTATGGCGGATTCAGTCTTTACCACACTCCCAGGCCCTCCGACAAACACGGCCAAGGTGTCGGCGTACTCCTGTCCAACACACTCCTGTCCAACACCTGCTCCTTCGCCCCTATTCCACTGCCTCCCTCTGCTGCTCTCCCCTCTTTCGAAGCCCACTCTGTCCGCATCTTCTCCCCCTGTAAACCTCAGCTGGCCGTCATCTACCACCCCCCTGGATCCATCCCCACCTTCCTCAACCACTTCACCACCTGGCTACTTCATTTCCTCTCTGCTGACATCCCCACCATCATTATGGGCGACTTCAATATCCCCATTGACAACTCCAACCCAAACGCCTCTAAACTTCTTTCCCTAACCTCCTCCCTTGGGCTCTCTCAATGGTCCTCCTCTGCCATCCACAAAGATGGCCACACACTGGGCCTCATGTTTACCCGTCTTTGCTCCCTTACCAACCTCACAAACTCATCCCTCCCCCTGACTGACCACAATCTGCTGACCTTCTCCTCCCTCACCTCCCCTACTATGCCACCCCCTCTCCGCAAACTCAATCACCCCCGCAGAAACCTAAAACACATCAATCTACACTCACTCTCAGAATCCCTTCTCCCTCTCGCCGACATAACATGCATACACGACACAGACACTGCCACCACCCTCTACAACACCACATTAACCAAGGCCCTCGACCTAACCTCCCCCTCACACAGCACGCTCCACGCACTAACAGGCAACCCTGGCACACCACCCTCACTAAAGACCTGAGACAGGCATCCAGGTTTGCCGAAAGAAGATGGAAAAAAGAAAAATCAAACTCTACTGAGCACTCTGCACTGTTTGAACAGTCCCTCACCGCCTTCAAGGCTGCACTTGCTGCCGCCAAACAAACCTTCTTCTCATCCCTAATAACCTCCCTGTCCCACAATCCCGAACAGCCTTTCCAGGGTGGATTTGATTTAAATCTAACTGATTTAAATCACGATTTAAATCACTAGTCAGTAAGGCTTGATTTAAATCAGTGATTTAAATCAAAGTTTCTACCTAAACTAGTTCTTGCTACTTTAACATGCAAGTAGATGAAGATTTTTAGAATCACTTTTTATATTACTTTTTTCTCCCCAGTTTAATGGGTTAATCATTCATATTTGGACACCACTGTTCTGTTGTACTTAGGAAGGAGAAAAATAATCCTGACCTTAATAACAATTTAAATAGATTTATTCAACTGAAACAATAACAACATTACAGCATAAGTTATTTGCTTAAACAAACATCCATGTTTGTTAACTAATTTGGCTAAACAAAATATATATATATTTTAAGAAACTTAGACTGCCCAGCCGACACATGAAAAACTTAAATACTACTGTCCTTGCTGTCCTCTGTAGCTCACTTGTCGTCATCTTCATCATCATCTTCTTCTTTGTTCCTATTCATAATCTGGAAAAGAAAAACAAGCTTTCCTGCTTTATTGGGTCCCAACCGATTTCTCAATTTAGAATGAATGAGTCCAAAGGAAGAGAATATTCTTTCAACGCCTGCAGAAGAAGCTACTGCTGTTAAAAGTGAAATCATTACTTGAACAGTCTCTAAATCCAAGCGCTTAAGTGACTTTCACCAGTTTACTGGTGTGACCTTCCTTAAAATATCTTCACCAAACACATATTTCTTGAATGGTTCCCCCTTAGCTCTGAAGTTTATTATAGTTGGCATTAAAGATGGATGATTGCTGGATACCCATGTCATAGCTAACTACTCTTCCTCAGCACTTAGGTTTTGACCCTGATATTGGATATTGACAATATTTGCCAAAAAATGAGCTGGAGTCAGTGCTTGTCCCATTCGTTTGTTTACTGCTTGTAATTTAATTATGTCCATGTGTAGTTCTGTTTTTAAGTGTTCACTCAGTTCCTTCCAAATTTCAACAGCATCCGCAATAAAACAGCTATTTTTCTGTATTTTATTTAAAGCTTGAGAGATAGGTTTCAGGAAGCTCAGCATATGTTCAACATTTCTCTTAAGCCCAATGTTGAGGATTTTGGCCGTGACAGTGCCATCTATTTTATCTCGATTTTCTTCACAAAGTGTCATCAGAATAGGCCAGATTTTGATATACTGCTCAACACAGTCCACCACAGAGTTCCATCTAACATCTTGTGGGAGCGTTAGCTTGGTTCCACCCATCCTTTTCAGAGCTGCTGCAGCAAAATGATTATTACGGAAGTATTTAGCAATTTCAACAACATTAGCCTTTATTTCTGGAACACTTAAGTCTTTGGCTAAGAGGTGCAGCAACCATATGTTATTAGCAGCTTTGTATTCCCTCCCTGCTCTTCTAAATCTCTTCTCATCTTGGATACGTTTGCAGCATTGTCAGTGACCAAACTGCGTACTAGACATGTGAATTTTTGTTCACATTTCGTTATAGCTTTTACTGCCACTTCTTGTAAGTATTCTGCTGTGTGTGCATTTCCTGACGTATCAGTTGTTTGTGCAAGGAAGACTTTACCTTCTTCTGTTGTTATACAAGCACATACAATAAAATCATTGTGGACATTACTCCACCCATCAATACTTAGGTTAACAATTTTACCCTCCAGAGCTGTTGCACATTGCTCCATTTCTCTGTCATACACTTGATCCAGCAGTTTCCCTGCAACTTCAGCTCTGCTGGGTGGACTGTATCCTGGTCTCAGTGACTGAACCATATTAATGAAATGTGGGTTCTCAGTCAGACGGAAAGAAGAGTTCGTTGCATAAATAAACTGGGCAATTTTTTCATCAATCAACTCTTTTTCTAATCTGCTAGTTCTTATCACAAACCTATCTATGGTGGTTCCAGGAGGTAAAGGTTTTTTCTTCCTTTTGGGTGAAGGTGATATGTGGCTGTGGGTGTCTGATGATGATGCTGCTGCTAATGAAGCACTATCCTGGATGGATAACTCTGAAACTGTAGAACAGGATGATGGTGATCTTGGAGGTGGATAGTTTCCAGAATCCATGAATTCCCCTAAAAAAAAAAGTCAATGCTGTTATTTTATTATTATACAATTTCTGCTTATTGTACACAACACATCACTGCCCCTGCCCCAAAAGGAATATTTGTTTTTCTTCATAACTGTACCAAATGACAGTAACATGCAGTAATAATAAGAAATATAATTTTTCTCACACATGACAGTTCAGTCTTTAGAAATAGGATTCAATAAAAATGTTTACCAACCTGAAGATCCTGCCTGTTCAGAAGTGTTTCTTTGGTCATCTTTATCACCGCACTTCTCATGATGTTGCCTCATTCGCGCCACCAGGCCTTGCATCTCTTTGTTGCATCGTTTGCATTTTGCACGCATGCCTGCCTTACCGATAGGCGAAGGAGCTTCATTAAAATATTCCCAAACTGGGTCTCTTTTACGGCCTGCTGCCATTATAAGGAAAGAATGTAATAAACCTCAGATCGTACACACAAACAGATCCAGACCTGTCTGTCTGTGGCTATGCTGCAGTATTGTGCTCAAAGTTTCACTTTCATTTTCTTGTCTGCTTGCCCTTCCTCCTCCTCACACTTAGATTCACATTCTTCTTGTGTTGTGCAGATCTATTCCACTCCAAACAATCAGAAACATATTGTCTAACTTCTTGGACTTGGCACTGAAGGGGTTGATTCTGTATTCATAGGTTTGTAGAACAATAGGATTAAGGTCTTTTTCTCAACTCTGTTCATGTTGTAACATTTTTGCCGTGAAAAAGAGGCTGGGACCTCTGCGGAGTCAAATTCAGTTTTGAGAACTGCGTAAGTAAAGCGAGCGTCTGTGATAATATAGGAGAGAAACTGCCCACTAATCCTACAGAAACCTCTGGAAGAGCATGGCATTGTGAATGTTACACATATACAGCCTTTATTCTACTGAGTTAAACAACTCAGCTTTATCTCATGATGGAAGAACCTTTGGATGGTAAAATATTTTCCTCAAAAAGCAGTTTATTGAAAAAAATCCGATTTAAATAAAAAAAATCCGATTTTTTTTTATTTTTTAAAAAAAAACATTGATTTTTATCCACCCTGAACCTTTCAAAACCTTCAATTCCTTACTCTGCCCCTCCCCCTCCCTCTCCCCTTATCTTTACTGAAGACTTTGCCTCCTTCTTCAAAGAAAAGATTGCAGAATCAGAGACAACTTGACCCACTGTCACCACAGCCTCCCCTCTCGCCTGTTCTGCCTCTCCTTCCACTAGCTGCTTCCCCCCTCCTGTCAAAATCACACCTCACCACCAGCGCCCACGACCCTCCCATCCCACCTCATTCCCAACCTTACCTCTGTTATCATCCCAGCCCTAACTCATCTTTTCAACCTATCACTTACCACTAGCACCTTCCCCTCAGCCTTCAAACACGCCCTGATCACATCCGTCCTCAAAAAGACTCATCTCGACCCCATATCTGTCTCCAACTATCGCCTCATATTTATCCTCCTTTCGCCTCAACTATTTGAGCTGTCCTCTCACCTCTCCTCTTGCTCCCTCTTCGACCGCCTGCAATCCGGCTACCCTCCCCTCCACTCCACTGATTCAGCCCTGACCAAGGTCACCAATCACCTACTGACTGCCAAAAGCAAACTTTACTACTCTGTCCTCCTCCTCCTCGACCCATCCGCTGCCTTTGACACTGTTGACCACTCCCTTCTACTTCAGATCCTGGAATCTCTTGGCATCACGGACCTTGCCCTCTCGTGGATCTCCTCATACTTAACGGACCGGACCTTCAGTGTCACCCACTCCCACACCTCCTCCTCGCCCTACACCCCTGTCAGGGTCCCCCATGGCTCGGTTACAGGACCGTTACTCTTCTCAATCTATACTCTCGGCCTAGGGCAACTCATTGATTCCCACGGCCTCCAGTACCATCCTCTACGCCGACGACACCCAAATCTACCTGTCTGGTCCTGACATCGCCTCCCTTCTATCCAAAATTCCACACTACCTGTCCGCCATCTCATCCTTCTTCTCTGCTCGCTTCCTTAAGCTGAACATTGACAAAACCGAGTTCATAGTCTTCCCCCCCAAGCCGTTCCCCCTCAATACCCGACCTATCCATCGTCGTCAATGACTGCTCTCTCTCCCCAGTCCCCCACACCAAATGCCTTCGGGTAATCCTTGACTCCTCCCTCTCCTTCAAGCCCCACATCCAGGCCCTTACCACTTCCTGCCATCTCCAGCTTAAAAACATCTCCAGGACCCGCACTTTTCTTGACAAGGACACTACTAAAACCATTATTCACGCCCTCATCATCTCCCGCCTCGACTACTGCAACCTCCTGCTCACCAGCCTCCCTGCTACCTCCCTTGCACCTCTCCAATCTATCCTAAACTCCGCGGCCCGTCTAATCCATCTGTCCTCCTGCTACTCCCCTGTCTCCCCCCTCTGCCAAGCCCTTCATTGGCTCCATGCTTCCCAGAGATCCCAGTTTAAAACATTAACCATGACATACAAAGCCATCCACAACCTGTCCCCTCCATACATCTCAGACATTGTCTCCCGATACCTACCCTCACGCAACCTGCGATTCTCCCAGGAACTCCTCTACTCCCCCCCTCATCTCCTCTTCGCACAACCGTATACAGGATTTCTCCCGGCCATCCCCCATACCCTGCAACTCTCTGCCCCAACACATCAGACACTCACCTACCCTGGGAACCTTCAAAAGAAACCTGAAGACCCACCTCTTCCACCAAGCCTACAACCTGCAATGAGACCTGGTCCATCACACCGCCTCACGACAGTCACCTCCCCCTCCTACTGTATCCCCACCCGCCTTTCGTAGACTGTGAGCCCTCGCGGACAGGAACTTCTCCCCTCTTGTATCTGTAGGACCAAATTATCCACATTTATTGTACTTGTCCTAGTCTGCCCTTTTGCATGTAAATCGCCATGGAATACAATGGCGCTATATAAATAAATAAATAATCCTGCCAGAAAGTCTCCCTCCTCCAAGGTGTAAACTGAAATGTAAGTGTATAAATGCTTTTTTTCACCTTTAACATTACACTATGAGCTCAGACAGGGATGGTTAGACTAGTATTATAAAGCTAAAGGTACAGATAGTGATAGCTGGGAGGCATAAACCAGCTGACAGGTTCCCTTTAAAAGTTAATTTCCTCTTAGTAGTGGGTTTAATGTGCAGGCACCCGGCAGGTTCAGTATGCTATTAATCAGCAGATTAACCCCATATCTGCAGGTTATTAGCATTTTTACACACGACAGGTTTCCTTTACAGATGGCAACTACCATAGATCAATAAGAACTCGTCCTAGATTTCAGAGGACTCACAGTAGGAAAGGCTACGTAAAGAACATCTGCTCCACACGTCAGGCCAGAGAAGCCTCCTTTCAGGTGTTGTGAACATCTCGGTTCATTCAACCTGACAAGAAACTGAGCAGAGAGGACTAAAGGAAAAATAAATCTCTTTCTTTAGCTGATGGATAATGAACATCCATCTCAATCAGCCTGACAGTTTGAGTGCACTGCAAAGAGTACGTCTGTCTCGCTCTTCATGCGGCCAGTCCTAGGATGGACATCACATTGCTAGATGGAAGCTGCTATCTTTAAATATTGTGAGGTAGCACCCGGGGAACCCGCTTGCATAACGACAAGAACACGTGTTTATAATTTAACCAATGTCTACCCGTTTATTTTTCACACATTACTATATATTTGCCGTAGGCACTTCCGTGTCGGACCCCGCAAAAGACCGTGGCTTTGTCACTCTGTGACGTCAGCACGTGCGAGCAATGGCCGCGAAGCGGCCATTGCGAGTCGCTGGCCGAACATCGAACCAGAGGCTCGCCCACAAAGTTAGCGATTTACCGCTCATGTAGCGCGAGCAATGGCCGCGAGGCCATTGTGAGTCGCTGCCTGAGCCGCCGCAAGTCCCCCTATACTTTCTATGGGGATTACCGCAACCGCGCCGCAAGTGTAACGGTTATGCGGCAAACGCGGCAGATGCGGTTACGGTAATCCCCATAGAAAGTATAGGGGGACTTGCGGCAGGTGCGGCAAGTGCGGTTTTGCACTTGCGCCAAGTGCGGCCGCGAAAAAAACCGCAGTCAGCAGCGGTTTTTTTCGCGGCCGCACCTGCCGCAAGTGCAAAACCGCATTTGCCGCACCTGCCGCAAGTCCCCCTATACTTTCTATGGGGATTACCGCAACCGCGCCGCAAGTGTAACCGCATCTGCCGCGTTTGCCGCATAACCGTTACACTTGCGGCGCGGTTGCGGTAATCCCCATAGAAAGTATAGGGGACTTGCGGCAGGTGCGGTTTTGCACTTGCGGCAAGTGCGGCCGCTAATTAAAATAAAAAAAATTAATCTAATACAAATAAATTTAATTAAAATAAAAAAATTAATATACAAATAATAAAAATAATAAATAATAAAATAAATCAAAATTAAAAAAATAAATAAATAAAATAAAAATATATATAATTAAAATATTAATAACATTAACTAATTCTAAGAAAATCAAATTACTCAAATAAAAAAAAATTCAATTAAAATAAAAAAAATAATAATATTATAAAAATATTAAATAATAATTACAATAATAAAATAATAAATAAAAAAAATATTCCATATAAAAATTCATAACATTAACTAATTCTAATAAAAAAAAACAAATAAATAAAATATTCATAACATTAAGTTATTAAAAAAAAATGTAAATAAAAAAAATAAATAAATTAAAAAAAAATAATATAGCTACTATAATTTAATTAACGAACGTTCTAGAATCCCGATGCATTTGCATCGGGCTCACAACTAGTAATAACATAACACGGGTAGTATGTTTGACACATATCACATTGATTATAAACACCATACATAAATACACCATACATTTACATATAACATTACATAACACTTATTGCACAGAACGTCTTATTGTAACCCGGGACCTGTAACCATCTCTCTGTCCCCATTGGAGCTCTACTAACAGCTCCCGTGGTGGCTACGGCCTCCGGCCTATATACACTTTACACAAATATATACATATGGTGAACTGATAAATGTATCAACGATGACACCTCCGGGTTCAGAACAGGGATTGAGCAACCTGAGTAACGGGTATGTCATGTATCCCCAAGGGGCTCCTTCCTGGACGCATCTCAACCTACATCCCGGTCAGAGTCCACCTGGTTCAACCATGGTGTCCCCACTCTAGGAGCCCTTTTTAACCCCTGCTTCTGACCCTCGCTATATACGCTTTAACGGGCCCTGTGGGTCCCAATGGCGGTACCTGCCGCCTGGCTTTAGTCACCCAGCCTGATGACTCCATATATATCCCGTAGTCAGGATTCCTGCCTGACCGGGACCTTACATATCACATGTGATCCATCATACAATATTCATGGATTCCATGCATCCTCACACCCGCTCACAGCCCTTCATAATACATCCATGGACTGTGGCTCCTCCATGACCATAACAGGGACCTGGTCAACCGTAGAATCCGGGCTAACCATGCGTCACCATGGCCTACTCACCACGGTACGGGCCACCAGTCGCCACCAAACCTCCATCTCATGGCAGGTCTCCAGGTCGACGACTGTACCCTGCGTCTGAGTAGCACCCTAACAGATCAGCCATGGTTACCCTTCTAGGAGCCTTCGTGACCCCTGTGTCTGGCCACAGGCACACCCACACCATTAGAGGTCGTGGTTGAGGGACAGGTACCCGCTGCAAGCAGCAGGCCAAGCCTCCCTCTCGTCCCACAGGGACGGAACGCCTCCAATATCATCCACTCCAGCTGGGGCTCTCCCACAGACTCCGCACATGGCCTTTCTACCTAAGCCATAACATACACATATAGGTAAAACAGGTCCCTCACTGACTATCTAGTCGGACCTCGGGCGGCTATGCCCGCCTGGCACATTTCACGCACCAGGTGCACAGTTCACACAAGCATTTGAGAACTGCTTTCTTACCGGGCACGGATCTGGGTCTCGCTGCCTGGGTCACGGGTCCACCAAACATCCCCAAGGGCTCCTTTCCCAGACGTGTCTCAACCACACGCCCGGACCAGTCTCCACCTGGGTCAGCCCCGGCTTCCCCACTCCAGGAGCTGTAACAACACCGGACCTGGTCACCGGTATGGAGCTAGCATGCTCCCTTCATTCCACACAGAGCCCTGGACTGGACTGCTCTGCACTCTGGCTGCTCATGGATCACCATCCTCTCAGGCTGATCTCTGGCTGATAATGAATCTCTCACTCAGCTGGCAGGCTCTTATCGTGCCTGCCACTCCCACTCTGACTCATCCAGCTGGGCTGCTATTACTCAGGACACACCCACCTGACACACCCACCTGGGCTGTCAGCAATCAACACCCATCCCTTTTCTCAGGGCCCCATCGATCTCCGGAGCCACTCACAGCCGCTCATTAGGCTCATGATTGTATCACATCTACAGCAGTCAGTCTCACATTTAACACCTTGTTTTCCGGGTAAGCTCACACAGCACCATCACAGGAAAACCGGCCAGTGTGAAAAGGATCATACCCTGTATCTGATGGATAGCTGGATTCAGTGGATTCAGGGTTTCTTTGCCTACATCATGCTGTTCTCAGTTGAGGTAGCGAAAACCTGCTGACAGATTCACTTTAAAGTACATTAGCACTACTAGCAAATCAATAGAACAGTATGATGGATTAAAAAGAAAACAAACTCTGCATTCTCCAGGGATAAGCAGAAATACAGTAAGAGCAAAAACTGGGCACTTCTGACTTCGTGACAGGTCATCGTTAAACAGAAATCATCAAGGATAGCTCTGTTCATTGCTGTAGGAGGCATGTGCTGGCTGTATAGCACAGCAAGCCCCTAGTAGTGTATGTTGTATGGACATGTAGAAAAACCGGAATATCAAACATCAGTCTAGTTTAAATTTCCCTCTCAGTCAAGTATTCAGCTTAGTAGCCAGTGTAACATTTGCATGTTTTTTTTTCCTTTTTTTTTTATTAAAGATTAAAAAACTATATGTTTTATACATGTGGTCATTTCCTGATGACATATAGCCTTCATAGCATTCCCACCAAGCCCTTGCTTTAATATTACAGTAAATATCCATCTTCTGCCGTGTGTTAAAGACATCAATCTGCTATCATTGCGCCTTCATGCAGAGCACCATAATGTACCATGTACATCGTAGGGTGATGCGGCAGCTTACCTTACGCTTGGTCTCCTCAAACAAACTCATGAGACTTTCCTTGGCAGTAAGTATTGGGTTGCTGGCGGCTAGACTACGCATGTAGTAATAAACGGCGTCCAGTTTTCTCCTCTGTTGCAATGAAAGATATAAAAGATTTTTTTTTTTTTTTTGAAAAGTAAAAAGTATAATACACTGATGAACACACTGACAACAGGACTTCTCTCAGAGTGGTTCTTTACTTTAAATACTAAGAATGAGAACAGGAATTCACAATGTACAAATCATAACCATGCATCATTGGAGGAAGACTGTGTAATAAAGATCATGCTATTGCTATATACATATTCAACAATAATACTGTCATTCAGATCTTTCTAAAATTGCTACAACATTACACAAAAGTGTTATAAAATAGCATTCAGTAGGATGATAAATGTCCCCAATTGTTTTCAAAATTTGCAGCTTTTCTTCTTAGTAAGAGTAAATGGATAGTGAAGATGTTATGGATTAATATTTTATAATATTAATGTTAATAAGTTGCCTGCCCCTGTCCTGATTGATATGGACTGATGCATGCGATGAAAGAAATACACCGATAACACAATCAGGTGTAAGCTCTCCTCAGCCCTCCACAAGGCACAGCTCCAAAGTGAATCCTTTATTGATCACACATGGGTTTTAACAAAGCTCTCTAGGGGGCTCGGTTTACACACACACAATGGGGACAAATGGAATGCATTTATTGGTGGGACATGGTCTAGTCCATGGAGGGGGATTGTTCATGAGGTCATCAAGGTGTCCTTCAGGTCTCCAAAAGTTAGTTTGATCCGTGAAGCCATCTGATGAGGTGTCATTCTGTGATTGATCACTCTTTGTCTTGACTGTAGCTTTGTCTCAGAACATGTGGTGATGTGGCAGGAAATGGGAGCCATCTTTGTCGGATACAAACTTATGTAAGGTGGAAATAATACACTCTATAGATCATTTCTCCCATGCCCTTATGTCTTAAGCTTAATGAAGTATTTTGATCTCAAGGCTCTCCTTAACAAAGATGTATAGTGAAGATGGTGCATAAATTTAAAGGACATTTGTCACCCCCAGATAGTATAAACTGAACATATATATCCTTTTAGGCAATATAGTCCTAATAAAAAATAAAAAAATAAGTGAATTAGGTTGACTGACAGCACTAGTTTACCTGGAGCAGCACTGTCTGCAGAGTTGCTCAGCAAAGCAGCTGTCAGTCACCAATGACTGACGCAGGGACTGGTAAATCAGGGGACAGAATGGTACACTGAGCTTCAAGAAAATGCCAAAGGCACAACAAGCACCCTGAGGCTTCAGCTTAAACACGACAGAAGCAGCAATTAGAAGACTAGGTGTGAGTCTAAAAGAGGCTTTATCCCCCTACCAAGCAGTGGGCACAGTTTATACTGCCAGTTTAATTAAGCAGCCACGGTGATGCCCAATGGGCACAAACAGAAACTATTTCTGGCCAAAGGTACACTTTGAAGATGCCCATAGTGCGATTGTCATACAGGTGTCTTTACTTACTGAAGCTGCAGGTTTCGGGCTGAAATCAGGCATGGTATTTGTGCAATTTGGAAAGATAAATACAGGAATATTTATATATGCTTTTAAAAAAAGTCAAAATCTTACCGTGTATATAGCCAGGAGGGCCAGTTGATTATAAGGTCTACCATTCTTGGGTGCAATGTGCTGTGCCTTTAGATACCAGCTGCAAAGTAACATTCAGAAGACAAATTAATTTTATTTTTTTGTTTTTTAATCATAAATGCATTTTTCCTGACATTTCTACCTTCGAGCTTTCCCATAGTTGCAGGTGTCAGCTGCTTGCTCCCTGTAACGTGCAATGTCTCCTTGACAGATCATACACCGTTGGGCACTGATCAAAGCGAACTTCACCTGAACATAAAACAATATAAAATAATTGTAAAATTTCAAACGATAAAATAAACCTAATAATGAAGAAACCCTACAGACCGTTTTACGGAGCGGCTTGCTTCGGATCGCCATTCCGTCCATGTAGTCCTCAAGCTTGAACTGATACGCTGCCTGAAGTTTCTGAAGCAAGCTATCGAAAAATACCGTACCCTAAAAGAAAGAATTTGTGATTTATAATAATAATATGTATTGTAAGGAACAATAAAAATAAAATACAATTTAATGCATGCAATATAATACTCAAAATATACACCGTTAAAAAAATACTAATGAAGCTTTATATTCATTAATGTGTGTATATATGCATGTAATATAGTGTGTGTTAACTTGTTCACCTACCGCCGCGCTCTCCGGGGTCCAGCACCTTTCTTCTCCGTTTTCTCAGTGACATCACTACAATGGTGACTAGCCGGATGACTCTGTGTGAGCCAGACATCTCTTCTACAATGGAAGCCTAGGTGGTGGTGTTCTCAATCCTCAAAAACATACACTATACACTAAGCCACTTCTGCATCATGCAGAACGTTGAGAAGAGAACAACGGTGCTAGACACCACAGAGCAGTGGTAGGTGAGTATATTAATACATTACATTAGATCCACAAATACACACATTAAGTATATAAAAGAAGTAATGAAGGGCTTCTTTAATTAAAAAATTGTGTAAGACCCTGGGCCCAGCCTGCATATTTGAGCTGTTATTTGGCGCAATATGCACCAAAAACGGATCAATTAATTGAGATTCCAGCAAAGGCTATGAGATTTTAGAAATGCAGAATAGTGAGCCATGCTATTCACTTACTGATAACACGATTGGAATTTCTGTGATAGAAGGATATTGTACACCATGAGTTAGGCTTAACGCCAAAATGAATAGGGTTGCCCTCTGCGACTCCATTTTTTCTTGTACCTCAATTATAACTATGGAATGGAGAAACAGAGTTTAATCTGCGGCTTGCCCAGATGGATTCTCCAAGTACCTACACCCCAATTATATTCGCTTCTCTGATATTTCCGAGCTGGCAAGTAACTGTGGTCTCTGCCTGAGCCTGTGCTAAGCAGAATATTTTTCCTTCTTCCTATATAGCTATAAGGTTGTGTTAGGAGTGGAAAAGTGGAACTGTGGAACCCCCATATATAAAATGATTGTGCAGAACACATGTGACTCCCAAAGAAGCCCACTAGTATGTTCACCTCATCTAACACCTGGAGCAGCTGTCTTCTGATGGTTTCACCTTCACCTGATGACTCCTTTAAGAAATGGCGAAACTTCTCAATGACTTGGTAAAACACATTCTTCCATAACAGCTGGTCAACGTTGTGCTGATCGCAGAATTCAATGTCCGTCAGAAGGCAGTGCTCATAGAGTTGGAGTAACTCCGACCTGAAGGAGAAAGTTCAAAAAGGATCTGCCATCTTTATTAACTTTGCCGGGATATTAAAATTCTGTGTCCTCTATAATACAAAACATTCCAGACCATCTTTTCTACAAACTCTACACTGCGCTGTTCATTGTTATTGATTTGGAAGTGAGTGGTGCCATAAGTCCCGTCACCTGTACTATACACACCTTCCAATGACTTCACTTTTTTCCAGCAGCGCTGGCGATTTGTGACCTCCCAGCAGCTCCAGTGTTTCATGGAGCACACTGGAGGTCACAACTTAATACAAATCTATAGGAGCTTTGTACTGGACTTGTTCTAGCTTTCATGGAGATTCACTTATCTCTTATGACATAACTTTTGACATCCGGACAGTCAAAAGATACGGGTTTAAAATGGCGCTGCAGGACCGGAGTGGTGTCGGTAAGTGGGGAGGACGCCAAACGGTGAGTTTAAGACAGAGGACGGGGAGCTTAGGGTTAAAGCACCACTCCAGTGCTGAAAACAAAACGAAACACTGGAGTGGTGCTTTAACAGACTGCACCAAATATTTTCTTACCTGAGCAAAGCCATTTTATTCAGGCCTTCAGTGCTGATCATATCCCTAGAGAGAAGGTTACTGAGCTGCAGCTCTTGGTTATCTGCCATTCTCAGTAGACGGTTCAGCTCCTGCTGTTGCATCGTCCTCACTTGTTGCTCGAGTTCCTCAGTTATTACTGGACTCCAGAGTATGACCCTGATCCATACTGTGCAGACTGAGCTGGATAGCCAGGATAATAACCACCAGGATACATGCCACTGCTAGGACTTAATGGATAAGGCATAGAGTATCCAGTATATGGATATGGGGGACGGGCAAAGTAATATGGGTTATCAGAATTCTGGAATTTGTAGTATGATGCCTGAGGGACAGATGATACATTGTCACTCTGTGAAGTAGGTGTAGACTCATCATCGGTATCCAGAAAATGAAGCTGTGGGCTCTGGTTTTTTAGAGCAGGCTTTTGCTCAGGGTTATTTGGATCCCAAAGACGACGATTAGCTCCACCACGGCCCCTGCCACGAACAGATTTGCTGACAGTGGTAGAAAGGGGCTTTGTGTTGTTTGGCTCTAAAGCTCCTGTAGCATTGTTTATATCAGTGTTGGCTGGCAGAATAATGATCCCTCTCCCTCTGCCCCTGGGCTCACTCGATCTCGCTCTATATTCCTGCTTCTCTATGGCACTGTTGCGTTTCTTATTGGGTCTATCACTTCGCTTCCGGGTCCTTTCTTCATCAGTGACCGGTTTATAGGGGGATTCTTGGTTGTAAATCCCATCACAATTATCCTTGCTGCTTGATGTCTTGATATTGTCTGTATTTTCTGAGCAGCTTTTGTCACTGGAGCTCTGCCTCTTCTGCCATTGGTTTCTGCTTTGGAGCGAGTTATCACGACGATCGTTATAATCCTCTTCAAAAGAATCGGTTGAAGACAGCGACACCTGTTTTTTAGCGCGCAACTTTCCTTTTCGATCTCCAGCAACCTTTCCTTTGTCTTGACACCTCTTGCTGCCATCGGCCTGGGCGGCTTCTTCACTGCTGTTGTTGCTTCCGGCAGAGCTGGTGCTGCAGTTTCTAGTGCGGGTCCTCCGTTTGTCCGAGTGGGAATAACGTTTGGTTGAACCAGGTTTTCGGTCTTCTTTAACAGGCCTCAGTGAAGACATCTCTTCTCCAACCTTGTTGGGTCTCTCTTGATCTGATCTCTTTGACTTTTCCACCTTCACAATCTTGTTTCCATTTTCCAGAGGAATCCTATGATTTATGGCAGGCCGATCTTCTTCATGTTCAAGTTTCAGATGTTCAGTTCTTCTCACAATATCGTCTTCTACAATTTCACTCAACGACTCCTTCACAGGAGCATGAAGTCTCCTTCCTGGTTGGTAAATTTGTCGGTCTGGTTTCTTGGTTCTTTTCACAATTTTTCGCTCTTCACTTTCGGGGTTCACAGTGAATGAGCCACTAGCATCCAGATCTTCATCATCTTGGATTGTATCTCTAGCGGCTCCATTAACAAAAAGTTCACAATCTTTAACTTTTTCATTATGATATTCTTCACTGTGATTGCCTAAATTGTCAGACGCATCCAATTTGGGCTTATTTCTCAGTCTTGAAAGCCCCGGCTTATATATCTCAATGTCTGGTCGCCGATTATCTTTTCTCTGTCTCGGTTCCTTCATTTCTTTAGCAGTTTCTAAAAATAAAATATATACATATATATATGAAATATCAATATGAATGGACAAAAGGAATCAACATTTCTAGCAACCACTTATACCCTAGAAAATATTTAAAATTACGGTATAACAATTATTTGATTCCTGTTCTGCAAATAGACCCAAAAATCTGAAGACAAGTACACTTCAAAAAACATGAATTAGCACATCATTTTTTTTACTTTTTTTTGACGAACCCTAACTGTAAAGATTGGGGTCCATACCAAACACCTAGTGTTCATGCACAGACCCCAAACGCAGACTTCACTGGGAAGTCAGTGTTACTTTTCAGGTTCAATTCGTGGGCGGGGAGCTATAAACAAAAGAAAATAGATATTAAACGGCTGCGTTATACTTACTGGCGTCCCGCCGCTTGTACTGTCTGGATATTCACTGCTGAGACGCAGTCATAGAGAATGGGCATCTGTGATTGGCCGTTAGAGTAACCTGGAAACTACCCATACATTCTAGATGCTAGAATGTATGGGCAGTTTTCAGGTTACTTTAACAACCAATCACAGACGCCCATTCTCTATGACAGTGTCTGTGATTGGCAGTCGGGCCCCTCGCCCATTGACTGATATAGTGCTATAAAAATAAATAATTAAAAAAAAAAATGATGTAGTGCTTCACTGCAATTTGATTCTCGGCACAGATAAAGTGGATTGCTCCGGGCTGCCACCCCCAGCTGCCTTGACTTTACCTTGGCTGGCAATCAACAGGGAAGTCCATTATTTATTTATTTTTTTTTAATTGTTGTGCCCCCCTGCAGTGAATATATTTAGGAAGTTAACGAGCGGCCCAGAAGTACAAGCAGCGGGACGCCGGTAACTATAACACTGCCGTTTAATATCTGCTATCTGCTTTCTTTTTACAGCCCCCCCAGCCCCATCTCATAACTTTCAAATCTGTGTTCAGCGATTGAATTCAAGTTTGAGTCACGTTTGGCCCCGAACATAGACTTAAAAAAAACTCCGGGCAGGTCTGCTGAACCTGAACATCAGCGGATTCGTCCATCACTAAAGACACAAAATAGATCTGTAAAATAAGGCAGTTTCACATTTCACCTAATTAAACAGGACTTGCACTACTATTATATTCCTGCTGCCCTGGAGTATACTATTTACCTTTGTTTTCAAATTTGCTATGTGGTTCCAGAGATATTCCGCTTTCTAACTAGTGTCCATTTTTATGGTCTTTAAAAGGGGGCGTGGCTCAAAGGACCACCAGGGGCATGGCTTTAGGCGACCAGTGGGAATAAAACAGGACTAGCCATTTTTAATCCTGTTAAAGGAATTTTTCAGTTATTAAAGATTGCTGACCTTTTTCTAGCAGAGGCCATGGATATTAGATGGAGGACAGTCCAGTCACAATATCCGTCTCAGCATTGTAATGAACAAACTGGTGTAAACCGTGATGGAGACACAGGGCCAAGAAAAGCCCCAGCCCCTTCTAGCAACTAATAGTGGAGATTTAAGGCTGCATTACACGTCCCAATATCGTTACGATATTGGATACAACGGCACGGAGCGCGCACGTTTTTGGCACTAGTCCAAAATCGCATAGGAGATGTTACACAGGGAGATATCGGCAGGCAACGCAACTGCAATGTCTACACCTCCTCCTTCACGCTGTGTACAAGCGACCCAGGGAACAACCAATTAACATGGGAGTGAATAGGGGAAGTTGCGCTCCAAATTGTAGTTGCGCTTTCACACAGCACAATCCTGCAAGATCGTCAAGCCAATATTGGCCAGTTGGAGAGCCTGCACAATTCCCCAACGATATCGTTTTTGCATCGTTCTTGAGTCGCATTGCTCATTTACACCACACAACTCAAGAATGATATCGGCGGGAACGCCCGAACCACGTGACTTTTTATCGTTGTTGGGCAACGATATCGTGCCGTGTAAAGCGGCCTTTAGACTCCACTGACCTATCACTGATAATGAACTTTAACTACTCCACTGATTAAAGACTATATTCAGAAATATATTACATCTGGTTTAGTAGATGCCCAGATCTATCCTACAATGGATACAGCAGTTCTTGTCTGTAATTTGGCTGGGAAGATTAGCTTAGCATTATTCTTGGTGCCAAACGGAAGAGACTTCTATGGCTCCAGGTCAATGGCACAAATTGTGCACAAAATTGTACAGCAAGCTACAGTATGTGCTGCTGATGGATCTTTTCATTTTTTTTACATTTTGTAAATACCCAAAAGTGCTCCTCTCCAAAACACAACGTCAATACAAGAAAATTCATTATAATAAAACTGGGTCCGAGTGCTGTAGATGCAAGTCCCTTAATGGATAGATTATCAATAGTTTATATTGTTAATTATTCAATTTGAAAAGGATTGCCACTATCTGGCCACATTGTGAAAAAGCTTTGACTGTGGCACAAACTATGTATTAGGGATGAGCAAATGGTAAGTTAATTAGGGTCAGATAGCTCTAACCGAATACTTTGAACTGTTTCAGTATTCGGATCCGAGCGAGTTTCCCATTAACTTGCATTGGATTCGTTACTCGTTCAAAAAAGAGAATTTTGTTTACGTACCGTAAATTCTTTTTTCTTTAATCATCAATGGGAGACCCAGACAATGGGGTTTAGGGCACTGCCCTCCGGAGGTCACACTAGGTACTACAAGTTTGTAGACACCGCCTCCTCCGCTTATAAACCCCTACCGCAGGGAACATCCTCAGTTTGGTCCATAAGCTGCGAGGAGGAAATAAACCACACCCGAAACATCGGGAAGAATGCCGTGCACAGACGGTTCAACAACCCGGCAAACACTGTCTCAACAGAGAACAGAGCAAATGCAAAACATGCAACGGAACAACTGGGTGGGTGCTGGGTCTCCCATTGATGATTAAAGAAAAAAGAATTTACGGTACGTAAACAAAATTCTCTTTTTTCTGGTCATCATAATGGGAGACCCAGACAATGGGGATGTCCTAAAGCAATACCCCAGGGCGGGAAGAGTTCCTCAACAAGACGGATAACACATGGTTCCCTTTAAAGGTGGGCAACCGCCGCCTGGAGAACCCGCCTGCCCAAACTTGCATCCGCAGAGGCATGGGCATGCACCATATAGTGCTTAGAGAAAGTGTGCAGGCTGGACCAAGTGGCCGCCTGACACACCTGTAGAGCAGACGCTCGATGTCGCAAGGCCCAGGAGGCACCTACAGCTCTGGTAGAGTGAGCCTTCAATCCCACCGGGAGAGGCAAACCAGAAGCCCGGTAAGCCTCTTGAATGGAAGCCTTAATCCATCTGGCCAAGGTTGACTTCGAAGCCGCGGACCCCTTACAGCGACCTGTCGTAAGAACAAATAAGGAATCCGAACTCCTAAAGGAGGCGGTCCTGGACACATAAATGCGTACAGCTCTCACGAGATCCAGAGTATGTAGGTCGCGTTCAACCTGATGAACGGGAGCGGGGCAAAATGATGGGAGAACAATCTCCTGGTTCAGGTGAAAAGTTGAAACCACCTTCGGCAAGAATTCTGGCCGTGGGCGAACACCACCTTGTCTTGGTGAACCACCAGAAAGGGTGACTTGCACGATAGTGCAGCCAATTCTGAGACCCTCCTCAGAGACGTAATTGCCACCAGAAAGGCCACTTTCTGGGACAGACGAGACAGAGAAACATCTCTCAGCGGCTCAAACGGTGGTTTCTGTAATGCCGCCAGGACCATGTTAAGGTCCCAAGGGTCCAGAGGTCTCCTGTAGGGCGGAACCATCCGCGACACCCCCTGCAGAAATTGACGGACCTTCGGGAGGAGCGCCAATCGCCTGTCAAACAGCACTGAAAGTGCTGATACTTGACCTTTCAAGGAGCCAAGGGATAATCCCAACTCCAAACCCGACTGTAGGAAAGCCAACAACGTCGGGATGGACAAGGGCCACGGAGACCGTCCACCAGAGGCACACCAAGTAAAAAAGATTTTCCACGTCCTGTGGTACATCTTCCTGGAAACGGGCTTCCTAGCCCGATTCATAGTGGCAACCACTGTAGGGGAGAAACCCCTGGATGTCAGCAGCCAGGCCTCAAGAGCCATGCAGTCAATCTGAGGGCCCTGGAATTGAGGTGGAAGAATGGGCCTTGCGCGAGTAAATCTGCGCGTTCTGGAAGAGCCCACCTGTGTCCGCCTGACAGGTGCCACAGGTCCGGATACCAGGACCTCCTGGGCCAATCTGGAGTCACTAGAATGGCTACCCTGCACTCCGACCTGATTTTCCACAGCACCCTGGGAATCAGAGCCAGAGGCGGGAACACATACGGCAGATGGAATCTGGACCAAGTCAAGATCAGGGCGTCTGCTCCCAGAGACTGGGGATCCCATGACCTCGCCATGTATTGCGGCACCTGATGATTCAGCCGTGAGGCCATCAGATCCACGTCCGGAGTGCCCCATCTGCTGCAGACTTCTCTGAAGACATCCGGATGAAGAGACCACTCTCCGGCGTCCATCCCCTGCCGTCTCAGATAGTCGGCCTCCCAGTTTTCGACCCCTGGGATGTGAACTGCGGAGATCAGGCAGTTGTTGTCCTCCGTCCAGGATAGGATGCGGTGAACTTCGGCCAGAGCCTCTGCACTCCTGGTTCCTCCTTGATGATTTATATAAGCGACGGCCGTCGCATTGTCGGACTGAACCCGAATGGGTTGTCCTGAGAGGAATCTCTGAAACGCCAGGAGTGCCAGATAGACCGCCTTGATCTCCAGCACGTTAATCTGCAACGCCGACTCCAACTGAGTCCAGAGGCCTTGGGCCCTGTGGTGTAAGAACACCGCCCCCCAGCCCTTCAGACTGGCGTCGGTGGTCACCACTAACCATGACGGTTTGATGAAGGACCGGCCCCGAGACAAGTGATGTGGCTGTAGCCACCACTGCAGGGAATCTCTGGTCGGTTGGGAAAGGGTCACCAGCCGATTCAGAGAAATCGTCCTTTTGTCCCACCTGCGGAGAATCTCCAGCTGGAGAGGACGGAGGCGAAATTGTGCGAAAGGCACCGCTTCTATTGCTGCCACCATGCGTCCCACCAGCTTCATCAACACCCGTAGGGATGATTGTGGTGACAGGAGAACTGCTTGCACTCCTGATTGGATCGCCATCTGTTTGACTCGTGGCAGAGACACCAGGGCTGAGGCTGTGTTGAAGTCCATGCCCAAATATGTCAAAGACTGGGTCGGAACTAGCGTTGACTTCTGAAAATTGAGGAGCCAACCGAACTGTTCCAGAGACCGCATGGTCACATCCAGGCTCTCTTGACAGAGGTGTTCTGATGGCGCCCTGACCAGCAGGTCGTCTAAATAGGGAATGACGGCATGTCCCTGCACGTGCAGGAGAGCCATCATGGAGGCCATCACTTTTGTGAACACCCGCGGTGCCGAGGCTAACCCGAACGGCAGCGCCACAAATTGGAAGTGTTCTTCCCCCACTGCGAATCTCAACCAGCGCTGATGAGCCGGTGCAATGGGCACGTGAAGGTAAGCGTCTCGGATATCTATGGACGCTAGGAAGTCCCCCTGTGACACAGCTGCGATCACGGAGCGCAGTGATTCCATACGGAACTTCCGAACCAACACGTGATGGTTGAACAACTTCAGGTCCAGCACCGGGCGGAAGGATCCGTCCTTCTTCGGGACGATAAAGAGGTTGGAGTAAAAACCCCTGAACCTCTCTCCGGAAGGCACCGGGACCACCACTCCGTCCCTGCGGAGACCCTCCAACACCAGGTAAAAAGCCTGAGCCTTTTCTGGTGATGGGACCGACCGATGGAATCGGGATATTGGCTTTGACGTCAGCTCTATCCTGTAACCTCGCGAGACCACGTCTCGAACCCACTGATCTTGAACGTGAAGTAGCCACTTGTCCTGAAAGCGAGACAAGCAGCCCCCCACCTGTGGGGAGGCAGGAAGGGAGAGCGAGTCATGTAGAGGCGGGTTTGGGGGTGGCAGCTGCTGCCCCCGCCGGCTTCTTTGGACGACTCTTAGAGCGCCACTGAGAAGCGGGCTTGCCCCCTCGGTCCGCGCGAGCGGACGGTGCTGATGACTGCGAGCTGGAACGAAAGGACCACTGTTTTGGGTTCCTTTTAACGGTATACCGTGGCTTAGGCTTATTCTGCGGTATCTTAGACTCAGCAGAATCCTTTATCAGCTTGTCCAGTTCGGTGCCAAATAGCCTGTCACCAGAGAACGGAAGATTCTGCAAAATCTTCTTAGATGTGGCATCTGAGTCCCAAAGACGCAGCCACAACAACCTGCGAATCGCAATAGCATTGGCCGAAGCCACAGCTGAGCGAGTGGCAGTTTCCAAAGTCGCCGTCCTGGCGTAGTCCGCATAGGCTCTTGCCCTTTCGGTAAGCGCCATGACCTCTGGACTGGACCTTGCCAGGTCAGTGATACCATCCAAGCAGGTAGTAATCACTTGTAAGGTCCAAACCGTGGCAAAATTAGGAGCAAATGAAGACCCCACAGCCTCATAGGAAGACTTGGCGAGTTGCTCGACCTGTCTATCAGTCGCATCCTTCAGCGAGGAGCTGTCAGAGGCAGAGAAAAGGGAGCGTGCAGCAATCCTGGTCATGGAAGCGTCCACCTTCGGGGACTGCGACCACTCCTGAAGCACCTCCTGGGGGAAGGGGAAGCGATTGTCCTTGGGTTTGCGGACATAACGCCGCCCAGGATGTAACCTGGGAGCTCTAACCACCCTTCCAAAGTTAGTGTGGTCCATGAAGGAGCCACTTGGTCTAGCCTCCGGCCGCAGCCATTGATAGACCTCCTTCGGGTGTACAGTCACCTCCTCAGGGGGTGTCACGAGACGTAAGGTCTCGTTGATAGAGGACACCAAATCCTCCACCCCGTCTGGTGGTTCAGACACAGACACAGACCCGAGAGTCGAACCCCCATCATCTTCCTCACCATCAGAGGAACGCTCCTCCTCAGAGAGAGCCTGGAGCTCGGGTGAATCCTCACGACGAGCCCGCTTAAGGGGTCTCACAGCAGAAGAGGGAGACACCCGGGGGTAACTGGAAGGAGTAGCTGGGCTATCCAGCCTCCTATTAAGTGCCTCCAGGGATTGCGACATGGAGGATAGCTGGGACAACAGAGATTCATTGATCTTATTCTGAGTTTCCCATGGCCCTGGGATCACCTGAACCTCAGGGTACAGCACCGGAGCTGCTGTCTCAGCAGTGCCAGTCCGGGCTTCTGGGCGTCCGCAGTTATTGCAGGACTCCTCCACCAGTGTACCATTGCATGTAGCACAGGTAATGGTGCCATCTGCCGCCTTAGCAGCACGCTTCCTAGCTGAGGACATCGCCACAGTAGGGGAAAATAAGCCAAATTGCAAACAAAACCGGGAATCCCGGTGGCTTACCGACCGCAGCAAAGCGGCAGGAGGAAGCGGTGTGTGTGTGTGACCTCCGCGAGTGTTTCCGGTCTCCCCTTGGAGTGCAGACGTACGCTGCAGCCAGATCCCAGCCGGGAGTGAGGGGAAAAGATGGCCGCCAACAGCGAAACTGTGGGCGGCGCCGAAAACACGCGGGAAGCACACACACACGCCCATCGATGACATCACCGCACGGGCTGCTTCCCATCCTCCAAGCAGCCTCATAATGAAGGCGCCCGAGCCCGCAGCGCGGGAAATAGTGTGCCATATAACACACAGACTGCATGTGTAATCAAAACACCCGCAGCCTACAGCCTCAGCCCCTGTGACACACAGGGCGGTCAGCCAGGGTGACCCCAGCACAGGGTACACCTCCAGATCCGCGGACCCGAGGGTAACGCGCGGTCTGAGTGTCAGGACACATCAAGTGACAGACACTACCCCCAGGCACACAGGAGACACAGAGTGCCTCAGTGCCGGTCCGGTCTGTAAGCACCATTTAGGGAGGCCTCGGACGGGGGTTCAGCACCAGTCCGGAGTGTAAGCACCATTTAGGGAGGCCTCGGACTGGGCTGGCTCCAGTCCGGTCTGTAAGCACCATTTAGGGAGGCCTCGGACGGAGCGGAGCTGTGCAAGGCTCCCATCTCCCACTCTCCAGAGCCCCCCAGAGAGGGATGGAAAGGAGCGCGACAGCGTACCGGGAGAACACAAAGTGTCCAGGCTCTAGGCCCTCCGGTACCTCCACCTGCGTGTGCCACAAGGGTGAGCGGGGAGGCTGTCGCAGGTCCCGACCAGGACCATATTACCTTGTCTTCAGACGCCATCACGTAAGTTGTGAGAATGCAGTGAAGTGCAAGCAAAGCGTGATCCTCCGAGCACACTAAGTTTAAAACTGAGGATGTTCCCTGCGGTAGGGGTTTATAAGCGGAGGAGGCGGTGTCTACAAACTTGTAGTACCTAGTGTGACCTCCGGAGGGCAGTGCCCTAAACCCCATTGTCTGGGTCTCCCATTATGATGACCAGAAAATATTCAGTTAGAGCTACCTGAACCCAAGTCCCAAGTATCTTACTACTCGCTCATCACTAACAAGCAATTAATCCCCACGTGGCTTACTCCCGTGTTTTATTACACAGTCCCCTGTCTTCAGGCACAGTGTCCATTGCACTCAATGTCTGTGGAGCTGTGAAACAATTGAGTTATAACCCACATCATAGCTACAATGTCAGGATGCCGCAGCAGCAGTCACCCAGCATTTGCACTGCCCACCCACAAGCAACAGTAGATCTGGAAACACTGTCCAAAGCATTAAGGTAGTTATAGCTTCTGCATGTACACAACATTCTAGGGGTTTGAGAAATTTAGTAAAAAAAAAAAAAAAAAGGCCAAACCCTTTAAGGCAGTGCTCTAGAGTCTGAGCCCATTTTAGGTGGAGTTGGATTGAGGAAAATTGGAGATGGAGTCAGATGTTTGGCTTACTGACTTCACAGCCCTGCTAAAAGGCCTCATCGATATAATCCCTGCCTTTATGTCAGCACATGGGACTGCACCCTAATACACACCAGCACAACCTGTTTTCAGTCTATGAGATAACAGCCAGGGCTGTGAAGTCAGTAAGCCACATATCTGACTCCTCAATTTCCCTGAATCCAACTCCACGACTCAGACTCCACAGCCCTGAAAGCAGCTACGTACACTGTGTGCAGAATTGTTTGGCAAATTCGTTTTTTGATCACATGATACTTGTTGTCCTACTCCAAGCTGTATAGGCTCGAGAGCCAACTACCAATTAAATAAATCAGGTGATGTGCATCTCTGTAATGAAGAGGAGTGTGGTGTAATGACATCAACACCCTATATAAGGTGTGCTTAATTATTAGGCAAATGCCTTTCCTTAGGCAAAATGGGTCAGAAGAGAGAGATTTGACTGTCTCTGAAAAGTCCAAAATCGTGAGATGTCTTGCAGAGGGATGCAGCAGTCTTGAAATTGCCAAACTTTTGAAGCGTGATCACTGAACAATCAAGCGATTCATGGCAAATAGTCAACAGGGTCCCAAGAAGAATGTTGGGCAAAAAAGGCTCAAAATAACTGCCCATTAATTGAGGAAAATCAAGCGTGAAGCTGCCAAGATGCCATTTGCCACCAGTATTGCCATATTTCAGAGCTGCAACGCTACTGGAGTATCAAAAATCACAAGGTGTACTATACTCAGGGACATGGCCAATGTAAGGAAGGCTGAAAAACGACCACCTCTGAACAAGAAACATAAGATAAAACGTCAAGACTGGGCCAAGAAATATCTTAAAAAGAGGACCTGTCACCAAACCAGGCATGGTGATCTAATTACAGCACTGGATGCAGCATGTCTGCAGCATGCAGACAAGGGTTCCCCCAGCACTTGAGCAGCCCTGTACCCCGAGATAATAGTTAGAAAACTTACATGCTACAGCCACTAAGGAGGTGGCTAGGGGCTGCAGCCAAGGGCAGATTCACACCCCCTGCATGTGTAAGCTGCCCACCGCTGCCAATCATTCTCTCCCTGTCTGCATCATTTAAACAGTTTTTTTTTCTCTCTCCCAGAAAGTCCATTAGCCCCGCCCCCTGATGGGCAGGGCTAAACGGGAGAGAAAAAAACTCTGTTTAAATGCTGCTGAAGAGGGAGAGAATGATTGGCAGCGGTGGGCAGATTACACATGCAGGGGGTGTGAATCAGCCCTTGGCTGCAGCCCCATGCCACCTCCTTAGTGGCTGGAGCATGTAAGTTTTCTAACTGTATTATCTCGGGGTACAGGGCTGCTCAAGTGCTGGGGGACCCCTTGTCCAGTGCTGTAATTAGATCACCATGCCTGGTTTGGTGACAGGTCCTCTTCAAGACTGATTTTTCAAAGGTTTTATGGACTGATGAAATGAGAGTGACTCTTGATGGGCCACATGGATGGGCCAGAGGCTGGATCAGTAAAGGGCAGAGAGCTCCACTCCGACTCAGACGCCAGCAAGGTGGAGGTGGGGTACTGGTATGAGCTGGTATCATCAAAGATGAACTTGTGGGATCTTTTCGGGTTGAGGATAGAGTGAGGCTCAACTCCTGGACCTACTACCAGTTTCTGGAAGACAACTTCTTAAAGCAGTGTTACAGGAAGAAGTCGGTATCGTTCAAGAAAAACATGATTTTCATGCAGGACAATGCTCCATCACATGCATCCAACTACTCCACAGTGTGGCTGGCCAGTAAAGGTCTAAAAGAAGAAAAAATAATGACATGGCCCCCTCGTTCACCTGATCTGGACCACATAGAGAACCTGTGGTCCCTCCTAAAACGTGAGATCTACAAGGAGGTAAAACAGTATACCTCTCGGAACAGTGTCTGGGAGGCTATGGTGGCTGCTGCAGATCAAGTAACTGACAGAATCTATGGATGCAAGGTTGTTGAGTGTCATGATAAAGAAAGGTGGCTATATTGGGCACTAATTTTTTTGTGTTTTAAATTTTAGCTGAATGTTCATATTTATAAGTGGGGTCAGTGGAGACAGCAGACTACATAGATACATGTGCATGTTTGCTGTTATTATGCTCACCAATGTAATAGTGCTTTTAATTTCCCAAATGTAACGGCGATGTTTTAAAAAGTCACATAATGTTTACACAAATCTACTTTAAGGCCCCGTCACACCTGGCGACAGGGCTGGAGATGTCGGCGGCGACTGGCGGCTGCGCGCACGTTTTTGGCGCCCCGCCAGCGTCGCCGTCCCTCATTTACATGGGGCGACATCTCCAGCCCCGCGCTGGCGAGCTGACAGGCGGCATCGCCGCCGGGGTATCTGAAAACCCCAGCGGCAATGCAGGACAATGGGAGCCTATGGCTCCCATCGCCTGACAGGTCACCGGCGGCCGTTTACATGGGGTGATGCGTGCACATTGCCCCAGATCGGTCGCCTGGTTTCAGAGCGCTGCTCTGAAACCAGGCGACCTCCCGGCGGCGCCGACATCGCCCCTTTACATGAGGCGACGTAAGGGCGATGTCGCCGCCGATAGGCCATGCACCTACGTCGCCTATGCAATTGGCGGCGATGTCGCCCCGTGTGACGGGGCCTTTAGTCTTACCCTGAAGTGATTTTATTTATGCCTTCATTTTAATGTGCAAATTTTACAACATTTTAGCCGAATAAAAAGGTGCAAAACAGTTTAAAGACAAAAATAGAGCATTTTTTTTTATTTTGCAAAAAATTCATAAAACTAAGAGCAAAAATGTCAATGAATAGCAAAAGACAATGAAAAAAAGAGACTTAAAAAAAATGACAAACTGATGAACTGCAAACTATATACGGTAAGCAGCAAATGATTTTATGACTTCTACAGAAAATTGTGTTGTGCTCCATCATCTGTCTAACTTTTATTGCGATGCATCTCCAAATACATAATAAGGGTGTTATATATGGAATGCTCCTTGTGATGATAATGAGATGACTGTGTTCACCCTCAGGACACATTACTAGTGAAAAAACCCTTTAAAATGTATAGAAATCCAAATGTAACAGTGCTTTATGCATCATTACTTGGAACAGATAATCTAGTACATGACAGCTGACTTCAGTTAATGCAACAGACACCCAATAAACGGTCTGTATACCTGGTTATGGTGACAGCTTGACATGGCCAGTTCTAGTGCCCCAACGAAAACTGCATAATTTTTGTCAGGAGGAATAGTTTATCCTATAGTTCCAATTAGAAGTCTGTGAGGCCCCACTGTCAACCCACCAATGGCCGTCATTTAATGCACCATACCAGCATTTATATTTTATATACATTCATCTTCTATTGCTGTCAATATCCGGCAATTTGTGACCTGCTGACAGCTCCAGCTTTTTATGGAGTGCTTTGAAGTCACAACTAAGTATAAGTCTATGAGAGCATAAATCTGGCCTTGTTCTGGCCCTCAGAGATGCTTCAGGAGCTTGTGATGTAACTTCTGACTTCCGGCCAATCAGAAGTTACAGGCACTGGATGGTGCTGCAGGACCGAAGCAGCACTGAGAAAGGATGAAAACACCAGAAGGCGAGTATTTAAAACACCACTACAGAGCTGAAAAAAAACAAATGCTGTAGTGCTCTAATTTGTTCTTTAGAATCTCCATGATACAAATGTAAAGATTGTATAAAAAGGTATGTCAAGACATACTAAAATGACTGTGGAGTTAACTCAGAAAACCCACTGAACATTCATTCAAATCAATTGGATCTGGGCTGCATCACTTGGAAGGCCCCTGCATAGTGTACATCCGGCTGACGTGGGACCTGCAAACAGCTGGAGCCCACCGATCTGATAGCAAAGACCTGTCCTAAGAATGGGGCATTAGTGTCTAAGTGCTGGACAACTCCTTTAATAGTAAGCATAATCCATGACACTATCGTGGTCTGCAGAACTGTTGATTCCTCTTTCCATGTGACTACTGCAGTCAGAGACCGTAATCAAAACACGAGACAAAATCATGCATCTCGACTGTCAGGAAAACAGTTCTAAAAGCTAAAGAAGACGTAATTTTCATCTGCGGATTTTCCAGTAGATGCTTGAGGGATTGCTACATACTAAGACCAGGTTCAGTTGGCGGTCTTTCTTGGTCCATATACAGACCACAATGGCCGAACTCACTGCACTGGGTTAGACACCATTTACCCCTAGTAATGCCTCCCCTGCTGGAAGCAGATATCCGCTACCATGGCACCTCGACATCTCTTGCATTTGAGAAGAGGAACATCCGCGGGGACTGGTCCCAGACAACACCTTTCCAGAGTTGCGAGGATTCAGCCACCAGGGCAGGAAAGACCGCACCTGACCAGGAAAGGCAACTACCCTCGAGAGGGAATTCGGGAACCTGTCCCAAGAAGAGAGAACGAGTCCCTGCAGGACTCTCGTGTGAGACTGAGCCCAAGGTACTGTTACAATGCAGACTGTTAATGAGCCTAGTGGCAACAGCAGATCCCTCAAGGTAGGCTTACAGTGATCTCGGAACTTGGAGATCTTCTGTACCAGTATTAGTCATCGCTCCCTGCGTAGAAAGGAGGCCTGCCTTGAGAAGTCCAGGAGTACCCCCAGAAAATTTCTCCCAAGTAGAAGGAGCCATTTCGGACTGTCCCAGATTCAGAATCCATCCTAAGACCATAGGATGTGCAAGGTGGTAGTAACAGCCTAATCCAGCAGGGGAAATGAAGGAGCAAGAATCAGAAATTGCAAGATAAGGTACGATATAAATCCCCTGTGCTCCGAGGAACGTCACCACCTCTGCCACAATTGTTGAAAATACCAGGAGGGGCAGAGGAAATTCCGAAGGGCAGGGCGTTGAACTGGAAAAGGAATACCTGGTGGTTCCCTAACCGTGACAAACTGAGGAATTGTCGATGGTCCGGATGGACGGAAACCTGGCAAGAAGCATCCCTCAGATCGACTGTGGCCATTACCCATCCTGCCAATTAAAGGAATGGCGGATGATTACCTGATGGGAACCAGACTGCTTCTACACCAAGAAGAGGCGAGTAACGACCTCTGCCCTCGTCCTGGAGATACAAAGGGAGGGGGGCAGCGCACATAGAGTAGTAACGGGGGGACACCAGGAGATTTACTTCAAGGGTCCACTAACCTTTTCTGGTTGTGAGTAGCCACAACCAACTTAAAGAGCCTGGCCGCTACAGATCATGTGGGATTGAAGAGGCAACTCCTGTGTGGTGTGTGGTGGTGAATAAAGAATCCTTATAACAAAGTCTTCTGTGGTCAGCGCGGAACATATCCTGATAATCTACAAGTTCGTGCTCGTCCTGGAGAGGAACACAAGACAGCTCCCCCGAGTCCAGGAGGGTCAGAAGACCCTGATGCAGAGAAATCTGGAGGTGTCTTGAGGTCAGGGAAGTAATCCAAGACACAGAGGGGTAGGCCCCGAACTTCATCCGCAAACCCTTCTGAATAGTGCAAAGCATCCACAGACTTGCGGAGATGGAACACCACATGGGAAGCAAGGTCGAGAGCTGACCCCCCTTCCCCCTCAACGACGCTGTCACTGCTGTTGCTGATGGGGAAAGGACATCAGTCCCTTTCCCTTTGACCCCTTTGGGGAACTCCAACGCCCTGTCTTCCCCGTGACTCAGTAGGAAGGGACTTGATCACGGGTGAATGAAACTGTTTCCTAGCAGTTCTCTTCAAAATATCATAGCGGGACCGGACCAAAACCCTGTTCCCCTTCGAACGGGATGGAACATGTTTGATCGAAGATGTGATACCAAAGGTTAAGCCAGAGAGTTCGTCTGGCCGAAATGGAGAGAGCTACAGATTTTTCAACAACCTTAACTGACTCCAGAGGAGTCCGCCAGAAAACCCCCGTTGCCTTTTGCCAAATAAAAAAAGGGAAAAAAGAATCTAAACCCTTAAAAGTACCCTGCGATATATGATCCTCCAGCTGGATAAGCCAGCGAGAAGTGACCTAGCTACACAGGTAGCAGTGATATTAGTCTGCAAAAGAGTAGAGGAGGCGTCCCAGGACTTTCCAAGCAGACCCTCAATTGCACGGTCCATGGGATCCCTTAGTTGCGAAGAGTCTTCACACGGAAGGGCTTGTCCGCGCAACACTGGACCTAGACAACCATGCTAGGGAGTTTTCATGTGGAGCATTCGCCAACCAGCAGGAATCGATGCTTCAGCTCTGGATGGTATCATTAACCGGGAACCTCGTATGGGTTTCAGCCCTAAGACCCCCGAACATCTCATGCTGAATAGATTGTTAACTCCGCATCTGCCACTCCCATGGTAGATTGCACCATGTCCAGCAATTCTTGCATGTCAAGGAAAAGTACTTCTCTAAGCGCAGGAATTGATTATAGAATCTCCTAGCATCCAAGTACCAACCAGACCAGTCTCTGCGTAGCGGGTGGTGGATGAAAAGATGGTGGACATGGAGGACTAGACGACCTGCATAATGAGGGTTTAAATTCTGAGTGCTCTGCAAGCATTGAGGACTGGTATATTGGGGGTTGTTTGACCAGGAAATAAATCAAATTAATCAATTTAGTGTCCATGAGAAGTTGGCTCAGAGCCACCATGCTAATCATGAGGAAAGAGAAAACTCCTGATCCACACAGCACTGGCTGGACCAGAACTGAGAAGCTGAACTGATTTAACATCCCAAGCTTCCTATAATTGCTAGGATTACAGTTGTGCTCCCTGCACCTAGCTGTAGAGGATTTCTTTTCATTCTTGGGGCAGAAACCCTGTCTCCCTGAATAGAGAGAGAAAGTACCCTTAAGCCACCAGAAATCCCATACCAGGGTAAATGGGGGACCCATATCCAGCTACACACGTTAGGAAGATAAGCGCTGGGCTCTGCAGACGCAGGCACAAGGGCAGTCACCGTCCAAGCCATCTCTACCATTCTCACAAGTATAATACCGGTGAAGAAACAAGACTGAGCACAAGATCTGTACCGCAGTACACTTTCTCTCCATCTACTCAAAGACAGATGGAGAAGTCCCATCTGTGATGAGCTGTAATCGGTTAGGCAAAGTCATACACAGATAGATCCTACCTGGAGGTGAAGCCAGACTGGGCTTCTGCCGGGTCCACAGCGCCCTGTTCATTGTGTCTCCTCCTCCGGGTCAAAGGAAGGGGGATTCACCGCTTCCAGCAGCCGTAGGGTTGCAGAATGGCCACCGGAGACACCGACATGCTGGCCGCACGTGTGGTACAGCGTAGAACGCAGCATGGAGGTGACGCGGCAGCCAGGTAAACGTCACTTCCAGTGTGTGCTCTGCAGCAGTCGGCGCAGCGTGTGGCGGAGGAGAACGCCGGGGAGCTCAGAGAGGTCCCTGGCCAAACCACCGCTTCGCCAGGAGAGCGCGGGAGGAGCAGGACAGTCCCAGAATAGCATGGCCCAGCATGGAGACGGGAGAAGCATCGGAAGCAGGAGAGCCCAGACCCTTGACTTCAGCTGCCCGGTTGTAAGTAGGAAAAAAGGGTGCCCCTAATCACCGGCCACAGGCAGCACCTCAGGAACCTCTTCATGCCCCATAGGAGACAGGAAAAACACTGGTGTGTGCAGGAAAGGGAGGGGTATTTAACTTCTTTTGTATTTCCTATCCTCTATTTAGGGCGGGGAGACATCCTCCGGTCTGCTGTCGTAGACGGTGATTAGAGAAACATGATTTAGGGAGCCTGGTGGCTACATTATCTGTTTATTTTTCCCTATGCTTTTGTTTCATGTGTACATTATATTACTCTAAGTTTCATTCTTCATCCTTCTCTGTGATGCTGATATACCGTATGTGGAGTGCAGTTTTATATCCCAATTATTACGTTAGCCACATATCCTTTGTACAGGTAACATCTTTTAGGCATTTATTTTCTCTGTGACTGAGCCATTGTTTTATTGCCTATAAAGAGCCTACTTTTCTCATATATGTATTACATATTCCACTTGGGGATATATATATTTATATGTATTTATCCTAGCCGTGTTCTTGCTATTTACTCTGTTAAGTTTGTTCTTTCTTAGGCTGGCTTCACACCACGGCGCAGTCCGGTCCGGGGCTGTCAGGCATGAACTTGACAGCCCCGGACCGGATCAGCACACAGAACCGGAGGGCATAATGTGCCCTCCGGTCCTGTGTGAAGCCGGATGCAGCTGCCGCCGCTGATTATTCAGGACCGCGGCTCGCAGGGAGCTAGCCGCGGTCCTGGAAGAACAGCGGCGTGCAGCCACCGGTGTCCGGTTCCTGGATCCTCCCGGTCCGGGGCAATCTGGCCCCATAGGCTCCCAAGTTAAGGAGCGCCGGATTGCCCCGGATCCGGGAGAATCCGGTCTACGGCTTTTTGGGGAGATTTTTCTCCCCAGACACAAAAACGTTGCAAGCATCATTTTTGTGTCCAGTGAGAATGATCCGAATTTTCCCGGATCTATCCGGAGATGGAAACCGGATGGCAGAGAGCTGCCATCCGGCTCTATAGGCTACTATGGGGCCAAAAACCGGTCCGGGGCTGTCTGGTTTACACCGGACAGCCCCAGACCGGACTGCGCTGTGGTGTGAAGCCGGCCTTACAACTTTCTTCCCACTAGGGGGAGTTTTCTCCTATATCCCATAAATAGGCAGCAAACATATTTTCACATATTTTTGTGCTGAGGTTCATTTTACAACTCATTCTATTTTTTTATGCAAATTTGAATATATAAATTTTTCGAGATATAATTACATTTCAGTAACATTATGTATTTATTATTCTGAAGTCACCACCAGTTTTCCTTTATCTGAAGGATTTCACTTTGTTTTTAATTACCGTATTTTGTCTTTTTACTAATTATCCACTAAAGATTTTAACATTTTCCATGATTATTTAAGTTTTTCACATAGGCTTTGGTTCTTCTAGATCATTCCCTGATACATGTGTTTTTGCTAGGTTAAAAGTTTCCTAATTTATGGTGACATCTCCTGACAGACCCTACGGACATACAGGATATAGGATTGTTGAGGTTTTGATGGCATATTTAGAACATATAAATCAGTTACCAATAGCAGACATAGTCCATGTAGATGTTGAACATATTGCATGAACGCAATATGCATTCAGTGTTACTTTGTCTTTAAACGTCTGTCATAAAGCAATTCAGGAAATAGTTGACTTTCCCAGTAAACAGTGAACAATAGCAATGACACAGACGGCGTCTGAGCATTTATATATGACGGCATATAGAATGGGACTGCAACCAAGAGAAGTAATGAGGAGACCAGATGGACAAGGAAAAAGGGAGATTACCTATTGTTTAAACTCAGTTTTGGTCTGTGTTTTTTTTTTTACCACAAGATAATTGTGACTGAGCGTTGTTAAAAACACTGCTATCACTACTCTCGTCATGTAGAGAGGGTGCCAATCATCAGCGAAGCATCATCTTGTCTCCACAGGACTCACTGTATGGGAGTCTACCTGCACTTAGTGATCCAGCTCACCTCTCATCCTTTACCTTGTTTTTTCTTTGTAAGCGGACATTCAATTGACTGCCGATCGGTAAAAGTTCTGTCACTTTTCATCTTATGCTGAGAGAAAGGTGATCACAGAGCCTGTCATATACTATGTAATGATCAGCACATCGTAGCACTTGTCAGATGAAAGCACCGCGCTGTTCTCTAGGCTGAGAGGTGAGTGAAGTGCGATGTGGTGGATATGTGTGCCCAGACTGCAGCCCTGGCCCCGCCAGTGACATGATCTGCTCAGTTGGTCTGAATTCCGTCTAAAGACCGGAAAATCAAAGCTACAACAACAATAAAGGTATTTACATGCCAAGAGATCAGGAGCAGGGTAGATAGCAGAAGCATATTGGGAAAATATTAGAAAAAGTTAGGACAAATCAAAGGAGGTCACATTAGTAGTGGAAAACCCTACGTATTTTCTGCCTATTTTTAACCACTTACAGACCAGCCAATGCCTTAAAATACAGTGCTGGTCCGCATATGACTCTACAATGAAGTTGAAGAACAGGGATCGCCAATGTGTGGCCCAAGGCTGTCTGCCAGAAGGTGCATTGCCATCAGGTCTAGCAAACTCTATGAAGAGCAGGTCCCAGAAGGTGACTTTTGCAAGTATCCAGGGAAAGAGCAGATATAGGTGCACATATGCCAGGCATGTGGGTGACAGGGTAATATTGTGAGCTGGAGAAAGAGTCACAATGGCGGTTAGAGGATTGACTGATGTTGAATTTAAAGAGGACCTGTCACCAAACCAGGCATGGTGATCTAGTTACAGCACTGGATACAGCATGTCTCCAGCATCCAGACAAGGGGTCCTCCAGCACTTGAGCAGCCCTGTACCCCGAGATAATACAGTTAGAAAACTTACATGCTACAGCCACTAAGGAGGTGGCCAGGGGCAGGAGCCGAAGGGCAGATTCACACCCCCTGCATGTGTAATCTGCCCACCGCTGCCAATCATTCTCTCCCTGTCTGCAGCATTTAAACAGAGTTTTTTTTTTTTCTCTCTCGTGTAGCCCTGCCCCCTTAGGGGGCCGGGCTAACAGACTTTCTGGGAGAGAGAAAAAAAACTCTGTTTAAATGCTGCAGACAGGGAGAGAATGATTGGCAGCGGTGGGCAGATTACACAGGCAGGGGGCGTGAATGTGCCCTTGGCGGCAGCCCCTAGCCACCTCCTTAGTGGATGTAGCATGTAAGTTTTCTAACTGTATTATCTCGGGGTACAGGGCTGCTCAAGTGCTGGGTGACCCCTTGCCTGCATGCTGGAGACATGCTGTATCCAGTACTGTAACTAGATCACCATGCCTGGTTTGGTGACAGGTCCTCTTTAATCAACCTGTAAACGTGAGATAAATGCGCATAGGGTCTTATCCTTTTTACAAAGGGTTATAGCGGTGTATATCAGGAACTGCTCACCTGGTTCGGTTGTGTCACCCACAACCGGTATAATCGCCTGTAAGATGGCTTGTAGAATGGCTGCTGCAGGGCCGCACCTTCACGATAACCGTGGAGACAGGAATGCTGTAATGGGACAAAATGCCGGATTGCCCGCGCTGCCACCAAGAATCACCAGGAAACAAAGAGTTAACTGGGCAGATTTTTCTTTTATTCTATCCTACGCGTTTCAGAGCCTCTATCCGAGCTCCTTCCTCAGGGAACAACCCTGATGTTCCCTGAGGAAGGAGCTCGGATAGAGGCTCTGAAACGCGTAGGATAGAATAAAAGAAAAATCTGCCCAGTTAACTCTTTGTTTCCTGGTGATTCTTGGTGGCAGCGCGGGCAATCCGGCATTTTGTCCCATTACAGCAGGTCCTCTTGCAAAAAATCAATGTTTCTGGACCTGAGAGAAGCCACAGGTTGAGGGAAGCCGTAGGTTGAAAGCAGCCGCCCTGTGCCCACAATCTACGTTCTGGACAGGGCGGCACTTCCCTCCATTCATCCATTTGAGATTGCTTCTGACTCCACAGCAATAAATTAACATGCTGGGGAAATACAGAAGTGCTGCAACCCGCACTGCAGCTGAAGTAACGATGCAGAGGGGAAAAGCACAGTGGGCATGGGATTTCTACAAATCCCATCCACTGTTCTTGTTTTCTTTAACGCAACGTTTTGGGCGCAGCGATAATATGCGGTGTCCAAAACGCTGCCAGTAAGGCTGATTCACACCACGGTTTTTTCCTGATCAGGTTCGATCAGGTTTTGTGTGTCAAAACCAGGAGAGGAACCAGGAGAGGAACTTGCAGAGAAGAACTATAATTGAGAGATTGACACCTGTTATAAGTTTTTGAGACACTCCTGGTTTTGACACACAAACCTGATCGAACCTGATCAGGTAAAAAACTGCGGTGTGAAGCCAGCCTTACTGATTGTCTGCACGCAGCCTTAATCATGAGGCTGAATTTGCCCTGTTAAGGCCATGTCACACGCTTCAATTTTGTTCACGATATCGCCTGAAAAGTCACGTGATCGAGATCGCTAGAACAATTTATTGATATCGTTTGTGTGGTGTCACAAGCATAGATCTCGTTAACGATGTTAAATTTGGCAACGCCCCAGCGATCGTGCGCGCTACTCAGCAATTGACACAATCCAGCGTCAGGAATAGGCGAAGTCGAGAAAGAGATCATTTGAGAGGTGTCACACAGCACAATGCAGCAGCTTGAACGCAGGTTAACTGAACGATGAATGACGGATTGAGGTCCTGCTCACAAATCTTCAACCAAACAATCAAGAGATTTTTCGCGGAAAGATCGCTCGGTTACACGCAATGACGCACAAACGATATTGCTTAAGCAATCAAAAATCCAGATCGCTTAAGCGATATCGTTCATGAGATTGAAGCGCGTGACATGTCCTTTACTGAGACTAATATGCCAGACCCACTTAAAATTGGTAAAACCAAATGTACTTACAGTATATGTTGAAATTCCTTCTTAATCTCATTTATGACTTCATGAGGGAGAGGGGGGCACAATGTATTAAATAACTGCCTACTTACCCTCCGGCGATCTGTGCCAACAGCGTCACCGCCGTCTCCCGGTCTCTGAGCTGCTCGGCGTCTTCCGATCATGTGATCAGGCACACAGCGATGACATCATCACTGTCAGATCGCCGGAGGGTAAGTAAGCAGCTTTTTTGATTTTACTTGCTGCTGGCCAGCATGGGGAAAAGTGACCTGGGGGCCATCTACACAATGGAGGACGGGGAAGGGGGGTCCCATCTACACAATGGAGGACGGGGGGGGGGGGCCCCATCTACACAATGGAGGACGGGGGGGGGGGGGGGGGCCCCCATCTACACAATGGAGGACGGGGTGGGGGGGGGCCCCATCTACACAATGGAGGACGGGGGGGGGGGGGGCCCCCATCTACACAATGGAGGACGGGGGGGGGGGCCCAGCTACACAATGGAGGACGGGGGGGCCAGCTACACAATGGAGGACGGGGGGGCCAGCTACACAATGGAGGACGGGGGGGGCCAGCTACACAATGGAGGACGGGGGGGGGCCAGCTACACAATGGAGGACGGGGGGGCCAGCTACACAATGGAGGACGGGGGGGCCAGCTACACAATGGAGGACGGGGGGGCCATCTACACAATGGAGGACGGGGGGGCCATCTACACAATGGAGGATGGGGGGGCCATCTACACAATGGAGGATGGGGGGGCCATCTACACAATGGAGGATGGGGGGGCCATCTACACAATGGAGGATGGGGGGGCCATCTACACAATGGAGGATGGGGGGCCATCTACACAATGGAGGATGGGGGGGCCATCTACACAATGGAGGATGGGGGGGCCATCTACACAATGGAGGATGTGGGGGGGCATATAAAAGGTGGCGAGTGCAGAACAGGGGTAAGTGCAGATAGGGGGCTGTATGGAGGGGTTGAAAGCAGAATGGGGTATGTTCAGGATGGGGGGGCCATATGCAGTATGGGGAGGGCTATGTACCATCACTAGGGGCTATGTACCATCACTAGGGGCTACGTACCATCACTAGGGGCCATATCCAGCATGGCGAGAGCCCACGTACTAGGATGATGGGATATATATACCAGGATGGGGTATATATACAAGGATAAGGGATGCTACGTACCATCACTGGGGGCCATATCCAGCATGGGGGAAGCCCACGTACTAGGATGAGGGGATATATACCAGGATGGGTTATATATACCAGGATGAGGGACATATATACTGATTTGTAAGACGGACACTGGTATTATAAGACGGACCCCATTTAACATTTAAAAAAAAAAACTCTTTTCCTTCAAACTTGGGGGTGCGTCTTATAAAGTTAAAAATACGGTATATAGCAATAAAAATTATCACAATAAAAAAAAAAAATTACTGAAGTAAGCAGATGAAAAATATTTCAGAGCTTCTAACTTCTTAGCAAGTTTGGGCTATAACTGTACGTCCGCATGGTCTGAAGACTGGAGCTCTCTCTGCACGCAGCAGATGTTGGCTGTGGCAGGCTGGTTTCACACTACTGGTGCTTGAATCTGGTGGGGATACGGTGAAAACCTGCAACCCGCCGTAATTGTAAAACCTGATACAACCGGATGCTCCTGCACTGTTATTATCGATCCTGATGACGGTTCCAGCGTAATACCGATGAAGTAGCATCCAGTTGTGTATGGGTTTTTTTTTATGTATCCGGTGAAAAATGACACACTCCCTAGTGGGTGTGTCACATGAACGTGACTTCTGAGCATGCAAAAAACCCAGATCCAGCTTTCTCCGGATTCGAGTTCCATAGTGTACCATTTTATTTTAGGCCACATTACCATGGATTCGGTTGTTTATGATTTTTATAAAAAACAACAAAAGTTATGAACTTTGTTTTTGGCTTCTGTTAAAAACCGTTCCTAGCCGGATCCATGGTGAACCGTATGCAGCCGCAGCATTGTACTGTCATGGGGGAAGAAATCGAATGCGGTTAGATACAATTTTAGATGGATTAAAAAACGGTGGTGTGAAACCAGCCGTGCCCGTTACACGCTATGATATTGTTAACGATATCGTTGCAACGTCACTGGGTTGGTGACATTGCAGCGATGTCGAAACGGCATCATTGCGTGTGACACGTATCAACGACCAATAATAATATGTTCGTTGATCGTGCAAGAATGGACTGGACCATAAATTTATCGTTGGTCACCTGCTGGGTGTCCAGCATTGGTGTGTGTGACAGCGGGAGACCAACGACGAACGACCTCCCAGCACCGCACAGCAAGCGCTGGGAGCTGGTAACCAGGGTAAACATCGGGTAACTAAGCCCAGCGCTTTGGTTAATTACCCGAAGTGTACCCTGGATACCAGCGTTCTCACTGATGACTGGTGAGTCTGCCTGTGTGACAGCTCACCAGCGATCAGCTAATGATGTCCCAGCGATCCAGATTGTTGGTTGGATCATCGTACTTTGTAACAGGGCCTTTACACAGATGTCTCAAAGCCGCCCGGAGTTCAGATGAGTCACTGCAGTTAACCATTTAGATGCTGTCACCAGTTTCTGAAAGTTGAATTTATAAGGAGCACATGTGCTCCCAATGGCGTCCAGACGTGTTCGGGTTACCATGGCGGCTGGGGGGTGACTGATTGGCCCCATGGCTGCCATACTGGTATTCCTACTTTATAGCAGCCCTTGATTTACACTATATACAGCACTGCTATGTACGGCAGTATACAGTGTAAGCAATCAGATGGTCACAGGCTCAAGTCACATTGTGGGACTGAGAAGTTATTATATGGCACCCCCCACCCCACAAGCATCACACATCTCCACTAATGGAAACGTTATGGCGGCACAGACCTGTACATCAGGAATTATTGTCACAAGTACACTACATGGGGTCAGTCACCATTAGAAATAACGACGTCACAGCAGGAGAGGACAGGAAGAAAACATTGTCCTGCACTTAAGGGGTTAAAAATACTCACATGCACAGAACAGTACCTGGTCCTGAACAAGGGGGGGGGGGGGCATTCCTGACTATGAGGCGGGGGGTAGAGAGCGCCCTCTGCTGGCCGGGGTACATAGAGCGCTGGGGGCTCCCCTCACACTGGAGAAGTTGCCCTCTGAGGGGGCGTGTGTGCGGGTCCGCCCCCTTCACCTGCGGTCCACACCACTCGCCAACTGAAAAGTACCCGCCACTATGGGTCCTAACCTACCTCGGGCCACAGGGCCGTCGCTGGCAGCCAGCAGCTCCCGTAATTCGGAGGCAGAAATCCTGATCTTCTCTAACGTCGCCGCCATCTTCCCAGCGACCGCCAGGAACCAAAACAAGAAACGAAGAGTGCGACGACGGCGAGCGCGCAGGGCCAAACCAAGGCAGAAGAACGCTTCCGCTGTACGGCGCGAGCTGCTGACGTCATTGTACGGACTGTCCTACAAGTGAGCGCGGCAGCCATCCTGCTGTACGGAAGGAGTCAAGGGTCGCTATAAATGACATGCGCAGTGAGTGCTGCCCGCTGCATTGGTTCTGGAGTGTGAGGTGAGGCTGTAGAAAGGGTAGCACGTAGTGAGAGCCCCCACAGTGATCAGTATTTCTTAAGCAGTGGACACTTGTCTTCTGACAAGCTGACTTTCCATGCATAAGTACTATATGTGCAGCTGACAACCAATATGGCTGCGTCAGAGCTCTGCACGAGTTGTCAGAATTTAATTGTGCTGGTGGATCCATATTGGTTATACACAGTGGTGGAACGTGAAGCTCATGGGGCCCTGCTGTGAAAACTCCAACGGGGCCCCTAATTATTGCAAATCTTAAATAGCAGTAGTTTCTTTCTATAGGCCAAAGGGACTTTTGGGGCTCCAGGGCCCAGATGCAATTGCACCCCTGCACCTTTTGTAGTTGTGGCGCCCCACTATGAGTGCGTCACAAAAGGGTACTGCATCCCTGACTGAAGGTGCAGTATGCTTTGTTTTGGCAATGGGTAGAATAAGCCTGAAGCTTCAGTACCACATGCAAACATCTAGTGATCGAGGATGAATTAGATACCTGTTACTAGGGTAACTGGTCCTGGTGGGAGGAGAGGCTAGGTGATAAAGCAGTGGGGAAAGCAGCAAGGAGTTAGTTAGGAGGTGAGAGACAAGTCAAGAGAAGGAGTTGGTTAGAAGAGAGCTGCAGTAAGAGTGAGAAGCAGCAGGTGAAGCAGAGCTGGAGAGCTACAGAACAACAGAAGTGAAGCTAACTGGGAGGGCACCTCAACCTGGTGACCCAGAAGAGAAAGGGGCCAAGAATAGAACGAGTAACCGAATATCCTAGCCCAATCCAAACCCGGAGTACCCGCTCCGAAGTGGCTCAGACGGCTCCAACCCTGAACTGCACCCCGGAGTGGTCGATGACTTTATAGGAGCACCACCCATCCGCCCTACAACAAGCATGGTCCCCACCAGAAGCGCTAGACTGAGTTGGGTTCTCCTTGGAGAGATAAGGGGATCCCATTTATCTTGACAGGCCTGGTAACAAGCAGGATCCGTGCAGGGCAGAACCACCCAGTCCACTACTCTGCAAAGAGAACTGCATTACCCTGTAACCCTGCAGAATACCAGAGTAAAATACCTGTTCAGAGTGAGCAACGTGTCAGTGATTCCTTCCTTGAACTGTGATTTACCTGCCTTGCCCCACAGTGACTGTGCTGCCGTACTCCACCTTCCATTTCTACTTCCAATACCCCGGGGATCCTGCTCCTCCTGTAGGGAGCTACTCCATCTTGCTGCCGCCCATCACCCCGGAGGTTCCTGCAGTGCCGGTGGCATCACCGAGACCTACAGGTGGCGTCCCGAACAAATTTTATTTTAATTTTCCCTTTTTCATTGACCACCAGGGCCACAGCCTCAGGCACCGTCACCTGTGACCTCCAGACTGCGCCTGAGATCTGAGTCCCCTGGCCTGGGTGAGTCAGTTGCACCCCTGGTTATACACCAGTGTCCTCAGTGATTTGTGAGGTGAGGTGAGGGCTGGGGCCATTTCCGGTTGGTGCTACCAAAGTTCACTGTGTCACTACTACATCGCATGTGAATGGGCGACCATTGCACTTGTGTTACACTGCAATGAGGCATCACATAGCACAGTGATGGTCAATCTTTAGAGCTCTGTGTGTCAAAATTTGCCGAAAAACCAAGCATAACTCGCGTGGTGTGTCACTTTGAGTAAAAAAAAACCACATCATTTTCTGATATTTGTAGCTGTAATAACAAAATGTATCCTCGATATGGCCTCCATTCTTTTATATGGCACATTATGCTGGATATAGCCCCCAAACTGGTACATTACCCTCCATCCTGGATATGGTGGCCAATCTGGTATAAAGCCCTTTGTCCTGGATATAGCACCTCCCCTCTCCCCATCCTGGTACACTACCCCCTTCCCCCCCCATCCTGGATATGGCCCTCATTGTGGTATATAGTCCCTTATCCTAGATATAACCCCCTCATACTAGAATATAGCACCCCCCTCCATCCTGGATATGGCACTCATCCTAGTGCAAACATAAAAATAATAAACAATATAACTCGCCTATCCCTCGTTTCTCTTCATCGCTCAAAGTGTCAGCAGCCCGCCGCTCATAACATAATTAGCTTTGCTGCATTACCATGCCACCTTGTCCTGCCTTTGGATGCTGAGTCAGTGTCAATCACAGTGTCAGCAACCGGAGGCGGGACAAGGCAGCAACTTAATGAAGCTGGTAATCAAAGTGTCAGTATCCTGCCTCCGTATATATACATAATATATATAACCCCTGGCAAAAATGTTGGAGTCACCGTGCTCGGAGTATGTTCATTCAGTTATTTAATGTTGTAGAAAAAAAGCAGATCACAGACATGGCACAAAACTAAAGTCATTTCAAATGGCAACTTTATGGCTTTAAGAAACACTAAAAGAAATCAAGATAAAACATGTGGTAGTCAGTAAGGGTACCTTTTTTCAGACCAAGTAGAGGGAAAAAATTATGAAATCACTCAATTATGAGGAAAAAATAATGGAATCGCCCTGTCAATTTTCATTCCCAAAACTAACATCTGCATCAAATTAGATCTGCTCGCTATCCTGCATCTAAAAAGGAGTGATCACACCTTGGAGAGCTGTTGCACCAAATGGACTGACATGAATCATGGCTCCAACACGAGAGATGTCAATTGAAACAAAGGAGAGGATTATCAAACTCTTAAAAGAGGGTAAATCATCACGCAATGTTGCAAAAGATGTTGATTGTTCACAGTCAGCTGTGTCTAAAATCTGGACCAAACACAAACAACATGGGAAGGTTGTTAAAGGTAAACATACTGGTAGACCAAGGAAGACATCAAAGCATCAAGACCGGAAACTTAAAGCAATATGTCTCCAAAACCGGAAATGCACAACAAAACAAATGAGGAACAAATGGGAGGAAACTGGAGTCAATGTCTGTGACCGAACTGTAAGAAACCGTCTAAAGGAAATTGGATTTACATGCAGAAAAGCTAAACAAAAGCCATCATTAACACCTAAACAGAAAAAAACAAGGTTACAATGGGCTAAGGAAAAGCCATCGTAGACTGTGGATGACTGGATGAAAGTCCTGTTCAGTGATGAATCACAAATCTGCATTGGGCAAGGTGATGATGCTGAAGCTTTTTGTTTGGTGTCGTTCTAATGAGATTTATAAAGATGACTGCCTGAAGAGAACATGCAAATTTCCATAGTCATTGATGATATGGGGCTGCATGTCAAGTAAAGGCACTAGGGAGATGGCTGTCATTAAATCTTCAATAAATGCCCAAGTTTACATTGATATTTTGGACAGTTTTCTTATGCCATCAATTGAAAGGATGTTTGGGGATGATGAAATAATTTATAAAGATGATAATGCATTCTGCCATAGAGCAAAAACTGTGAAAACATTCCTTCAACGAAGACATATAAGGTCAATGTCATGGCCTGCAAATAGTCCAGATTTTAATGCAATTGAAAATCTTTGGTGGAAGTTTAAGAAAATGGTCCATGACAAGGCTCCAACCTGCAAAGCTGATCTGGCAACAGCAATTAGAGAAAGTTGGAGCCAGACTGATGAATATTGTTTGTCACTCATTAAGTCCATGCCTCAGAGACTGCAAGCTGTTATTAAAGCCAGAGGTGGTGCAACAAAATACTAGTGATGTATTGGAGTGTTCTTTTGTGTGTTTTGTCTTTCATGATTCCATAATTTTTTCCCTCTGCATTATTTTTATCTTGATTGCTTTTAGTGTTTCTTAAAGCCATAAAGTTGCCATTTGAAATGACTTTATTTTTGTAGAAAAAAAGCAGATCACAGACATGGCACAAAACTAAACAACTGAATGAACATCCTCTGAGCCAGGTGATTCTATAATTTTTTGCCAGGGGTTGGTATATATGCCTTTACTGTGCTTTATGAAAAATAATGGATAATGCAAATAACCTTTATATAAAGGGACCCTAAGGCTGGTTTCACATCACGTTTTCCCGCAATCCGACGCTGTCCATTGTAAATCGGATTGGATGCTCAAAATCGGATGCCACCGGTCCGATATTTTTTTTTTTTTTTTTTTTTAACGGATCCGATTTAAATAAGGGAGGGTTGTGGGAGGTTTTGGAGTTTGAGCATGCTCAATACAGAAATCGGATCTGATTTTCCATCCGATCCGATCCCCATAGACTCCCATATTATTATAATCAGATCGGATCGGATGCGATCCGATTTTTGCAGCGGAGTCCAAAATCGCAGCAGTCTACAATTTTGGCTGCTGCAGAAAATCGGACAGGATCGGAGGCAAATCGGATGCCACTAAGGGCAAATCTGAACCGTCCCCATAGGATAACATGGGGCCTAAAATCAGATTTACAACGGACAGCGTTGGATTGCGGGAAAACGTGATGTGAAGCCAGCCTAAATAAGAGACTCATAGGTCATACCCCTTTGTGTAGTTAGACCTGTTGTATGCAATGCTGGGACCTGTGGTTATAATTGTGGTGGTAAAATGAGGCTCTTTTACCACGTGAGGCTTAGGGCCCTTTCACATCAGCGTTTTTTTTCAAATCGCGGCATATGCGGTGAAAAAACCGCATCTGCCGCGAATACCGCATACCGGCTGCACTTGCGGCACGGTTGCGGCAAGCCCCATACAATGTATAGGCGGGCTTGCGGCAGGTGCGGCCGCGAAAAAACCGCGGCTGACCGCGTTTTTTTTGCGGCCGCACCTGCCGCAAGTGCCAATACCGGACTTGCCGCACCTGCCGCAAGCCCGCCTATACATTGTATGGTGCTTTCCGCAACCGTGCCGCAAGTGCAGCCGGTATGCGGTAATCGCGGCAGATGCGTTTTTTTCACCGCATCTGCTGCGATTTGAAAAAAATGCTGATGTGAAAGGGGCCTAAGAGGGAACCCGACTGTTGGTGCCGTTGTCTGATCCACGGGCAGCAGGAATCAAGCATCTTCTGTATGATTTCAGCCATTATGTTAACTCTGAAAAACCTGAAGGATCTCTCAAGAGAAACATTTTACAAGTAAACAGGAACCAAACCCAGACGCATGGGAGACTAGTCAGACAGCAGGGTCTCTGGCATCTTCTCCTCACCTGCTCCTCTCCATTGACATGTCTCCCCTTCGTTGTTCGGGCAGCATGTCAGCTGTCGGGTTCCCTTTAATGTTGGTTTTTCAGAGATCAGTGACTTTCAGAAGCAAAAAACAAACAGTAACCTAATCGATGTAGCTGGAAATAGAGGGACCCAATTGATCATTATGGGGTCTGTTATTTGTCTTTTATTTTAAAATGGAAAAAGAAGCTCTTCATTCTGCACTTGTTTTCCTATTTAAAAACTAAGGCTGCCTTCACATTTGCGGACCCCTCCGCAGCGTTCTGCGGAGGGGATCCGCAATGTGAGTGCAGCACCGCAAGCCCCTATCTTTATAATGGGAGTGCACGGTGCTGCGCTTGACAGCGCATGACCGTGCGCACCCATTCACTCCCATATGTGATCTGTGCGCAGGCGGATGCCCGCGCACAAATCACCCAGTCTCGTCCGCACCAGAAATGCAACATGTCGATAGGGGCTTGCGGTGCTGCGCTCACATTGCGGATCCCCTCCGCAGAACGCTGCGGAGGGGTCCGCAAATGTGAAGGCAGCCTAACACTCCACATAAGTAAATAAAGCCCCTCTGCTTCTGTCTTCTCAATATTCAACAGATCCATTTTGGACATTTAAAGTGAACCTGTCACCTGTTTTGGGGGTTATAAATTGTGTCCACTTCCTTTTAACATACTGTAATTGGGGTTCCTGTAAACCCTTTATATTCCCAGACGTGCCCCTGCATACCCCATAAATCAACTTTTAATGTGTCCCGCGATGTATGGAAATGAGTTGTTAAGGGTCTGAGGTGCAGCACACTTCAGTCAGAGCCGTCACTTCTGTGTATGTATGTGAATGACATACAACATCACAGGCCTGGATTTAGGGGGGCCCAAGGGGCCCAGGCCCTGGGCCACCCACCAACCCGGGGCCTCCCACCAATATAGGGATAAATATCTGAAAACATGTAAACCACACGTCTTTGCTGTGAACCGCTTCTAATGATATGGAACATTTAATAAAAGAGAAACTATTGAGAGTGTAGGGACCTGGCTACGGTCCTACATTATTCTCAGTGGCTGGCGCAGAGTCATGGCACCTGCGTCAGCATCCACTGACCTGGCTAGCCAGACTTCCTTAGTACTTGCACCTAATGCTTAGCTTATTATGGCATGCGGCAGCCTTCTCCGATCCCAACAGAAGCTGCTAGGTGGCGCTGCTATACTTTCACATCGCTGCCCATATAACAGGGACCCATGGGCCCAATTCCAGGGCGCCTCGGGCATATGTCACATCTCCAGCGATGTGAAAGTAATTTAGGCGCTGCAGCAGAGGAGATCGGCCCTCTGCTCATCATTGGAATTTGTACGGTGCATGGGCTAAAGAGGCTGCCATGCGCAATACAAACAGGAACTTGCAAGAGGAAGGAGGCGGAGCTGAGATGTCAGCGCGAGAAGAGGATTCTCCATCACGGAGCTAAGCAGAACTTCACTGGATCTTCAAAAATCAATTGGCCCGCAGCACCTCAGCATGGGGGAAGGAATAAAGGCAAGTTGAATCATACTACCACTGTGAGACGCTGTCTTTGATATTTGAATGTGTGTGTCGCGGTGGGTGAGTATAATGTCTGTCTGTCTGTCTCTGTGTGTGTGTGTGTGTGTGTGTCTGTCTGTCTGTCTGTGTACTGTATATCCAGGTCAGTGGCGGACCTATGGCCCCGGGGGCCCTGGTGCAGTAGTGCTGAAAAGTGGGGGGGTGAGCTGTCGGCCGTCGGCGGGGGGCCGTCGGCTCTTCTACCCGCCCTGCGATGCTGTGCGGGCGTGTGCATTGCCGGGGGCCGGGATCCTGGGCACATTGGGCAGATGAGGAGGGGCGGGATCAGGCATGGGAAGCAGGAAGCTCCCCTTGCCTGACCCTCCTCTGACATCGTGGTTACGGGGGTCGGCTGGGGGCTCCCCTGCAGGCTTTAGGGGCCCCCTAGCCGGTCGGGGCCCTGGTGCAGCTGCACCACGGTAGGTCCGCCCCTGATTCAGGTCCACACTATATCCTGCATTACAGTGTGTCTGTGTATACTGTTACTGTATATATTGTGGAACTGTTTACAGTATAGTGATGTGTATACACTTTATACAGCCCCTAAGCCTCTATTCTAGTATTTACAGCCAGCACAGCAACAGCCTCTGATATATACAGACCGGCTGCAGCCCCTCATATATATATATACAGATCAGCAGCAGCTTCTAATATATAAAGTCCAGCAGCAGCCGCTCGTATATATGCAGCCCAGCAGAAGCCTCTCATACATATACAGCCCAGCAGCAGTCTCTCTGACATATACAGCCCACTCGTCACCAGTCTCTAATATGTGTGTGTGTTCAGGACTTCAAGGGTTGACAAGGTCATTTTGTTACTTTTAGATTACCATCATGGACAATCGTGAAGGAGATAGGCACAGACATCGCAGAAGAATTTGGGAGTCTGGGATCTTCTAAAAGACGTAAAGGGTACTTCACACACTGCAAATCGCTAGCGATATCGCTGAAATGTCACAGGTTTTGTGACGTAACAGCGTCCTCTCCAGCGATGTTGTAGTGTGTGACACGCATCAGCGACCTGGCCCCTGATCGCTACAAATCGTTCAGGACCATTTTTTGGTCTTTGGTCTCCCGCTGGTCAGCATGCATTGCGGTGTGTGACAGCGAGAGACCAACGATCAACGACCTCCCAGCCAATGCCCAGCGCCGCACATTAGATGCTGGGCACTGGTAACCAGGGTAAATATCGGGTAGCTAAGCAGCATGCTCTGCTTAATTACCTGTTGTTTACCCTGGTTACCAGCGTCCTCCCGATTAGCCCAGCCTGTAAGCGGGAGGACGCTGGTAACTAGGCTAAACAACGGGTAACTAAGCAGAGCTCGCTGCTTAGCTACCCGATATATATCCTGGTTACCAGCGATCTCGCTGCTGACTGGTCGCTGGTGAGTCTGCCTATTTGACAGCTCACTGGCGACTGCATAAAGACTTTCCAGCGATCCCGGCCAGGTCGGATCGCTGGTGGAATCTCTGGAAAGTCTCAGCATGTAAAGGGGCCCTAAGGCAAAAGAAGCAACAATGAAATCAACAGAAGAGATTGCGAAGACAAGAAAATTGGTCAAGGCAAATGTCGGAAAGGAGTAATGACCTTGTAGAATCTGATGATCTACCTGACAATGCTTCATTAGAAATGGTTGTTGATCCTGGCAAAGAAAAGGCTGAAGTAGTAGTGTGTACAACTGAAAAACACAAAGTAAAGGAGACTGATAGTGGCACATCTTATGAAGAAGGTGAAGTTGAGGGCCCACCAGAGGGTGATGACACTGGACTTTGACCATTCATTATTTCAGAACAGATGCGAGATTACTGGCTCAAAAGGGGTGTATCAACAATCCAGCACTGTGATGAAAGTTTGTTCATTGCAAACTCGGTTTAGCAACCTAGAAAGGATCGCAATATTCCAAGAATGTGCACACTTGGGCCTTTCCGTCGTCAAAATCATAATGGAGAAGTCATAATGAGGAATTGGTTATGCTTCTCTTCCTCTAAAGGGCGCATTTACTGCTTCACGTGCAGATTGATGTTATTTATTACAGCATCTGAGTCTTCTCAGCTTTAGTCTAATGGATTCTGTGATTAGAAACATTCACAAAAACGTATAGAATGTCATAAGTAATCAGCGGAACACCTCAACTCTACAACTGCTTTCAATATGAAGTTAAAAGAAATTGGGCAAATAGATATGGCGCTACACAACAAGGTCTAGGCTCAGGAGCATTATTGGAGGTCAGTATTGAAACGAGTAGTACCGTAAATGTTAATCAGTTTATTGCCGAGTGTAGCTTAGGGCAGTGTTTCCCAACTCCAGTCCTCAAAGCACACCAACAGGTCATGTTTTCAGGATTTCCTTATCATTAGACAGATGATGGAATTATCCCCTGTGCAAGTTATTAAACTAACACCTGTGCAAATCCTAAGGAAATCCTGAAAACATGACCTCTTGGTGTGCCTTGAGGACTGGAATTGGGAAACACTGACTTAAGGCCACGTTACACACACAGATATCTGTGCAGATATTGTTCACAGATCTCTGGTTGCAGTGAAATCATGGACACATTGTTCTATTTTGTGGCCGTGTACAAATGAAACAATGTGTCCATGATTTTACTGCAACCAGAGATCTGTGAACAATATCTGCACAATTATCTGTGTGTGTGACGTGGCCCTTAGCATTTAGAGGAGATAACAAATTGGTTGGATCAGCTAGAAATGGAAACTTTCTGGGCATTCCCGAACTCATTGCCCTGTACGACGACTTTCTTGCACAGCATATCAAAACTCAAGCCAATCGTGGCAAGGGTCATACAAACTACCTGTCATCTACAATTATGGAAGAAATTATCAATGTAATGGGCGAACAAGACCTCAGAGAAATGATTTCTCGAGTTAACAAATCAAAATACTACTCCATCTCTTTGGACTCCACACCTGATGTCTTTATCATTCACAATTCCCTCACCTGCGCGATGGCGCGTGTCACTGTGCTCTATTAAAGCCACACACTGCCCGAAGTCTTGCGACATTTGTGAAGTATCGCGCCTGTGCATTGGAATCTCAAGAGACTTCGGTCACTGTGTGACTTCAATAGAGCACAGTGACCCGTGCAGGCACGAGAGTTGTGAATGATTCACATACATACACAGGAAGGGCAGCGTTTTCAATGGAGTGTGGCAGGTTTTCCAGGCAGCGGGGCGGCTCTGACTGAAGTATGCCACACCCCATCAGACCCTTAAGAACTCATTTACATACAGCGGAGGGCACATTAAAAGTTCATTTGTGACGTATGCAGGGGCACGTCTGGGGATATAAAGGGGTTACAGGAATTCCAATTACAGTATGTTAAAGTTGGTAGGCACAGTTTATAATGCCCAAAACAGCTGACAGGTTCACTTTAAATGGAACCTGTTAGGTCTTCTGTGCACCCATAACCACTTAACAGTTGTGAGCACATATCTATAATCCCTGCCTAGCAGTCTCTTCCAGTAGTAGCATTCATAAACAGACATTTAGGAAAAGTATTTCTACAGACCGATTTGGGCTTTGACTAGTCGAGGGGCATTAGTACCCCCAACTAGTCAGCCCAATTAGCATGTTATCACGCCCCTATGGGTGGAATAACATGACTTGCAAGACCCAGCATCATCGCCAGCGCTCTACAAGACTTGTGCATGTGCACAACTTTGTTTCCCTCACAGCATTGAGCTTCTGAATCCGGGTGTATGCGTCCTGACGTCAGAGAGTCGTAGTGTGCATAATCTGAAGTCGCCATACTTTCAATCATGCGCACTACGCCTCTCTGAGGTCAGGACACATATACCCAGATTCAGAAGCTCAATCCAAAGTTGTGCACATGCATAAGATTTGTATTGCGTTGGCGAGATGCCAGCTTTTGTAAAGCATGTTAAATAGGCCTACTTGTCAAATCTAGTGATGAGCGAGTAGCGTAATATTCACACTCGCTAAACTCTTAATGACTAGTTTTTAATACTCGCATATTCGTCCAAATAGCAAGTCTAATGTTAGCCAATTAGTGATGGTCTCCACCGACACACATCCGACCATCAAGGGCACGTTACACGCTATATCGTTAACAATATTATTTATACATCACAGCTTTTTGGGTGAAGCAATGATGTCATAACGACGTCGTTGCGTGTGACAAGTAGAAACGATCAACAATAAGTCGGCTGATCATTCATCGGAGGTTTGAGATCAGGACTTTAAACCAAGCGATGATCATCCGTCCAACCTGCAGCATCGGTGTGTGTGACACCTTGATAATGATGTCGTTAACGACCTCGCCTATTCAGAGCTGAAGGACGCAGGTGATAAAACGACCGCAAGTATCGTTCGCTTGTCGCGGAATCGTTGCTGCGTTGTAAAAGCTATCTGTATGTGTGACATTTCACTAGCGATCATTGAACGACGCTCCAGCGATCTAGGTCAAGTCGGATCGTTGGTCGGCTCGTTTGACTATTGCAGCGTGTTACCCAGGCTTAAAACAAGTCTTTCCAGGACAGGGAGGGAGGGCGGGCTTTTTTACATTTCTACTGTATAAAACACCTTGCTGTGCCCCCCAGAGAGACACTAACATCCAATCTGCCCTCACTGAGGTGCCAGCTCCGTTTGTGTACTGAATGGACCTGGCAATGTGTGTCAGATTAATACTGATCGACACATCACTCACGAGCACCAGCGATACTCGCCGATTAACCCGAATACCGTACTATTTGTGCGCACAGTAATTATTTACACTCGCTCATCACTAGTCAAATCCCTAATTTGGATATTATTATAAACTGGCTTCAGAAATATTTCTTTCTTAAGAGCTGTTTGTGTGCAAAGAAATGAACAGACTGTTAGGGTACCTTGTCACGCCACAACCGCGGGAGACATTTTTGACGCCGATATGTCGCCTTGGAATTATCGCCGTCAAATTGCCTCCTAATTGCGGCGTGTATTTCGGGAATTTGGCGGCGATAAACCAAATGTTGCCTGGTCCCAATTTTGTAGAACTACTCCAAAATCAGCCGACCGGAGCGAGGCGACATATCGCCGCCAAATTCCCTAAATACACGCTGCAATTAGGAGGCAATTTGACGGCGATAATTCCAGGGCGACATATCGCCGTCAAAAATGTCTCCCATGGTTGTGCCGTGACAAGGTACCCTTAAACTGGGTGGTTATGGGGGCACAGAAGACCCGACAAGTTCCCTTTAAGGGAATCTGTCAGCAGCTTTTAGCTTCCTTATCTGAGAGCAGCATGATTTAGGCAGAGTTCTTGAATCCAACGATGTATCACTTAGGCCCTTTTTACACTAGCTTTTTGTTCAAATTGCGGCAGAACCGGCAGATTAACCGCATCTGCCACCTAACAGCCGCACTTGCTGCCCCATGCATTGTCTGAGGCTTGAGGCAGGTGCAGTATAGCCGCAGTTGTGGCCACAAAAAAAATACGCCTCTGGCCGTGGTTTTTTTTTTTTTCGCGGCCGCTAGTGCCGCAACCGCGACCATACCGCACCTGCTGCAAGCACCATAGACAATGCGTGGGGCTTGCCGCAAGTGTGGCCATTAGGCGGCAGATGTGGTAAATCTGCCGGTTCTGCCGCAATTTGAACAAAACACCAGTGTAAAAGGGGCCTTAGTTTACTGGGTGCAGTGGTTCTGACAGAGTTTTTAGATTTAGGAATGTAGTAGAGCTCATAAAGCTGCCCACACCAGAATCTCTATATTCAAAGTCTATAAACCGTGAGAAGCTGTTAATTATAGAGGGAGGGGTGTTGGACTAGCTGACCTGCAAAGATAATCTTCTGAAACTAAAACAACATCTGCAGGTAAATAACTGCAGACAGTGTGATTGCTAAAATCTCTATTAACCATTAGGGTACCGTTACACGTCGCAACATTGCATGCAAGTTCACTTGCAATTTGCTGGTTGCAGTGAAATCATGGACACTTTGTTCCATTTGTACACAGCAACAAAATAGAAAAATGTGTCCTTGATTTCACTGTAACCAGCAAATTGCAAGTGAAATTGCATGCAATGTTGCGACGTGTACCGGTACCCTTACAGTATGAGGTCTTCAGATTACATAGCAAAAACCCTGCTGACAGATTCCCTGATGGCCACTTTACACATCCCAACATCGGTCCGATGTTGGATACAACGACGCGGGAGCGCTTTTTTTCTGGGCAGAATTCCAAGATCGCATAGGAGATGTTACACAGCACGATATCGGCAGGCAACGCAACTGCGATGTGTACGCCCCCTTGTACGGGCGACCCAGGAACGACCATTTAACATGGGAGAGAATAGGGGAAGTTGTACTCCAAATCGTTGTTGGGCCGTCACACAGCACGATCCGGCCACATCGTCCATCCAATATCAGGCCATTCAAGAGCCTGCTCATTTCTCTCCCCGATATCGTTTTGGCATCGTTCATGCATCGAATTGGACGTTTACACTATACAACGCACGAACGATATCGGCGCCAACGCACGAACCACGTGACTTTTTATCGGAGTTGGACGCCGATATCGGGACATGTAAAGTGGCCATAAGGGTACCTTCACACACGGCAGTATTGCTAGGCAATTTCACTAGCAACTTGCTGGTTGCAGTGAAATCATGGACACATTGTTCTATGTTGTTGCTGTGTACAAATGGAACAATGTGTCCATGATTTCACTGCAACCAGTAAGTTGCAAGTGAAATTGCCTAGCAATATTGCCGTGTGTGGAGGTACCTTAAATTCTACTTGTTGCTCACAATGGAACAGACTGTGGATGTGGCCTTACTGCTCCTATTCCTCAGACTCTTGTTTGCACTGTGCACATTTCTTGACATTGTCTTTTTTCTGCAGCTGATGTGTATATCAGAAGGAATGATTTTACTCCGCTACTATAAACTATTACCGTATATACTCGTGTATAAGCCGACCCGTGTATAAGCCGACCCCCCTACTTTTGCCCTCAAAACCTGGGAAAACCTATTGACTCGTGTATAAGCCGAGGGTGGACCCCAGCACAGGTATACAGGCCTCCCCAGTGGTAGTATACAGCAGCCTCCCCAGTGGTATATACAGGCCCCAGCAGTATATACAACAGCCCCAGTGGTATACAGCAGCCTCCCCAGTGGTATATACAGGCCCCAGAAGTATTACAGCAGCCTCCCCAGTGGTATACAGGCCTCACCAGTGGTAGTATACAGCAGCCTCCCCAGTGGTATATACAGAAGCCCCAGTGGTATACAGCAGCATCCCCAGTGGTATATACAGCAGCCCCAGTGGTATATACAGCAGCCTCCCCAGTGGTATATACAGGCCCCAGAAGTATTACAGCAGCCTCCCCAGTGGTATATACAGGCCCCAGAAGTATTACAGCAGCCCCAGTGGTATACAGCAGCCTCCCCAGTGGTAGTATACAGCAGCCTCCCCAGTGGTAGTATACAGCAGCCTCCCCAGTGGTAGTATACAGCAGCCTCCCCAATGGTAGTATACAGCAGCCTCCCCAATGGTAGTATACAGCAGCCTCCCCAGTGGTATATACAGGCCCCAGCAGTATATACAGCAGCCCCAGTGGTATATACAGGCCCCAGCAGTATATACAGCAGCCCCAGTGGTATATACAGGCCCCAGCATATATACAGCAGCCCCAGTGGTATACAGCAGCCTCCCCAGTGGTATATACAGGCCCCAGTGGTATACAGGGCCCCCCTTGCTGCCGCACACCTGTAAAGTAATACATCATTATACTTATGCCTGTCGCTGCTCTGACACCGCGCTCCTCCGGGTCTTCATGCTTCCTCCTCCGGCGCACAGACAATGACGTCATTGCCTGCGCCCGCCGGTCACAAGCAGGAAGAAGCATGAAGACCCGGAGGAGCGCGGTGCAGAGCGGCGACAGCGACAGGGATAAGTATAATGATGTATTACTTTACAGGTGTGCGGCAGCAAGGTGGGGCCCTGTATACCACTGATGAAGGGGGGGGGGGGGGAATGCCTGTATATGACTCGTGTATAAGCTGAGGGGGGGACTTTTCAGCACATTTTTTGTGCTGAAAAACTCGGCTTATACACGAGTATATACGGTAGATATATTAGAAGTCACTCTGGGTTTTATAACTTGTATAAAGCTATTAGATGGTCATTTTATTGGAGGGATTTTCTGTGACAATTTATTTTTTTTATTTCAGGACCATGAGTCCCTCATATTGCATAACATTAGGAGATGTTCAAGAAGCTCAGAGAAGGATCCAAGGCTTCGTTCACACAACCCCAGTAATGACATGTTCCAGTCTGGATGCACTTACTGCACGCAAGCTATTCTTTAAATGTGAATTACTGCAGAAGACTGGCTCTTTCAAGGTAATGTGATTTGCCTTTCACAATATTAAAGAGAACCTGACAGCTCATTCTAGCCCCTTCTGCTACCATTACCTGTCCCTGCACCTTCCTAGCTGATCCCTAACCATCCCTGTCTCACCTAAAACTGCACTATAAAGTTTAAGAAAATGACTTATATATTTACATATAGTCTGCTTCCATAGACTGCGATGAGTGGACTCCGGGGCTCCATTTTTCCCACCCCTTGCTTGCTTTCAGCACGCCCCGCTGGATGTCCACTATTTGAAATTTCCCACCTCCTCTTCTTCTGTAAAGCGCCGGCCGGAACATCATATTCGGCCCGGTGCATTGTGGGGCTGATCACGTAGTACGGCTCAGCTCCAGTGCATGCTCAGTGCGCATATTAAAGCTAAACCAGTAACGTCATAAGCTCCCACAATGCATTGGGCCAGATATGATGTTCCGGCTGCCAGTCATCTCCATTCGTATGTATTCATTTTGACTGAGCTCCCTCTCCCTCCTTCCCCTTCCCCGCCTGGAGGTCGGCTTGGGTCTCCATCTTGTTGGAGTCCAGCACACACTTTTCCTTCTTCAATTAAAAATAAGGGCATATAAACCCATTCACATTGCACACTTCTGTTAGTCATAGTGTTAGGACCCGGTGAGATGGAAGCACCTTGTCGTCGGTCACCGGGCACTCCGCAGTGGCCACTGCTGAAGCTGTCTTCCAATTTGCATTATATTCTAGGGCAGTGATTGCTGTGCAGTTCGGCCGCTCATTGCACTCATGAATTGTGGACATTTAGTGTCAGTGTTGCAGCAGATATCTCCTATTTTACATTAGTATGCTTTTTTTCTGCTTGCACCTGCACTTAGAGGTTAGATGCCAGTCATCTCCATTAGTAATGATGTTCCGGCCGGCGCGTTACAGTAGAAAAAGTTGCGAAATTTCAAATAGAGGAGGAACAGAAGAACAAATGATGACACCCAGCGGGGCGTGCTGAAAGCAAGCGAGGTGGGGAGAATGGAGCCCCAGAGTCCACCCATCACAGTCTACGGAAGCAGACTATATGTAACTATATAAGTAATTTTCTTAAACTTTATAGTGCAGTTTTAGGTGAGATAGGGATGGTTAGGGATCAGCTAGGAAGGTGCAGGGACAGGTAGTGGTAGCAGAGGGGGGTAGAATGAGCTGTCAGGTTCCCTTTAAAGGGGAACTCTTCTGAAAAGCAAAGTTCCTTCTAATTATTTCCTATCAAGTCTTCCAGATTACTTAAGGAGGTCATCTTATCACAGACCTCATCCTTCAACATGAAAGCCACTGTAGCCAATAGCTGAATGCAGCAAATTTTGGCTCCTGAGACATCCAGCAAACAGCTGATTCTACCAGAGGATGCAGCCAGTGTCTATACAAATGCACTAGAGAAATGTAGTATTGCATAGCAGCCATGCATAAGAGCCATAATACAAAGCTAGCTCCTGTCCAACAGAGTGAGCCTCTGCAGGGGAATCTCAGATTTTAGAAAGATATGCTAATATCTATGGATTGTTTGCAAAACTATTTAGTGATCTCCTGGACCCTGTCCTTACAGGGGATATTTTTGGGACAGAACCGCCATGTGTGAAAGTACAAAACTGAATTTGGGTGTGGTGTACTTTATTTCTTTGAGGAGGCAATTTGGATATTTTATATTGTAATAATTTACACCATTGGTTTAGTAACTGCCATTATTTTTTTTTGTTTTGCTATTATGATAACTAGAGTAGCTGTGAATGCACCATAATGGGAATATAGTGCCATATACAACAAACTGTAATGAGGCATATTGTGGTCCGTATTCCACATACAATACCTATATGCCACCATAATGTTATTATATATCCACATACTGTAATTAATTGGTATTTTTATTTTTCAGATTCGGGGGGCAATAAATGCTGTTAGGAGTTTACCATCAGATAAATGTACAGCAGTCGTGACTCACAGCAGTGGCAACCATGGACAGGCGTTGGCTTTCGCAGCAAAAGTCATGGGTAGGTATTTATGCATGGCTCAGTAGGTTGCTGATTAATTCTTCATTGCAAATCTAGGGACCCCAGCGCCATTTTCAATAGTATTTTTCTACTATATGTGTATTTAGAATGGAATGTACTATTTTATCACCGCTGGTGACTGACTGTTGTGAGCACATTGTGTACTGAGCTGCACAACACCCTATGGCGCTATTACTGCTACTCACTTTTTCTTCTAGGTATTCCTGCACATATAGTTGTTCCAAACACTGCCGCAGCCTGCAAAAAATCGGCCATTTTTGGGTATGGTGCTTTCATTGTGGACTGTGAACCAACAGATCAGGTAATACAATTATTGTCATCTGATTATATAGGTGCTTCCAGGCTAGCCCTATTATTTGGAAAGTGAGGAGACTAGAGACCCTGGAGCAAAACCTGTGTGAATTGATAAGTAGGAAAGTTCAGTGTAGATACTATGGTGGGATTAAAATCCAAATTGTCCTTCACTCATACAATGCTGCAGCCAATCACTGGACGTTAATCATGAGCTTTACATTGCGAGGGTCCCCCTGTAGTCAGTGATTGGCTGCAGTGGTTTGTAAATGATGGTGAAATGGACAGGTCGGGATTGCTAGAGCAGAGGGGTTGACTAAATTTAAACACATTTCCAGCAGTTTGAACATATATAGTGTATATAATATTAACTGCTAAATTTTAAATTTATATATATATATATATATATATTTTTTTTTTTTAAGTTATATAATTTTTTTTATTTACTTATTGTCTGGCGAAGCATTCTTGTTAACATTGTTAAGACTCCAGATTAAAAAAAATTGTCTGGAAAGACATTAGTGCAAATATTGTCTTGCCGACAATACAGAGTGAAATTGTTAAGAATCCTGGAAAGGCTCACATTCATGGGTTGAGTGTCACAACCACTATAAGCACATAAACAGCTGTAGTGGAACAGGCAAAAATGTACAAGTAGCAAAAAGGTTTATATTCCGCGCTGCCGTGAAAAATGAATGGTGATTTATTTGTCAACATTTTCGAAGCCATCACAAGCTGCTTCTTCAGGACAATCATAATCAGTGATTGAATAGTATTAGAGAAGCAGCTCGTGGTGGCTTCGAAACTCATTGACAAATCATCTTTCATATTATCTGGATCATTCAGTTTTTGAGGCAGCACAGAATATTAGACTTCTGATAATCTATGATATATATATTATATTATAATATATATATATATATATTAGAACAGCATTTACTGCCAACTTAGTGCCTGTCTGTATATTTACCAATTTTTTCACTAATGTTTACACATGCAAGCTGGTGAACTTACTACAGTAAAACTTATTTGTGATTTTGTCTTTATAATTATGCCCAAGTCTCGAGCAGAAGTGGCTGCTGATACAGTAAAGAAGACTGGGGGTGTTTTAATCCATCCAAATCAGGATCCCGCTGTCATCGCAGGTCAAGGGACCATTGGACTTGAAGTTTTACAACAGGTAATCGTCACAAGGATTAGAATTATTTTTTTTCCATAGCTTATTGTAATGGTTAATAAAAGTTGTGTTAAATGGCAGGTGCCAGACTGGATGCCTTGGTCATACCCGTGGGTGGTGGTGGCATGTTGGCTGGAATAGCTGTTGCTGTTAAGGTGAGAATGTAGCTTTGGTATCATCTTATGAATTCTCTATGGACTAATGCACCCACTGGAGACATTAGGAATGGGTTTAGGGGCTGACATAGTGTAATTTCAATAAGACTGTTTCCACTCTGAAATGCTAAAGAATGCAAACAATTGAATATAGGAGGATATGAACCTACATTACTGCTATGAAAAAATGTAAATGCTTGTCAAATAAAAAAAGGCCAGTATTATTTGAGCCCAGTAGCCACGTCAAGGCTTATCTTTACTGGGTACCTGCCTAAGCAAATGCCTCTGTCTAGGTTAAAAACAATACAGTCATTGTTTGGATTCCTTAGCATTTCAGAGTGCAGCTGTCTCTTTACTGTAGTATGTTGTGTTCAGTATGAACCTGTTCAGACTTGCAGGTTAGGAAGTGCTGGCTGTTTGTCTACAGTCTAAATATTAAGGCACCTTTATTACTTGCAAATACTCTATAGACATCTGGGAAGAAAACCTGACAGCAATATAGGGGTAGACGCCTACCCGCTAAGAATTTATAAGAAAATATATTGCAGCAAGCTGCTTCTGCAAGGCTATTTGGAACCACCACTAGCAGGAGGCTTATAGCAAAGGAATTTAAATAATCCACTTGGTTTCAATGGAGGCTTCATCAATGTGTATGCAGGGATGTTCCACTATGGGAGCCAGAATGTTAAAGCCTATCTATCTCCATGTTTTGCTACCCCCATTTAGAGCAGCATAATGGGGTGGCAAAGATCCAGCACGCATCACTTACTGGGCTTCTTGCATTAGTTTACAGAAGATCTTCTTATTTGTAACTGTTCCTCTGTCATTACAATGTAGTCCCTGATTTTCCTGCTATCCTTTTGATTGGCAGCTTTTTCACTATGCACTGTGTAGGCAGAAGGTTGTCAGATAGTGAGGGTGGGGCAAGGCCATGCTCATCATTTAGAGGACTGGCAGATAAAACTGATTGTCAAAACTACAAGAAGAAGCCAAGCACTTGACCCAGTGTCAGGGTATCTTTTCCTACTTTAGCCTGTTTTCAGAGTGGAAGCTTAAACCTGATAGCATTACCTTAAAGCATATAGTATTTATTCAGCAAAAGCTTTAACCCCTTTCCCTGATGAGTAATTTCTCATACATCCTTGCAGGGTGGCAACTCTGTAGTCAAAGATGTATGAGAAATATGGCCATTATAGCCAGGACAGAGCTCTGCCTGCATTGCAACATCAGCTCTAGTCTAGTTTTTTATTTTATGCTGGGGTCTCAGGCATATATTCACTCGTGTGAGAGAATCAGTCCATATATGCTAATGACGCTTGAGAACATTGTGGCCGGGCCCTGAACACTGTCTGCGCACCTGATTCTGAGGGCTTCTGGGAGTGTGATGGCAGTGTGGTGTCTGTCAGCAGGCTATAGCGCAGCCATACCCTGTGGACTTTAGGCAGGACAAACCCACGGTATCCAGAGGAGACCATTCAGAAGATGTGATTCCTCCAATTAAACTGGTATTTGAAGGCCCCTGAGGGGGTAAGTGATGTCCGTTAAAGTGTACCTTGTAGGGGTTTTATATTTCTGTCAATAGGGCAGGCCATGGAAATGTGTCACTAAAATTAAACACCACAAATGTGTGTTATGTACAGTGATGCTACGGATTGCAGGGAAAAAAACATTTGTGAAGATTCCCTTTTGTGTTCCCCAGTTATTAGATCAATAAGACTGAAGTAAAAAAAATCCCTCGAAGCCCTAATTTTTCCTAATGAATTTAGGGGAGATGAATCGGGAGGCCATAGCAATACCCTCGGATTTGGGTGAGCTGGGCATATCTAAAAGTATCTCTATAGGTGCAACTCAATGAATTAGAATATCATCAAAAAGATAATTTGTCAGTAATTCAATACATAAAGTGAAATGCATATATTATAGAGTCATTACAAACAGAGTGATCTATTTCAAGTATTTATTTTTGTAAATGTTGATGATTATTGCTTACAACAAATTAAAACCCAATATTGATATCCTAATTCATTGAGATGCACCTGTATCTTGCTCCTTGTCATTGGCCTCTTCAGACAAAGGCTAAGCAGGATTGCTGTGTTTTCCAATATCGTGTTTTTAGACACGAACAATTAGACAATTAGGTCCACTATGGACATGGTTGAACCCAAATCTACAAAGTCTCTGAGGTCATATAGTGCCTTGAATAATAATTTTTTAAATTTAATAGTACCAACATATTCGCAGACTTTACAATTCAGAGGGTATGCGATACAATAATATATAATAAAATACAGTTCATATGAGACAATACAAATATAATACAATATAGACCATATGAGACGAAAAGTAAATAAATACATAACTGAGCCCATTAGGATTGAGGTCCCTGCTCGCATGCTTACAATCTATGAGGAATTAGGGGAGACACAAAAGGTAATAGAAACAAATGCTGTCATATATGGTCCAAGAAAATGTCCAGCATCGTCGTCCAAGGAACTATCATAAAAACAATATTTATTGAAGATCCATTAACCCCCTTCCCGACCCATGATGTTACACAAACGCCATGGGTCTATGTGCCTTCCCGACCCACGACGTTGTGCAACGTCATGGCGGGATCGCGTTCCTCAGCAACGGTGCCCAGGGTGGTGAAATGTCACCGGTACTGCAGGAACATAGGGACCTGTAGTTTACTCCAGGGGAATGTTTTGCTCCTTACCTTCCCCCAAGGGCTAGAATCTCTCCGATTGGCAGTTTCACTTTCAACTGCCAATCGGAGCAATTGTAATATTTCACCAATAAGTCTTGGTGAAATATAACAATCTAGCCATGGCCGTTGCTGCAGTAGCGCCGGTCATTGGCTGGAGCAAGGTGACCTGTGGTGTGACCGGCGGGTGCCTCCCCCTCCGATTCCCGTGCTGCAACTGCCGGTGCACCCATGGCTGTCAGCCTCCTCTGATGATCTCTGGGGGAAGTGAGGATAGATGAGGTGGATCTGGTACACAAGGGATTAGTGTCCACTTGTTGTAGTCTCTGGGGTGAGAGTCATGGTGCACTGTATGGCAATGATCTGCCGTACCGTGCACCATGACTCTGACCCAGAGACTACAAGTGGACACTTGATCCCTTGTTGTAGTCTCTGGGGTCAGTCATACTGCACGGTATGGCAGATCATTGCCATACAGTGCACCATGACTCTGACCCAGAGACTACAACAAGGGATTAAGTGTACTCTTGTTGTAGTCTCTGGGGTCATAGTCATGGTGCACTGTATTATTGCCATACAGTGCACCATCCGTGTAACCCCAGTGACTGTGGAAGAGGACACTTGATCCTGCTTTCGTCCCGGATGTAGTAAAGGATCAATTGGGGACCATCGTTGTGCAACTACGTCAGACAGTATAGAGTAATAAGGATGGAGTCTCAATTTATATTTGTATTTTGTTTTTTTTTTCTAAATAAAAATATTTTTCTCTGTGTGGTGTATTTTATTTACTTAGAGATTCCTAATGGCTGGGTCTAACATTATGAATTCCTTAGTGCCAGCTGCCAATAAAAAAGCTGGCATTAACCCCTTTATTACCCAATCGGCTCTGTGTTACACTTCTGGCGCTTATGTCGCTATCCCACAATCCACCGCGGCACCGTTACTTTGTGGGGTAGCGACACAAGTGACAAACGCGTCACCGCTATTCCGTCGGGAGATCAGTGGCGGCTCATCTCCCGCCGCAGGCAGGCCAGCGGCGACGCTGACGGGTAGATGAGTTCATCTCCCAGCTGCTCGCATCGGGAAATATGCCGCCCGCCATATTGGAATACCCAAGTATAAGTAGTCCGATATGGTGGTCGGGATTCAAATTAGCGGTGCCGCGCGTGGTTAGCAGTGTATACGGTGGTGGGGGATTTGAATCCTGAGCCGCTCATTGGCTCAGCCGGCCACCAATGACCCGACGCAGGATTCAAATCCCCCGCCCAACCGTATACAGTGCTAACCACTGAGCCACCACATACTGTGTAACCTGACCACACTACTGTGCTACATGAGCCGCTGATCTCCCGGAGGAATAGCACTTAGCGGCGGCTATGTATTTCGAGCAGCGGGGGCGTGCAGGTTTAAATCACCCGCCAATACCGCGCTGCTCAGCTGATTGGTCACACACTGCCCGGTGCATGATCAATCAGCTGAGCAGCGCGGTATTGGCGGGAGATTTAAAGCCGGCACAGGACTATATATAGTGGCTCCGTGGTTAGAGCTGCGTGGTAGCTCAGTGGTTAGCACTGTATACTGTGGCTCGTAGTCTGCACTGTATGGTGGCTCAGTGGTCTGCACTGTATAGTAGCTCAGTGGTTAGCATTGTATGGTGGCTCAGTGATGGGAGGCAGAAGGCACAGAGGAGGCAGGGGCACAGGTAGGGAGAAGGCACAGGGGAGGCAGTCATATGGAGAGAGAACGCACACAGGGAGACACAGCGCACACAGAGCAGATAGAAAGGCACAAGTAAGACAGAGCGCACAGGGGAAGAGAGCACAGACAGGAGAGAGCACACGAGAGCACAGAGACCCAGCCTTCAAACACGCCTTGATCACACCCATCCTCAAAAAACCCTCCCTCGACCCCACAACGGTCTCGAACTACCGCCCTATATCTCTCCTCCCTTTCGCCTCTAAACTATTTGAACAGCCTGTCCACTCTGAGCCGTCTTCTCACCTCTCCTCCTGCTCCCTCTTTGACCACCAGCAATCTGGCTTCCGACCTCCACTCACTGAAACAGCCCTGACCAAAGTCACTAACGACCTACTGACTGCCAAAAGCAAGTGCCACTACTCTGTTCTCCTCCTCCTCGACCTGTCCGCCGCCTTCGATACTGTTGACCACTCCCTTCTACTTCAGATCCTGGAATCTCTTGGCATCACTGACCTCGTCCGCTCTTGGATCTCCTCATACTTAACGGAGCGGACCTTCAGCGTCAACCACTCCCACACATCCTCCTCGCCCTACCTGTTTACCATGGTTACCAGCCTGGGAAGTCTCTGATCGCTGGTCTCTCGCTGTCACACGCAGCTATGCGTGCTGTCCAGTGGGAGACCAAGGGCCAAAAAATGGTCCTGAAGGATGTGCAGCGATCAGCGACCTCACAGCAGGGGCCTGATCGCTGCTACATGTCACACACAGCGATATCACTGGCGAGGTCGCTGATTTCAGCGATATCACAGTGTGTGATGTACCTTACTGTCTTGAATGGCAGATCCTTCTTGAGATACTGTCATGGCTTTGCAAATCCCAATACTGATAAGTAACCTCCTTCTTGGCATTGTACCAGTAACAAGTACATTGCTAGTATGGATGATATAAGGCTAAGTAACCTACAACAGAGTTGCCCAACTCCAGTCCTCAAGGCTCACCAAGAGGTCATGTTTTCAGGTTTTATTTAGTATTGCACAGGTGAGAATATAATCACCTGCACTGGTGATGTTTCCAACACCTGTGCAATACTAAATAAAACCTGAAAACATGACCTGTTGCTGGGCCTTGAGGACTGAGTGTTGGGGACCTCAGCTCTACAACACTGTATACCTCATTTAAAACTGACTCCCCCAACCCCCCCCCCCCCTTTTTTTTTTACTTGCAAGAAAATTATTTTAAATTATTCAAACTGTAAAATAAGCATGTTTTTTTTATTTTAACCATTGAAATAAAAAAAATAGATTTGCTATTTATCATCTTGTATCACAATAAGCGGAATAAAAGCAATGAAAGTAGTATACGTCAAAATCTTAAATAAAACCGACAACTTGTCCTACAAAAGAAAAGCCCTCCTAGCACTGGCTATAGAATAAAATTAGATAAAAGTTTATTTTCCTGGAGCCTGTAGGCAGCACAGCACGTGAAGATCACTTCCCCTACTTGCAAGCAGAAGAGACAATTAGCAATAAGTTAACATACCAAAGACATTAGCACCCTAGAATCTTACACCAATAAACCAGCACTTTGATTGTAAACAGTAATACTTTATTGGGAGGGTTTGTGCTCCCTACAGACATTTGTTAGGCTGCTTTCACACTACGGATTTTTCAAATCCGATGCTGTCCGATGAAAATCGGACAGCATCGGATCCGAATTTGGCCCCATGCATCCCTATGGGCATCGGACCGAATCGGATGTGCACTAAATGCCATCCGATTTGGTCGATCGAGTCTGTCGATGTTTTTATCGGTGCAAAAATTGGAGCTTGTTCCGATTTTTGCACCGAAAATAAAATCGGACAAAATAGTCTCGGACCAAATCGGATGCCATTTAGTGCACATCCGATCCGATCCTTTAACATGGGGCACTATGGAGCAGGGTCCGAGGAAACATCTGATGTCTCCTCGGACCCGATTTTACTGTACTGAGCATGCTCAGTACAGTAAAAATGCTCCAAACTATGAGCGCAGGGGTTAAAAAAAAAAAAAAAAAAGGTTATGCTCACCTCCCCCGAGCTCCCACCGTCTTCCTGCAGGCTCCGGTGTCTGCAGAGGTCTTATACTGCAGTACAGGACCTGCGGTGATGTCACAGTCACGTGACCGCGGTTACCATGGTGGAACTGCTGTCACGTGACTGTGACATCACCGCAGGTCCTGTACACATGAAGACTACCGCTGCAGACACCGGGAGCCTGCAGGAAGACGGCGGGGGCTCGGGGGGGAGGGGAGCATAAACTTTTTTTTTTTTTTTCCTTTTTTTCAGCCCGGAGGCTACGATTTAATGCCAGAATCGGATGCCTATTTTTGGCATCCGATTCCAGGCATCAGAAGGGAGCCGATGCTGTCTGAATTTATCGGACAGCATCGGCTCCCTTCAAAATCGTAGTGTGAAAGTAGCCTAACTCGACATTTTCAATTTTTTCCTGGACAGCAGCACAGTATGGGAATAGACAAGCAATAAAGAACCAATAGCGAAGGATAAGTAAAGCAGCTGCACACTCTGCCGAAGTCTGAGCTCCATCACGTCTAGTCTGTCATATTTGTTAAAAATGGAGTTGACCATGTGGCAGTTTTGCATATCTGTGCCAGGGGAATGTAGTTAGATGCTGCCCAGGATACTGACATAATTCATAGAGAACTATCCCCTACAGAAAGAGGTTGATGACCTTTCATGTTATAATGGTGTTTTTTAACCAGCTGGAAAGAGAGCTCTGCTGGCTCCCTGGCTCTTGTTATTCACATGAAATTTAAGAAGTGTTCATTTTTCCCATAGTGAGAGGAGCATTGAAGATTGATTAAGACATATGCAAGTTTGATGAAGCATCTTGTAACGCCCCTTAAGGGTACCTTTATCGGCTGGGAATCCTACAGGCGATATGTCGCCCCGGAACAATCGCTGTGAAATTGCCTCACAGTTGTGGCGTGTAATTGGGGAATTTCACGGCGATAAATCGCCTGATTCCTGAGTACTGCTCTACAATCAGCTGCAATCATGAAGGCGAAATTAATGGATTGTGATAGGGCGATAGTGATGGAATCTGCATCTCCTATGATTTCCCGTAGGTGTGCCAAAGCGTGCTGGATTCCGCACCCCGTCTGCGATGATTGGTGGTGGCTAGTGTGTTCCCATTGGCTATAAATTGACACCTGCCATATTTGAAGAGCTGTCCGTCCAGCACCACGCAATGGCGTCATGTATTACCCAGCCTTCCAGAGCAGGCTGACCACGGAACGCTGTCGAGTTGTCCAATGAGCGAAGGTGTTAACCACTGCGGCACGCCTATCTCTTCGCCACACTCAACATGTACGCCAACATTGCCTTTGGGATTGCGGCGTGTGAAGCGGCGAGGGAATTCGACCGGATTAGTCCCGCTGTGGGTGAGGCGATTTCCGGGGCGACACTTCGCATATCTTTCAAGGCAAGATTGCGGCGTGTAATTCTGCCATCGGCGATCTGAGGCGTCCATGAAAAACGTGCACGCGCACGTTAGATTGCCTCATATCACTAGCCGATATTGCGGCGTGTAAAGGTACCCTTAGACAATGCGGTTAACACAATGTCCTGATTCATTTTACAAAAAGGTGGAAGCTTTCCAGAGAGATCTGACATAGTAGCACCAATTTTTTCCACTGGCAACTTTCAGTATTTTTTTTTTTTCTTCGAAAGATGCAATGTGAGAGAGAAACATGTCCTGTGAGGCCCAAATAGTAAGGCTGCCTATGGTTCTCACTGTCTTCCTTGATCTTCATCAAGATTTTGGAAATCCACATCATGGAAGGCAAGGCATTGCAAAAGTTTTTTTTCCCAAGAGATTGTCTAAAGGCCCCTCTCATGCTTCAATGGTCGAACGATCCGACTTGACCTAGATCGCTAGAACGACGTTAATGATCGCTAGTGAAATGTCACACATGCAGATATCGTTAACGACGCAGCAACGATTCCGCCACAAGCAAACGATACTTGCGGTCGTTAGCTCGCCTATGTCCTTCACTTCTCAATAGGCGAGGTTGTTAACGACATAGTTATCGAGGTGTCACACACACCCATGCTGCAGGTTGAACAAACGCTCATCGTTTGGTTCACAAACCTCCCATCAACCATCTGCCCGATTATCGTTGATCGGATGTACATGTCCACTGAACGATTCATTAGAACGACTGGAAACCTGTGACGTGTTAACAATATTGTAGTGGGTGACGGGACCTTAAGACTTCTGGATGATCCTGCCGATTCAGAGAATAAAATCTATGAACCTTGGCATTTGTTTTGGAGGCAAAACCCATCCGAGAATAACCAGTGTAAAAAGTGTTTAAGAAGAGTATGTGGAAAAGGGTCGAATTTTTAAACATTATTGCACTACTGTATACCCAATAGTGATCTGTAATGTCAGTTTAACACTTTAATTGCATGTGACGACTGGATTCTATGTATGGTATATGCTTATTCTTTTGGTTCACAGGCAATTAAACCTACCCTAAAATATATGCAGCAGAACCTCTGAATGCAGATGACTGCTACCAATCAAAGATCAATGGTATTCTGACTCCTAATCTTCAGCCTCCCATCACCATAGCCGATGGTGTGAAAGCAAGCATTGGCCCCAGTACGTGGCCGATTATACGGGACCTGGTGGATGAAGTGTTTGTAGTCACTGAAGATGAAATTAAGGTAAACTCTACAGTTAAGGCCACGTTACACACACAGATATATTGGTCACAGATCTCTGGTTGCAGTGAAATCATGGACACATTGTTCCATTGTACACAGCCACAACATGGAACATTGTGTCCATGATTTCACTGCAACCAAAGATCTGTGACCAATATATCTGTGTGTAACGTGGCCTTTAGTTTCCAGCAGACTCTTGTGATGTGTGAAGAGGAACTGTCATCTCTCTTGGCATATTAGTTTTAGTAACTAATGTGAACGCTTAACAGTTCTGGAATATTTTTTTCTTATAAAATCAGTCTTGTACCGTTCCTTTATTACTCCTCCAAAAAAATGTAGGATAAAAAATAGGTGTTGCCACTCTCTTATCAAAGGTGTGTCAAATAGCACGGATTGGACGGAATGCTAAACCACATGTCCCAAGTGGTAACACCCAGCTGTCAGTCAAAATGTACCTGTAGGAATAGGAGAAATTCTAAAAAAAAAAAAAATAATAATTTAATGAGGCCCAGTTTGTGCTGGCAGCTGTACCCATACTGCAACTCATAGATTCGTGTTGTCTATTGAACATTCTTCACTTAGGCTGGCTTCACACCATGGCTTTTAGCTTTCAGGTCCGGTCCGATCCGAACCTAATCTGGTTTTGCCACCATCTGTCCCTATGGTGCCAGATTAGTCCCATTTGGCCATCCGGTTTTGTACTTTTTCTCCCTGACATGATTTTGTCTGGTTTTGCACCATAGACAAAATCTGAGTCTGCATCATTTTTTGTCTCTGGAGCAAAAATCTGATCTTCCTGGATCCGGCACCCATAACATGGGAGTCTCTGGGCTCCGGATCTGATAAAAAATCGATCGTTTCCGGATGCCATGAACAGAAAAGCGCAGGCTTCAAATGCAGCTGCACTCATTCAGCACCATGGACAGCACATTTCAGAGCAGCAGCTTTAACGTTTGGGACCATGGACAGCAGTATAGCATACGCAGGCTGAGATTTCAGCACCGCGGACAGCAGCAATGGAACCTGCAAAAATATAGGATAAAAGGGCATATTTGCCCACACTTTCTGGTCATCCTGTGCTGTCAGGTTCTTTCCAGCGGATCCTGCAAAATACGGACAGAACCTGACAGCTGAAAAGCGTGGTGTGAAGCCAGCCTTATCCTAATGATGTGTTATCAATGTTAAATTCCTAGAACATTTTTTCAAGGTAGAACCATAGACAGAAAGATGTTGCCTATAGTACAACTGTATTGTGAAGACAGCATTGACATCAACACCATGATAAAACATCACCAAGGTTCTCTTTAATTTCTGGCACTGAGTAGATGACATTTAATCTTGATATTTACAGTGAAGAGTTGGATGGGTTGCATTATTCTCTTCAGTCAGAATGAATAATCTGCCATCTTTCATTCATTTCACAGAATGCTACTCGTTTGGTTTGGGAGAGGATGAAGCTGCTGATCGAGCCGACAGCTGGCCTGGGTCTGGCTGCCGTTCTCTCCACAAGATTCAAGGAGAAGACGAGCGATGCACACAACGTAGGGGTGGTGCTGTGCGGAGGAAACGTGGACCTTGGCACCATAGACTGGATAAGAGAGCCTTCACCGAGCAGCTAATATGCAGCACACAGCTTTGGACATTTTCATTAAGAGGATGACACCAAAATTGAGTTCCTAAATTTATAAAATTCACACATACAAAATAAATATGTTTTTAAGGCACCAATCAGAAGAAGAAACAGGTCAGCTTGCAGAATTTACAGCAAAGATTTATTCCATCTCGATTTCTGTGGGATCAATCTGAAGCTCACACTTCACCCATGTAACTGGTAGGGGCACGTATGGGTCATAAGTCCATTTAGGATAAACACGCTTGTATAGGTTCATTAATACAGTGTCCTGAGACTTCAACTGTCCATCAAAATGGCATTTCATGTGTCCATGAGTTCCTAAAATGTGAAACATAACGGTATATTATGTAGATTTGTAAAAATTTTCTAATTTCTAGAAATAAAGGTAAAAAACTTACTACTAAATCCACCTATTAAATATATAAACTACCTATTGTACCATTCATAATATAGTTTTATTCTCATCATTTATGTTCCTGACCACATACTATCGAACCTTCCTGATCATCATCAATTTGAACCAGCTCATTGTTATTCACCATGGGGTGCGCTCTAATGCTGCAAACAGAGAGATTTCATTAAACATACTGATTTAGGTTATGGAGAGTTTTTTGACCCAATGATTTAGAGCACAAGTTTAACTGCTTTTCATAAAGATGCTTTTATTAATTCATCAGGAGATTAAAAATTACAGATACAAAAAGTGCTTAGAAAGTGTAAAATATAAGTTATACATGGATCTGGATTATAGAGGACACTAAGGGGTTAGGGTCTTCTTGTCTCCCACTCCAGGACACATTCATGGTAGCAATTCTAACAAATACCAATGTGCAGACCTAGTATATTTGTGGCTAAGAGCTCCAGCTTGTAATGTATAGAGGGTTCATACCCTGTCACCCTACTAATACAGCAACACTGACTAATAACTCCAACCCATTATACATCAAATTTATCAACATGGAATTTGTGCCCAAGCTTACCCATGTCAGTGCTGAGGAAGCATCAGGGAAACGCGTTGGGGCGTCCCCTAGTGGTCATCTCCGCATCCTGGCACTGACATGGGTAAGCTTGGGCACAAATTCCATGTTGATAAATTTGATGTATAATGGGTTGGAGTTTAGTCAGTGTTGCTGTATTAGTAGGGTGACAGTAGGGCTGGGCGATTTTGGGAAAAATCAAAATCTCGATTTTATTTAAACCTATGGACGATTTTCGATTTAAATCTCGATTTTTTTTCTATTTTCTTTTTTGGCTTTTCTTTGATGAATAAAGAGAAAAGACTAAGAGGCAGTTTAACAATTTTTATTGAGCAGTATACACCATTACATGAGCGCCCATCACTGGGGCAGGTGAGCCGTATACACCATTACATGAGCGCACACCACCGGGGCAGGTGAGCAGTATACACCATTACATGAGCACCCATCACTGGGGCAGGTGAGCAGTATACACCGTACAGGAGGGAGCAGCACCCATGCATCCCTGGTTTCTGCATATGGTGGCCCTCGGTCTCACACACACACATGGGGGGGCCCTCGGTCTCTCTCTCACACATGGGGGGGCCCTCGGTCACACACACAGACACATGGGGGCCCTCGGTCACACACACAGACACATGGGGGCCCTCGGTCACACACACAGACACATGGGGGCCCTCGGTCACACACACAGACACATGGGGGCCCTCGGTCACACACACAGACACATGGGGGCCCTCGGTCACACACACAGACACACGGGGGCCCTCGGTCACACACACAGACGCACGGGGGCCCTCGGTCACACACACAGACGCACGGGGGCCCTCGGTCACACACACAGACGCACGGGGGCCCTCGGTCACACACACAGACGCACGGGGGCCCTCGGTCTCTCTCACACATACACATATATATATACACACACACGGGGGCCCTCGGTCACACCCTCACACGGGGCAGCCTTCCTCCTCACATTACTGTCGTGTCCCTCACCGGAGATACTGCGCACACAGCAGGCTCATCCTCCTCCGGGGCTTTCTCCTTCGGTTTCCCCGCACAGGCTCAATATCGCGGTGGCCGTGAATCTGCCATCTTTTCCGGGTCCCCCTCGCCGCCTGTGAGGTCGGGGTCCCGGGCCTGCTATCACCCCTGTCCCCCTGACAACCAACCCCCTGGAGAGTCCCACTGAACGCTTTCCCCTCCGGAAACTGCTATCTAAGCAGCACTTCCGGTCGGTGCGACTTCTATATCCCTCCGGCTGAAGCTTCCAAGTGCAGTGTAGTCACGCCCACTTACCGCTAGTGCGCAGACGCGAAGAGCTTATTCATGGGAGTGACGTCAGGGACAGGCAAGGCAATGATTGAGAGAGAACTTGAGGACTCTGTTGCTATAGCAACAGGTTGCCTGCTGCTGAGCGGTCTCCTAGGTTACGGAGTGCGGCAGCAGCGGCTGATACCGAGGCTGCGGAGAACAGAGGGTGACCTCCCGCGTGACACCGCGCCATCTGCAGGGGCATATTGATCTGTGATGGTGGAGGAGACGTCTGTCAGGGATCTGCTGTGCGGCGGCGGCAGAGTTATCAGCGCGGTGTCCTGGGATTCAGGATTCCTGGCAGAGCAGAGGTAAACAGCCCGAGCACTGACAGCGCAGGCCACATCAATGTAACCGACCGCCGCCGGAAAAGGAGAAGGAATCCTGCACAGAGGCGCCGACCATAACAAATCTCGCGAGGTTCCGTCTCGGCCCCGCCCACTGCCGCGAACACGCTCATATTAACAGTAAATGGCGCCCGGATCTTCTCAACAGCGCTCCGGGCGCCATTTTAAATCGAATTTCACGATTGTTAATAAAATAACAATCGTGGACACAGCAGGGGGCGAATTAATCGAATTAATTCGATTAATCGCCCAGCCCTAGGTGACAGGGTATGAACCCTCTATACATTACAAGCTGGAGCTCTTAGCCACAAATATACTAGGTCTGCACATTGGTATTTGTTAGAATTGCTACCATGAATGTGTCCTGGAGTGGGAGACAAGACGACCCTAACCCCTTAGTGTCCTCTATAATCCAGATCCATGTATAACTTATATTTTACACTTTCTAAGCACTTTTTGTATCTGCAATTTTTAATCTCCTGATGAATTAATAAAAACATCTTTATGAAAAGCAGTTAAACTTGTGCTCTAAATCATTGGGTCAAAAAACTCTCCATAACCTAAATCAGTATGTTTAATGCAATATGTAGGAGAGCCCTAATATCTTGCAAATACTATTCATATCTATCCTGGATATATAAAAAACAGAGAGATTTGCCTCTGTTGCATCGTACGAAATGGCTGGATCTAGCCGCTATTCAAAAGAACTTTAAAGCTACACTCACTGCCTTGAAGACTGACCACTGCTGAAAAGACTATAAAAAGGTGGCCGCCAAGCTCCGTAATGAACAGTAAACAAAATTAACATTTCTTAATCACTTCATTGGGGGACACAGGAAGACCTTAGGTGTATGCTTGTTGCCATCAGGAGGCTGACGCTTTGCAAAAAAAATACAAACGCAACTCCTGCCCAGCAGTATACACCCACCTACTGGCACAAACACAACTCAGTTTAGCTTAGTGTCATACGAGGCAGGTACGGGTCTCTCAGAGCCAGATTTTTTTTTAAGTTCGTTTTTTCATTTTTCCTATGCAGATTCATTAGGGTAATACGAAGGGGCTTGGCCAATCCGTCACCCCAAAAGAGATTGAGAGTCCAGTGTATGCTGGTTGCACGGTTAACTCTCCCTCTTTGGGCCAGGGACCCCAATTTCCCCCTCCTACACGAATGCCTGTCCTGTGGAACCCCGAGGCTGGATGCAGGTGCCTGCACTGGCCCATCTGCTCCCCGCTCGCCCACCAGAGCTGGTCGGTAAGGTCATCAGATGAACAGATCCCTAAGGAGAATTTCTGTATCTGCGTCTGGAGCTGTGCACCTCATAGGACGAGGTAGGGATCATCTTCCTAGTGGCAGCAGACATTCCCTCGGCTTTTGTCTGTGGCCCGGCTGCCCCCCAATCCACACCATACCATCTCCCTCCTAGTAGCACCTCAGCTTCCCCTCTGGCCCTCCACTGGGGGCCACTTAGGTGCCGCAGCCTGCATCAGCCCAAGCACCTAAGTGGCAAGCAGGCTGGGGCTCCCAGGGGCACAGATCCCATGGCTGCAACAGGGGTTGCCGACTTTTTAGCAGACGCAGGGAGGTTGTGGCCGTGTGGGCGCACACTGTAGAGACAAGGGGGCTCCAGGCCATTTTTTGGGGCTTGTATGCCCTTTCCAACCACGTTGCAGGCCGGCACCCCTCCGGATCAGAGGCTCCGGGCTGCCGCCTGAAATTTAGCCCCAGGCTCCACTGCGTCCTCCTGGACTCATCCGCCCTGCTTATGGACCGCCCCCGGACCAATCCAGGCCATCCATGGGCGCGACTCAACTAAAGGCAACCGTCCCTAGCGTTCAAGGGCTCTGCACCCAGGCCAATGGTAGGCAAGGGGCCGGTCTCCACCGATGCTAGCCACGCCCCTGGCACGGCTTTTCTTGGCCTATTAAGCCCCGCTCCTCCCCTCGACCAATGGGAGTCGAGCGCAGGCTCCATTTGTGTCGTTTTCAGCCCTGCCCACTGTCTCCCTGCATGAGCTCGAGTTTTTAGGCCACACTGCTGCTTCCACAAATGCAAGGCACTCGCACACAGGATGCAGAAGCTGCCTCTGTGCTCTCCCACTACACCCTGCACGGATGCATCTCAGGGTACACCGGAAGCCTGAAAGTGGGTTTACACGCTTCAATCGCGTTCCGATATCGCAGTTCAATGGCGCGGGAGCGCGCATTTAGTGCACGTTTCTCCCGCATCGCATTGAATGTTTACACGCTGCGATATCGGAATACAACGTCCGTGCGATGTCTATGCCTCCCAACCCAGGATCGCATACTTAACATGGGAGTGAATGGGTGACGTTTCAAATCGCATCGTAATTGGGTTTTTACACGGCACGATCCGGCTTCAATCGCTATGCAATGTCGGAGCATTGAATAGCACGCTCATTCAATCCCCGATATCGCATTGACATCGTTCCTGCATCGTATTGGACGTTCACACCATACAACGCAGGCACGATCTCAGGTCCAACGATTGAACCACGTGACTTTTCATTGAAATTGGACTACGATATCGCAACGTGTAAACCCGCCATGGGGCTTGGTAAGCTACAACTTCGCTAGTCCCCACACTTCTGGCACTCTGACTACTGATCCCTGTAGATGCCCATTACAAAGAGCTCCAGTCTAGCCACCCCGGGGTTTATTATGCCTGCTCAGAGTGTAATTAGAAACTCCCCTCGGCTCTGAACTCCCCACTGTGCCTCGCTTGTAGACCACAGACCATGCAGGCAGCTCAGGAGTCTCCCACTGACCCCACAGTGGACTCCGCCTCACCTGAGGTCCTCTCTTCCTTGTCGCAGTCCGTTTCGGAACTGACTAAGGTTTCTCAGACTACTATGGCGGCCCTTGCGCACCTGCCTATGCAGTTTGCCCCCGAATCACAGCCATCCCCGGGGAATCCAACTAACAGTCTTCCCTCGGACTCCGAAGGAATAGACCACTCACAGAGGAAGCAAGTTGTCCTATCCTCCTCATCCCGGTCCCCCTCCCCCAGAGATTTCCACTCAAGATCCGCTTCCCCTGCAGGTTCAGCGCTGGCTGATTCCGAGTCTTCATCAGACTTTGATCAGGACCTAGACTCCGATCAAATTTCTAGGATCAGGGACATGGTTGACAGCCTGATTCTAGCAGTGAATGAGACTCTGAAGATCAACTGACAAGCCGCCTACTCTTAAGGAGTCCATCAAGCGCTCTAAACCAGCATCCTGAGACTTCTCTTGTCTAGAAGACTTTGACAACATCTTTGCCAAGGAATGGCTACACCCAGAGAAGCGCTTTCAATCCAGAAAGCACCTGGAGGCCCTTTATCCCTTCTCTCAAGAGGTTCGCCAAAAATGGACCACCTCACCGGCAGTGTGTTCCCCAGTTTTGCGTCTCTCTACCAACACCATCCTTCCCCTAGCAGATGGTGCTTCCCTTAAAGGGAACCAACCACCCCAAATGACCCCCCCGGACTAATAATATCGGTCCCTACTTGCAGCACATACATGTGCTGCAATGTTTTTTGCTAAAAAAACTCCTTTTTCAAACTTAAGATAATGCTTTAGAAACTTTATACCCAAGTGACGGTTGGGCGTTACTTACATGGTGCTAAAGCCGGGTTGCAGCTGCCATTCATCCTGCTGTGCTCGTCACATCAGTAACGGCCAGCCCTTTTTGCAGCGTCACAGCCCTGTGCACGGGCTCGCATGCCCGTGCATACGTCATCATCTACAGCCGGGAAGCGAGCGCGCGCTCTGACTTCCTGCGCTCGGCTGTGGAAGTCAGAGCGCGCGCTCGCTTCCCGGCTGTAGATGATGACGTATGCACGGGCATGCGAGCCCGTGCACAGGGCTGTGACGCTGAACAAAGGGCTGGCCGTTACTGATGTGACGAGCACAGCAGGATGAATGGCAGCTGCAACCCGGCTTTAGCACCATGTAAGTAACGCCCAACCGTCACTTGGGTATAAAGTTTCTAAAGCATTATCTTAAGTTTGAAAAAGGAGTTTTTTTAGCAAAAAACATTGCAGCACATGTATGTGCTGCAAGTAGGGACCGATATTATTAGTCCGGGGGGGTCATTTGGGGTGGTTGGTTCCCTTTAAGGAAGGCCTAGACAGACACGTAGAGGCCATGGCAAAATCTGCCTTTGAAGCCTCCGGTGCATCCCTCTGCCACCTAGGTGTCCCTAGCCGTATCCTCTTTGGCCAAGAACCTCCGAAGGGGCATTCTAGCCCGAGCACCTCCTTCGGAGCTTGCGGGCCTAGCAGACCATATCATCAGGCGGGAAGATACATTGCCACTGGTTGCCTTGACTCCAACTTTTACGCAGCACGGCTTCTGGCAACATATCCATTCACAGGGCCCTGTGGATGAAGGCCTGGAACACTGACACAGCCTCTAATGAAAGAAAAAAAAATAAATAAATCACTCGCCAATCTTTCATTCCAGGGTTCCCGCCTGTTTGGCGATAAGCTTGATAAGATCATGTCAGACGCCACTGGCGACAAAAGTACTTCCCTTCCACAAGCAAAGCACAAACGGTCGACTCCTAACAAGTGCAATTTTCAATTTCACTTCTTTCGGTCCACGGCTTCCAGGGCCTCCAATCGTCGAGACCGCTCCCCCGCCCGCCAAGATAGGAAGAGGCCTTCCTACAAACCCGTCCCCCTCCTGGTGCCCTCGAAACGCCGATCCTCAGCCCTCTGGTTCCCGGTCCAACCACTCATGACGTCACCCCCAACCTCGGGGATTGCCTTCTGGCCTTCTGATCAGCTTGGCTTTCAGTAATCGACGATGCTTGGGTCAGAGACATCGTCTCGGTTGGGTACAAGGTCGAATTTGCTTCTTTTCCCCAGGACCGTTTTTTCCTATCCTAACCACCAAAAAAGACCCGAACCTCATCTCCGCTTTCCACCGAGCCATCTCTTCTCTCATGGGGGAAGCGTTATCATTCCCATCCTGAAACACCAACACACTTCTTGGATTTTTACACCAATCTCTTTATGGTCCCAAAAAAGGGAGACTCAGCTCACCTCATCACCAAGCTTTGGCTGCGACGCTTTAGGATGGAGTCCCTTCGTTCAGTAATAGCGTCTATGGAGCCAGGAAAATTCCTGGCTTCCATAGACATCTAGGATGCCTACCTTGACGGCTCCATCCTCGCCTCTCACCAACGCTTCCTACGCTTCACCGTTGGGTCCCAACATTAGTTCACCGCCCTGAAGAGCCAGGTGTCTGCCCTTTTGGTCTTTTTCCAGAGGCAGCGGGCCTCACAGCCACAGGTCAAGACTTTCGCTCCAAGGGGCCACGCACATCACTTCTCCTTTTCGCCCCCACTTGATCCCTGGGATCTGAATTTGGTACTAGAAGTACTCCAGGGCCTGCCCTTCGAGCCCCTACACGAGATCAGTTTTGCTCTCCTAGCTTGGAAAGTCTCTTTTCTGGTGGCGATCACCTCCATTCGGAGGATTTCTGAACTCGCGGCTCTCTCATGCCGTTCTCGCCATTTAATGTTCCATCAGGATAAGGTAGTCCTTAGTCCCATGGAAAAATTCCTACCAAAGGTAGTCTCATCTTTTCACATCAACGAGGAGATTGTACTACCCTCTCTTTGTCCAGCTCCATCTCTTTCTCGTGAAAAGAAATTACCTACCTAGCGCGAACAGCTTCCTTTCAGCGAACGGACTCTTTTTGTGGTCCCACACAGCCCTTGCAAGGACTGCAGCCTCCAAAGCTACAATTGCCCGGTGGATTCACTCCGCTATCTCAGAGGCATACCGCATTAAGCAGGTTCCCTGTCGATACAGGATAAGAGATCACTCTACTAGAGCAGTGGGAGCCTCCTGGGCTGTTAGACATCAGTCTTCGGCCGCCCAGCTTTGCAAAGCGGGCACCTTGTCCTCTGTTCACACGTTTGTTAAATTTTACAAAGTTCATACTCGCGCCTCTGCCGAAGCCGCTCTGGGACGCAAGATTCTTCAGGCTACTGTGGTCTGAGTTCGCCCGATCAGTTCTTCAGTTAATATATTGACCCGATGGGACTGCTATTGTACATCCCAAGGTTTTCCTGTGTCCCCCCAATGAAGCAATTAAGAAAAGGGGATTTCTGGTACTCACCGTAAAATCCTTTTCTTGAAGCTTCAATTGGGGGGGGGGGGGGGGGGGGACAGCTCCCTCCCTTGGTATATAGTTGAGCAGGTTGGTGTGCTTATGGTTGCTCCTATTGCTATTCTCACCGAGTTGAATTTGTGCCAGTAGGTGGGTGTATACTGCAATGGAGGAGTTGCTTTTGTGTTTTTTTGCATAGTGTCAGCCTCCTGATGGCAGCAAGCATACACCCAAGGTCTTCCTGTGTCCCCCAATTGAAGCTTCAAGAAAAGGATTTTACGGCGAGTACCAAAAATCCCCTTTTCCTCCATTCTTGAGAGGAAAGAGGATTTGTTCTAAAATTGGATTGCAACATCTTTTGGGTATACACACACTTTGCATTTTTCACCATTTGGCATCACGAGATTAATCAATGTAACTACAAACTGCACCTTTCAATTGATGGATGTATACCACACAGCACAGACCATTTCCTTCTTTACAGTGGGAGCCTCAACTATAAGGGATACAACTCACAGGCTTCAAACATTCTGATGTGTATGTTTGCAAAAGCAAAAAAATAAACTGAGAATACATCAAATGAGCTGCTTAATCATATTGTAAGGCTATGTTCACACACAAGGTTTTGCTGCAGCAAAACTTTAGAGGGCTTCTTAGTAGCTCCTGATTTCTTGGCAGGAGAAAACTTTTTTGGTTTAATTTCTTTGCAGCCGAACATGTTTCGCTGAGTTTTGAAAGAAATGAGCATGACCATTCTTTTCTGCGTTTTTGCATCGTCATACTCATTACTTTCAAAACGCAGCAAAACATGTGCAGCTACAAAGAAATTAAACCAATGTGTGTGGACAGCTTTTCCCTGAATCACATGGGTTTTGCAGGAAATCAAAGCCGCAAGTTTAGATTAGCATAAAACCATGGTAAGAACGAAGAGTGTGAACATAGCCTAACAAAGCAAGAATACTTCTGTTCCTGAAAGATTCCATATGGGAGTTCCTGTAATATATTGGCAGTGTTTAGATAAAATGCCCAACGACAGCGGAGAGGCATCACAGTTTTGGAAACAAGTCAATGTGACCTTACATTGGACTGACTAGTAAATACTGCGCTTAGACCCCCATCAGGACAATATAATACCTTATCTCAGGGTATATATCTACATGTGGCAGGTTTCAGTGCCCCTTTTATTTAAATTAAAGGGGTTGTCTGGTGACAATATAGATCGGAGGAAGCCTGACCACTGGTACACGACAATCAACCAGAACTCTTTCATTATAAAGCTAACACATCTTCAGACAACTTCTCTAAAACCAAAATATTGTTTTTTGTATGAAAGCAAGGTGCGTTTATACCTTTTTCTGACTAAACGCCATGAATAAAAAAAAACGTAGTATTTTCGATCTTTCACTAGGAGGTTGTTGATTAAGCAGGTACCATACAACACCTGGGGCAATTCTGAATGTGAAATACTCACCTAATGGTTCCTTGATGTGACCTCTCCTTCCCCACTTAGTGCGCAGCTCCACTGGTTTAAACCACAACACATCCTCTGCAAAGACAAAAAAATAGAAGAAAAAAACTATTATTCTTGCAGTTAATTCGGTTTCTAGGAACCTTCCACAACAGCATAAGTGCTGTTGTGGAGGGGAACTAGAGAAACCCGTACTCACACTAAACAAATGCAATTTCTAATGAAGCCCTTGAGGCTTAGGCTATTCCCCATTCTGTTACATACCTCTGTTGAAGAACATGTAGCGTACCACTGCAGTTTTTTTCATTATCTTAAATGGGTGACCACTCAACACCACCCTCTTGATAATGATCCTGTCAGGGTCCACACTTAGGAGAGATCCAGTGGCAATCAGATCATGCATCCCTAAGAAAGTAGAAAAAAAGATGGATATTTCATGTAAAACAGAAAAAAAGTAAAGGAATTGTTGGCTTCTGGGGTTTAAGGCCTTTACTGATCCCGCTCATACTAATATGTATTGTGTGGTGTCCTTATGTTATCTTTTCAGCTCTGGAATTTTTTGTTCATATCATGAAAACCTGCTAAAGGCATCAGAGCCACAGCAAGGCACAATATAGGAATAGCTGCATTGAATAATACACTTACCATTGTTGCGCTCCTTGAACATTAATATGGAGGCTGTAGGGAAAGTAATGGGGGCATAAGCTGTGACCACCACAGCTGCATCAGAAAGCAGAAACCGCTCAGATTTGTGTTTATCCGCTGGAAGAAGAAAGCAAACACTGGTTAGACACACACCAAATGTATACAGAGGCCATTATAAATAGATCCATCTCAGTAAGTTATGGCGTAATGCAAGAACACAGAGCGCGCCTGATCTATAGGACACCCCCATCACCAATTCTAAGAATGGAAGAATGTCAGTGCTGCTTTCAAGCTGGGCCCCCTTCAGTTTTTCTCAGCCTAATGGTGTAAACAGCCACTTGCTGCAGAACCTCTTCATTTTTAGGATTAGTCAAAGTCCCATAGGTTAGATACAAGCAATTCATTAAATGATACAATAACAAGGAATTAGCTCCATCTATGTTATGTGCAGGTAGCATAATATACTCACACAGCATCACCGATTGTCACGGAGCAGTATATTGGGTGATACAACATATTCCTAGCTGTAACTATAGGCCTGAAAAATTAAGTTGTTTTTTTTTTTTACCAGACGTGTGCTGAGAATACAGTGGTGCTGCTCTGAAACGTCGAAATCCGCAGTGAAATATAATTTCTTCTTTTGCCTGCACAGGTTCAGTGTTGCCGGCGTGTCTCCTCACCAACATGTTCACAACAGACATCTACAAGTAAAAGACATACACTTAAATAATCTGCTTTTAAATTTCAATATATTATTGGGATGATAGATCTAGCGCATACCTTGTGTTCATGAGGAAGAAGTGAATAAAGAACAAGTGGTGCCCCCTGATTGAAATGTTCCAACACAGAAACTGGCACTCCAGTGATGTGCACGGTGACGTACCAGCCAACCTACAGGGCAAAGAAAGAAAATGTACATTATATGTGCCAACAACATGTATATGCAGAAAGGATGACATGTTCTGTTTATTTTCATTGAGGAGGCACTTTTAGCATAAGAATGTTGAAAGAGGGCACTTGGGAGTAAAGCACATTATAAGGGGGCACTGGGGGTAAGGCACTTTGTAAGGTGGCACTCGGTGAATTATAACCTTCAAAGAGGAGCACTCAGGAGGCTTTTATGGAGTCTTATATGATTTCTTCAAATGTAATATCCATTGCAACCCTGTTGCTCTGAAGGTAAGGAAGGTAGGGGCCCCTGTTGTAACCCATTAATTACCATGGCACCATCATTCTCTTCCTCTTGTAATTCTCTAAAGATACGTTTTCTCGTCCTGAAAAAGTCATGAAACTGGAAGATGCGAGCATAGTCTCTAGGTAGATTTTCCTTGGGATCCCATGGTGATGTGCGGAAACTTTTCAAACCCCGATACTTCTGAAACCTGGAGATCAGAAATAGCAAGGAGTTAAAAAGCGGTATTCTGACGGACTACTCACGGTAGGGATTTATAGCCCCTTCTTACCGGACTCTGGCTGACTGATCTCGTGGGGTGTCCACCTCATCTGGGAACATCTCATCCTGTCGTTGCAGTTTATATTTCTCCAACATTTGTTCATCCTCAGTTTCATCCAGATTTTCATCATATTTGTCATCCCGAGTGCTGTCTGGAATAGTGACCGTCTCACTCTCCTCCTCTACAGCACTTCCTTCCTCTTCCTGACAACATAAAACAATGCAACACCATAGAAATAATAATCATACAGTTTCCTTATCCATAATGAGAAGCCCCACATCAAGTGTAAAAAGAGCAAACACATGCAGTCAAACGGTCATTAGATCTGTATTATACGAGGGCTTACCCAGGCATATGAGCAATCACAGAACAGGAGAGATCCAGGGGCAATCACTTACCTGTAGCTACACTAGGTCCATGCACCGGTACTATGTGGCTTAGCAGGAATGGGAATACCCCTATACGCTTTTGAGGGACTAGAACTGGGGGAGCAACCAGGAGGCATGCATGAAGGGGGAACCCCAAGACAGCACTGTAACACTGCCAGCAGGTGCAAGGGCAGGAAGGATCACTGCCATCAAAGCGTTTTGCCAAAACAAAGCTTATAAAAGCCCCCTCTGCAGAGGGATCACAGACACAGCCAGACAGTACTGCTGTACAATCTCCAAGTGGGGGCTACAAGGGGAAGGCAATTGCATTATGGGGTAATCCACCTGTCCTGCAGATTCACTATGAAGCAATATGTCCTGTCATTAACTGACTAGTCTGTAGCTGAACCTAGGCTGAGGGATGTATTTACTGCGGTGACACAATGCAGATCAGCTTCATCTTCACTTACTGCACAAATGGGTCTGCTAAAGGATGATCTATCACATATGCGGCAGGGTCTGCAGAAAGATCGCTGTTGGAAACTTTTTAAAAAACACAACTTTTCGGACCACAGGTTATAGGTTATTACCTCAGAAACTGCTTCATCCATAGCATCCTCCTGATCATCATCATCCATGTCATCATCCTCATCTTCTTCACTATCTTCTCCATCACTTCCTTCGTCATCCAAGATCCATGCAGCCTGATAAGTGGATGTACCCTTGGGAACCTTTTTTTGTACTTTCATTTTTAAGGAATCTAAATGGGAAACGTTAGAAACAAAATTCAAATAACTTTCTGAAAATGTGAAATCAAGGGGCTCTGATGCTGCCTGTGAGCAAGAAAGAAATACAGAGCACATAATGCAGTAACTAGAGGGTTCCTTACATAGTGATGATACCCTCAGATAACTTGGAGTTAGATCAGGTTTTAAAATACAATCTGCAAATCGGTTTATTAATATAGTATTGGCTTATCAAAAATAAGAATAGTCTTCCTGTCTAACTAGAAAACACCAAAGGCACCCATGTGGTTGCCACAGAGGATTGGACTCCAGACCAGGACAGCACAAATCTAAATGTTCATCTCTATCTAGCACATATAGTTCTCACAGAAGTAGACAGCATGAGACAAAGGAGACAGTGCCAAAAATGACACATTAAAGAACATTTACCCTCTGCTTCCTTCAGCTCTTCTTCAGTAGGCCAAGTCTGCTCGCCTTCCATGGGATCAGGATCTACCTCCGTCTGCAGGGACTCTTGTAATGAGAGATCAGCCTTCATCAGGACCTTCACATCCTCATCCATCCCTGCACCATTACCAGGTTCATCCTGTTAGAGGACAAACAACAAGGTTCATCCTGTTAGAGGATAAACACAAATCATTTCTTGTGTGGATTGATTATGCTCTTTAATACAAAATTGATAGTCAATGCCATTACACTTTTAAACTCAATGGCAGCAACACGAGTAAGGCGGGTGCTATGGCTTCTATTTTATTTTTTGTTGGATTAAGCTGATAGTTTATTTTGTTTTGTTTTTTTAGAAAAGGCAATTTAAAAAAAATCTGAAAATCAAGTTTGCCAAAAGTAAGATAAGTAAAAAATGGTCAAAACAAAGGTCCAAGTAAGCAAAGTAAAAAATTGTACAAGTCCAGGTTCAAGGCTAGTGTTCACACTTGTGCAAAACGTCATAGGTTCTTACTGAAGCAGAGTAATATTTAACGTCAAAATGACACTATGGAAACAAAACCAAGTCCAGTAAGTGTCAGGCACCACCAGTATCCATCATATGGAGGATATGACGCTCTGGTGTCAAATAACCGTATATTACAATTTGTTTGTACAATGTATTTAACTTCTTCTGTCCATCAACTATGCTTCACAACAGAAGAAAAATTATAAATGATTCATCAAGACATACCAACATTTCCATATCCTGTCCTTTTTTGGATTTGTGGATCCGTGGGTTCAGTGGATAAGGATCAGGAGAGGCATCAATCTGGGACATCTGAAAGTCGCCGTGTCCAACAATATGAATCAATGTGTTAACATTGAGTTCCTGCCCCCTGACATATCCAGACACTTTCAAGGTGCCCACGAGGCCGCTCTCATCGGATGGCTGAAAATCGGCTCTGTGCGCCAGCATATAACAACGCCTGCTCCTGAAAGCCAAGTGCCTTTGTTTCTGGGTGGACATTTGCCTCAACAGCAAAGCAGCTTCTTGTGCTGAATCCAGGTGAAATAGTTTGGCATCAGGGAATCTCTTTTCAATCATTTTACTCAGGTTTTTCTTGGTGTCATTTCGTTTCTTTATTGGGATGTCATTCATTCCCTGCACAGCCAGCACTAGAAAGGGAAGAGAAAAAGCCATGAAGTGGATTATATTGTTTAAAGAAGACACCAATGAAGGCAGAGGTGATGGACCTGCTCAGCAAGTCACAGCTTTTATAGATATGGAGAGCGCCATATACGAAAGACCACCTCTCTCAATAATCAGACAGTGGATGAGGTGGAGATGCAATACATAGATGGAGATGCGATACATAGATGGAGATGCGATACATAGATGGAGATGCGATAGGAAAGGATGGATAGAACCTATCACCAGGTAAACAATGGTGAATTTCTGTGATCATTTTATTATTTCCCCCTGCTCCCCTGACTATGCCATTATGTTGTTCTTAAATCCACCATACAATTCCACAGATGTGAGCCTTTTCATTTAGTGCTAATTTTTATGGGTTTTACCAACAGGGTGTTGCTCACAGACTCTATAGGGGCTGAACACAGCGTCTAATCTCTTACCAAAACTAGGCAGGCCTTGAGCAAACATGCATGAGAGGCAGTAATCTCCGTAACTGTCCCATCCCTCCTGGGGGTCCAGGACAAACAGAAGGGTATCCACCACTTTGGCCAGATCCAGCAAAGAATGCAGATCATCTGTAAAGCAAGGAGAGAAGCACAGTGTAATAGTGGAACCCTGTACGTTTAGTGATCATCTACTGTGGGGTTTGTTCTTACTCCTATTTGCTTGAATAAACCGCCATCGCTGCTTCAGCTTCGGACACACAAGTGCAAATTTGCCGGTAGAGTCCTTTTCATGAATTATATCCCCCTCACTGCCCTGCACCAGACTCAAGAGGCTATCCGTAGACACATCGGCATGAAGGGGAACCACACCAACAAGGTGTGGGGGGCCCTCTTTGCTACCCAAGTTGCGCTTTTCATTAAGCACCTGTACAGGATAAATAAAAAATAATCATACAGCTCAGTGTCAGTAAATCACTAATATATAATACTCGGGTGAGGTTATGGTACTGTGTGCACTCATTGTGCCACACTACTTGTGAACACTATATATAAGCACAGTGCTGTGCAAATTAATTGGGACAAAGAAAGTTTTTCTTGCATTAATTTTACTATTTCTGATAGGTGTTTTATCAGTTCATTATATATAAATGTGTCATGAAGACACACAGACCCAGAAAAGCTCAGCAAGTGACTCCATGTGCCACCGTCCAATGCTCCATCGCATGCTTTATGCACTGAGCCCCCTCCCCATCTTTCAGCAGTGTACTGAAGTAATGAGGAGACTCCATGTACTTTATTGCTTACCTCTTAGGCTGCTTTCACATTACGGATTTTTCAGATCCGATGCTGTCCTATCAAAATCGGACAGCATCGGATCCGAATTTGGCCCCATGCAGCCCTATGGGCATCGGACCGAATCGGATGTGCACTAAATGGCATCCGATTTGGTCCGATCCGATTCTGTCCGATTTTTGCACCGAAAATAAAATCTGACAGATTCGGATCGGACCAAATCGGATGGCATTTAGTGCACATCCGATCTGACCCGATCCCTATAACATGGGGCCCTATGGAGAAGGGTCCGAGGAAACATCTGATGTCTCCTCGGACCCGATTTTACTGTACTGAGCATGCTCAGTACAGTAAAACTGCTCCTAACTGGGAACACAAGGGTTAAAAACAAAAAAAAGGTTATTCTCACCTCTCCCCGAGCCCCCGCCGTCTCCCTGAAGGTTCCCGGTGGCTCCCGCAGGCTGCAGAGGTCTTCATGTCTACAGGACCTGCGGTGATGTCACAGTCATGTGACCACGGTTTACCATGGTGGAACCCGCGGTCACGTGACTGTGACATCACCGCAGGTCCTGAACACATGCAGAAGACCTCTGCATCCTGCGGGAGCCACCGGGAACCTTCAGGAAGACGGTGGGGGCTCAGGGAGAGGTGAGCATAAGGTTTTTTTTTTTCTTTTTTTCAGCCCGGAGGCGCCGATTTTATGCCGGAATCGGGTGCCTATTTGGCACCCGATTCCAGGCATCAGAAGGGAGCCGATGCTGTCTGATTTATATCGGACAGCATCGGCTCCCTAAATATCGTAATGTGAAGGTAGCCTTACATCTCTGTTACAAAGCGAGCTATAATACAGCCGTGCACATGTGGCCTAAAACTGCTAAGAAACCAGATTTACTCACAGCATCTTTCCGGTTTCTGCGGATCTGGTTGGCTTTATGTCTCCTGTCCAGCTTGCTTAAATGTTTCTTTATTTTTCTGCTCAAAACTTTGACAGGTACTCGCCCTAAACGAAATACAAGAATAGTCATTTAGTTGTTAACACAGACTCAATATGCAATGCTGAAGAAAGCAACCCTGTGCTGCATAAGTCCATGCCTCAGAAACTGCAAGCTGTTATAAAAGCCAGAGGTGGTGCAACAAAATACTAATAATGTATTGGAGCGTTGCTTTGTTTGTTTGTCATGATTCCATAATTTTTCCTCTCTGCTTGGTCTACAAAAGTAACCGTTACTGGCTAGCACATTTTTTTTTTTCAAGATTTCTTTTAAGGTCACATCACACGCTTCAATATCGCTAACGATATCTGTTAAGCAACAGCAGTTTTTTAATCGCTTAAGCGATATTGTTTGTGCGTCGTGGCGTGTAACCGAGCGATTTTGCAATGAAAAATCGCTTGATTGTTTGGTTAAAGATTTGTGAGCAGGATCTCAAATCAAGCGATGGTCGTGTGAATGGTCCGCAGCATCGTGCTGTGTGACACCGTGCAAACGATCTCAATGACGATTTCGCCTATTCCTGACACTGGCTGCCTCGATCTCTAGGTTGTGCTCTGGATCACTGGGGCGTTGCCAAATGTTAAATTGTTAACGAGATCTATGCTTGTGACACCGCACAAGCGATATCACAAAATTGTTCTAACGATCTCGATCACGTGACTTTCCAGGCAATATCGTGATCGATATTGAAGCGTGTGACGTGGCCTTTAGTGTTTCTTCAAGGCAGAGAGTTGCCATTTGAAATGACTTTAGTTTTGTGCCATGTCTGTGATCTGATTTTTTTCTACAAAATGTAACAACTGAATGGACATCCTCCAAATCAAGTGATTCCATAATTTTTGCCAGGGGTTGTACATGTTGAATTCGAAGTCTGTGCATCCAGGATGATACAGGCTTAATGGTTTTCTTGTCTTAAGGCCCCGTTACACAGGACGACGTTGTAACGATGTTGGTTGCGATCTCGTGGACACGCGGTCGTTTTTGAGATCAATTCAACACTGCTGGTGAGATGTCACACGTATAGATATCGTGAACAACTCACCAACGATGTTGTGAGCAGGGATCGTTCGCAAACCCCGCCAACGATCCCTGCTCATTGCAGTGAATGGGCGAAGTCATCTGTGACATCGTTATCGCAGTGTCACACAGTATGCTGCAGCAGTTGGTTGAGTTGAAGTTGTCAGGTTTTTCAACATGTTCATAAACCTGTCAACTCCGACTCGACGATTTATCATAGTTGAATTGTTCGGTTACACACAATGACGCACTAAGGCTGCTTTCACACTGCAGTTTTTTCACTGCTCAGTGTCCATCAGATTTGTGTGCCAAAACCAGGAGAGGAACCAGGAGAGGAACTTGCAGATAAAAACTATAATTGAAAGATTGACACCAGTTCTGAGTTTTGGAGACACTCCTGGTTTTGGTACACAAACAATGATGGACACTGATCAGTGAAAAACTGCAGTGTGAAAGCAGCCTAACAATGTCATTTAAACATGATTCAAAACTTCACTTTTGAACGATGTTGAGCCGTGTAACGGGGCCTTTAGAGTGAAGAGCAGAAGACTTTGTGCAGAGGAGAGTGCATTTTCCCTCCTTTGTAGGGTCTGTCATGGGTTCTCTCTTTTCCCCCTATGGAGACAAATCGTCTGTATGTGATTCATTCCTTCCACCTGCACATTGCCATTCGCCTATTCTCTGATGCAGTACTGCCTGTGTGATCTGCCCTCCCTGAAGACTTAAGGTACCGTTACACGCTTCAATGTCATTTAGACATCACCAACGATCTTGGTCGATAGGACATCGTTTTGACATAGTTGGCGAGCTGTCACACGTGTAGATATGGTGGAAGACGCACCAACGATGTAGCGAGCAGCTATCGTTCGCACAACCCAGTGAACGATACTGGTTCACTGATGTCAACGGACAAAGTCGTGAACGACATCGTTATTACGTAATCACACAGAACCATGCAGCAGGTTGGCCGATCGTGGATCGTTTGATTTGAGAACATGTTCTCAAATCTGAGATCAACGATCCAACCATTTATCGTAATTGAATCTCGGTGTTGATGTCCTCAGTGGTTGATGCCTTTTAATGGCTAACTGAATTTTAATTAAGTTACTGAATTTTGCATTTAGGAAGCAGGAGTCTGTTGTCTTTTAAAGGTGTTGTCTATCAGACAGTCCTCGTTCATCTGCTCTGTCAGAGCATACTGATGGCATGTATAGGTTGCCCCATACTTAGGACCCTGTTCCAAGTGCAAGAGTGATTCTTGATGAATCCAAACATTTGTGAAACATAATGGAAAGTAAAGTCCATCATTTCTAGACTGACCAAGGGTTTCCTGAGCACCCTCAACAGCCTGACTGGTCTTATTCAGATGGATCCAATTCAATCAGGTATTCGAAAAAAATTCAGAAAAATACTGCCAAGATGTTGGATAATTAATTTATTTTAGTTTCGCCCATTCTTCACTTTTCCTCACACAAGCGAAGTGAAAGAACTCGTTTTTACAACAATGCTAAGACAATTTGTGGCTAAGAAGGGCCGATATATGATCAGAAAAATAAAATAAAAGTCTCGCTAACATTTAGTGCGCATCACAACTTCAATGACAACCATGAGTAAGTATGTAAGATCAGACCTCGGAAGCAGTATCATTAACAAAATGAGATACAGTCAGACCAGCATCCAAGCCTAAAGGTACATCATTGAAAATGCAGCGTATCGGAAACAGTGGCATCAGGACCACGCTGCTGCCAAGTAAACCAAACCACGGTAATCATCACAGCATATGGTGGTATATTCTATGTGTTTCGAAGCATCACCCTGCTTCCAATTCAAAATTGGATTTCTATAAAACATAGGCATGAACATCATCATTACAGGGACATAGGTGACATTACTTGGGGTCCAAAGACCTGTTGATAAGTTATTAAGGTTCATGAGTTTCAGTTTAGTTACAAAATGACAACCCCATAATATGGCAATCCTACAGAGTCTGGGTTCTTGTTTATTGGTCTGTCCAAGATTACCAAAGCTTTTACAAAATGCATGAAAAAGGATCAAAGATCAGTACGCTCCCTTTAAAGGGAATCAGTCAGTAGGTTTTTACTATTTAAAGGGAACCTGTCACCCCAAATCACCTTTCTAACCTATTAATACCTGTCCCTGCAGCCTTACAAAACATTCTAACACATCCCTGTCTCACCTTCTTTATTAATCTACGAGTACAATAATGTAGTTAGCAAACTTACGAAATTCCTGTCACATGGGCGTTCTTCCAAGCGTTTTTTGACCGGTAGGCGGATCCCCCGTGCCAAGCTACCCCTGCCTCACCGCTCTAATACATCCTAATGGGAGTCATTACACAATGCATAACTCGAGCACGATTTCATTATCGCGCCCTCAACGTCATCGCTGCGACACGGTCATGTGATGCCGGGATCGGGTCACTTCCAGTCGCACACAGGAAGACTTCAGCATGCAATCTGCACATGCGCGAAGTCTGCCTGTGAGAGCCCTATGACCGGAAGTGACGTGATCCCGGAGTCACATGAGCGGCGAGGCAGGGGTAGCTCGGCACAGGGGACCCGCCTACCTGTCAAAAACGCTTGGAGGAACGCACCTCTAATAGGAATTTTGTAAGTTTGCTAACTACTTTATTGTACTCATAGATTAGTAAAAAAAGGTGAGACAGAGATGTGTTAGAGTGTATTGTAGGCCTCGTGCACACACTGAGTATTTGATGAGTTTTTACCTCAGGATTTGTAGGCAAAACCAGGAGTGGAGCAATCAGAGGAAAAGTCTAAAGGCCACTTCACACACACAGATATCTGAGTCCAATATCTGAACAGATCTCTGGTTGCAGTGAAATCATGGATACATTGTTCCATTTTGTGGCTGTGTACAACATGGAGCAATGTATCCATGATTTCACTGCAACCAGATATCTGTGTGTGTGAAGTGGCCTTAATAGAAACACATGCACCACTTCTCTACTCCTCTCCCACCCACGAATAAGGACACACACTTGACCTCATCTTTACCCGCCTTTGCTCCCTCTCTAACCTCACAACCTCGGTACTCACACTGTCCGACCACCATCTCTTGACCTTCTCCGCCCTCTCCTCCCCTGCCACACTACCCCCTCTCCGCAAACTTGATCACCCTCGCCGAAACCTAAAAGATCTTGATCTTTCTTTATTCTCTGAATCACTCCTCCCTCTCACCGACCTACCCTGCGCTGACGACATTGACATTGCCACCACCCTATACAACACCACCATAACGAACGCTCTCGACCTAGCCGTCCCCCTCACTCTCCAAGCTCCACGCATTAACAGGCAACCCTGGCACACCACCCTCACTAAAATCCTGAGACGGGCGTCCAGAGTCGCCGAGAGGAAATGGAAAAAGTCTCACACCCCCGAGCACTTTGCTCTGTTCAAGCAATCCATCACTGACTTCAAGACGGCACTCGCTACCGCCAAGCAAGTGTTCTTCTCATCCCTTATAACCTCTCTGTCCCGCAACCCCAAACAGCTCTTCAAAACTTTCAACTCCTTACTTCGCCCACCTGCTCCTCCCCCTTCTCCCCTCATCTCTGCTGAAGACTGTGACCTTCTTCAAGGAGAAGATCGACAAGATCAGAAGCAGCTTCGGTCCACTATCCCCACACCTCCCCTTCCCACCTACACTGCCCTCCTCCTCCATCAGCCACTTCCCCCCCATAACTGAAGACCAACTCTCCTCCCTCCTGTCAAAATCACACCTCACCACCAGCGCCCACAACCCGCTCCCATCCCACCTCATTCCCAACCACACCCTCACCCACCTCTTTAACCTTTCACTTAGCACTGGTACCTTCCCCTCGGCCTTCAAACACACCCTAATCACGCCCATCCTAAAAAAAACCTCACTTGACCCTACCTCTGTCTCTAACTATCGCCCCATATCTCTTCTCCCATTCGCCTCTAAGCTACTTGAACAACACGTCCACTCCGAACTGTCCTCTCACCTCTCCTCATGCTCCCACTTCGACCGCCTACAGTCCGGCTTCCGACCCCTCCATTCCACCGAAACAGCCCTGACCAAAGTCACCAACGACCTACTGACCGCCAAGAACAAACACCACTACTCCATCCTGCTACTCCTTGACCTGTCTGCCGCCTTCGACACGGTTGACCACTCCCTTCTTCTCCGGATCCTGGAATCCCTTGGCATCACCCACCTTGCCCTCTCCTGGATCTCCTCATACCTAGCGGACTGGACCTTCAGTGTCTCCCACTCCCACACCTCCTCCTCACCCTACCCCCTTTCTGTCGGAGTCCCCCAAGGTTCGGTCCTGGGACCCCTACTTTTCTCCATTTACACGCTCGGCCTAGGGCAACTCATCGAGTCCCATGGCTTCCAGTACCACCTCTACGCCGATGACACCAAAATCTACCTGTCCGGCCCTGACATCACTTTCCTACTCTCGAAAATCCCTCAATGCCTTTCCGCCATCTCATCCTTCTTCTCTGCTCGCTTCCTTAAACTCAACATGGACAAAACTGAATTCATAGTCTTCCCCCCAAGAAATTCCACCCCACCTCCCAACCTATCCATCTGCGTCAACGACTGCGCCCTCTCCCCAGTCCCCCAAGCCAAGTGCCTCGGGGTAATCCTTGACTACTCCCTATCCTTCAAACCCCACATCGAGGCCCTCACCACATCCCTCCGGCTCCAGCTCAAGAACATCTCACGGATCCGCTCCTTCCTCACCCACGACACCGCTAAAACACTCATCCATGCTCTTATCATCTCCCGCCTTGACTACTGCAACCTCCTTCTCAATGGCCTCCCGGCTAACTCCCTCACACCTCTCCAGTCTATCCTCAACTCCGCTGCCCGACTCATCTATATGTCCTCCCGCTACTCCCCTGTCTCCCCCCTCTGCCAAGCTCTTCACTGGCTCCCCGTCTCCAAGAGATCCCAATTCAAAACACTAACCATGGCGTACAAAGCCATACACAACCTGGCCCCACCATATATCTCCGACCTGGTCTCCCGATACCTACCCTCACGCAACCTCCGCTCCTCCCAAGAACTCCTCCTCTGCTCCCCCCTCATCACCTCTTCGCACAACCGAGTCCAGGACTTCTCCCGGGCATCTGCCTTACTCTGGAACTCCCTACCCGAACACGTCAGACACTCTCCTACCCTGAGTAGCTTCAAGTGTCACCTGAAGACTCACTTATTCCGTCAAGCCTACAACCTGCCATGAGACCCAGGCGAACGCCCCATACCTGACATTCCCCCATCCCACTGTATCCTAACCCACCCCTCATAGACTGAGAGCCCTCGTGGACAGGGTCCCTGCCCCTCCTGTACCTGTACGTCCTGATCGCCTAGATTTAGTGCACTTGTTCTTGTCTCCCTCATCCTCATGTTAAGTGCCATGGAACCTAATGGCGCTATATAAATAAATAATAATAATCACTTCTGTATTTAATTATCCACTCCTGGTTTTGGCTACAAATCCTGAGGTAAAAAACTCATCAAATACTGAACGTGTGCACGTGGCCTAAAGCTGCAGGGACAGGTATTAATAGGTTACAAAGGTGATTTGGGGCGACAGGTTCCCTTTAATTCGAGAGCAACATCACAGCACAAGAGAGCCTGATCCCAAGGATGTGTCAGTTATTAGTCTGTGTGCTTTAGCTTCAATACAATTAGTTTTTTTTTTAATCAGCAGGAGATAATCACTACAGGACTAGATCTCCAATCAGTTAGGTTAACCAGTGTAAGCCAACCCCTGATTGCCAGCCTTCTGCATATACACAGGAAGCTGCCAATGAGTGGCGTGTGCACGTTATACACAGTTCAGCATTCACACCACTGTTACATCTACAAACCAGGGATTGCAGCAGAAGTACAGTACAGTAAACAGTCCAGTAACCGACACATTGCTGAAATCAGGCTCTCTGCCCCTATATTATGCTGCTCTCATATTACACAACATACAAATGCTGACTGATTACCTTTATTTACAGATCCAGTGATCCCGGCTCATGTCCTGATGCAGCCAATGAGGGGTCAGCAGTTGTCAGCATTAGGCTACGTTCACACTGCGTCTTTTTACGCGCGTATTTTGCGAAATACGCAGCCTCTTCACACACTGCGTTTTTTTCTGCATTTTTCTCTGTGCTTTTTCAGAGTCCATTTATCATGGGGGCTATGGTAAAACGCAGAGAAAAACTGCAGAAAGAATTGACATGGGGATTCTTTTTACGCGCGCATTTTTGCAGTGAAACCGCGCGCGTAAAAAATAGCACAAATACGCAGTGTGTGAATGGATTTTGTCAAAACCCATAGGTTTGGATGGGCTGCTTATCCAGAATTATGTTTTCACTGCAAAAAGCGCGGTAAAAAAACGCAGCAGAAAACGCAGAGAAGCAGCAAAATACGCAATGTGTGAATGTAGCCATACACTGACAGCAGTGACTGCCTGCAGCGGTCATCTGCATCTACTGAGATGTAATCACAGGTGCAGCAGGGGAAGTGCTGGGTGTTTCTTTATCACTTCCAGCTGGCAGGAATATATATACACTGGACCCGGAAACCCCATTATGTACTATATATACCTGCCATAAGATCAGCAGAGGCTGCTGTGATCACCTGGAAGGAGGAGGTCACTACAATGTATACATCCTACACACTGACCACTCTCACATTAGAATATCTTTGTAGCTCCTATACAGGTGGGCACCACTGCCCTAATCTAACGTCTGATCATCCGGCAAAGGGATAAGGGCGAAAACAATATTTTAGTTTGATTAAAGGGAAAGTACGAGGCCCCGGCTGTCAGGCGCTGTGCAGACACTAGGGGGCAGTGCGCACATCACACGTGGGGCTCACATGGCGGCGCCGGTCCCCGCACTCCCCTCTCACCCTTGTTCTCACGGTCCTGAGCTCCGCGGCCTCGGTGTCGACCAGCCTTGTGCGACTTATTCTGCTGCTTGAAAGCCCCGGGCCGGTGTGCAGCCTGCTGCTCGCCCGCCGCCATGATCCCCGCAGACCTCAGCCTCTGAGCCTCGCCTCAGACACGCCCCACTACTGGAAAACACGCCCAACTCAGGACGGAAGCTGCACAGCATCGTGTGCGCATGCGCGGTACAGCTATCACTCTCAACGTCATTTCCGGTTTGTACTTGTCAGAAGTACTAGAATATGCAATATACACCTGAGTAAAATGTACAGTATACACCTGTGTAATATGTACAGTATACACCAGTGTAATATGTACAGTATACACCAGTGTAATATGTACAGTATACACCAGTGTAATATGTACAGTATACACCTGAGTAATATGAACTGTATACAGTATACACCTGTGTAATATGTACAGTATACACCTGTGTAATATGTACAGTATACACCTGAGTAAAATGTACAGTATACACCTGTGTAATATGTACAGTATACACCAGTGTAATATGTACAGTATACACCAGTGTAATATGTACAGTATACACCAGTGTAATATGTACAGTATACACCTGAGTAATATGTATAGTATACACCTGAGTAATATGAACAGTATACACCAGTGTAATATGTACAGTATACACCTGTGTAATATGTACAGTATACACCAGTGTAATATGTACAGTATACACCAGTGTAATATGTACAGTATACACCAGTGTAATATGTACAGTATACACCTGTGTAAAATGTACACTATACACCTGAGTAATATGTACACTATACACCTGAGTAATATGTACAGTATACACGTGAGTAATATGTACAGTATACACCTGTGTAATATGTACACTATACACCTGTGTAATATGTACAGTATACACCTGAGTAATATGTACAGTATACACCTGTGTAAAATGTACACTATACACCTGAGTAATATGAACAGTATACACCTGAGTAATATGTACAGTATACACCTGTGTAATATGTACAGTATTCACCAGTGTAATATGTACACTATACACCTGAGTAATATGTACACTATACACCTGAGTAATATGTACAGTATACACGTGAGTAAAATGTACAGTATACACCTGTGTAATATGTACAGTATACACCAGTGTAATATGTACAGTATACACCTGTGTAAAATGTACACTATACACCTGTGTAATATGTACAGTATACACCAGTGTAATATGTACAGTATACACCAGTGTAATATGTACACTATACACGTGAGTAATATGTACAGTATACACCAGTGTAATATGTACAGTATACACCAGTGTAATATGTACAGTATACACCAGTGTAATATGTACAGTATACACCTGAGTAATATGTACAGTATACACCTGTGTAAAATGTACACTATACACCTGAGTAATATGTACACTATACACCTGAGTAATATGTACAGTATACACGTGAGTAATATGTACAGTATACACCTGTGTAATATGTACACTATACACCTGTGTAATATGTACAGTATACACCTGAGTAATATGTACAGTATACACCTGTGTAAAATGTACACTATACACCTGAGTAATATGAACAGTATACACCTGAGTAATATGTATAGTATACACGTGAGTAATATGTACAGTATACACCTGTGTAATATGTACACTATACACCTGAGTAATATGTACACTATACACCTGAGTAATATGTATAGTATACACGTGAGTAATATGTACAGTATACACCTGTGTAATATGTACACTATACACCTGTGTAATATGTACAGTATACACCTGTGTAATATGTACACTATACACCTGAGTAAAATGTACACTATACACCTGAGTAATATGTACAGTATACACCTGTGTAATATGTATAGTATACACCTGAGTAATATGAACAGTATACACCTGAGTAATATGTACACTATACACCTGTGTAAAATGTACACTATACACCTGAGTAATATGTACACTATACACCTGTGTAATATTTACAGTATACACCTGAGTAATATGTATAGTATACACATGTGTATTATGTACAGTATACACCTGAGTAAAATGTACAGTATACACCTGTGTAATATGTACAGTAGACACCTGAGTAATATGTACAGTATACACCTGAGTAATATGTATAGTATACACCTGAGTAATATGTACAGTATACACCTGTGTAATATGTACAGTATACACCAGTGTAATATGTACAGTATACACCTGAGTAATATGTACAGTATACACCTGTGTAATATGTACAGTATACACCAGTGTAATATGTACAGTATACACCTGAGTAATATGTACAGTATACACCTGAGTAATATGTACAGTATACACCTGTGTAATATGTACAGTATACACCTGTGTAATATGTACAGTATACACCTGAGTAATATGTACAGTATACACCTGAGTAATATGTATAGTATACACCTGAGTAATATGTACAGTATACACCTGTGTAATATTTACAGTATACACCTGAGTAATATGTATAGTATACACATGTGTATTATGTACAGTATACACCTGAGTAAAATGTACAGTATACACCTGTGTAATATGTACAGTATACACCTGTGTAATATGAACAGTATACACCTGAGTAATATGTATAGTATACACCTGAGTAATATGTACAGTATACACCTGTGTAATATGTACACTATACACCTGTGTAATATGTACAGTATACACCTGTGTAATATGTACAGCATACACCTGAGCAATATGTATAGTATAGTATGTATTGAGGGAGTGATAGAGGGTAGCGCATACACAAATATGTAATGGGTGGCTTTCCAAGTGTAAAGTCCCGATTTGCTGGTGAGGGAGTAACTGAACTAATAGAGAGTAGCGCATATAGAAATATGAAAGTGGCGGTAATCCAAGTGCAAAATCCCGATTTGATGTAGCAGTGTTGAGGGAGTAATCCAACTAATAGAGGACAACGCATACACGATATAAAATGGACAGCAGTCCAAGCTCAACAATAGAGTAGTGGATGATATCCTAAAAGGAATGGGATGGATGGATAGATAATAAGTTCAAGACTACAATGCCTCTAAAAGGGAGTAGTATAATGAAATATAATGTTTTATATAAATGGATAGTGAAAGAACTCTAAGGGTGCGTGCTCACATAGAGGTTTAGGGACGTTCAGACCGTCAGTAAACCGGTGGAAAATTGAAGGAGCCTAGAGTTCTGAGCTCAGAAGTCTCCAGCGGTTTTCCACCGGTTTCTCAGCAGTTTCCCAGCGGTTTTAAGAGCTGTTGAACAGCGTTTTACAGTCGGTTTTTCCGGCGGTTTTAAAAGTGGTTTTCTATGGAGGATTTTGTTCATGGAAGGGTAGAGAAACGATCACAAACCGCTGAGAAGAATTGACATGTTGTATGCTCCTAAACCGCGAGGAAACCGCTCAACCTCTGGCAGATCCGCTCACATAAACCCACTATGTGTGCACAGTGTTTTCCAAATTATATAGGGTTACTTGTAAGTCCTAACGCTGCTTAGGATTTACATAAATTTAAATAAAACCTATGCTAAACCGCCGGCGGTTTTCGCTGCTAAACCGACCATAAACCTGTATGTGGGCATGTACCCTAAATTTAAGTTAATGTGCTAAGATGAAGGTTTTTGTTTTTTTTTAAATTGTGAGCATTTTAACATGTAATTATAGTATTTTTATGAATGGAGTATATATCAAATTATGTAGGTGTTAATGTTGATTTGTATAGATTGGGGGATTATTAATGAAATAGTATGATAAAAATGATTGATGTGAGATACTCCTGAAGAAGTGAGAGTGCTCACGAGACGCGTCGCGTTAATAAAGAACAGTTTGGATAATATTTGGATCGCTTATTGTCTGGAGGTAGCGCACGAAAAAATCCCTTTCCTTTTTTTACCTTGGATACCATTTTACTGGGAGGTGCAGCAGCCAGATACGCATTTAAGGTGTTGTGACTGGGCAGAACCAAAAAAGGTGAGCACAACACACACCTATATGACTATTCATCACACAATTAAGACCGTATTTTTGCGCTATTTCTCCTCCCCCTTTTTTAGTGTATAATAGAAGATTACCACTAGATAAAATTCTTGAGGGGCTTGTTTTCAAAATTGGGTCACTTGTGGGGGGTTTCTGCTGTTTAGGCACCCTAGCAGGCATGCAAAAGCAACATGTTACCCACAATCTATTTCATCTTTTCCAAAATCCAAATATTGCTCTTTCCCTTCTGACTCCTCCCATTTGTCTAAACAGAACTTTTTATCTATATGTGGGGTATCGTTGCGCTCACAAGAAAGTGGGTAACAAATTGTGGGGTGCACCTTTTGGCGTTACCTCTTGTAAAAGTGAAAAATATGGTGCTAAAGCAAAAAAAAATAAAAATTTTGGGGAAAAAAAGAAAATTTGGGGGATGTGGCCTAAACGCTGATGGTAGAGGTTGCATAGTGCAGGAGGTCCTGCAGACCTTGGGAAATGAGCAGCTCTAACAGGCATTACAGACAGTGGATCTTGCCACACTGACATCCCTGGCTCCCTGATACTGCAGAGCGGTGGATGAGAAGAACAAAAGCAGCAAAACAGAGCTCCCCAAGGAGGATAACTGATTTCTTACGGAGGGAACGAGCGCCCAGCTCAGATCCCAAGAAGACGCCATCTCCTCACTCAACCCACGCTTCCCAGAGAGGGTCCCATGCAGCTTTAGAGACAACAGAGGAGGAACCCATTGGAAGTACCAATCAGTTGGTTACAGGTACAAAGAGTTAACCAGTTGGAGGTATCAGTAATGCAAAAGACTATGGAGTCTCTCCTCACAGTGATGAGGAAATCACTGGAATCTGATTTTAAAAGTATGATCGCTGATCTAAGGGGAGATGTCCTTGTGGCACCCCTGGGTCAAAGTACCACAGTGTCATCACTGCCCCCAGGTAGTGGTGTCACCAGAGAGCAACAAAGGGCATTCTCATCAGGCAACACACACGCAACACTTACACCTCCAGGCTAGAAGGTGGAGACCAAGCCCCGATTCAGGGTGAGCTTCCCTATATATTTTGGTCTGGGGAGTGGCTAGTTTGTGCAGTTCCACAGAGGACTGTGAAGAGTTCACTTCCTGGGAGGACTGTGAAGAGGGCCTGAGTGTAAAGGAGCAGTGCTAAGCTCATCTCAGAGTCCACTGACAAGTTCCAGGCTAGGGTCTGAGGAAAAGAGAAGTAGGAACACACCTGGAGGCCGAGCAACTCCGTGCTCACCCCAGAGGAAAGGCGCATAGAACAGACACCGGAGTCCGAGACTGTGCAGGGTCACACATCCCGGCAGTCAATACCGGATGGTAAGGGTTCCAGATTCCCAGCTACACTGTACCCACAGACACAGCAATGCAGAGAGAGAGTTCCGCGACACTGACACCCGGGAACAGGGTATAAATAAAGGACTCGAGTTGCCTGTCATGCCAGTACCTCACAGGATGAGACAGGGCCAGCAGCCAAGCTTAAGCAGCAGGATCCAAATTGCAAGCACAGTAAGGGAGCCAAAGACCCGGTCGGATGAGAATAACCCCAAGTTGCTCTCAAGACTCTGTGGACAGCTTTTACCTTATGCTCAAGTAAAGGACTGAGAAAACTACAAAACAGTGAGTCTGCCTATTTCTTGTGCTCGTCGCCCTGCATCTCATACATAGACTATTTACACTGCCCCGGGGATTGGCTTTACCCGTGGAGAGACCTCCCATCCCAGCTGCCATCCATCATCCCCGGAGGTTCTGCAGCAGCAGTGGCCCCCTCTGACCACACACCACGGGTGGTGTCACGACAACCTCCCCTGTATATAATCCCTTTTTCAACTGAAACCCAGGGCACGGAACCGGGTCACGATCCCCGTGACTTCCCCCAGAGACAGCAGCAGCTAGGCCCGGTCTCGAGTACCCCACTGCCCTGGGGGGCGCCTCATCCTTGCTGTTGGGAATCACACATCATCTGGAGACCAAAATGGCTGAGCTAACAGGGTTCGACAGTGATCTGATACACACACATGAAACCCTGAAAAGGCGGGCGGCTCTCCATCTTTGGAGATCCTTTGCCCCTAAACTCTTAAAAATCCCTCGTGGGTCGCTGTCTGTGTTTGCCATTGAAACCCATATCCCTTATTTGAACCTCCAGGCGTGGTGGGAGACAGGTATTCACTCGATGGCTGAGATTGAGGGACCCGGGGGTCTAATTCCTTTTGACCAGATCTCCAAAACCCACCCAGAACTTAGGAGAACATTCTATCAATATCTCCAAATAAGACACTTTCTACACAGCGCTCATTTAAATACTGCATTCTCGGAAACCTGCATGGATAGGAGGGTTAATGGATATTTCTTGACACAGGGAACTGGTTCTAAGGGAATATCGATTATGTATAAAGCCATACAGGCCCTAGACTCAGAGGTAAAACTGCCATATATGTTAACTTGGGAAAAGGAGCTTGGGGTGACATTGGAGCTTGAAGATTGGCACTCGAGTATTAGGGAGCTTAAGAGAGTTTCCTCGTGCATAACCCACTTGGAGCAGTAAAAGAAGACGCAGTTGCGATGGTACCGCTGCCCGGTTGTGGTGGCTAGATACGACCCACAGTATTCCTCTCTGTGTTGGAGGGGATGCGGTGGGATTGGTACTCAGTCGCACGCGTGGTTCTTATGTTCAGACTTATCTGCTCTCTGGAGGGGGATTGAACGCTTGATATCTGATGTCACTGGAATTTGGGTGCCCCTCTCACCCCTCATGGCAACACTTCACATCGGACTTGATTCAATCCCCCGAATCGTGAGAGGAGTGATCTCCCACATTCTTATAGCCACCCGGGCAGTGATTTCACTTAAATGGCGGGGTGCCTCCCTCCCAACAGTGAAAGAGGTGATTGAGAGGGTAAATTTAGCATGTCAGTATGAGCGAGCTTTGGCTCAGTCAAATACTGCCAGGAAAAATTTGGAGCTGATTTGGGAACCCTGGATGTCGAGTGCACATTGCATTGTTTGAAGAGGTTGCCCGAAAGTTGGGTTAACTTGAAGTGAGTTCAGCTATCCCCGGGCTGTTTCACTGACTCCTAAACAGGATTAAGGATAATACTAATGTAGTATTCATTTGCACTGTATGTTTTGAGCCTGTAACCCTCCGACCCTCCCCCCCCTCCCTTGTTAAACTACTGTATTTCTCCTTTTTTCTTTTTCTGTTGATTTTGACTATGTTTGTTAACTCTGTTAATACAAAATAAAAATTATTTGGGAAAAAAAAAAAGAAACCCTGAAAAGCAAGCTAAATAGGCTACAAAATAAAGCCCTAGACCTGAAGGACAGGTCCAGGAGCAATAATATTAGAATCAGAGGTGTAGCTGAATCTGTACATGACAAGGAGCTGCTCAATCTAATCCAGGATTTCATGCAGTCTGTTGTGCCAGAGATGTGGTTGTGGATAGAATCCATAGGATCCCTAAACTTTAGGGATTAAATCCTAGTTTACCCCATGATGTGATTATGCAGATGTATTTTTTGTTGCGATGGTCACTCTTACCTGGGAGACTTGTGACTGGTTTTGGACCTCTGTCTCATGTCTATATTGAGACTTCATATTAAACATGCTTTTTTCCTTTGGCAGTTGAGGAGTTAATAAGTAGCTTGCTGGCAGCAGAGACTGACAAGTCTTGTCCAGGTGTGGCCAGTCTGTGATTATTCCTTCCCCTTTATATATGACATGGTTTCTGCATGCTGTTGCTGGTGATTGAACTCATTCTGGCCAAAGCTTCCTAAGGAGAAGGAAGTTCTCTGGAGAACCTGTATGTTGCTAAGTGTCTGCTGTCTAGAAGTGGCAGCAGGCATGAAGTTGCTGCCATGTTGTATCTTGTCTGTCTTCCCCTTCCCTCTTGTCTCTTTTATTGCAGTGGCTGAGGACTAGTGCTCCCACCGGCCATTCCTATTGAGGGCTAACATCAGGGCCAGCGAGGCTTAAGGTAACCTGCTTGGCGATGAGTTGAAAGAACTCGTATAGGGACGGTAGTGAGATCAGGGCACAGGTGTAGGTGAGTGCAGGAGGTGACCTCTCCCACTGTATTTATCCCTCTGGTGTCTCCCTGTCTGTTTTGTGGTTAGTACGCCAGCCCATGTGTTACTGTCACGCATGGTTGCTGGACATCCCCCTTAGTCCAAGTGTGACACTTTTACAGAATGAAGCATTTCTGGCTGGGCTGAGGAAAAAGCTTAATTTGCCTGATCGATTTGCACACCTCCTTGTGTTCCTGGATCTTTCAGCTTGAATTTTGGCAAAATGCCATGAATTTCTCCCTTACACTAAAGTCCTCAAGAATGGGGGATTATATATTGCTGAGGGTTCCCTACTAAACTCTTAATTCAGAGGGAGGATTCCTCATTTGTCTGCCTCACATTATCTCAAGTGGTCTGCCCGGGATTTGGCCAAAAAGAAAAAGTTAGACCCCCCTAATGGTCCAAAGTCTGATACAACTAAGATTGAGAGCCACAGTTTCTCCTTCCTGCCACCAGAAGTGCATTGGGTGATATAATTCATCTGATGTTCCCTCCCCGGGAGTGTTTTCTTTGCTCTGGACTTGATCTTGCCCCCTATCTCAGCAGAATGTTTACTTTGTTTTTCTTCTATAATTTTTTTTTTCTTCAATGTCTTGTTCCTCTGGTTTGGCTAGCGTTACATGCCTGATTGCTTTTTGAGCAGCAGTTCACTTTATTGCCTGTTCTTGTAGTGGGGCACTCTTTTTGCACAGTAATAAGAAGTCTACTGCTTAATGTAATGTATTTATTTAATTATGAGTATTACGTTTCTTCCTTAAATGTTAAAGGGCTGAACTCACATTGTAAAAGGTCCTTGGTGTGGACGGAACTAAATATGTTAGGAAGTAATGTGATATGTACCCAAGAGATGCATTTGATTGCAGTATGATGTTTATCGTCAGAAATGTTAATGCTAACAGTGGAGACAAGAAAGCGGGTGCGGAAATATCTATGAGAAAGTCTATTTTATTTCAACTCAAAGAGGTTATATGTGATCCTGGGTAGATTCATCATTTTTAACTGTACCATGAATAACCTTAATTAGGCCATCACATCTCTATATACTCCCAATATTGGTTAACTAGGATTCCTTCGGAAATTTATTGAGTAATTCCAGACAACTGCACAGGGTCACAAGATAATATTTGGGGACATTAAGCTCTCCTTGTTTAAGTTGCAAGACTTTTCATGAGATAATATGTCCAGAGGGGAAATGGGCCCACTGATCCAAGAGCCTCATCTACATGATATTCGGAGATACCTTCAATGTTTAGAGAGGGATTATACTTTTCTCCTCAATTTAATACCTAGAGCAGGATTGATGATATTGTGGTGGATGATGTCGTACTACATAAATGTTGTAAAGCGGAGACGTGGTTGGATCACGCCCGCATCGTGCTCTCCATAACTGACTCTGGCTCAGTGAAACCCTCAGCTAGATGGAGATTAAATGACTATCTACTATCTAACAAAAACAATAATGATAGCATATCCTGCCAATTAAAAAAAAATATTTTCGTCAGATGATAATGGTGCCACATTGGATGAAACTCCTTGGACAACTCACAAGGCCTTTATTAAAAGGGTTCCCGTTAAGATTGCTGCTAGTGCAAAAAAGTTGGGGTGAGAGAATTAAATGACATCTTGTCTAAGCTTCAAACCCTGGAGAAAGCTAATAAAGATCTCCCATCAACAACTTTTACTCGGGCAATTTTAGACCTAAGAAACTACCTCCATTCATTTCTGGTTCTTAACTATGAAAAAAAATCTAAAAAAAAAAACCCAAATCTAAATTTTACAACATGGGGAATAAAGCAGGGAAGTTATTGGCTAGAAGAAAAAAGAAAGCCAAAACAAGATCTCATGCATAGTTAAAGCAGACCGATTCCAACGAATTCAGAGAATACTACCACAAACTATACAATTTCAATTCTGACCCTCTAACTACCCAACCCACCTGCCAGGTTATTCAATCCTTTCTCCAAAAAGTTTCACCTCCTAGACTCTCTCCCACACATTTAGGCGACCTTAACTCTTCCCTCACAGAATTGGAGATCCTTCAAGCCATCAGTGCAATGAAAAAACTCTCTACTCCTGGCCCAGATGGATTTTTTAACTCTTATTATCACTAATTTCACACACTCTGGTGCCTTATTTGTTTAGATCCTTCAATTGATGGCAAGCTAACTCAGATATTAAGCGGGAAAACATGGAGGCTTCACTTATTATGCTACCTAAACCTGGGAAACCCACAATGAGCCTATGTAACTTTAAGCTGATATCGCTTTTGAATTGCAACCTAAAAACGTATGCTAAACTCTGTGCCAACAGACTTCTGGCAATGCCACCTTTACTGATTTCTTCAGACCAGGTTGGGTTTATTCCAAGCAGGCAGACAAGGGATGGGACTAGGAGGGTAAATCATGGAAAACAGAAAACTCCCCAGTATGCTCTTGTCCCTAGATGCTGAAAAATCGTTTGACAGAGTGCACTGGGGGTACATCGCGAGGTCATTGACAAGTTTGGTATTATAGGCCAAATTAAGAAGTCTATTATGGCTCTCTATACTAATCCTAATGCCTTGTTGGTGCATCTGGGTTCTTCTCCCAAAACTTTAATATGACCAATGGCACACGTCAGGGGTGCACTCTATCCCCTATTATATTTGCTCCGGAAATGGAGCTTCTGGCTACGGCCATTAGACCTAACCCCAATATCACTGGAATCCAGTGGGTCAGGTGGAACACAAATTAGGGCTTTATACCGATGATGTATTTCATGCTTGTACAAATGTAGAGACATCCGTAGGGCTGTCATGTCCACTTTATTCAATAAAAATAGAATAGGGATTCTTGACCACGCTACCATATAAAAAATCACAGATGTACATCAACATAAAAGTTGATTGTTTATATAGTAGCGCGGTCAAGAATCCCTTTCTTTTAACTCTATTTTTATTGGTGCAATTTATTTGGGAAGACTGCAGCAAACCTTCTTACATGCTATTATAGTGGTTGTAGCTTTCACAACCAAGCCAGGTGAGTGTAAGGCTGCTTTCACATCACGATTTTCGGTCATCCGATTGTATCCGTTTCAAAACGGATACAATCGGATCCGAAATCGAATCCCATGTCCCCCTATGGGAATCGGATGGGATCGGATGTGCCACTATTGACATCCGATTTTGGCACCATCCGATCCCATCCGATATAATTACGGGCACAAAATCGATTTTGTGTCCGTGACTCACATCGGACATCATCGGATCACTGCTGATCCGATGCTGATCCGAGGGCCCACAGCATGGGAGCCTATGGACATCGGATCCGAGTTCACCTCCGATCCGATGTCGGCTCCGTACTCCGTGTCCTTTCTCTGCTTCTGCTCCTCCATCTTCTTCCCTCACCTATTCTATATGCTGTGCCCCCGCTATTCTATCCTCATCTATCCCTATCCTGTCCCCTGTCCTCTTCCCTGTGTGTATAAAAAAAAAAAAAAAACTCCTCCAGGAGTATACATCACCTGTCACCGGCTCCAACGCTGCAGCACCATCAGGACTGAAGGTCCTGTGATGATGTCACAGGTCCGGTCACATGACCTGTCAGCTGACCGGATCTGTGACATCATCACAGGCTCTTCAGTCCTGATGGTGCTGCAGCGTGGGAGCCGGTGAGAGGTGATGTATACTCCCGGAGGAGTTTTTTTTTTTTCTACACACAGGGAAGGGGACAGGATAGGGATAGATGAGGATAGAGAAGCGGGGGCACAGAATAGAATAGCGGGGGCACAGCATATAGAATAGGAGAGGGCAGAAGATGGAGGAGCAGAAGCAGGGAAAGACAGGGGACCGCAGGATCCACACGGATTCTGCATAGAATCGGATCTGATGGCTATTTGCCATCCGATTGCAGGGATCCGTGTGGATCCGTGCCTGTCCGTGGATCCTCCTTCAAAGTTGGATCCCACGGACAGGCACTAAATCGTAGTGTGAAACCAGCCTAAACCTTCTGAACATCTCCAATTGTTATGCTGGTAACACCCTAGGGTAGCGCCTTGTTTTTTCTTTCCAGCCTTCCTTCTATGTCCACTTCATTGGAATTCTCTAGTGCCTCTTACTATAGGCTTAAAGAGGACCTGTCACCCCCCCAAAGATTTCAATCTAAAGGCAGCACTGAATGCAGCATATATGCTCTGCGCTTGCATCTCCTTGTACTACCTCACGCAGGCGCAGAGCGAGGTGTTGCTATTGTCAACCCCTCACTCCTGCTCCCGCCTCCCGCCCTGACGTCAGCACTTATTCCCGCCCTGCTCCGTGTTATACATGGAGCAGGGCGGGAACAAGTGCTGACGCCCCATACTCCTGACCCGCCTCCCTCCCTGACATCAGCACTTGTTCCCGCCCTGCTCCATGTATAACACGGAGCAGGGCGGGAACAAGTGCTGAAATCAGAGCGGGAGGCGGGTCAGGAGCATGGGGCATCAGCACTTGTTCCCGCCCTGCTCCGTGTTATACATTTTTTACACATGTCCCCCATGTGTTTCTGATGTATAAACCATTAAATACAACCTTTTAAAATGTGTAAAACATGTATAACACGGAGCAGGGCGGGAACAAGTGCTGATGCCCCATGCTCCTGACCCGCCTCCCGCTCTGACGTCAGCACTTGTTCCCGCCCTGCTCCGTGTTATACATGGAGCAGGGCGGGAACAAGTGCTGACGCCCCGCACTCCTGTCCCGCCCTGATGTCAGCACTTATTCCTGCCCTGCTCCGTGTTATACATGGAGCAGGGCGGGAACAAGTGCTGATGTCAGGGAGGGAGGCAGATCAGGAGTATGGGGCATCAGCACTTGTTCCCGCCCTGCTCCATGTATAACACAGAGAAGGGCGGGAATAAGTGCTGACGTCAGGGCGGGAGGCGGGAGCAGGAGCGAGGGGTCGACAATAGCAACACCTCGCTCTGCGCCTGCATGAGGTAGTACAAGGAGACGCAAGCGCAGAGCGAGGAGAAATGACAGGCATCAAGGAGGTGGCAAGGACAGGGAGGAGGGAGGAACAGAGAAGCAGGGGGCGGTAATAGCCCCCGGAGAAGGAGCTGACTCATGGATCTGGTAATGCCCTCCTGACTTTGTTTTTACACATTTTAAAAGGCTGTATTTAATGATTTATACATCAGAAACACATGAGGGACCCCTTGCCTAAATGCAGCATATATGCTGCATTCAGTGCTGCCTTTAGATTGAAATCTTTGGGGGGGGGGGTGACAGGTCCTCTTTAATACCTCCAAATCGGTATTTTTCAACATCAGCTTTGCCCCTGATGTAAAATCCAAAATTCAAACGCAATATCTGTTTGGGCAAAGAAGGGATTCAGGTTTCTGGGGATCAAAATAACTAATCGATCTGATATTGTCAAACTAAACTTTGCGGCCTTAATCAGAGATATTCGTGAAGACCTTGAAAGACAGACACTCCTCTCCCTTTCTTGGATAGCAAAAATCCAATCAGTCAAAATGTCACTACTGCCCAAGATTATATATAAGTTTCGGTGCCTGCCATTAAGTTTCCCACGTAGGTGTACATCCTATCCAAAAGCCCTCTTGGGTAAATATATTTGGGCTAATAAAAAACCTTGAATCTCAGCCAATATATTATTTTGAAGTTCAAACAGGAATGGTGTCAACTGTCCGCGCTTCTGCTTCAATAAATGTACTCGAAAAGCATTGCTTTCCCCATCTCCTTCTTTATTCCTCCACACAAACCAACGCGTATATCCTGATATACCCTGTGGAAGGTGCAAGGGTTGCACCGAAACGCGTTGGTTTGTGGAGGAATAAAGAAGGAGATGGAGAAAGCAATGCTTTTCGAGTACATTTATTGAAGCAGCAGCGTGGACAGTTGACACCATTCCTGTTTGAACTTCTAATTTTCCCGCGGTTGCATGGCGGTGGAGGTTCTGCAACAGCTGCTAAAGCGCTCAAGCTGGTTGTGGGTTGCACAACATAAAAAGGTGAGTGTAACTCATTGCGACCATTTTAAATTGTGTGTCTCTTGTGATAAGGCACCATCTGCGCCTCTTGTGTCTCCTTTATTGTAAAATATTATTTTAGCATTATTCCCAGGGTGGTATGGGAGTACCCAATCTCTCTATATCACAGAGTGGCTAAAGACTGGTGGAACAATAATCATGGCCATAAATGGTTACAAATGGAAGCTCATTTTGCATCACGAGGATCTACTAAATTTTTACTGGAAATAGAACTTCTTAAACCTTCCAGACCATCTCTTCCCCTTCAGACAATGATTCGCAAGTAACTCACTGGAATTCAATGATAATAATAAATAATAATTTATTAATTTATATAGCGCTATTAATTCCATAGCACTTTACATACATGAGTAGGACACATCTGTTATTTTTGTAAAGGTACATGTCAGTTAGTGCCATAGAGGCACATGTTGAAGGCCTCTCCTTGGCATCTTGGGATAGACTGGGGATCAGTGCTCTGGATAATTTATTTGATATAGATCAGTTGACCACCTTTAAAAATTTAGTTGAAAAATGTTCTTTCTCCAACTCCGGCTTCTATCAGTATCTCCAGGTGAGACACTTCCTTAGCTTATGTCACCTCCCTAATTGGAGGCAACTTTCAGCCCTTTATCCACTGCAAAAATTCTTCAAAGTGGAGTATTCTAACCAGCATGGCTTGTCTATAATCTACAAGGTATTAAATACCCCTGAGGAACATCCTAAACTTTCCTATATGGAAGCTCGGCAAAAAGCTCTTTCATTCACCTCCTCTCCGGAGCAATGGAGGCAAGCCTCTAGATATACTCTGAAAATCTCCTCTTGTATTAATCACTTGGAGAAATCGACAAAAATTTATTTAAATTATTATTTAACCCCCTCCAAAATGTCTTGTTTTCACAAATCGTATTCTCCGCTGTGCTGAAAGGGCTGTTTTCAGGGTGGCGACATGGGTCATGTGTGGGGGTTCTGCCCAAAGGTACAAACTTTTTGGAACCTAGTATTTACTATTATATTGTCTTTGGTGAAGATTGCTATCCAGCTTGATGGCCCTTTTGGAGTGTTGGGTATTGGTTTGGAGTCCCTACTGCCCAGCTTGAGCTCTGTGATCCAATAAATAAATGAAACCAATACATCTCTTAACCCCTTCATGACCCAGCCTATTTTGGTCTTACTGACCTTGCCATTTTCTGCAATTCTGACCAGTGTCCCTTTATGTGGTAATAACTCTGGAACGCTTCAATGGATCCTAGCGATTCTGAGATTGTTTTTTCATGACATATTGGGCTTCATGATAGTGGTAAATGTTTAATTTTTATTCTGTTAAACCAGAAAGTTATCTGACACTAAATAGTTAAAAATTAACATTTCCTACATGTCTACTTTGCATCAGCATAATTTTGGGAAAAAAAAAAAAAATTTGTTTGGAAGGAAGGAAGTTATAAGGGTTCAAAGTTCATCAGCAATTTCTCAATTTTCCAGCAAAATTTACAAAACCAGTTTTTTAGGGACCACATCACATTTGAAGTCCCTTTTAACTTCAATAAATTTTTATTAGAGTGCAGTCAATATACAAGAAGTGGTTTGTACGCATTCAAGCCAAAAAAGGCTGTACAGCACTACAAATAAACACAGAACAACAATTTACATCTTGTCATAAGGGGAGGAGAGGGGGGAGGAAGGAGGGGGAGGGACAAAGAGAAATTTGAAGTCCCTTTGAGGGGCCGATGTGACAGAAAACACCCAAAAGTGACACCATTCCAAAAACTGCACCCCTCAGAAGGGAAGGAGCGCAATTTGACTTTTGGAGCTAATTTTCCATTCAAAAAGTCAAATGGTGCTCCTTCCCTTCTGAGCCCTGCCGTGCGCCCAAACAGTGGTTTATGACCACATATGAGGTATCGGTGTACTCAGGAGAAATTGGACAACAAATTTTAGGGTCTATTTTATCCTGTTGCCCATGTGAAAAAGAAAAAATTGAGGCTAAAAGAACATTTTTGTGAAAAAAAAGTGTTTTTTTCATTTTTACGGATCAATTTGTGACGCACCTGGGGGTTCAAAGTGCTCACTATGCATCTAGATACGTTCCTTGTGGGGGCTAGTTTCCAAAATGGGGTCACTTGTGGGGGAGCTCCAATGTTTAGGCACACAGAGTTCTCCATACGCGACATGGTGTCCGCTAACAATTTGAGCTGATTTTCCATTCAAACTGTTAGCGGACACCATGTCGCGTTTGGAGAACTCTGCCTAAACAATATATACCTAGATATAATCCTTGAGGGGTCTAGTTTTTAAAATGGGGTCACTTATGGGGACTTCTGCCGTTTAGGGGGCCAGGAAATGCAACATGGTGCCCGCCATCTAATGTAGCCAAATTTGCTTTCCAAAACCCCAATGTCGCTCCTTCCCTTCTGAGCCCTCCCGTTTGTTCAAACTGGGGTTTCTGACCACATGTGGGGGATCTGCCCGTTCAGAGGAAACTGGGTAACAAATTTTGGCATCCAAGTTGTCATGCTATCCCTTGTAAAAGTGATTAAATTGAGGCTAAAGCAATATTTGTAGGTAAAATATAAACTTATTTCTTTTTTTATTCCTTTTATTCCACATTGCATTCATTCCTGTGCAGCAGCTCAGGGGTTAATGAGCTTCTTGAGTGTGGATGGGGCAGTTGTCAGAATGGTGTCACTATTGTGTATTTCTCTGTATGGACATAGATGTTAATATTGGAATGGATAGGCCGTACTTACCGTCAGGATTAGCCCCACTTTCTATATCCGCATCCTTTTGTCTTGTCATGCATCTCTTTTTCAGATAACTGTAAAAAGATAGAACAGAAGTGAAATAACATAGTAAATTATATCCATATTCTGCAGAATGTTATAGAGACATATATTTTCCTTCATCTATTTTATCTAACCCTTCTGCAGTCATTTTTGGTATCTATGAAAATCAGCAAATTTCCATTGCGCCCCCAGCAGGTCAGACCCAGTTTATGAGCCGCTAAACATCTACACCTGATCTTACCCTTTACTGAATCATGATATCTGACAATGTGATATTTCTGATACAGATTCCCATGTAGCCCATACATCATTATAACTATAAATCTTACCCATATATGATTCCACAGATGTCATATAAGATTGATAAGAATACAGTGACGATGACGTAGCACAGTAAATAAGCCCAATCAATGCATCCTATTGGAAGAAAAGGTGAAAAACACATCAGATATATACAGCTTTAATATATACATTACATTTTGCAATTCATTTACTAAAAATAGAAACTATGAGTAAGGGGGACACATACAAAATATATACAGCTGCATCTCAATGAATTAGAATATCATCAAAAAGTTAATTTTTTTCACTAATTCAATAGAAAAAGTGAAACACATATATTATATAGAGTCATTACATACTGAGTGATCCATTTCAAGTGTTTATTTTTGTTAATGTTGATGATTATGGCTTACAGCCAATGAAAATCCAGAGCTCATTATCTCAGAAAATTAAAGTGGGGAGGATGAAAGGTTAAAAACTGCGCTGCCGTATTCCATGATATATCAAAGGGTGAATATAATATTGATTTATTAGTCAACGTGTTTCAAGGCTCCCTGAAACATGGCAATAAGATATTGATTTGTCCTGAGGAAGGGGCCAGGGAGCCCTGAAACGTGTTGACTAATGAATCAAGATTATCATCACCCTTTGATGACTCTTGGAATATGGCAGTGCGGTTTTTAACCCTTCATCCTCCTTACTCTATATGCCCCACACTGGGGACTTCAGCAGCCGTGATATGCTTTTATAGTAGTTGTGGCTCTCACAACCACACAAGGTGAAGCCTCTGATACCTATTTAGGTAATATTTTATCTCTCAGACCCTTCATCTTCCCTACTATAATTTACTGAAATAATGACCCTTGGATTTTCATTGGCTGTAAGCCATAATCATCAACATTTACAGAAATAAACACTTGAAATAGATCACTGTGTGTAATGGCTCTATATAATATATGCATTTCACTTTTTGTATTGAATTACTGAAATAAATTAACTTTTTGATGATATGCTAATTCATTGAGATGCACCTGTATCTGTCAGCTGAAGGTTATGCCGGCTGATCTGTCCCCTGACTCCTCCATACACAGGAGAGCTAAGGCTGGCTTCAGACTTGCAGATGCATCTTCAGCGTTTTGCAGATGCATCTGCAAGCATCTGCATGCAGCCCGCGGCCCCTATGTTTATAATGGAGCGCACGGCGGTCTGTAGATGCTGGCGGACCGCCGTGCGCACCCATTCACTCCTATATGTGATCTGTGCGCACGCGGATGCCTGCGCAAAAATCACACACTCCCGCCCGCACCATGGATGCGAGATGTCGCGTCCCTGGTGCGGACGAGAGTGTGTGATCTGTACGCAGGCATCCGCCTGCGCACAGATCACATATAGGAGTGAATGGGTGCGCACGGCGGTCCGCAAGCATCTGCAGACCGCCGTGCGCTCCATTATAAACATAGGGGCAGCGGTCTGCATGCAGATGCTTGCAGATGCATCTGCAAAACGCTGCAGATGCATCTGCAAGTCTGAAGGCAGCCTAACTCTGCTGATTGCACCTGTTCTCTGTAAGAAAGCTGCTGGTAAACTCCTCTGGTGGCGGCTTATTTAATATAAAACAAAAGGATCAACAATAAGAAACTGGACATTGGACTGTGGGCAGAGCAGCTGATATCGGTGAGTTCCACTGTTGTTAGGGTGCCTTCACATTTGCGTATGGGAACCCACACGCAGTCAAACGCATGCGCACTGTGGTTCCTATGTTTAACATAGGAACGCATAGTGCCTGCGTTTGCTGCGTTCGGGTGCGGATGCAGACGATATCTGCTCCTTCCGGTGTCCAGCATCCGCACCCCGGACGCAGCATGTTGCATTTTTTGTGCGCTCGGGGAGCTTGGAAAATCGGCAAGCGTCCCCAAGCGCACAAAACATGCATTGTCTTCAATGGGTCCGCAGTGTTCAGCGCTTGACAGCGCGGGAGAACGCTGCGGACCCATTGAAAAATCTCCCGGTGGCCGCCGGTGATGTCACAGGAGCTCACCGACGGCCACCGGGAGATCAGCTGAGCCACTGCTGTCCTCCTCCTCCCCGCCGCTGGTAAGCACCGGGACCTGTCGGCGGGGAGTACAGCTGATGTGACAGCTGTTTGAATCTTCCCGCGCCGACATCTCCTCTTGGTGTCGGCGCGGGAAGATTCAAACAGCTGTCACATCAGCTGTACTCCCCGCCGACAGGTCCCGATGCTTACCGGCGGCGGGGAGGAGGAGATCTCCGGCGCTTAACTCCTCCTCCGGTCCGCCCCCGGACACCGCCGATTGGCTGCCGGGCTCCCTAGTGATGTGTCCGCAGGCGGACATTATCCGCTGCGGACACATCATTTCAACACTGCTTTTGACAGCGTTTGTGTCTGCATGCCATCAGCATGCAGACACAAACGCTAATGTGAAGGCAGCCTTAGTCTCATGTGTATGGAGGCCTGAACAGATCAAGATAATAGAAAATCCCTACAAGGTGGATAAATTCCCCAATTACCATAACTTTGATTATTTGTTTCTCCCAAAAGTATTGATGAAATCACACATATGAAGATCAGACACACGTGACTTCTTTTTCGCTTACGGGGGATCCCTATTCAAGCTTACAGTTTGGGGTCCTAGAATAGGGAATACATGATGGGAGAAAACTCCAACAATTACAAGTAACCCATGAAGAATCCTCCATGAAATATTATCTGAGTTACTAATAAAACCCCCATATTGGGTGAATATATGTTACACCTATCTGCAGGGGTCAGAACGGTTGAAGTCCTGGAATCATCAGGGGTGAAAGCCCTGGTATCAGGGATCAAATCCCTGGAATAATGGCGGCTGATGTTAATAACGCCATCAGCAGAAGCGAATAGCAAACTCACAAAAACCAGAAATCCAAATAGCATTGTAGCTGCAGGAATAAAGCCTTGTGTAGTCCACAGTCAGTCTCTCAAGACAATGGCTCTCTCTGCACCTTAGAAAGCCACCAAGCAGTGACATCACAATGCGGAACTCTGGTGACATCACGGGAAGTGATGTCACGATGGGCCACATACCAGTAACTGAAGATGAAGCAGCTCCATCTATCTTTATGCATTTACTAATATTAATAGTCTTGTCTCCTGATCACTGATGAGAATAAAGCATTACACAGGATTCCTACTGGAATATGACCATCATCAGGGACAAGAAGTAACTGCAATAGGCAACTGGAGAACTGAAGGATCAGCGGATTTCCTGATGGCTCCTGATTGCATAGATAATGTAACCCCTATATCTGTAGGCCCAGTATTCTTTTTTTTCTTGCAGCGGTGGATTGTTGCTTCTAATGTAAGGTTCCTGACCCTGGTCTTATACTTACCGCCACTGTCTGTACCTTCTATCAGCTCCACTCCGGTCAGTCCTCAGAGCAGGTAGTGACCTGCCGGATCACTTCAGTGTTTCATGGTGTGATCTGCAGGACACCTTTCAATGTAAGTTGAGGCATGTGTGGAAGAAATGTGTTTGAGCTGCCTTCTTTTAACCCCTTCACCCTGGGCAATTTGCCTTTTTTGGCTCCCCTTCTTCCAAAAGCCATAAGATTTTTATTTTTCCTTCAATATAGTCATATGAGGGCTTGTTTTTTACAGGACGAGTTGTACTTTTGAATGACATAATTTATTTTACCATATATTGTACAGGAAAATAGGAGAAAAAAAAATCCTAGTGCGGTGAAATTGCAAACAAAAATGCAATTACTCTTTTGTTTTGGAATTTTTTTATTCACCATGTTCATTATATGGTAAAACTGACATGTCAGTATGAGTCCTCAGACCGATACGAGTTCGTAGATACCAAACATGTATACTTTTACTTAAAGTGGTGAAAAAAAAATTCAGAAGTTTTTAAAGAATTTTGCGCCATTTTCAGCAGCCCATAGCGTTCTCATTTTTCGGGATCTGGGGCTGTGTGACGCCTTATTTCTTCCGTCTTGATCTGATGTTTCTAATGATATAATTTTTGAGTAGATGCGATGTTTTCATCGCTCGTTATTGTATTTTATTGCAATGTTGTGGTGACAAACAAAACGTAATTTTGGCATTTAGGGTTTTTTTTCTGTTACACAGTTTACAGCTATGATGAATTGATTTTATATGTTGATATATAGGGCTTTCTGAATGTAGCGATACCAAATATGTGTATTTTTTTTTTTTATAGCTTTATTTTCATTAAAGCAAAAGGGAGGTGATTGGAATTTTTTACGTTTTTCTTCTTATTTTTAAAAACCTTTTAATTTTTTTTATTTTACACTAGGGGGCCTCAGTGCTGTACACTCTGATTGCTTCTCTTGTGCACAGATAAGCTGCTACACGTCTGAGCACAGGATACATAATCACTTTCACCAAGTGCCGCCATCCACAGGAAGTGACTCATCTTCTTGTTCAAAGAGTTTTCTGTATTTTCATGACTCTGAAAATTGTAGATTCACACTGAGGGCATCAAAACTATGAATTAACACATGTGGAATTATATACTTAACAAAAATGTGTGAAACAACTGAAAATATGTCTTATATTCTAGATTCTTCAAACTAGCCACCTTTTGCTTTGATTACTGCTTTGCACACTCTTGGCATTCTCTTGATGAGCTTCAAGAGGTAGTCACCGGAAATGGTCTTCCAACAGTCTTGAAGGAGTTTAGCGCTTGTTGGCTCTTTTGCCTTCACTCTGCAGTCCAGCTCACCCCAAACTATCTCGATTGGGTTCAGGTCTGGTAACTGTGGAGGCCAGGTCATCTGGCGTAGCACCCCATCACTCTCCATCTTGCTCAAATTGCCCTTACACAGCCTGGAGGTGTGTTTGGGGTCATTGTCCTGTTGAAAAATAAATGATGGACCAACTAAACGCAAAGCAGATGGAATAGCATGCCGCTGCAAGATGCTGTGGTAGCCATGCTGGTTCAGTATGCCTTCAATTTTGAATAAATCCTCAACAGTGTCACCAGCAAAGCACCCCCACACCATCACACCTCCTCCTCCATGCTTCACGGTGGGAACCAGGCACGTAGTGCCCATCTGTTGACCTTTTCGGCGTCGCACGAAGACACGATGGTTGGAACCACAAATCTCAAATTTGGACTCATCAGACCAAGTTAAGTATATAATCCCACATGTGGTAATTCATAGTTTAGATGCCGTCAGTGTGAATCTACTATTTTCATAGTCATGAAAATAAAGAAAACTCTTTGAATGAGAAGGTGTGTCCAAACTTTTGGTCTGTACTGTATATATATATATTTATACATATATCTATGTACTGTATATATATATAGAATCCAATTCATATTGCTTGTTGTCACCCATAAAGCTATTCATGGTGCGGCACCTCCCTACCTCTCTACCACCCCTCCCGTCCCCTTCGCTCTGAATCCGACCTCAGACTAACATCGGCATTAATCCGAACCTCCCATTCCCACTCCAAGACTTTTCTCGAGCTGCACCAATCCTCTGGAATACTCTACCCAAGAAATTAGGACCATCCACAACTTGCATAGCTTCAGACGCTCCCTAAAAACACACCTCTTCAGGGCGGCCTATCCTTCTCCCTAACAGTAGTCATTTAGACATAAGATATTCATTGTTATAAGCCCCTGTACTTTGTGTTCCCATCCCATCTTAGATTGTAAGCGCCTTCGAGCAGGGTCACCTTTACTTTTTGCCTTTTATTGTATCTCCTACATTGACTCTGTTTACTGTATGTAACTACTGTTCTGTATTACCTACCATTCTGTATTGCATATTTTCCTTATACGTACCATTGTGCTGTAAAGCGCTGAGGAATATGTTGGCGCTATACAAATAAAGTTTTATTATTATTATATCTGGTCTGTACTGTGTATATACTGTATATATATATTGTGAGACAGTGCGGGGATCATATGCGAGGGGCGCTATGTCTCCCCCAGAATGCGCACTGTCACATATTGAGCCCAGTATAGGGTGTAAGACAGAGGGACGGTCCACTCCCTTCGCTCCGGGTCTTGCAGGATCCCTGGAAGGAGACACAGGGTTAAAAGCCTGGTTAGGAGACAGGGCAGGGCCCCCTCTGGAGAGTTTTTGTTTTCTAAGCTGAAGGAGCAGCAGAGACAGACAGGAGAGGTCAAGAGTTCCAGGGGCCACTAGGAATTTCGGGGCCCCTTACTGCTACAATTTTGGGACCCCCTGAGACTCCGCCTCCACCCATGCTCCACCTCCACCCAAACATATGTAAGACCTGTTAACATTTATATATATATATGGTTAAAGGACTGTTTTGTGGACTCTTCCTTGTGTTATACTGCCACCTGCTGCCAAAAAGGAAAGGATAGCAGAGATAAAAAAAACAACTGCTGCTGAGAGTGAGATGGAACAGTCCAGGAGATGGATGGGGGGGGTCTAGACAAGGAGAAGAGAGACAACTTCCACGTGTGTTGCAGAGAGAGACAGACCTAAAGAGACTGGATGTGGAGTGAGGTGCCAGACTGCACGATCAAGACAGAGATCCAGGACAGAGATCCAGGACAAGGACTGCACTCCAGAGACGCCTGTCAGCGAACTACGGGCCCCAACGGCAACGAGGTACCTCGCAGTAAAACTCGCAGTAAAGTGTGCACACTGTTTTAGTTAGGGACAGATAGGAAAAGACTGCAGTTCGATATACAAGGAATAGAAAGAAAACAAACACTCTGCGTCTCGCCCGATACTTTGCATTTCTTTATTTAAAGACATTCAGAGACCTTGCATTCTCGGCAAGCAAGCCACAGTGGTTATTTATATATATATATATATATATGTATATATATATATATATATATATATATAGTATTTACTTTTGCACACTTTCCCGCTCCTTCCCCTTTCTTTCCCGCACTTTTCCCTCAGTTGTATTAAAAGTGCATTTGTTTAACACTCTGTGTTCCCTGCAGTCCTTGCGTATCCCGTTACCTGTGGACTATTACACATACATTATATTTATAGTGAAAAATTGGAACAGCACCAAAAATTCTCAATTTATGTGCAAAGCTTTCCCAACCAGCAATCCAGATGGTTCCTTACAATAGGGCACCTCTCCAGATGGGAACTTCAGAAATAGAAACTACAGGACCTGATAGTGCTGAAAGAGAGGGAGGCCCTGTGACTTACCCTGCAAACCCTATGTATTTTTACTGGTCCGCATCTATAGGACTGAGCTGCAGTACCAAGCTCAGCCACATCCATTTATACGGCGCTGTGTGAACTATGCAAGGGGCGCTGCTTTTGTGCTGTGACCTTCAGTGGTCCATTTAAACCTGTCCTAAAACTGCCCAAACCCTGGACATTGGCTGTGAAAGCACATGCAGCCGCATTTTAGACAGGGGCTGGCTGGCAACTTTTAGCATGGGGGCAAACACAATGCAGTGGCCCACTGTGGTGTGGGCCGCGGTCCACCTTAAGGCTTAGGTCTCCTGTAGTAGCACTTGTGTATAGCACTTGTGCGACAGAGGAACAGTTGCTAACAACCCACTTCATAAAAATGGTTGGGGAACAATAAATACTTATCAATAGAAAAAAGGCTCTGTTAGTGTTTAATCAAATGATCCATAGGGTACAGGATAATGACACTGGGGTAGAGGATAATGACACTGACACTGGGGGTACAGGATAAGGACACTGACACTGGGGGTACAGGATAAAGGACACTGACACTGGGGGTACAGGATAAGGACACTGGGGGTACAGGATAAGGACACTGACACTGGGGGTACAGGATAAGGACACACTGGGGTACAGGATAAGGACACACTGGGGGTACAAGATAAGGACACTGACACTGGGGGTACAGGATAAGGACACTGACACTGGGGGTACAGGATAAGGACACACTGGGGGTACAGGATAAGGACACTGACACTGGGGGTACAGGATAAGGAACTGACACTGGGGGTACAGGATAAGGACACTGACACTGGGGGTACAAGGTAAGGACACTGACACTGGGGGTACAAGGTAAGGACACTGACGGTACAGGATAAGGACACTGACACTGGGGGTACAGGACAAGGACACTGGGGGTACAAGATAAGGACACTGACACTGGGGGTACAGGATAAGGACACTGGGGGGTACAGGCTAATGACACTGACACTGGGGGTACAGGATAAGGACACTGGGGGTACAGGATAAGGACACTGACACTGGCGGTACAGGATAAGGACACTGACACTGGGGGTACAAGGTAAGGACACTGACACTGGGGGTACAGGACAAGGACACTGACACTGGGGGTACAGGACAAGGACACTGACACTGGGGGTACAGGACAAGGACACTGACACTGGGGGTACAGGACAAGGACACTGACACTGGGGGTACAGGACACTGACACTGGGGGTACAGGATAAGGACACTGGGGGTACAGGCTAATGACACTGACACTGGGGGTACAGGATAAGGACACTGGGGGTACAGGATAAGGACACTGGGGGTACAGGATAAGGACACTGGGGGTACAGGATAAGGACACTGGGGGTACAAGATAAGGACACTGCACTGGGGGTACAGGATAATGACACTGGGGGTACAGGATAATGGTATTGACACTGGGGGTACAGGATAATGACACTGGGGTACAGGATAAGGACATTGGGGTACATGACACTGACACGGGGGGTATAGGATAATGACACTGGTGGTACAGGATAAGGACACTGACACTGGGGGTACAGGACAAGGACACTGGGGGTACAAGGTAAGGACACTGACACTGGCGGTACAGGATAAGGACACTGACACTGGCGGTACAGGACAAGGACACTGACACTGGGGGTATAGGACAAGGACACTGGGGGTACAAGATAAGGACACTGACACTGGGGGTACAGGATAAGGACACTGACACTGGGGGTACAGGACAAGGACACTGGGGGTACAGGATAAGGACACTGGGGGTACAGGATAAGGACACACTGGGGGTACAGGATAAGGACACACTGGGGGTACAGGATAAGGAACTGACACTGGGGGTACAGGATAAGGACACTGACACTGGGGGTACAAGGTAAGGACACTGACGGTACAGGATAAGGACACTGACACTGGGGGTACAGGACAAGGACACTGGGGGTACAAGATAAGGACACTGACACTGGGGGTACAGGATAAGTACACTGGGGGTACAGGATAAGGACACTGACACTGGCGGTACAGGATAAGGACACTGACACTGGGGGTACAAGGTAAGGACACTGACACTGGGGGTACAGGACAAGGACACTGACACTGGGGGTACAGGACAAGGACACTGACACTGGGGGTACAGGACAAGGACACTGACACTGGGGTACAGGACAAGGACACTGACACTGGGGGTACAGGACAAGGACACTGACACTGGGGGTACAGGACACTGACACTGGGGGTACAGGATAAGGACACTGGGGGTACAGGCTAATGACACTGACACTGGGGGTACAGGATAAGGACACTGGGGGTACAGGATAAGGACACTGGGGGTACAGGATAAGGACACTGGGGGTACAAGATAAGGACACTGCACTGGGGGTACAGGATAATGACACTGGGGGTACAGGATAATGGTATTGACACTGGGGGTACAGGATAATGACACTGGCGGTACAGGATAAGGACACTGACACTGGCGGTACAGGACAAGGACACTGACACTGGGGGTATAGGACAAGGACACTGGGGGTACAAGATAAGGACACTGACACTGGGGGTACAGGATAAGGACACTGACACTGGGGGTACAGGACAAGGACACTGGGGGTACAAGATAAGGACACTGACACTGGGGGTACAGGATAAGGACACTGGGGGTGCAGGCTAATGACACTGACACAGGGGGTACAGGATAAGGACACTGACACTGGGGGTACAGGATAAGGACACTGGGGGTACAGGATAAGGACACTGGGGGTACAGGATAAGGACACTTTGGGTACAGGATAAGGACACTGCACTGGGGGTACAGGATAATGGCATTGACACTGGGGGTACAGGATAATGACACTGGGGTACAGGATAAGGACATTGGGGTACATGACACTGACACGGGGGGTAAAGGATAATGACACTGGCGGTACAGGATAAGGACACTGACACTGGGGGTACAGGATAAGGACACTGGGGGTACAAGGTAAGGACACTGACACTGGTGGTACAGGATAAGGACACTGACACTGGGGGGTACAGGACAAGGACACTGGGGGTACAAGATAAGGACACTGACACTGGGGGTACAGCATAAGGACACTGGGGGTACAGGATAATGACACTGGGGGTACAGGATAATGACACTGGGGGTACAGGATAAGGACACTGGGGGTACAGGTAGAGGATACGGACACTGAGGGTACAGGATAATGACACTGACACTGGGGGTACAGGTTAATGACACTGGGGGTGCAGGATAATGACACTGGGGGTGCAGGATAATGACACTGGGGTACAGGACACTGACACTGGGGGTACAGGATAAGGACACTGGGGGTACAGGATAATGACACTGGGGGTACAGGATAAGGACACTGGGGGTACAGGTAGAGGATACGGACACTGAGGGTACAGGATAATGACACTGACACTGGGGTACAGGATAATGACAATGGGGGTGCAGGATAATGACACTGACACTGGGGGTACAGGATAATGACACTGACACTGGGGGTACAGGTTAATGACACTGGGGGTACAGGATAATGACACTGGGGGTACAGGATAAGTACACTTTGGGTACAGGATAAGGACACTGCACTGGGGGTACAGGACACTGACACTGGGGGTACAGGATAAGGACACTGACACTGGGGGTACAGGATAAGGACACTGACACTGGGGGTACAGGATAATGACACTGACACTGGGGGTACAGGATAATGACACTGACACTGGGGGTACAGGTTAATGACACTGGGGGTGCAGGATAATGACTCTGGGTGTACAGGATAATGACACTGACACTGGGGGTACAGGATAATGACACTGACACTGGGGGTACAGGATAATGACACTGACACTGGGGGTACAGGATAATGACAATGGGGGTGCAGGATAATGACACTGACACTGGGGGTACAGGATAATGACACTGACACTGGGGGTACAGGTTAATGACACTGGGGGTACAGGATAATGACACTGGGGGTACAGGATAATGACACTGGGGGTACAGGATAATGACACTGGGGTAGAGGATAATGACACTGGGGGTACAGGATAATGACACTGACACTGGGAGTACAGGATTACTCCCTCACTTTGGGGTATAATAATGCTGTCAGAATATAGATCCATGCCTACTATGTATACAGCACCCTGTATATAGTACTTGTGTATACTGCACCCTGTATATAGTACTTGGGTATACTGCACCATATATATAGTAGTTGTGTATACTGCACCCTGTATATAGTACCTGTGTATATTACACAGGTACTATACGCAGGGTGCAGTACATACAGGGTGCAGCATACACAAGTACTATATAAAGGGTGCAGTATGTACAGGGTGCAGTATACTACTGCACTCTGTATAGTCTTCAAACATGTACAGTTAGGGCCAGAAATATTTGGACAGTGACACAAGTTTTGTTATTTTAGCTGTTTAGAAAAACATGTTCAGAAATACAATTATATATATAATATGGGCTGAAAGTGCACACTCCCAGCTGCAATATGAGAGTTTCCACATCCAAATCGGAGAAAGGGTTTAGAATCATAGCTCTGTAATGCATAGCCTCCTCTTTTTCAAGGGATCAAAAGTAATTGGACAATGGACTCTAAGGGCTGCAATTAACTCTGAAGGCGTCTCTCTCGTTAACCTGTAATCAATGAAGTAGTTAAAAGGTCAGGGGTGGATTCCAGGTGTGTGGTTTCGCATTTGGAAGCTGTTGCTGTGACCAGACAACTTGCGGTCAAAGGAACTCTCAATTGAGGTGAAGCAGAACATCCTGAGGCTGAAAAAAAAGAAAAAATCCATCAGAGAGATAGCAGACATGCTTGGAGTAGCAAAATCAACAGTTGGGTACATTCTGAGAAAAAAGGAATTGACTGGTGAGCTTGGGAACTGTAAAAGGCCTGGGCGTCCACGGATGACAACAGTGGTGGATGATCGCCGCATACTTTATTTGGTGAAGAAGAACCCGTTCACAACATCAACTGAAGTCCAGAACACTCTCAGTGAAGTAGGTGTATCTGTCTCTAAGTCAACAGTAAAGAGAAGACTCCATGACAGTAAATACAAAGGGTTCATATCTAGATGCAAACCATTCATCAATTCCAAAAATAGACAGGCCAGAGTTAAATTTGCTGAAAAACACCTCAAGAAGCCAGCTCAGTTCTGGAAAAGTATTCTATGGACAGATGAGACAAAGATCAACCTGTACCAGAATGATGGGAAGAAAAAAGTTTGGAGAAGAAAGGGAACGGCACATGATCCAAGGCACACCACATCCTCTGTAAAACATGGTGGAGGCAACGTGATGGCATGGGCATGCATGGCTTTCAATGGCACTGGGTCACTTGTGTTTATTGATGACATAACAGCAGACAAGAGTAGCCGGATGAATTCTGAAGTGTACCGGGATATACTTTCAGCCCAGATTCAGCCAAATGCTGCAAAGTTGATTGGACGGCGCTTCATAGTACAGATGGACAATGACCCCAAGCATACAGCCAAAGCTACCCAGGAGTTCATGAGTGCAAAAAAGTGGAACATTATGCAATGGCCAAGTCAATCACCAGATCTTAACCCAATTGAGCATGCATTTCACTTGCTCAAATCCAGACTTAAGACGGAAAGACCCACAAACAAGCAAGACCTGAAGGCTGCGGCTGTAAAGGCCTGGCAAAGCATTAAGAAGGAGGAAACCCAGCGTTTGGTGATGTCCATGTGTTCCAGACTTAAGGCAGTGATTGCCTCCAAAGGATTCGCAACAAAATATTGAAAAGAAAAATATTTTGTTTGGGTTATGTTTATTTGTCCAATTACTTTTGACCTCCTAAAATGTGGAGTGTTTGTAAAGAAATGTGTACAATTCCTACATTTTCTATCAGATATTTTTGTTCAACCCTTCAAATTAAACGTTACAATCTGCACTTGAATTCTGTTGTAGAGGTTTCATTTCAAATCCAATGTGGTGGCATGCAGAGCCCAACTCGCCAAAATTGTGTCACTGTCCAAATATTTCTGGCCCTAACTGTATATATTATCTGTGTTCAAATCTTTTTATTGAAGAATATCACAAAATTTAAAAAAAACATTTCAGCACATATAGTAAGTACAGGTAACAACTGACAAAGTTAAAATTATAAGATCGTATTAGTCAATTGTCTTATCAAACAAGATAGTACAGCAGATACATTTTTTTAAAAGTTAACAAAAAAAATATAATAGCATATAATAGACAGGTACTATATATAGGGTGCAGTAAACACAAGTACTATATACAGGGTGCGGTATACACGGGTGTTATATAGAGGGTGCAGTATACACATTACTATATACAGGGTGCAGTATACACATATACTATATACAGGGTGCAGCATATAGAGGGTGCAGTATACACATGTACTATATACAGGGTGCAGTACATACATTGTGCAGTATACACAGGTACTATATACAGGGTGCAGAATATAGAGGGTGCAGTATACACATGTGACGTGCCTAGAGCCAGGAGTACTTGGAACCGGGCTTGTCAGTTTGTCAGTTCTTGGGCTTGGGGATGTCATGGTGGCGACCCAGTCCTGTGAGCCCAGGCGCGGAGAACAAAGGGGATTTGGGGGAAAAGGGGGATAAAAATAAAAATAGTTCTTTGTGACGCCACCTGCGGTGTGTGGTCAAGGGGACCACCGCTGCTAGGCAGACCACTGAGTAGTGGCAGCAGAGATGTTAGGCCCTCCGCAAGCAGGGCCTGGTCTTCCCAGGGCAGATAGTTGTAATTGTCTCACAGCGCTGCTGCTGCAGCTTCCCAGCTCGTGTGGCTCCGCAGGTGAGCCCTCGCTGTACTCAAGAATAACAGTCTCACACACTGCTTTCTGCTACATGTACAAGTACAGTTTTTACAGCAGTTTCCGCTCTGGCACTGGGCAGTAGTTGGGGTTGGCTCGCTGGAGAACCCCCTGTCTAACGGACACTTCCTGGCCTCTCTTTTCCCCAGACAGATGTAGGGTCAGGGCTGACAGGCGAGAGCTTTTCCTGGTAACCCTCCCCTGGAAACCTAACTCTTCTTTGCCACCTTTCCTGTCTGTGTCTTGTCCTTGGGAAAGGGACTTGAAGGCCCCATCCCCTGACGGTGAATTCACGGTTGGTGTCTGGAACTACCTGCCGTATCGTCAGGGCCGGCACCCTGGTGTGGGCCAAGTCTGGGATGTCTTGGATCCTCCAAGCCACCAGGACTTCCTTCTCTCTTCCCCGTCAAGTCTCAGGTGGTCGCACCGGTGTTCGGGTGCGGGTATCAGGGTGGTATTCAGACCAGGTCCCTCGCCACGTACGCCAGGGACCTGGGCCTCCCACCTGGAGCTCCAGCTCACAGGCTGCTGGTCTTCTACCCCACCAGTCCTGTCTCTCTTACTTCCTTACTTCCTACTGTTTCCCCTCTTTTTCTCCCATTTTATGTGGTTGGGTTTCTCTACCCTCCTCCCGGATCTGTTCTCACTCCCACCTGCCTCCCACCAATCCCCCTTGTCCCTTTCCTAACATAGAGTATAGGCCTAGGGTTGTGGGGGTGTCAGTGTGTGTGGGGCAGTCATGTGTTTGGGTAACCAGCTTACCTCCCAACTGCTTGCTCATCTGTGGCCACCGGTTCTCAGGGGCCCCACACATGTACTATATACAGGGTGCAGTATAAAAGGGTGCAATATACACAGGTACTATATACAGGGTGTAGTATATACAGGGTGCAGTATATAGAGGGTGCAGTATACACATGTACTATATCCAGGGTGCAGTATATACAGGGTGCAGTGTATACAGAGTGCAGTATACACAGATATTATACAGGGTGCCGTATACACAGATACTATACACAAGGTGCAGTATACACAGATACTATATACAGGGTGCAGTATATAGAGGTACTATATACAGGGTGCAGTCTACACTCTGTATAATGAACCCTGTATATACTGCACCTTGTAGATAGTACTTACTTATTATATGCAGGTACTAATGTATATACCAAGGTGCAGTATACACATTTACTATATACAGGGTGCAATATAAACAATGTGCAGTATACTTGTGTATATAGTACCTGTGTATACTGCACCCTGGATATAGTACCTGCATATAATACACAGGTACTTTATATAGGGTGCAGCATATACAGGGTGCAGTATATACAGGGTGCCGTGTACACAGGTACTATATGTAGCGTGCAGTATACACAACTATACTGCTCTTTGTTTATACTGCACCCTGAATATACTGCACCCTGTATATAGTACCTGTGTATACTGAACCCTGTGTATAGTACCTGCATATAAAACACATGTGCTATATACAAGGTGCAGTATATACAGGGTGCAGTGTAGACAGTGTAGACTGCACCCTCTACTGCACCCTGTTTATAGGAGCTGCGTATAACACACATGTACGTTATACAGGGTACAGTATATACAGGGTGCAGCCCGCAGGAAAACTTTATGATGGGGCACGTTACACACTGCGGACTCTGGGCACGTTGCACACTGCGGGCTCTGGGCACGTTGCACACTGCGGGCTCTGGGCACGTTGCACACTGCGGGCTCTGGGCACGTTGCACACTGCGGGCTCTGGGCAAGTTGCACACTGCGGGCTCTGGGCACGTTGCACATTGCGGACTCTGGGCAAATGATTTAAAGCCGAGAGTTGTGGCCGGAGGAGCGGGCGACCCACAAGTAAACGTCCCGCCCCTCCAGGCTATCAGTCCGGACCTGCCCCATGAAGCCCCGGGAGCCTGGAGAGTCCAGACCTGCTGGAGCCCTGAGGGGCCCCTAGCAGCTCGGGGCCCCGGTGCAATAGAACTGGCTACACATGCAGTCGGTCCACCCCTGGATCCAATCCCAGAGCACCACTGGGTGTCGTAACAACGTTGCCTGCCTCCCTGTCAGCCGCTCACTGAACCTCCTGTCCTGTGAGTCCCACTGTCTGATGTGTGTGACTACATCGCGGAAGGGGGCCGCTCTCCCGAACTATCGCGGGCCGCAGCCGGGTTATAATTTTAGTAGTACTAACAATACATGCTGTGGGGTGGGCAGGCCGCCCTGACTAAGCAACCGGCCTGGGGGGCAAATGCCTCCCTGCCACCCGGCTCAGCCCGCCACTGATTTTAGAGAAAGGCAAATTGCCATGGACCATGCTTCTTGGATGACTACTTTGCTGCCGGGCACTGGCAGCTTCTCCTCTTCCAAGATGACAGAGTTGTGTCCTCTTCATATACATAGGACGAAAAGTATCAGTCTTGTGAGGTGGCGAGGGGTCCCATAATTGACAGGAGGTATGTGTCACAGAGATGCCTGTTATCTGTAACATAAGCCAGAGTATTTTTTCTCTAGTGCACGTCTGCACTGGGAGTTTCACTTAGTGCACCTGGGTCCGGCTTATTGGTTCTGTGAGAGACGGGCGGGTTCAGGACCCACATACCTCACCGCTGGGGGTGGTTACAGGCCATAAACTGGAACCTGGTGTTCAGCAAGAGGGGGTTTTCTTTTTGTGTGTGTGCAGTCTCCAGGCCAAGCTGGATACTGGTGACTTACCAACCCATGTGAACGGCAGGTAGGCAGCACCTGAGACGGTGCGCTATAAAAGACTGTTCCTTTCCGTTTGTTTGGGGCCTGCACTTAAGGCTGCTAGTTTCACATTTGTTTTGTGATTGGTTGATGGGGTGAATAAACAGTTTTGGACTATAATTTGTGAAGACTCTGCCTCTTGTTGCTTCCTGATGCCCGTAAGCGAGTCGCCCTGTCACAATTGGTGGAGAATGCGGGCATCGCTCCGAGCAGACACGTGAGACGGGTGATACTAGGATTGCATGTCCTGGGTGAAGTCTGCAATAAGCCAGCAGCAGACATCAGACAAAAAAGAGAATTTTGTTTACGTACCGTAAATTCTTTTTTCTTGAATCATCAATGGGAGACCCAGACAATGGGGTTTAGGGCTCTGCCCTCCGGAGGCCACACTAGGTACTACAAGTTTGTAGACACCGCCCCCTCCGCTTTTAAACCCCCACCGCAGGGAATATCCTCAGTTTGGTCCATAAGCTGCGAGGAGACAAATAAACCACACCCGAAACATCGGGAAAGAAACCGTGCACAGACGGTCCAACAACCCGGAAGAAACTGTCCCAACAGGGAACAGATCAAATGCAAAACATGCAACGGAACAACTGGGTGGGTGCTGGGTCTCCCATTGATGATTCAAGAAAAAAGAATTTACGGTACGTAAACAAAATTCTCTTTTTTCTGATCATCATAATGGGAGACCCAGACAATGGGGATGTCCTAAAGCAATACCCCAGGGCGGGAAGAGTTCCTCAAAAGACGGATAACACATGGTCCCCCTCAAAGGTGGGCAACCGCTGCCTGGAGGACCCGCCTGCCCAAACTTGCATCCGCAGAGGCATGGGCATGCACCATATAGTGCTTAGAGAAAGTGTGCAGGCTGGACCAAGTGGCCGCCTGACACACCTGTAGGGCAGAAGCGCGATGTCGCAAAGCCCAGGAGGCACCGACAGCTCTGGTCGAATGCGCCTTCAATCCCACCGGGAGAGACAAACCAGAAGACTGGTAAGCCTCTTGAATGGGAGCCTTGATCCATCTGGCCAAGGTTGACTTCGACGCCGCGGACCCCTTACAGCGACCCGCCGTAAGGATAAACAATGAATCCGAACTCCGGAAGGAGGCAGTCCTGGACACATAAATGCGTACAGCCCTCACGAGATCCAGAGTATGGAGGTCGCGCTCAACCTGATGAACGGGAGCGGGACAAAATGATGGGAGAACAATCTCCTGGTTCAGGTGGAAAGAGGAAACCACCTTTGGCAAGAATTCTGGCCGCGGCCGCAACACCACCTTGTCTTGGTGAACCACCAGAAAGGGTGACTTGCACGAAAGTGCAGCCAATTCTGAGACCCTTCTCAGAGACGTAATCGCCACCAGAAAGACCACCTTCTGGGACAAACGAGAGAGGGAAATGTCTCTCAGTGGCTCAAACGGCGGTTTCTGCAGTGCCGCCAGGACCATGTTAAGGTCCCAAGGGTCCAGAGGTCGCCTGTAGGGCGGAACCACCCGAGACACCCCCTGCAGAAATTGACGGACCTTCGGGAGGAGCGCCAAGCGCCTGTCAAACAGCACTGAAAGAGCTGATACTTGACCTTTCAGGGAGTTGAGGGATAAGCCCAACTCCAAACCCGACTGTAGGAAAGCCAACAACGTCGGGATGGACAAGGGCCACGGGGACCTGTCACCCGAGGCACACCAGGTGAAAAAGATTTTCCACGTTCTGTGGTATATCTTCCTGGATACGGGCTTCCTGGCCCGATTCATAGTGGCAACCACCGTAGGAGAGAAGCCTCTGGATGTTAGTAGCCAGGCCTCAAGAGCCATGCAGTCAATCTGAGGGCCCTGGAATTGAGGTGGAAGAATGGGCCTTGCGCGAGAAGATCTGCGCGTTCTGGAAGAGCCCACCGGTTCCCGCCTGACAGTTGCCACAGGTCCGGATACCAGGACCTCCTGGGCCAATCTGGTGCCACTAGAATGGCTACTCTGCATTCCGTCCTGATTTTCCACAGGACCCTGGGAATCAGAGCCAGAGGCGGGAACACATATGGTAGATGGAAGCTGGACCAACTCAGGATCAGGGCATCCGCCCCCAGAGACTGAGGATCCCACAATCTTGCCATGTATTGCGGCACCTGATGATTCAGCCGTGAGGCCATCAGATCCACGTCCGGAGTGCCCCATTTGCTGCAGATGTCCCGGAAGACGTCTGGATGAAGAGACCACTCTCCGGCGTCCATCCCCTGCCGGCTCAGGTAGTCGGCCTCCCAGTTCTCGACCCCTGGGATGTGAACTGCGGAGATCAGGCAGTCGTTGTCCTCCACCCAAGATAGAATGCGGTGGACCTCGGTGAGGGCCTGAGCACTTCTGGTCCCTCCCTGATGGTTTATATACGCGACGGCCGTCGCATTGTCGGTCTGAACCCGGATGGGCTGTCCTGACAGGAACTTCTGAAACGCCAGGAGCGCCAGATAGACCGCCTTGATCTCCAGCACGTTGATCTGCAACGTCGACTCCGACTGAGTCCAGAGTCCTTGAGCCCTGTGGTGTAAGAACACCGCTCCCCAGCCCTTCAGACTGGCGTCGGTGGTCACCACTAACCATGACGGTTTGAGGAAAGACCGGCCCCGTGACAAGTGACGTGGCTGGAGCCACCACTGCAGGGAATCCCTGGTCGGTTGGGAAAGGGCCACCAGCCGATTCAGAGAGGACGTTCTCTTGTCCCATCTGCGGAGAATCTCCAGCTGGAGAGGACGGAGGCGAAATTGTGCGAAAGGCACCGCCTCTATCGCAGCTACCATGCGGCCCACCAGCTTCATCAATACCCGTAGGGATGATTGTGGTGACAGGAGGACATCTTGCACTCCTGATTGGATAGCCAGCTGCTTGGCTCGTGGCAGAGACACCAGGGCTGTGTCTGTGTGGAAGTCCATGCCCAGATACGTCAGTGACTGGGTCGGAACCAGGGTTGATTTCTGGACATTGAGAAGCCACCCAAACTGTTCCAGAAACTTCATGGTTACCTCCAAACTTTCCCGACAAGGGTGTTCCGATGGCGCCCTGACCAGCAGGTCGTCTAGATAAGGTATGACGGAGTGTCCCTGCCCATGCAGGAGAGCCATCATAGAGGCCATCACCTTCGTGAACACCCGCGGTGCTGAGGCCAACCCGAAGGGTAGTGCCACGAACTGGAAGTGTTCGTCCCCCACTGCGAATCGTAACCAGCGCTGATGAGCCGGTGCAATGGGAACGTGAAGGTAAGCGTCTCGGATATCTATGGACGCCAGGAAGTCTCCCTGTGACACAGCCGCGATCACGGAGCGCAGGGATTCCATGCGGAACTTCCGAAACAACACATGACGGTTGAACAACTTGAGGTCCAGAACCGGGCGAAAAGAGCCGTCCTTCTTTGGGACGATAAAGAGGTTGGAGTAAAAACCCCGGAACCTCTCCCCAGAAGGCACTGGGACCACTACTCAGTCTCTGCGGAGCCCCTCCAACACCAGGTGAAAAGCCTGAGCCTTTTCTGGAGAAGGAACAGACCGATGGAATCGGTGTGCCGGCTGCGACGTCAGCTCTATCCTGTAGCCTCGCGAGACTACGTCTCGGACCCACTTGTCTTGGACGTGGAGAAGCCAACTGTCCTGAAAAAGGAACAGGCGACCCCCCACCTGTGGGGAGGCAGGACGAGAGAGCGAGTCATGCGGAAGTGGGTTTGGGGGTGGCAGCTGCTGCCCCCGTTGGCTTCTTCTGGCGACCCTTGGGGCGCCACTGAGTAGTGGGCTTGCCCCCTCGGTCCGCGCGAGCAGGCGCTGCTGATGACTGTGAGCTGGAACGAAAGGACCACTGTTTTGGGTTCCTTTTAACGGTATACCGTGGCTTAGGTTTATTCTGCGGGATCTTAGACTCAGCAGAATCCTTTATCAGCTTGTCCAGCTCGGTGCCAAAAAGCCTGTCACCAGAAAATGGAAGATTTTGCAAAATCTTTTTAGACGTGGCATCTGAGTCCCAAAGACGCAGCCACAACAACCTGCGGATCGCTATAGCGTTGGCCGAAGCCACAGCAGAGCGGGTGGCAGTTTCCAATGTTGCCGTCCTGGCGTAATCTGCATAGGCCCTTGCCCTATCAGTAAGCGCCAGGACCTCAGAACTGGACCCTGCCAGTTCAGTGATGCCATCCAAGCAGGAGGTAATCGCTTGCAGGGTCCAGACCGTGGCAAAATTAGGGGCAAATGAAGACCCCACAGCCTCATAAGAAGACTTGGCGAGTTGTTCGACCTGTCTATCTGTCGCATCCTTCAACGAGGAGCTATCAGAGGCAGAGAAAAGGGAGCGTGCAGCAATCCTGGTCATGGAGGCGTCCACCTTCGGGGACTGCGACCACTCCTGAAGCACCTCCTGGGGAAAGGGGAAGCGATTGTCCTTAGATTTGCGGACATAACGCCGCCCAGGATGTAACCTGGGTGCTCTGACCACCCTTCCAAAGTTAGTGTGGTCCATAAAGGAGCCACTTGGTCTAGCCTCTGGCCGTAGCCATTGATAGACCTCCTTCGGGTGTACGTTCACCTCCTCAGGGGGTGTCACGAGACGTAAAGTCTCGTTGATGGAGGACACCAGATCCTCTACCCCGTCAGGTGGTTCTGACACAGACCCGAGTATTGAACCCCCATCATCCTCATCACCATCAGAGGGACGCTCCTCCTCAGAGAGAGCCTGGAGCTCGGGTGAATCCTCACGACGAGTCCGCTTAAGGGGTCTCACAGCAGAAGAAGGAGACACCCGGGGGTAACTGGAAGGAGTAGCTGGGCTTTCCAGTCTCCTATTAAGTGCCTCCAGGGATTGCGACATGGAGGACAACTGGGACAACAGAGATTCATTAATCTTATTCTGCGTTTCCCATGGCCCTGGGATCACCTGAACCTCAGGGTAAAGCACCGGAGCTGCTGACCCAGCAGTATCAGTCCGGGCTTCTGGGCGTCCGCAGTTATTGCAGGACCCCTCAACCAGCGTCCCGTTGCATGTAGCACAGGCAGTGGTGGTGCTGGCCGCCTTAGCAGCACGTTTTCCAGCTGAGGACATACCCACAGCAGGGGCAAATAAGCCAATCTATACAGACAAAAACCGGGGATCCCGGTGGCTTACCGACCGCTGTAAAGCGGTGGGAGGAAGCGGTGTGCGTGTGTGGCCTCCACAAAAGTTTCCGGTCTCCCCTGGAGTGCAGACCTGTGCTGCAGCCAGATCCCAGCCGGGAAGTGAGGGGAAAAGATGGCCGCCGGCAGACAAGCTGTGGGCGGCGCCGAAAACACGCGGGAAGCACACACGCACGCCCTCGATGACGTCACCACCAGGGCTGCTTCACATCCCCTCAGGCAGCCTCAGTAATGTAGGCGCCGGAGCCCGCAGCGCGGGAAGTATTGTGACAGTACAATACTTAGACTGCATGTAAACCAAAACACCTGCAATCTACAGCCTCAGCCCCTGTGACACACAGGGCGGTCAGCCAGGGTGACCCCAGCACAGGGTACACCGCCAGAACCGCGGACCCGAGGGTAGCGCGCGGTCTGAGTGCCAGAACACATAAAGTGTCAGACACTACCCCCAGGCACACCGGAGACACACAGTGCCTCAGTGCCGGTCCGGTCTGTAAGCACCATTTAGGGAGGCCTCGGACGGAGCGGAGCTGTGCGAGGCTCCTATCTCCCACCTTCCAGAGCCCCCCAGGGAGGGATGGAAAGGAGCGCGACAGCGTACCGGGGGGACACGCAGTGTCCAGGCCCTAGGCCCTCCGGTACCTCCACCTGCGTGTTCCACAAGGGTGAGCAGGGAGACTGCCGAAGGTCCCGACCGGGACCATTTTACCTTGTCTTCATACGCCATCACGTAAGCTGTGAGAATGCAGTGAAGTGCAAGCAAAGCGTGATCCTCCGAGCACACTAAGTTTAAAACTGAGGATATTCCCTGCGGTGGGGGTTTATAAGCGGAGGGGGCGGTGTCTACAAACTTGTAGTACCTAGTGTGGCCTCCGGAGGGCAGAGCCCTAAACCCCATTGTCTGGGTCTCCCATTATGATGATCAGAAAATGGAGGACTTACTGAAGCACCTGTTGCAGGCTCAGCAGATGCAGCAAGCGCAGCACCAGCAAATGCTACAACAACAGCAGATGGCGCAACAGGAGACCACAAAGCTACTGACGCAGCATATCCAGCTCCACAAACAGCAGCAACAAGATCAGCATCATCATCAGCAGCAGCAGATCGACTTACTGGTGGAAGTGGTGCCTGGCATGGCGACAGCTGCGTCCAGGTCAGTGGGCGATTTTTCCATCTGGAAGGCTGTAAGAATAGCCATGCAGAAAATGACTCCAGAGGATGATATAGAGGCCTTACTGACGGTCTTCGAACAGGTTGTGGAAAGAAAGGGACTTCCGCCAGCACAGTGGGCGGAGGTGCTGGCGCCATACCTGACGGGGGAGCCTCAGAAAGCTTACTACAATTTAGCTTTGCAGGATGCTAAAGAGTATGGCAAATTAAAAACTGAGATATTGGCACGCTTGGGGGTAACAATGACTGTCAGGGTACAGCGGGTCCACCGCTGGGCGTATCATCGGGACAGATCTGCTCGCTCCCAAGTGTTTGACCTGTTGCACTTGGTCCAAAAGTGGCTGCAGCCGGAGTCCCCTATGCCTGCGTCGATGTTGGAGCGAGTTGTAATGGACCATTTTGTACATTCCCTGCCAAGACCGGTACAGACTTGGGTTGCCCAGGGTGATCCCCGGAATGCAAATGAACTCATTGGACTAGTGGAAAGGTACGAGGGAATGGGAGGACCTCAGGCAAGACTGCCCACTCCATACTGGGGGTCCCAGCTGGGGGCAGAGGCCCAAAGAGGGGTAGGGCGTCCATGATCCAAAGGGGTGGGGGAGGTGGTGCCCAAGGTCCCTACGGGTGAGGTCATTTGCTGGAGGTGCCACGGCCCAGGACATAGCCGATCGTTGTTCCCTGACCTCTGAACAGATGGACTGCTGCTAAGGATCCTCCTGCAAGATTTACTACTGTGGGGTCTCTTATAACAGCAGCTCTATGTTGTAGCAGAGCTGACAAATCTCTGTAATGCAGGGAGATGGCCCTGGAGGCGGTGCACAGAGAGCAGAGAGGGATGACTGACACCACAGAGGAGGGAGACAGACACATGAAAACCCGCCTCCCGGTCTTGGATCAGGTTTGAAACAGATTTTATATAAGTCTTTATTTCAGTGAATCAAGGGAGCATAAATGCTATAGACACCTTGTCAGACTGCAGCCTTAGTGCTACAGAAGGTGGCTATGTTATCTTTAGATGCCTGGAGGGGGTGACAGGTTCGCTTTAATAAAACACTCAAAAGCATGTTGAGGAAAGTTATGGAGAAGGATGGAAGGGACTGGGACTGTCTCCTACCGTATCTGTTGTTTTCTATTCGGCAGGTTCCACAGGCATCTACGGGTTCTCACCATTCGAGCTCCTGTATGGACGACAACCGTTTTGGACTATAAGGGTAAGTGCACACTTACCGGCGGGTTTGTCGGCGGCAGCTGGGCGGACCCGCCAGGAAGCTCCGGCACCGTCCACCGGCTTCCTGGCGGGTATGTGCGGCTGGAGCCGGGCGGGTGACGGGCGGGAGCCGGGCGGTTGCACAGCGTGTTCTCGCCGGCGGTTCTGCAGCGGCTGGAAGCAGCACATGATTCTGCTTGCAGCCGCTGAAGAACCGGCGGTTTATAGAACATGCTCATTCTTTACTAAACCGCTGGGAAACCTGCGGTTTAGCAACAGATGAGCCTGTGTAAACCGCCGGTGTGTGCACAGCGGGCGTCGGTTTTCATTGGTTTTAATGTTAATCCAAACGCCGGTTTGGATTAACATAAATTTACATAAAACTAATGAAAACCGACCGGCGGTTTCCGCTGATAAAACGGCCATAACCCGGCCAGTGCGCACATACCCTAATTTGTGAAGACGCTGCCTCTTGTTGCTTCCTGATGCCCGCAAGCGAGTCGCCCTATCACAGTCTTGAGAAAGTCATCAAAGAAGCAGAACCATCCAGCGGGGTCCACGGACAGCTTGTCAAAGTATGTTTTCTCCGAAACACTGACAACCAGCACAATACCAGCCAGACATGTCACTGTAAGCAAGGATCACCAAGATTAGGCTTTTATATTCTGGACACATCAAACAAAGAGAAAAAAAATCGCTGGAGAAGGATGGTAGGAAGAATAGAAGGAACAAGGCGATGAAGAAGACCAGTAACCTGATGGCTTCACAGAATCAAGATAATGGCAGAGAAAACCCTGTTGGGCCTATCTAGGCTTTGAGAAGACCCTGGTGTACCTATTTAGGCAGAGAAGACTCTGGTGGATCTATTTAGGCAGAGAAGACCCTGGTGGACCTATATAGGCTTGGGGAAGAACATGGTGGACCTATTTAGGTGGAGATCACCCTGATGGACATATCTAGGTTTGGAGAAGACCCTGGTGGACCTATCTAGGATGTACAAGATCGGTCTTCCTACAGAGCATTCATCCATTAACTCTCCATGGCTCAAGATCGAGCTGAAGGCCATTAATAAAAAAAAAAAAAAGTAAAAAATTAAAAATCTTTGTTTCCAGCATCAAGTCTCAGTTAACAAATTTAATGAACTCCTGGACCTGATAATGCTTGGTGTTAGTTATCTGCACATATGATATTTGCTACCAGGCAGGGCCAGAGTAACTGTGTACAATACATGACCGTACAACAAACAAATATGCTGCCAGCACACAGTCCTACTGTCCTACATACCACATTGCGTAACGGTATGGAACATACTGGGGCCGTCAAACATTGATACAGTGCTCTCGGCAAAGGATGCTGAAAACTCTGCTATAAGGTTCTGCAGCAGCTGTGGTTTTGTATAAGATGCTGGCACCTCTCCTATGAGGTTCTGTAGCAGCTGTGGTCTTGTGTAAGATGCTGGCACCTCTGCTATGAGGCTCTGTAGCAGTTGTGGTACTGAATAGGATGCTGACAGCTCTGCTATGAGGTTCTGCAGCAACTGTGGTTTTTGTATAGGATGCTGCAGCTCTGCTGTGAGATTCTGCTTCAGCTATGGTTTTGTATAGAATGCTGGCATCTCTGTTGTGAGGTTCTGCAGCAGCTGTGGCTTAGTATAGGATTCTGGTTGCTCTTCAGCGAGTTTCTGCTTCAGCTATGGTTTTGTATAGGATGCTTGCAGCTCTCCTGTGAGGTTCTGCGTCAGCTGTGGTTTTGTATGGGATGCTGGCAGCTTTGCTGGAAGGTTCTGCAGCAGCTGTAATTTTGTATAGCATACTGGGAGGTTCTGCAGAAGCTGTGGCTTTGTATAGGATGCTGGCAGCTTTGCTATGAGGTTCTGCAGCAGCTGTGGCTTTATATAGGATGCTGGTAATGCTGTGATGTTCTGCAGTAGTTGTGGTTTTGTACAGGATGCTCTGAGGTTCTGCAGCAGCTGTGGGTTTGTATAGGATGTTGTGATGTTCTGCAGCAACTGTGATTTTGTATAGGATGCTGGCAACTTTGCTGTTCTGCAGCAACTGTGGTTCTGTATAGCATACGGAGTGGTTCTGTATAGCATGCTGAGAGGTTCTGCAGCAGCTATGGCTTTGTATAGGATGCTGTGAGGGTCTGCAGCAACTGTGGTTTTGTATAGCATACTGGGAGGTTCTGCAGCAGCTATGGCTTGCTTTAGGATGCTGTGAACTTCTGCAGTAGCTGTGGCTTTGTATAGAATGCTGGTAGCTCTGCTGTGAGGTTCTGCAGCAACTGTGGTTTTGTATAGGACGCTTTGAGGTTCTGCAATAGCTGTGGCTTTCTATGGGATACTGTGAGGTTCTGCAGTAGCTGTGGTTTTGTATAGGATGCTGGCAGCTCTGCCATTAGGTTCTGCAGCAGCTGTGGCTTTGTATAGGATGTTATGTGGTTCTGCAGCAGCTGTGGTTCTGTATAGCATGTTGTGAGGTTTTGCAGAAGCTGTGGTTTTGTATAGCATTATTTGAAGTTCTGCAGCAGCTGTGGTTCTGTATAGGATGCTGTGAGGTTCTGCAGCAGTTGTGGTTACATATACAGCAGAACAGCTTCTATCCTGACTTTCTATATCACTTCCCAATCTTTTCACCCATCAACGATGAGTGTGAGTGTGGAGCCCACTGGGACGGGATACTTGGTACCAGACCGGGGTATCACAGGGTATCATGGCGGTCTTGGTCCGGACCGTGTCCCGAGCCCACAAGTAAAGGTTGGGGGTTATTTACAGGAGATTTGGAGTTGTGACGCCACCCGGAGTATTGTGGCCAGAAGGGCCACCGCTGCCTGGTTGCAGCTGGGGACGGTGACTTAGGGGCAGCTGAGGTGGTAAGGCCTCTCCTGGTAGGGCTATAGGTCCCCAGGGCAGGAGTGGTAGTAGTCTATGGTGGTTACGATGGGGGTTGTAGTCGACACAGGCACTTACTTTGCAGTTGCAGCATTGGTTGTCTTGGTGCTGGATGAGGGTGTTGTAGTACCGTAGGTGCAGTTCACGTACTTTCCTGCTGCTGCAGCCTTTCCAATCAGTCTGTGAGGAGAGCACGCTCTGGCTCTGCAGGTGAAATATTGGGCAAATGGAGCAATTAACAGCCAGACTCACAGTTTGAAGTTTCTTTTGGTCTTTTACTTAGGATGTAATTCAGTAAAGTATTGTCCACGGAGTCTGTTTGGGGTTCAGGGTCTCTCCCACCCAGCCGGATTGTCTTGGCTCCCTTTCTGCGCTGTGTGTGGCCCCTGCTGCTGCATAAGCTCTACTGCTGGCCCTGTTCCTCCTCGCCGGTACCAGTCTGATAGGAAATTCGAGTCCTTTCTATCTATCCTGAACTCTGTAATGTTGCTGTATCCTGGTACAGGTGAGGAATGTGGAATCTTCACTACCCCGGTGTTTACTGTGCTGTATGTGTCATGCACAGTCTCAGATCCAGTATCCGTTCTGTGCGCTCCGCTGGTGTCAGTTTTAGGGTAACTCGGTCTCCCAGGTGTGTTCCTCTCTGCTGCTGTCTCCTTTCCTCATGACCATGCGGGCGCTCCCTCTGCTGCACCATTTCTGGCTGCTGTCTCCCGCCAGGAGCTCTTCCCGTATGGGGAGCATAGGGGGGGGGGGGATCTACTGCTGCCGGAGGGGAATGACGTGACGTCCGAGTTGCTGCAGCAGCCCATCCTGTTCTATGAGGCCGAGCTGAAAGCACTATGTGAGTGCAAGAGGGGATCAGAAGCTCACTCACAAGAGGGAGAGTGGTTGGGCCGGGGTGGGGCTCCTGCACTGTGTCTGAGCGGGGCGGGCGGGCGGCTGGCTCGCGCTGCTGAACTTGTGTGTCACTCACATCCAGGCACAGGCTGTGCAGCTGCAGCCAGCCTGAGTGTCTGTGAGTGTGAGAATGATCATCATCATCTGCTCGTCAAAGAGCGGCGCTGGCTGGGAGGGGGGCGGGCCTCCTTGCTCCAATGGCCACGCCCCCTACTAGCTTGCCCAGGCTCCCCTACGCCTGTTCAGATAGCCTTGCCCATTGACCGGGCCCCTTAATGATTAAGACCTGTGAGGGTCTAGTGGCGGCCATATATATATTATAATATATTGTGATGGGGTCACTGGCATTGTAGTTGAGGGGAGGTACGTGTCACGCAGGTTACTAGCCTATGTGACCTAAAACCTGTAAAAGTGCCCCAGCATGTTGTGTGTTTCGGGGTTAATTTCAAAAGGGTGTGTGATTTTAGGGGAATGACTAAGAGGGCGGGAGGTCATTCCCCCTACCCCCTCTGAGGGTGTGGCTGAGCCACATTGAAGGCTCAGTCCTTTTTGCTTTTTTTTTGTTGTTGGAGAGACTTGAATGTGCAGTCTACAGACTGTGGAGTTCAGCTGAGGAGCAGCTGAAGGTTGCTGCCAAATCAGGCAGGCGGACCTGTACACATATGGACTGTGTATATTTGTTGTTTTTGTTTCGGGGGCTCATTTTGCAGGCCGCCGGAAAGGAGCATTGCGGTCACGGCAGCGCCACTAGTGGAAGACCCGCTGTGGACGCACGCCGTGGATACTCACCGCAGGTGTGCGCCTTGCCAGGAAAGCCGCCGCAGAGGAAGCCCCGGGTGTCTGTTGAATGCCACAATAAGTCTCTCTAGCCCCGGCCTGCTGCTTGCTGCATGTCTCCTTGTTTTATGTCCACAGTGAGGTGACATCTGAGGCTGCAGTCAGGGCACCATCATCCCAATATCCCTTGCTCCATGATTGGAGTGAGAGGAAGGAGACTCAAGCTCTCAGCACACCCTGTACAGGGAGGTGATGAGGCGAGGTCTTAGCACGGCCAGCTGGTCCCACCAGCTAGGCATCTGGGCACCCAAGGGGGGGACGACACCCCGAGGGTGTCCGCAGAGTAGGTCCGGCAGTTGCTGTGGGGTCTAAAAAGGCAACACTCGAAGTACCTCACAGTTGCTGTATGTGGGCGGATTGGGATCTCGTCGCCCTGTGTCTGGTAAAAAAAAAAAAAAAAAAAAATCAAAAAAATATCAGGTCGGCTCTGAATACAAGGAGGTTCAGAGCCACGTCTACCTCCTGTAGACACAAAGCTTAAACTGAATGGCTGTCCCTCTGGACCGGGGGTGTATACTGCTGAGGAGGAGCCAATTTTTTTTTTTTTTTTATTTCAACTTAGTGTCGCCTCCTAGTGGCAGCAAGCATACACCCATGGTCTGTGTCCCCCCAATGAGGCGATAGAGAAATACAAGATCAATTTAACATTGAACCTAATTCTACAGGTAATGTGTAATTATTATGAGCAAGTGACAGAAATAAATTTACATTGGGATCCAAACAAGTAAAATGAAAAGGACTAATACAAAGAAAGTTACCCACCAAGTTGAGAACACAACATCCATACCACCGTCCCAACCATAACTGGCATCACACAGTCAGCCTTTCTGGAACTAAGCTTTGGAGAAAGCGATGTTCACAGTGTGCGTTTTTCAGATCCATTTCTTCTTGTGTGTTCTTCTCTCTTGTTCAGCTGGAAATCTGGATCAGCTTTTCAAAAAAAAACAGATCAGAAACAGATCATCTGTTTTGGCTGCCTTTTTTCTGGTGCTTTTTTTTAGCTCATAGACAATGGTTTCAGTGGGAAAATCAGATCAGAAAAGCGCACCCATAATTGACAGCTCATTCTATTTCATGATCACTTTTCATGTGAAACAGTGCACCAGGTCATGAAAGCAAAGATTGAACAGCAAAAGTGGAAAAAACAGACTTTGCTGGGATTCCATTTAGGTAAGTGATGCTTTTACTACATTTTCACTGCAAAAGCGGATCCAAAAAATTGATCAAAAACACAAAGTGTGAACATGGCCTAAGATTCTGTACAGGTCGTCCCAGATGCCTGTCTTGAACTCACCAAAATTTGCCAGGTAAATACCCATTGCACTTAGCAGCGGCTGACAGCTCCTCTGGAGGCAACACAGGTGTCTGTATGCCGGTACTCAGTTATATTCAATACTACTGGTCTTCCATGTTCTGAGCCAGCACTGGACTAGGTTAAGCTATGCACACACTCCGTGTTTTTACCACTTTCTTTTTTCTGCAGCAAAACCTGATCTCTTGGCAGAAAAGTTGTGTTTTTGATGTGGTTTTCCCTGAATTTTGCACTTCATGGTTTTCTGTTGGTGAAAAAAAAACAAAAAACAAAAAAAAACAACACTGTAAAAACACTGAAAGAATTGACATGTTGGTTCTGTTTGTTATGCGTTTTTCGGGGGGGTATAATTGAGTCAATGAGAAAATCACAGCTTAAAAATGGGTATGTTAATTGACATGCTTGTTTTTGAGCGCATCAGATTTCTGCCGCAAAATAGCAACACATAAAAAATGCACATGTGGATACATGTTTAAAGTCTCTGACTTGAATGTAAACACTGAGTGATCAATTTTTGCTGCAGAAATGGATCCCCTAAAACGTCCAGTGTGCACATAGGCTACATTCACACACAGCGTTATTGCCGAGTTTTGTGAGGATCAGTTTTTGGTGCAGAAACTACTGCACAAAGCACAGTCTGTGTGTGAATGCTGCTGCGTTTTCCTGCTGCGCTTTACTCACCTCACCGTGCTCCCCTGGTGATCTCCAGCGGAGTCCTGTCATCCCTGGAGGCCGCAGAGTCGCTGTCTCTAGGACCCAGCGGCCTGGTCATGTGACTGGGTGATGTCACATAGTACAGTGCCAGGTCCTCCCGCAGGTCCTGTGGCCTTGGTATGAGGGGAGATCACTGTGGGAGCATGTGGAGGTTAATAAATAGCACAGGCAAATAACGGCAGATAATGGACGTAATTGCACCTTTAAAGTAGCATTTCTTACGGATCCACCATTAGCAGTGGAATGCAGTGAAGTTGGCTGTCCCAGCTAAGTCAATGCATTTCACCATTTGGCATTAAGACACTGCACTTTTTACAGATCCGCTTTTGGGCTCAAAAGCGGATCCATAAAAAGAATTGACATGTCCATTATCTGGCATTTTTTGCCTGCACTGCTTATTCACCTCTGCGCGCTCCCCCGGTGATCTCTTCTCATACGCGAAAAAACGCAGCAATAACGCTGTGTGTGAATGGAACCTCACCTTTTATGGATCCATTTTGAGCCCAAAAGCAGATCCATAAAAAAAAAAAAAAAAAAAAAAAAAAAAAAAAAAAATGCAGTGTCTGAATGCCAAATAGTGAAATGCATTGACTTGGCTGGGACAGACAACGTCAATACATTTCTCTGCTAATAGCAGATCCGAACAAAACACTACATTAACGGTGCAATTACATACCGTGTGAATGTAGCCATACATAGAGAAAGCACAGGAGTAAAATGTAACAATTTTTTTGAGGCATTCACCTCTTTACGCACCACTCCACTGTGTTTTTTCTTTTTTGAGCAGTGAAGTAGTGCTCTATATCCAAGTCCCCGACCCCCACCCCGTATTATACACATCCTCCATTGTTTTTATCCTTTTTCAGCACTATTCCACGCCTGCAGCGCCATCTTTGTCTGTAACTTCGGTCTGGCCAGAAGTCAGAAGTTATGTCACAAGTGCTCAATGCAACAGAGCCAGAACAAGGCCAGAAGGCAGCGCTCAGAGATATATTGCGTTGTGACCTCCTGCGTGCTCCATGAAACACTGGAGCTGCCAGCAGGTCTCAGACAAGTTGTGGTGCTTTAATAAATTAGAGGCGGATTTCCTGTTCATGTCTCAGCAGAGCAAATTTACGCCAGTTACGGTACAGTAGCCTTCACCAATTTCTGGCAGACATTAATATAAACTTGTCAGGCTGCAGAGGCATCCCTTCCACTAAATCCCTCGATTACAGTTTTGCAAAGTGGCAAGAACAGCTCAAAACTAGTAAACAGACAATTGCCAGAATTTGCTACCATTTCCCACACCACGGAGATTCTCACTGGTGTTGTCCTTAGGGTATGTGCCCACATGACGTTTTTACAGCATTTTTGTTGCCGTTTCTGCATGCAGTTTACCATTGGTTTTATGGTAATTTATGCTAATTTATTCCTGCGGTTTGGATACCCAGCAAAACCAATGTGTTTCACAGAAATGCTGTGCCCACACATTGGTTTTGCAAGTGTCAAGAACTGTCAAATCCCTGCAGTTTTGCTGCAGATGGGAGAGAAGTGACATGTTCTAATTTTCCTCCGGTTTTGCTGCAGTCAATGGCAAAACCGCAGCATCAAAAACACAGTAAAAACACACAAAAAAAGCGATAAAACCACAGGACCTGAACTCAGCAAATCTCCTGGCAAATCTCCTGGCAAGGACTCTAGGATCCTTGAAACCAGTACCAGTTTTGCTGCGTTCAGGACTGCTGTAAAACGTCCTGTGGGCACATACCCTTAATGTAATAACCTAATGCAGAGCCCAATTTATAGAATTGATGCTTTATGTAACAAGTCTAGAAGACATCTCAGGCTGTGCCATTTTCAATAAATCATTAGGAAGCTTGCTTCAGTAAATGTATAACTTTATTGAGAAATAAAAACTGGGAAAAAAATTTCCAATTGGTCTTGGGTGGTTTGGAAAGATGGTGTGTTGCCCGGACAAGGCTCTGCTGAGTGGGAATTCACATATACACAGCAGCTCTTCTTCATTGAGGAGGGAAATCCCAACACACATACTCCTGTCAGAATCTAGATTATAAAGGGATCGGGGGAGTAAACATGTCAGGGCTCCTTCTGCCAATTAGAGGGAAAAAAACAGTCTGATAAAAGTTCTACAAAGTGCGTTTCAGTCAAGGCTGTGTGTGGACACCTTCTCTACCAGTGAAGACCAGATGGGGGCGTTTTCTCATCCTTATTACTTTCCAAGGAGAACGGAGGAATTCGAACATCAAAATGTGAACCATCAGGTCGCTCAAACCGAAACGTCCCCCTAAAACACAAGGATGAAGTGATTGTAAGAACTGGTGCTGTACAAAAAAAATAATAGAACAAAATGATTCTCTAAGTCACAAAGTTCTAGCTACACTACTAATACTTAAAGCGTAACCGCCATTTAAATTTTTATTTAATAATAATGTAGAGCAAGGGATTAATAAGCTTTAAAATATGCTTCATTAGAAAAATCTGGTTGAAAAACATTAATAAACCTACCACAAAGGTCCCCATGCACTGTGTGTTAGGCGGCCGTCACACGCTGAGATATCTTTAGCGATATTGTAAGCGATCACGTGCACGCGCAATCCCTTACAATATCGCTCACATCGCTGGTGAGCTGTCACACAGACAGACTCACCAGCGATGCGGAGCCGCGATCTAGCTCGTTACTATGGTACACATCGGGTAACTAGGCGCCGCGCGTCGCTTAGTTACCCGACGTGTACCATAGTTACCATCTCCCAGCATAGGCGCGGTCGCTGGGAGATGGATCATCGTGGTGTCACACACCACGATGATGCAGATCGTTGCATCGTTCATCGCTAGATCTGAGAACCGAACCTCAGATCAGCGATGTCACGATCAAGCGATTTAACATCGTAAATCGCTTGATTACATGCAACGATATCTTGCCCGATATCGCTTAAGCGATCAAAAAGGAGATCGCTTAAACGATATCGGGCAAGATATCTGTGCGTGTGACGGCCCCCTTAAGCAGACATTTTATTCTCAATATCAGTCAGATCCATCTTCACAGTGAAATAGGGGCATGTATCCATATAAGGGAAAGGGGGCATGGCCTAAACTGCTGACTGCAGCTCATGAGGAAACAAATTATCAGATTGCTTAGCAACTGTGCTGTTGGCTGAGCTAATGTCAGGATCACTGCAAACTCCTCAGAATCTTGTGCCAAGGTAAGATCTGTCATCTGGCTTCACACTGCTCAGTCACACTGTTAACCACTTCTCTGCTGTCTCACTGCTCACCATCAGCCTGCTCTCAGAAGCTGTGGAAATACACACACTGCTGGCACACTCTGGCTACACCCACACAGCCATAAAATGTAGTTTTTAAAAGTGCACAGAACAATGAGAAAATAAGTCATATTGCACAGAAAAACATTATCTTAGCTGCTATGTGACCCACCATAACCAGTGCAGTATTTTTTGTTTGTTTTTTCAATTAATCATTAAAGTGTAAATGTAATTTAAGATAAAATTTTATTCTTATATAAAAACAGAAAAATAAAAGCAACCACACTTGTCAAACATCCAGCCGCGTCAGTACACCTTGGTGGTGGATGTTATATCCAAACCACTTAAACCTGTCACGATCAAAATAGTATCCGATTTGCAGGCAGGCTGTTACAGAGCAGGAGGTGCTGATCAGATATCTAATACATACACACACCTACAAAGCTTTATATATCATAGTCCCACCCACTCCACAGCCTGCATCGTCACACAGACCCGCTTCCTTTAGGTGGCCGGAATATCTAATACAAAGCGGAGAGTGTGTGTGTATCATAGCCCCGCCCACTCCACATAGCCCTGCGGGACTATGTGGAGGGGTGGAACTATACATGGGGTTGAAGCTTTATGGTGTAGGAGGGGCTATGATACATACACACAACCATATATGGGTATTACGACCATATATGGGCATTACGCCCATGCAACACTAGGCTCTACAGTTAATATTAAATGCACACACATTAATAAATATATATAATTTGTGGGAGACGTTTCAGCAAATCTTGCATTTTATTCATTGAAATCCTTGGTGTTGCCCATAATTCCAATGTTTGGTCCTACTAGTGATTGACATTCTTCTCTGTGACTGTGAATGCAGGGAGAGCTGTCAATCACAAGTAGACTCACCCACTGGACTATATGCCTACAAACACCAGGGATGTCAATGAATAAAATATTATACTGAATCTGTTCCAACAAACCTATGTATCATTCTGCTCAGCTTCTTTATACAGTGCTGTCGACAGATTGTATTGAATTGACATGACAGGTCTCTTCAAAAAAAAAAAAAAAAACAGGTTTATACAGGATCCAAAATAAATTTCAACCCAAACAACAATCATTTGGGTCCAAAAAACATCGCACACAAGCAGAGAGCACTATAAACCATTTACATGGTTACAATACTCATTAACAGATCTACACCACCCACTCATTAAAGGGGAACTCCGGGAGGTAATTTTTTGTACTGTCCCTGCCCTCCTATATGATTAAGCTAGCTGTACTACAATTCTAGGATCTATAGATTGCTTATAAATCAATAAAACCATTTCTGCTCCTCATCCCTCACCCTCCCTTTGGGGACAGAGAAATTCAGTCATGCATAGTGCTAAAGTTTCAGGGGACAGGAAACTACTCAGTTGATATGGGGGAGGGGAGACTATGGCAGTGCTGAATCAACGTAGTGCTTTGCCTCTGCTCCTAGCCATGATGGTACACATTATACACCATCATATCATTGTACAGCAAAAGATCACAGCGTGTATTTATATCTACTCGGTGACATGATTGCTATTGGAATGGAGACCCCCCTTGTTTTAACATTACATAGGATATATATATATCAGGAGCAGGATGGTAGTGTGACCATGGGGTTGGTGGCCATGCCCTCTCTTCATACAGAAGTGTGAGGGGGCAGGAATGCAAGTGATCCTGGAGCTAAGGAATGTAACCTGATCCTGCAGCTGCCAGGGTCCACACCCCTGACACACCTCCTGTCACTGCTGCAGCATGAGGCTGAATTTTTCTGTCCCCAAAAGGGAGGGGTGAAGGCTGAGGAGCCAATATGATTTTATTGATTTATAAGTGATCTATAGATCCTAGAACTGCAGTGGACAATTCTGCTTCATCATGTAGTAAGGCAGGAACAGTACAAATTTTTTATTTATCTCCCCGGAGTTCCCCTTTAACCCCTTCCCGAAATGGTTATTTTCCACTTTCTCGCAAAAGCCATAACTTTTCTTTTTCATTACTTTTCAGTCCACATCACTGCACAAGGGCTTGTTTGCAGAATGAGTTGTAGTTTTGGGTTATGGTAATCTTCCCACCCCTCTTATTCTTTCAAAATATTTTCAAGTGTGATGAAATTGTATAAAAACCACACTGTGTGTGATGTCAAGTAAATAGCAGTCAAGTAAAATAGCAGTAAACTAACAATAAAGTAAAAGAAGCTAGTACCAGGTGGGAAATAACCTGAGGGGCAGTGGCTGGGGATGTGCTCTATAATGCCCAGAGACTTATATCTCATTTGCATATGTATGAAACGTCAATTTCTAAGGAATGCAGCAACAGATTGAACTGACCCACTTTATATCTTCTTGTATGTTTCAAAAGACAGGTTTATTTTACTGACAGATTCCCTTTAAGACTATAGCAATTAAATTGGTTATCCTGAGCATTTCTAAAACCACAGTGAAGCTTTCTGGGATTTCAAATACGCAAAAGAATAGTTTCTCCATCTATTAATAAATAATAATAACTGATAAATGTCTCACCACATATGGCCGCTGGAAGCCTGCAGAGATACGTGACTACTGTACTGGAAAGCTGGCTGCTCTTTAGAAAGAACGGGCTCCTGAAAAGGGGAACAAATGTCAGTGTGGGAATACCAGACATCGGGAGTTAACACCAAGCAAATCTGATGGTGACCTTACCCTGCCCACAACCCCGCGACCTCTTACAGTTTCCAGTGTACCCGAGAGGCTGAAAATGCGCCAGTGACGCTCCCGCAACTGAACTACTTCAACGCCGAGGTTCTCCAAACGGATGCAGTAACGCCACTATGTAGATCAGGAGAAGATTAATCTGTTACAGACAATTGCAGCAATTATTTCTAAAAGACAATATTACAGGGGTATTAGTTATGTGTTCAAAGTATACAGTGGAATCTTTTCCTCAGCATAAAACTAAAAAACATCAACATATTACACACACAAATATATCAGCTATGATATTTATAATTGACTATAATTCAGCTCCAAAAACATCTGAACCATTGAAGGCATTTTTCTCCAGGAGACTAAAGGCCGCTTCATGTGCAAGAATATCGCTAACTATATCAGCACCATGGACAGCGACGGGTACAGTACGCATTTAGCGTAAGTACCTGGTACAGCTCCCTATTCAGGAAGCTGTTTAACAATTGTTCACGCCACAATGCGAAATGACAGGAGCCGCCGGTTTTTATGAATGACAGAAAATTTTCACACAGACTCAGGCGCGGTGCCTAAGGTAACAGTTAACGATACCGTTGTGACAACGCACGAACGATAATTTAATATAGTTCTAACTATTTCAGTCACGTGACTTTTCCTTCAATATCGTTTTTGATATTGAAGCGTGTAACAGCACCATAAGGCCATGTGCGCTCGTTGAGTATTTGTTGCAGAAATTTCTACATCAAATCACATCTCCTGGCAGGAAACAACTTGCATTACATGCATTTATACCATGCATCTTGGGGAGGAAAAACAGGCAAGAATTGACAGGCTGCAGATTTATTTCTTCACCAAATCTGCAAAGAAAAAAAACAGCAACAGCTGCACAAAATTTCAGGATTCTCATTAAGTTTACTGGCATAAGGATTTGCATGCAGTTATGACAAAACTGCACTCAAAAAATGCATTAAAAGAAAGTGATAAAAACGCACTGTGTGCACTGGGCCTGAAAAAGGTACTTTGTGGTAACTGGCATCTAGACATGGCTTCCCTTAATTGAATTTGCTGCTATTATCAGAAAAATGACCTATAGTTTAAAAGGAGACTCGTGCACTATATATTCATTTTTTTTTTTTAAATTTGACAATTATTTTTCATATTCAAGCTTTAAAAAAAATATTGATAATCTTGAAATCTTCACACTGGGGGGACCCCATTAAAGTTTAAAATTATTTAAATAATTAAAAAGAAAAAAAACCTGTGTGGGGTCTCCCATGTTTTGATACACAGCCAACACCACACACGGCTGAGTATCAATATACTGGGAACTCCAGAGCTTTTTTTCCAATATTTATTTTTACACTAATATGATGGAAGAGTCATTGCCATACACTAATATGTATGGCAACAAATGACAGACACCAACACAGAGTGTGGGGATGCAGTTTGACCAATCAAGTGTGGGCGAGGCATACAGTGAATAAACATGAGGCTTAATGAGCAGACCTGAAAACAAGTGTGAGAGTAGCACAGAAGTGCAGTAAAGTATAATTTAACTAGTTAATCACCTGTTAACTTCCTTTTGCAGCTCGCCTAGCTAAACCCCAAAAGTAACATGGGCTCAGGGAAGTCAGTGATCGGGGCCCATGCCCGAACACTAGGTGTTTGACCTAGAACTTTACAGTTCAGATTCGCTCATCCCTAGTAGTCACCAACCCTTGCATGCATGGAACACTTCTACAAGATGTGCAGTGCTGAAAATGCTCTGAACCAGTCGTCTAGCTATTGCTCAGATGCCTACCCTTTTGCATGTTTCCTGCCCCTGCCTAATAACTCTCAGTCCTTGATATGTGATTGTATTAAGATTTTAATATAATGAAAAATGATTATTATTCCCATCACCAGTTTTAAGGTTATGCCCACTGCTAGTTGATTAGCAATACCTTCCGTCTGAGCTGGAGTAGAACAGACTTCTTTGCTGTATACTCCAGAAACTCACAGAGATCCTCTAGCAGCTGATCATGTGCAAGGTATCTATACCCAGCAACACGCCCCACTGAGCTGATCTTACTGAGATCTATTGAGATTTTATATTAGCTGGGCAATAAAGCCCAGTGCGCAGGTTGCTGCAAAAATGTGAATTTTACACAATGCTATTCACTCGCTCTGGTGTGCGGGAGCAGAAGGCGGCAGTGATTTGGCGTCGGGCTCATGTGATGTCACAATCTTACAACATAACATGAGTCCCCGACACCACTGGAACCACGTCCGTGAAAAAGAGTTCCATCAATTAACTTAAAGTGATCCTAAACCCAGAAGACAACCCCACATCCCCTTCATACCTATCCATGCAGCTTGTGAACCTGCTGCCATCCATCCCTGTATCTTCCAAAACCGCTGTGGCATTCTTCATAAATCATACTTTTATTATCTCATTTCTGGGCGTTTCACTGCAATTATAAAGCCGCAGCAGGCGGGCCTGTGTGCCGCTCTCCCCCTCCTTGTTCCTTATTATACACGCCGCCATGGGCGTGCTAAACAACAGAGAGGCGGCTCACCTCATAGTATGGGCGTTGAAACCGGTATGACGTAATACGCGTCATACCGGTTTCAACGCCCATACTATAAGGCGAGCCGCCTCTCTGTTGTTTAGCACGCTCCATGGCGGCGTGTATAATAACGGACAGCAGGTTTACAAGCTGCATGGATAGGTATGAAGGGGATGTGGGGGTTGTCTTCTGGGTTTAGGATCACTTTAAGGGCTCATTCAGACATTGCTCCAAAGTGCATACTTTTTTTTTTTGTAACAGACTCGGGGTTTGCGGCAGTTTTTACCAATCAGATTATCAGAGTTTTACTAAAATGAGAAAATGTTCCGCTACTTTTTATCCATCTAGCGCTATGTGAAAAACTGCCAACACTAAGGCTATGTTTAGACCATGCATCTTTGCAGCATTTTTTGATGCATTTTGTTTTTGCCACCTTTCTCTCACAAAAACGCTTGTATAACCTTCCCCCAGCAAAGTCTATGAGAATTCTGAAGTGCTGGGCAGCGTTTTTTGTCCGGGGAAGAGAAAAAAAAAAAAAAAAAAAAAAGGGAAAGAGCCATGTTAACTCTTGGAGCATTTTCCAGCTCTACTTGCCACTGACAATTGTGAAAAAAATGCAAAGCCAAAACCTGTACCATAAACGCACCAAAAACACATTGTGTATTTGGTGCTTTTTTTCTGCATGGGGAAGCATTTAACAGCAGTTATGCTGCAGACAATTTCGGCACCAAATACTCGACATCTGAGGGTGTATGGGGCTATCTTGAGTGTTTTCCCTTTCTTCCCCCACAAAAAGTCACAGACACGTGAATTCCCCATTAACTTGTATAGATACGATAGAATCCGTGAAACAAGTATGGTAATTGTGCACACAAAAAAAAAATTAGATGGTGTTAATTCACGAGGATTAAGTCCACCAAGGACCCATCATTCGCATGTGTATTAAAACTGTTTATATGTAATCCCTTCACAACGTCAGGCTGTGGAGTCTGTAAGCCAGAAATGCAACTCAGTGTTCATTTCCCTGAATTCGACTCCACCCAAAATGGGTGCAGACTCAGACTCCACAGCCCTGGTCCGTCATACATGTATGGTGCAAGTCAGAAGTGGGTGTATTACCTCCCACCCCATACTCGGGAAGTAATAGCTTTATATTACATCTAAGTCCTGCAATTAACAACCGCAGTTGGAGTTAAATCCTGCTGTCAAACTCACAGCGGTATTTAACATGCACTTAAATAGGGGGGGCGCCATTTTAAGCACGTGTCTGTGAACCTGTGATGTGATCGCAGGTCACCCCGATGGGTGCTATGACAGTAGGGAGGTCAGCCTGTGGCCGACATTCAAAGGAAACTGATATTTACTGTGTACAGCACAAGTTATATACAGTGAAAATCGCTAAAACTGACTAGCTACGCCCACATACGGGTGTATACTGCAGGAAGGAGGGCTTAACTTTCTTCTATACTTAGTGTCGCCTCCTAGTGGCAGAAAAGCATACACCCATCGTCCTGTGTCCCCCAATGATGCGAAGGAGAAATCACGTATTTGATATCGCCGCATTCAGAAAAGTCTGATCAAAACGTAAAAATAATCCCGACATGGTATCAATACATACATCGTTCCACCTTATAAACCAAAAGTCATCACACAGATCCAACAACCAAAAAACTTTAAATATGTTACGGGGTCTTGGAAAATGGAGACAACTGCAAACTTTATTTTTAAATTTACAAACTTTTGATATCCATTTAAAAAAAAAAACTAAAATTAAAATAAAAAAAAAAACAAAAAACAAAAACACACACTGGATATCTTCGATATCACACTGTAATTGTACGGATAGAGAATCATTTTGGAATGTCATTTTAACCACAAAATATGTACCGTAAAAACAATTCCCAAAAAACACGTCAAGAGTTTCTTTTACTCACAATTTCTGCCCATTTAAATTTTTCTCCGTTTTACCGTACACGATGTGCTAAAATTAATAGCATCAGACAAAAGCACACACTTCGTTCCGCAAGAATAAGAAAAAAAAAAAAAAAAAAAACGGAGATGGCTGAGTCAAGAAGAGAGAAGGACTAAAGTGATGAAAACTACTATTCTCCAAGGAGGACACACGGCAGACATATGCAAGAACTGCGATCAGGAAAGGTTACTTACCCAATAAACATGGGAATTCTGAGCTTCCTGCAAAAAATAAATGTACCAATTATCAATAAAACCTCTTAAAAAAAAAAAAAAAAGGATTGCAGGGGGTGGGGGGGGTTCTGGGACTTCTGGGTAAATGATGGTCTAGGCTTTGGATAGATCATCAGTAGGTAAGACACCTCAATCCACAAGCTGATAACAGATCTGTCATATAAAATAATGGGCGATACGGTGCAGTACTTGTGCAACATAATTCGCTTGGTTCCAGGTGCTGACAGAGCAGTAATCAGCTGACAGCGAGTGTGTCACTTATCAGATCCCCACCGATCTCAGAATGATTGCCTTTCCCAGAGATAGGTCTTAAGTTTTAAAGTCATGAAAAAAATCCCTTGAAAGATCCCCTACAATAATGTTTGCAGAGTTTACAGATAGAGGATTCCTAATCACCCATGCTCTAGCACTATATACAGGGAGTCCTTGGCTGCAGTGCCGACATGAAGATCACCCGTGTGTTGAGGTCAGATGTGTCCATGATGCAGCCATGAAAACAAAAAGCCAGTGAAGAAATAGGGGATCCTAAATATATTTAGGGTTTGTCTTTGACTGAGTGAAGAGACAGCAGCAGAGTTCACCAGATGACACTCAGCTGGTTTAGTCTTACTAGTAGGTCTATCACCAAGTTAATATACTATGATTATGGGAGCACACCTTTAGTGTTGGGTGCTAGCATGAAAATATATAAGAATACTTACTAAAAGGAGATCTGCTGCACACCAGCACTTCATGCCTTTAAAGGGATCCTGTCACCTCCAAAAAGCCTCCTAAGCTATTAAAACATGTCCCTGCACCATCCCATCACTAATCTCACACTTCTTTTGTCTCCTAAAAGCATCCTGTGAAAGTGGAGAAAAACTTTTAATACTCACTCATTAGTGATTATAATTAGCAGGGCTATATTCTTTAGTCACCAGGGGGTGTTCTTTTTCAGCTCCAGGATCCAGCCCTCTCTCTGTCTGTGCTTAAGTGAAACTGAAACTGAAGGCAGGACTAATGATTTGCATTCTGTGAGTGATAGACAGAGGGGAGGGCAATGCCTGCACATCACAGCAGAACACACAGAGACAGGGTGGATCCTGGAGCTGCACAACAGCCCGCCTTGGTGACTATAATTAGCAGAGTGAATATTCTTTAATCACTAATGAGGGAGTATTAAAACATTTTTATGCACTTTCACAGGATGCTTTTAGGAGACAAAAGAAGTGTGAGATTAGTGATGGGATGCTGCAGGGACATGTTTTGATAGCTTAGGAGGTGTTTTGGAGGAGACAGGATCCCTTTAAAGGAAAAGCCAAAATGGCTGACATGTACATGTCAGCCATTTTGGTTTTTCCTTTAAAGGCATGAAGTGCTGGTGTGCAGTAGATCTCCTTTTAGTAAGTAAGTATCACCAAGTTAAAGCCACTTCTTTTCTTTGCACATAACAAAAAGGAGAATTTTGTGTACTGTCCGTAAATTCCTTTTCTCTTAGCCTCTAATTAGGGGACACCGGACGATGGGTTATGCTACTCTGCCACTAGGAAGCGGCACTTGGGAAATGAAAGAGAAGCACAGTGGCTCCTCCCAGCAGTATATAACATCCTGACTGGCACAGTAAAGCCAGTTTTGTGCTAAAGCAGGAGGAGGAAAAACTACATAAGCCAATAAGGCAACCAGGAACTTAAACAAGAGAACACCAACCACAACAAGGCCAACGGACCACAGGAGGGTGCTGTGTCCCCCAATTAGAGGCTAGGAGAAAAGGAATTTACGGTGAGTACACAAAATTCTCCTTTTTCTCCTTCGCCTCATTGGGGAACACAGGACGATGGGACGTCCCAAAGCAGTCCCTGGGTGGGAATAAACATCCACATTCTGAAATGCACAGTCTACATGTTAGCAGCCGCTGCCTGTAGGCTGCGTCTACCCAGACTCACATCTGCCGAGGCCGGAGTATGAACACGATAGTGTTTCGCAAAAGTGTGAAGGCTGGACCAGGTGGCAGCTTTGTACACTTGCTCAGCCGTAGCCTGGTGCCTACAGCGCTGGAAGCACCCACCACGCGAGTGGAGTGAGCATGCAACCCTGACGGAATGGGCAGATTACATAGGGAATAAGCTTCTCGAATGTTAAGCTTAATCCACCTGGCAAGAGTGGCCTTGGATGCTGCCATCCCTTTACGGTGCCCTTCTGGAAGGACGAAAAGGGAGTCCGACTTCCTGAAAGGTGCTGTCCAGGAGACATAATTCCGGAGAGCACGGACCAGATCCAGGGTGTGCAGAGCCTTTTCAATGTGGTACACCGGATCCAGACAGAAGGACGGGAGAGAAATGTCCTCGTTCAAATGGAAAGAGGAAACCACCTTGGCAAGAAAGGACGGTACCGGATGCAGTAACACCTTATGGTGAAACTTGAGGAAAGGTGCCTTGCAGGAGAGTGCCGCCAGTTCCGATACCTGCCGAATGGAGGTGATCGCCACGAGGAAAACCACCTTCTGAGAAAGCAGACGGAGCGAAACTTCCCTGAAAAGGTTCAAAGGGTGGCTTCTGAAGCACCTTCAGGACCAGATTCAGGTCCCAGGCCTCCAAGTGCCTCTTATACGGTGGAACCGAGACACCCTGCAAAAAAAAAAAAAGGTACAAACCTGGAGTCTTGTGGCCAAACGGCACTGAAAAAGCACACAGACAGAGCCGAAACTGGTCCCTTGAGAGAGCATAGAGAAAAGGCCCTTATCCAGCCCAGATTGAAGAAAACCTAGGATTACTGGAAGCGAAATCTGCAGAGGCGGAATGCCTCCAGAATCACACCAGGCGAAGAAAGCCTTGCAAGTCCTATGGTAAATCCGGGCGTAGGCAGGTTTTCTCACGCAGGCCATCCTGCGCGCAACCTCCTCCGAAAATCCCGTCCGAGTTACAATTTGGGCCTCAAGGGCCACGCCATCAAACGAAGGGCCCCTGAGTTCTGATGACAAAATGGGCCCTGGGAGAGAAGATCCTGACTGTCCGGCAGACGCCAGGGAACGTCTGCGGCGAGCTGCACGAGATCGGCGTACCACGGTCTCCTGGGCCAGTCTGGGGCCACTAGAATCACCTGGACACGCTCCGACCTGATCTTCTGAACCACTCTGGAAAAGAAGGTCAGGGGAGGGAAGATGTAAGGAAGACGAAACGGTGTCCAATTCTGGACCAGAGCATCTGATCCCAGGGCTTGTGTATCGAGGGAGCGGGCAAATAAGTTGGGAACCTGCGCATTCAATCGCGACGCCATGAGGACCACATCCGGAGTCCCGAAGCGACTGCAGATCTGGCGGAATACTTCTGGATGGAGAGCCCTTTCTCCTGAGGCAAGGCCCTGATCGCTGAGAAAGTCCGCAGCCCAATTGTTGAGCCCCGGGATGTGAACCGCCAAGAGGACAGTCCCGGAGGACTTGGTCCAGCGGGGGATCGGTTCCACCTCCTGCATAGCTGACTTGCTGTGGGTTCCGCCCTGATGGTTGACATATGCCACAGCTGTGCATTGTCCGACTGAATGCGGATGTGACGGCCCGCCAGGAGACGATGAAAACCTTTCAACGCCAAGTAAATGGCCCGAATCTCCAGGAGATTTATGGGCAGAGAAGACTCCATTGGGGTCCTACCAACCCTGGGCTGTGTGATGGCGAAAAAAACGCTCCCCAGCCGAAGAGTCTGGCATCTGTGGTCAGCATGTCCCACCTGGCCGGCAGGAAAGCTCTCCCCCAAGAGAGAGATGACGGGATCAGCCACCATCGGAGAGAGTGCCTCGTTGCAACCAACAGACGGAATGTCCAGTGAAGGGTGAACGGGTTGCGATTCCAAGCAGATAGAAGGGCAAGCTGAAGTGGCCTGAGATGTAGCTGAGCAAATGGTACTGCGTCCATTACCGCCATCCCCAGGAATGTGAGCTTGTGGCTCGGAATTGGCGAAGATTTTGGTAGGTTGAGAAGCCACCCTAGGCGCGAGAGAGTGTATCGTGACGCGGACATTGTCCTTGCAGTCCCCGAAAGAATGACCCTAGATCAATAGGTCATCCAGGTAGGGGAGAACAGAAACTTCCCATGAATGCAGGATGGTCATGACAGCCACCATGACCTTGGTGAAAACTCGCGGGACGGTCGACAATCCAAAAGGGAGGGCGACAAACTGGTAATGGTCCTCTAGGACAGCAAAGCGTAGGAACTGCTCATGTGCCTCGGATATTGGGATGTGTAGGAAAGCGTCCCGAATATCGATGGAGGCGAGGAACTACCTGCGTTGCATGGACGCAATGAAGGTACCTTTACGCGCCGCCACTGAAAGGTAGCAACTGCCTGGCATTGGGGATAATTATGCCTGTTGCCATGAAATTGCTACGAAATGGCGGCGTGTAAATAGGGAAATTCCTTCCCGTTTCCTGCAGTTGACTCAGATACCTGTTGCTGAGCCGTGCTCAGAAACTGAAGGCAACACAAAAGGCACAATTGCCATGGTAGTGGGGTCTAAACGGGGCACAGGCATGGATGTTGCGTCGCCTAGTGATTTCACAGGGGCGTGCCACAGCGTCATGGATACCACGCCCCATCAGCGATCATTGGTGGGGCTGCGTTACCATTGGCTGTCCCTGCACAGGGCGCCATATTTAAAGAGCTGACAATTCACACTACACAATTGGAATGGCGTCATGTATTAGCCAGCATTCCTACATAATACATAACTCTGTCAAGCCTTTGTAATTGCGGCGCGAAAGATGTACGCCCATATTCCTTTGTGGTAGCGGCGTGTAAAGCAGGGAAGGTATTCAACAGGAAGAAAGCCGCAGGATCAGTCGGCACTTCCGTTAACACAGATACCTTCAATGGACAACGCAATGGCGGCGTGTATATGCGGCATTAGCGATCGGTAGCCACCGTTAAAAACGTGCGCGTGCACGTGCGGTGGACACCTGTTGCTAGGCACAGTGGCGGCGTGTAAAGGTACCTTGACGGAACGAAGAGATTCCATCTGAAAGTGCCAGGTCCGGACAAACTTGTTGAGACATTTCAAATCCAGAATGGGACGGGAAGACCCGTCCCTCTTGGGCACGATAAACAGATTAGAATAGAATCCCTGGAACTGCTCATCCTGAGATACAGGTACTACAACTCCTGCTCGCCGGATGGAGTCGATGGCCTGAAAGAAGGTGCACGCCTTTGTCGGCATTCCCGGAGGTTTCCACTTGTCTGCAACAGCGAGCCAGATGTGCCGAAATCGAGAAAGTCGGCCGCCAACTTGGGAGGTGTCCTCCGGAGGAACAGAGTCAAGAAGAGGAGAACATCCTTCGACGTGGCCTGTCGGTTGTGGGGCTGCCAGCTCGAACTCGACTTGTTGGAAGCTTGGGAACCCCCGTCTGTGCAAGGCGCACTGGACGACTGACGGGCGGGAAGCAGACCACCCGAACGAGGTCCAAAAGGACCGGAACCTTGTCTGTTGACCCTTGGTAAACTTACGCTTTGGTTTCTGCTAAGGGACGGAAGTACTCTTTCCTCCCATAGCATCTGAGATTAGCTTATCAAGCTTTTCCCCAAAGAGGCGCCCGCCTAAATAGGGCATGCTGGTGAGAGACTTCTTTGAGGCCTTCCACTCTCGAAGCCAGAGGGTGCGGCGAATTGCAATGGAGTTCGAAGCTCCCATCGCAGTGCAATTGGCCGCATCCATAGAGGCATCAACCAAGAAGTCCCCCACGACAGAAATCAGAGTGTCCAGATCCAACAATTCCGGATCTGAGTCCCGGCGACGTAAGGCAGAGTGCAAATCACCTGCCCAGGTCACAATGGCCTTAGTCACCCACATGGAGGCGAAGTAAGGGGATAGAGACGAGCCTGAAGCCTCAAACACAGACTTTGACAAGTGTTCCAGCTGACGTCCATGGCGTCCTTAATAGACGCGCCATCAGGGAGAGAAAGTAGACTCTTTGATGCCAAACGGGACCCGGAGGGTCCACCTGCGGAGAGTCTGCCCAGGCTTGGTAGACTGCTGGAAGGAAAGGTTAGCGGGCCTCCATCACCTTACGATTAGCAAAACGTTTATCAGGCTGGGCCCAATGTCTCTGCAGGACCTCCTGAATCTCAGGGTGGTCTGAGAAGAACTTTTGAGGTCTCTTGAATGAGACCACGTGGTCCGAGGGAGCGACCGGAGCAGGGTCAGCTACTGACAGGGCCTGATTAACGGCCGAGACCAGGTCGTCCACCATGGCAAAGTTTTCAGAAGAGGTCGAATCGAAGAAGGCCTCCTGGTCCGGATCCGAATCAGATCACGGAGCTCACCAGACGAGCGCGAGTCATGAGATAAGCTCCTTGTGGGTGAAGTACGAGAGCCTTGTGACGCAGCAGAGGATGTGCTCCTGCAGAGCCTCTTTCTGCCAGAGCCATGGAAAAGATGGGGGCACGAGCCCATCCCTGAAAGCAATCTCCTCACAATCGGAGAGATTGTCCTGGGAGGCAGGTTGGTCTGAGGTGCTGGGCGAAGATCGGGGCTGCAGAGCCTGGATCAGAGTCTCAGAAAGCTGCTGTATAGATTGGCTCACAGATTGCGATAACGCAAAATGCCCATTCGGGGTAGCAGGGCCACTAGTATCTTCACCAGCAGGGGCTTGCACAAAGACAGAGGCACCAGGCTAGGCAGAGCGGAGTAGTACAACCGCTTGGCACAGCAGTCTTGCATGCAGTGCAACAGGCATAATACGCAGTAAAGACCTTTGGTGCTCCCTTGTGCTTATTGCCTAACATAATGGCAAAATTTCTCCTACTACACACAGTAGAAGTATACACTGCTGTAAGGTACCAACAGATAAAGTAATGCTGCAGCAGAAATATTACATCTCTGCTGAGCACACAGACAGATTAGGGCTGCAGCAGAAAAAGAAATCGCTGCTGAGCCCTGTCACCTGAGAATGGCTGCAAGCTGTAGCGCTGGCCCAGATCCTGTATCCTCCTGCAGAGTCCCGGCTGTGCCCACACTGAGGATCCCTCTGCTGCAGAAAATGGCGCCCAGAGCAGAAAAGAAGCGCCAGAATGATGCCTGGAGCGGGAAAATGCTAGGCCATGCCCCACAGTGATGCCTAGACCAGGGTGGAATGCAAGGCAGAGTGGCCGGACCGCATCATCACTGGGGCGGGGAAAAGGCAGATCGCACTATGTAGGCCTGAAGGCGGGGCCCAAATTAATTCAGCTGGCCGAGAGGGGTCCGGCGCGGAGCACATTGGACGGTGAGCACAGGGGACTACAGGAGGACCCGGGCAGCAAGCGCAGCACAGTACCTTATGATGGCTCTCATCCCTGAGCCCCATAAAGGGCAGGGGAGCGCGGACCCTCCATCCCAGGGCATGATGATGTCCTCTTCCTTTCCACATGTTGCAGGATCCAGGTCCAAGGGAGATCTCCTACAACCCAGAGTCTCAACTGTGGGGTCCGGGAGGGATGCTACAGTGAGCCAGCCAACAACCTGCAACCCAGAGTCCCAACTGTGGGGTCTGGGGAGCAAAGAGAGGTCATTACAAAGAACAACCATCCGGAGAGAAAAACGAACAAAAGTGTCTTGCCTCCTAAGACACTAAGCAAAAAACTGGCTGAACTGTGCCAGTCAGGGGGTTATATACTGCTGGGAGGAGCCACTGTGCTTCTCTTTCATTTGCCTAGTGTCGCCTCCTAGTGGCAGAATAGCGTAACCATCGTCCTGTGTCCCCCAATGAGGCGAAGGAGAAAATTGATGTCATACTGATACAAAGAAAAAAAAAGAAAAAATTGATGCACGAGCCAAAAATCAAAGTGCCAAGCTGCACACTGACTTAAACACACAAAAAACCCTGCATGTCTGAATGAGGCTCAAGTGTACAAAACCAAGAGTCAGGTTTGTAGCAGATGGGTGTCATTCTCAATATAAAGTAAAAGCTGCAAGATTAATATAGCTTGAAAAATGGCACAAAAGATTAACAATAAGTTCTTTTCGTCGGTGAAATTATGATTCACAAGGTGGCTTCAACACTGGTTAATAAAGCAGCATAACACTGACCCTCATTCCCATGTAGAAGGGGATCACTGTGACCCGGATACTCTCAGTTGTCTCCCTGTGCACATCAGACAGCTCAAGCCAAGGATGATTCTTCTCTTGCCATGCACGAAGTGTTTCACGTGCTACAAACGGGGGCACTTTAAAGGAAAGGGAAGATAAAAAGAAGAAAAAAAAAAAAAAGACTTGAACGTGTATTCTCTCCTCAGACATTTATAGCAGCCCCACAGGATTTGCCTTAGGACATTTGAATGCTATGGGGACATGTACTTCTATGGAGCTGGGCTGCTCCTGACTCCACTGATAAGGTAACCAACAGCCACCACATTCAACCTTAGAATAAATGGAGATAGAGTGGTCAGAAAATCTTACCAGGCAGGTCAAGAGACCCATCCACATCTTATAAACATATGTAGAGGATGTGCTACAAATGTACAAGGCAGGAATAACCCCTTCATCTGATGTGAACAATTAGGCTGTGTTCACACTGGGCGTTTTTGGGCTGTTTTTGCTCAGCAGTTTTTGTAGCCAAAACCAGGAGTAGAGCAATCAGAGGAAAAGTCTAATAGAAACACGTCACCACTTCTGGATTTAATCACCCACTGCTGGTTTTGGCTACAAAAACTGTTGAGCAAAAACAGCCCAAAAACGCCCAGTGTGAACACAGCCTAACAGACGAGGGGAGGACTAACTTACCTTTGGTTTGATCATAACTCAGGAACCTTTCAAACAGTTCATGTTGTATGGGGATTTGATCAGTAGAATTGTAGGGAAGTATGTCCTCATGGCTTACATAATCTAAACCTGTAAGGCACACAGAAGAAAAGGATTTCTAAGACGTAAATGCAGGCAAATCATTTACCTCCTGAAGCTCTCAAAACATGCAATAATTATTATACTTTTATAACTTATTTATTCTACATAGCTTATATAGCAACATCATATTCCACAGCGCTTTACAGAAAAAAAAATAATCACTCACCATCTAGAACCCCCTATCAATATGGAGTGTGGGAGGAAACCAGAGAACCCGGAGGAAACCCACACAAACATGGGGAGAACATACAAACTCCTTGGAGGGATTTGAACCCAGGACCATAGTGCTGCAAGACTGTACTGCTAACCACAACCACTGTGCTGCCCAACTAATGTAGGATTGATGAGAGGATATCAAGCAACGTCAATTCAAATTACTAACATGACTTTCCTCCTGTATGTAATCTTGTTTATGTTTTATTCCTGTTTGGATTAAAAAAAATTACTAAACATGAATGTGTTTAAAGGTACCGTCACACACTATAATATTGCTTGCGATTTCACTGGCAATTTGCTGGTTGCAGTGAAATCATGGACACATTGCCATGTACAGATAAAACAATGTGTCCATGATTTCACTGCAACCAGCAAATTGCCAGTGAAATTGCAAGCAGTATTGCCGCGTGTGACGGTACCTTAACCCACCAGATTGTTCGAGTGCAGTGTTTCCCAAACTCCAGTCCTCACGGTCCCCAACACATGTTTTCAAGATTTCTTTAGAATTGCAGAGGTGAAGGAATCATCATCAATGCATCACCTGTGCAATACTAAAGGAATCCTGAAAACATGACCTGTTGGGGGCCGTGAGGACTGGAGTTTGGGAACCAGTGCTCTAGTGTTTCATGCAGCGAGCTGGAGGTCACTCTTCAATGCGAGTCTATGAAAGCCTCATTCTGGCTCTCAATGACTTGCACTGAGAACTTGTGACCCAACTCCTGACTTATGGCCAGTCAGAAGAAGGCCCTGGGGGATCGGAGCAATGCCGAAAAAAAAGATGAAGACAGATGGAGATTAGAAGGTTAGTGGCAGGGACCGTAGATTAAGGCAACACTACAGCATTGAAAAAACCCTAAAACAAGACACTGGAGTGGTGCCTTAAGGGTTGAGGAATTTTCTGCCATACAATTTCAATTTTTAGGAGTTTTTGGTACTACATGCAACACAAACTTAGGGACTTATTAAAGCTTTCATGACAGAATTCTGGCGTAAAAGGTTTGAAAAGTCAAAAAAACACATTTCTAAATGCGCCAATATTTTGCAACTTTTTCCATTTTTAAGCAGGATGCATCTAATTCATGACTAGCTGTGGTTTTCTTTATGCTAAAAATATCACTCTCCTATCCAAGTGGAGTAAGATTTCTGGTGAAGTGATTGCCTCTCAGACGTTCCAGATTCATGAAGCGGCAGGCATTACTTCTTATATAAGGAGACACTGACTGAATATGCCCCTCATCAAGACCGGCAAGAACAGGACTGGTCTTACTGAATCAGCCCCTTAGCCTAAAACAATATATCTTATCTTTCAATACTTACCAGGAATTGCATACAAGGCTCGACTATCATCATGATTTGCAAGGAACGTCACTGCCTCTGTCTGTGACCTCTGTGACTGTAGCAGAAAACATTTAGATTTTTTAGACTATTTTTCAAATACAAGCAGCTAATAATACCTCTAGATAGACGAGGATCAATGAATCCAGGATGTAAAGCAATACTTTGACTATTTACTCTATAAAAGGTTTCCCAATGTTTAACATGCTCACAGGCAGCATATTTATTCATTATATCTAAATGATGATTTTGTAGAAATACGTGCAATTTCTCCATTGCAAAAATTAGCTGCTCGTGTGAGCATGACCCCGATAAGGCTGGTTTCACACTGGCGTTTTTGTCATTGGTGCGTATCCACCTTGAACTGGATGCACCTGCATTCATTTTCGGCCCATTGACTTTTCAATGGGGCTGCAGGCACTTGCGGGTGCATCTAGTTCTTCCCGTTTGCCACGGACACGGGCATCACCGTTTTTTGCACTGAGACCAAAACTTGATTTTGGTCTCCATGACAAAAACGGGAATACCTGGATCCAGGGCACTACGGGTTAAATTATAAGGTGTCCTTATGTAACCTGGATCTGGACGCCGAATCCGGGTTTTTGGACTCGCACATGTGCAGAACGCAGTTCTAAATGACACGGCCCCTAGGTGGTATGTCATTTGTCCCTGGATTCGGCAGAAATAGGTACGCAGCCTGAAGCAGCTGCAGGCTCCTGCACCGGTATTATCACCGATCCATGAGGCATTATAATTCCGGGGTTAGATGTGGGGGGGGGGGGGGGGGGAAGGGGGAACGGCCAGGAGGTGCAATTACAACCTGCATTCCCCCCATATTTAATAAAACACTAGTGTGAAACCAGTGCAATCCAGGAACAGGTCATGTATATCCACTTCCAATGCACCTAGAGGATGTATACAGCAGAGGATGTATTACTAACATCTTCCTGCATCTGCCGGGAGCCCAGGTAACCCCTTAGATGCCTCATCTGACTGTCTTGGCACAGGGGTGTCGCATATGTCACCTTATCGCGCCTTTCAACATAAAGTGGTAGTAGAATTCAATTTTCTTCCAATTGCAAAAAGAAATTCCTACATAAATTTGGCATCTCCATAATCAAATTGACCCACAGGTTAAATATACCACAAGGAACACCATACAAACAAAAATCAGCAGCAAAAAAAAAAAAAAATAAATAAATAAATAAATAAATAAATAAATCGCTTATTCAGTCCAAGAGGGGATTGTTCCTTTTTGCAGTGCAATATAAGTTGAGCTAAATAGTATCAATAAAAGTACAAATTGGTTTGCAACAAACAAGCCCTCATATGTCTACGTTTGTAGAAAAAAAATAAGTTATGAATCTTGAAATGTAAGCTGAAAGTAAAAACAAACATCAAAAAAATAAACATGGAAAGCCAAGGGTTAATAGATCATACTTACTATGTGGGGACAGTCCCGTGCATCTATTAGTACTTGGTAGTAAGTGTGTGTTTTGCCCTTGACTTCTTTGGAACCATGAACTGGTGAAGTCTCTGACCTAAAGATAAAAGCAGCGCTTTCATTGATACTTTGCACTTTATTGTGAAAATGGCAAAACATCAACTTCCCCAAACCCAGCCAGACTCACTTTTCTGAGACCGGTGAAGAGACATCTCGGTCGTATAATCTCGCCTGCCATGGAAACAGAACGATGCCTCTGTATCCGAAGATGCTGTGCAGGAAAAGCTGGAGAGACACAGATTATTAGAGACGTCGTCCCAATAGAAGCCTCTTACTTAACATACCAGCACGAAGATCTCCTACGCCTTTCTCCTCTGCCGCCTTCAGATCGGCTACTACATAAGGATCTCACTTCTAAATCCTTATGTAAAGAAGGAGTTTCAGGACATGTAAATCCTAATAGTACACCTAGAGAAAAACGCTGACCATATTTTATGAACTATAAAAGACACTTCAACCCTCCCCGCTAAAATATGGGAGAAAGTGGGGGTGTTTCTTATAGTAGCTTACTGGGGGCATGGTGGAGTAGGGACACAGGAGGCAGGAGTGGGGCGATGCTGTAAGCCCTGGGCTTGAAGGAGAAGGATGTCACAGCAGCGCTACATAGAAGCCATTGATCTCCAGTCAGTGGGCTTCAGTGAAATGGCGCAGAATGCTGTGCAAAGAGTTAGAACTCAGCTCAATGCAAACCAAGATCTCAATCTGCATATGCACCGGCTCCACCGCCATTTTACTGAAGCCCATTGCCAGGAGATCAATGGCTTCTATGTAGCACTACTGGGACATCCCCTCCTCCCAGCCCAGCGCCTGCAGCACTGCCTCCAATGAGCCCACTCCAATGCCACCGCCCTCCCAGTAAGCTGAATTCATACTATAAGACAGACCTCCATTTTTACATTAAAATCTTTTTTTATTTTCCTCCTCTACATTTGGGGTGCGTCTTATGGTCGGGTGCATTTTATAGCCCGCAAAACACTGTATATTTGGAAAAAGGTACAGCATTGTCAGTACAGAAAGGGTGGCAGAAAAACGAGGTAGTAGAATATGTAGATGAATAAACTGAGCCGATTGCCTTTAGTACCGAACACGGGTAATTGTCACTTTAGACCGCAGCAGTCAGTGTCAATACCCTCTGCTGTGATGTAGGAGACGCTAGTGCGACATCATTATTCCAGTCCCGGGAGGTTATCAACTATGTGTCGAGCACATTCAATATCAACCATGAAGCTTCCATCTCACTACATGTAGTGATATTAAAAATGATTAGGGCCAGAAATCTCAAGAAAATTCTTGCCTGTTTGTCCATGTGGCAGATGAGAAATCTATCTTTAAGCAAGAAACCAGAGTACTCTTTTTTTTTTTTTTTTTTTTCTCTCTTTTTCTCAACAAAGTCTTTGTGATATGCGATCATTTTAAGTAGTAAATATCCACAGATCCAGGGAAGGTGTATAGACAGTCCGCGCTGCTTGAAATAATCAGTCAAATGTCTTCAAATGACAGTGCCCGGAGTGGTACTGAAACGCGTAGGTGGAAATAAAGAAGGGGGTTTTTATTTGAAGACATTTGACTGATTATTTCAAGCAGAGCGGACCGTCTATACACCTTCCCTGGATCTGTGGATATTCTTACACGTGTACGTGGTGGAGGTTCTGCAGCAGCTCTTGCTATATGCGATCAAAACTAGTTGTGGGTGCACACAACTAAATCAGGTGAGTGCACCTCTGTGTGACCTGCGTGCATAGTCAGTGTCGCATTGATAGGGCACTATTGCGCCTGTGTGTCTCCCTTTTTTCTTTTCTATAAGTAGGAAATAGACATATTAGTAACCCGTGCAGCTATGAAAGAGGAGCAGTTCCACACGTGATAATACTTCCAGCAGCTTTTATTAATGTTTCTCAGGCTTGTACCAAACCCTCTCTCAAAACTGAACTATAAATGAAGATCAATACAACAGGGGAAGGAGATGAATACACAAAAGGGCGTCAATAGTCAGAGAAATTCCTGTCTGGGCATAAATGAGGTGTGGCTTATAATTTCAGATTACCGTCTTTTTTTTTTTAACAATAAACTTGAAAACATCTGGTCTTTACTGCAGTGCTTAAAGGGAATCTGTCAGGTCAAAAATACATATATAACTGATATTTTCTAATTCCTCTGGTGAAGCCCTCTTTATTCATGTATTTCTTTTGTTTATACTTCCCTCCTATCCTCTGTAAACATCAAAATAAGATAAGATATTAATTCCATCTGTCAATCACAGTGAGTGATCACTTACTTAATGAATATTCAGGTAGTGAAGTCACTGCCTGGCTTGATCTGCACGCACAAATGTCTGCTCTACTTGTATGGAAAATGAAACACTGAATCACTACTGGTTTCAGAACACGGTGGGGAGGATGTAGCTGCTTGGGAAAGAGTGAATAATAAACTAACATTTACATACTGTGACTACTCAGGAGTCAGGCTACTTTCACACTACGATTTTTGTAAAAGCCGATGCTGTCCGATATAAATCGGACAGTATCGGATTCTTCTGATGCCTGGAATCGGATGCGAAATAGGCGCCCGATTCCAACATTTTATCTGATGCCCGCCCTCCTGTCAGCTGTCTCTCCCCCAGTCCTCTCCTCTTCTCCTGTGTCTCCTCTCTGCACCCCCGTCCTCCCCTCTTGTCCCCCGGTTCTCCAATTTTTTCTCACCTGTCCACAACTTCTGCACGGTCCCGCGCGTCTCCTGTGTCTCCTGGTGTCAGCACAGAACAGCAAGACAGGACCTCTCGTGACGTCACAATCACATAACTGCCAGTTATTGGTTACTGGCGGTCATGTGATTGTGACATCACGGCAGGTCCTGTCAGCACAGACAGCAAGACATCTGGAGACACGGGAGACGCACGGGAGATGCCGGGGGCCTCGTGGACAGGAGCATAGATTTTTTTTTTTTTTGTTAACCCCTTACTTTCCTGTTAGGAGCTATTTTAGTATACTGAGCATGCTTAGTACACTAAAATCAGGTCCGAGGAGACCTCAGATGTTTCCTCGGACCCTGCTCCGTAGGGCCCCATGTTAAATTGATCGGACCGAATAGGATGCGCACTAAATGCCATCCGATTTGGTCCGATCCGATTCTGTCCGATTTTATTTTCAGTGCAAAAATCGGAGCATGCTCAGATTTTTGCACCGATAAAAAAAATCGGATAGAATCAGATCGGACCAAATCGGATGGCATTTAGTGCACATCCGATTCGGTCCGATGCCCATAGGGCTGCATGGGGGCAAAAATCGGTCCGATGCTGTCCGATTTTTATCGGACAGCATCAGATTTGCAAAATCCGTAGTGTGAAACCAGCCTCAGGTCAATTACTTTAACAGCTGCCTGCTGGGTGTGCAGGTGCTTATAGCAAGTTATAGCAAGGGGACTACAAAGGGTACAGTAATGAGTTTTACATATTCTGAAAGGTCTGCCCAAGCACTATTAAAAGTGTACTATTAGTGATAGACTATCCCTCCCCCCTTCAACCTATGATTTCAAACATTTTGATTGCGGCTAAACAGTGTTTGACCAACCAGTGGAAATCATCTTCGGTTCCCTCCAGAGCAGAACTTATAGCCAAAGTCAACCTTCATTTTTGTCACGAAATCACAGCAGCTGACTCGCTATCTAAGAAAATAAGATTCTGACCTGGTGGGACCGGTGGACCTCATCCCCCTTTGCCTCAAATTTGCATCCGTCTTTTTACTCCTCTTAACAATATTGTTGTACTTACGACATAAGAATACATTGTATGTGTTTGTAATCTTCTGTTATTGTACATTGTTTTACAGCTCTCAATCATTATTCCTGTCTGGAATATCGTTATGATAATTTACTTGACCGGCTTATTCCTTTTATTTCCTTCCCTCTCCTTCCTCTCCCCTTTTTTTTTTCTAATGTTTATCTTTTGTAAACTCTGAAAAGTTTTGCCAATAAAAATTTGAATGGTTAAAAAAAAAAAAAAAAAAAGGGTACTATTAGTATCATACTGAAAAATTACCTGACAGAGTCCTTTTAAGGAATCAAAGACAATGAGGTACAGTATCTTGAAAGGAAACCTGTCACCCCACCCAGTGCTATTAAAGTAAAAGAGCCACTTTCAGCAGCAATAAGGCTGCATTCTGTGAAGGTGGCTCTTATGTCCATTATCCCTAGGGACACTGAAATATTGACTTATTAGTTTCCCCCCCCCCATACCTCTATTGAGTCACGTAGGTATGTTCTCTCCCCATGACTCAACCGCCTCTCTGCTGTCCATCATCCCCCTCCTTGCTCCGGGCACCACCTCCTCTCTTCCTCAAGCTCTTGGGCATGCGCTGCCTGGGAACTTAGATCACATGATACCCCGAGAACATGAATGCGCACAGTGGAGGCCACACATCCCACCCTGCAGTGTGTTATGCATGCGCATTCTCGGGAGATCATGTGATCTAAGTTCCCGGGCAGCGCACACAGCGCATTCCCTAGAACTTAATGAAGAGTGCAGGTGCCAATAACAGGCAGAGTAAGAGAGGAGGCGGCACCCAGAGCAAGAAGGGGGATGATGGACAGCAGAGAGGCGGTTGAGTCATGGGGAGAGAACATACCTACGTGACTCAATAGAGGTATGGGGGGGGGGAACTAATAAAAGTCAATATATCAGTGTCCCTAAGGATAATAGACATAAGAGCCACCTTCACAGAATGCAGCCTTACTGCTGCTGAAGGTGACTATTTTACTTTAATAGGCCTTGCGGGGTGGTGGTGGTGGGGGGGTAAGGAAATGACAGGTTCCCTTTAAAATGAATTAAACACATATAAAACAGAAATGCCCAATTCCTGAATGATGTCAGAGAGAAAAATCATTTCTAATGACTGAATGAATACATAATTTATGTGCATGTTCAATTCCAAAGCCAGGAAGGTGCAGCTCGTCAATTAGTTCTGTGGAAATGATAGCAGATTTCACTTTTTTGCAATACAAGAAGTGAAAACATCAGAAGATTTCTGACAAAGTCCACATTTCATACATGTGGATTTTTACATAGATTATCCTTTTTTCTACAAAATCCTCAGATTTGTTGTGGTGGAGGAATATGACCTGTATGCATGTAGCCTCATCTGTCCATCACTTTCTTACCTGACCCGTTTCATATTTCCCCTGTTGCTTTGGCACCTCAAACACCCCCACTGTCTCCAAGACTTTACCTTCTGGGCGATTTCTAGGAAGAAGGAAAAAAAATAACATCTGAGAAATTATATACATATATAAAAGCATAAATGTAATTTCAGGTGGAGCTACAGTAAAATGTCTGTTTCAGCCTCCTCCCTGTCCATAGAATTTTATAAGCACCAAATGTCATTGTTCTTCACCGACTAGATTTTACCTATAAACTGAGAATGAATGATCAGTCCAGAAGGACAAAGAAGCAGATTTACATAGACATTGCATGGGGCTTGCCGCAGGTGAACCACAAGTGTGATGGTTAGGCGGCAGATACGGTAAATCCGCCGCGATCAGCGTAAAACGCTGATGTGAAAGGGGCCTAATAAGGTTTTTATCTTATGTTCATTTGCACAACTGATTTATAGAAAAATACTTTAAAAACTTGTGTCTTGCAAATTGTCCAGTGCATGATTACCGTATATACTCGTGTATAAGCCGACCCGTGTATAAGCTGACCCCTCTACTTTTGCCCCCAAAAACTGGGAAAACGTATTGACTCGCGTATAAGCCGAGGGTGGACTCCAGCACAGGTAGAGCCCCAGGGGACCGGCCCAGAGGAGGTGTAGGGACAGCCGCCTGCCCCCCAGAGGAGGTGTAGACAGCCGGCCAGAGAGTTAGACAGCCGGCCCCAGAGGAGGTGTAGACAGCCGGCCCCAGAGGAGGTGTATGTAGACAGCCGGCCCCAGAGGAGGTGTAGACAGCCGGCCCCAGAGGAGGTGTAGACAGCGGCCCAGGGAGTGTAGACAGCCGGCCCCAGAGGAGGTGTAGACAGCCGGCCCCAGAGGAGGTGTAGACAGCCGGCCCCAGAGGAGGTGTAGACAGCCGGCCCCAGAGGAGGTGTAGACAGCCGCCCAGAGAGGAACAGCGCCAGAGGAGGGTAGACAGCCGGCCAGAGGAGGTGAGGATGTAGACAGCCCCAATAGTAGTATACAGGCCCCCCAGTGGTGGTATACTGGCCCCCCAGTGGTGGTATACTGGCCCCCACCAGTAATACACAGCCCCCCCTCCTTAGTATGTCCTCCCCTCAGGCTGCGGCACCTGTTAAAATAACAAACTTTCATACATCACCTTTCCGGCGCAGCTCCTCCGCTCCCGGCTTCTTCTTCTTGCTTCCGGTGTCATGTGACCGGGCGCAGGAGATGACGTCATCTCCTGCGCCCGGTCACATGACACCGGAAGCAAGAAGAAGAAGCCGGGAGCGGAGGAGCTGCGCCGGAAAGGTGATGTATGAAAGTTTGTTATTTTAACAGGTGCCCAACCTAGGGGGGGGGGGGGGGGGGACATACTAAGGAGGGGGGGCTGTGTGTTACTGGTGGGGGCCTGTGTAGTGCAATTGCACGGCATCCCCCCGCCATTGATGGACGGGGGGGCATGCCGTGCATATTCATTGCACTAATGAGGCGGCCCCACGTGACCGCCTGCGGTTACCGCGGCCCCTCCTGCCTCCTCCAGCCACAGGTGCAGCCCCCCCACAGCATACCGAGTGACTCGCGTATAAGCCGAGGGGGGGGATCTTTCAGCCCAATTTTTGGGCTGAAAAACTCTGCTTATACGCGAGTATATACAGTATTTATTTTTGTTCCCACCATGAGGAATATGAAACAACCACATAAGGAGGGGGACAGCACGTGAGATTATGCCTCTAAAAACTTATTTAACACCATATGCAGTGTTGGCCAAAAGTATTGACACCCCTGCAATTCTGTCAGATAATACTTAGTTTCTTCCTGAAAATGATAATACCAAAGAATTTGTGATTGCAATCTTCATTTAATTTGTCTTCAATGAAAAAACACAAAAAGAATTGTCCTAAAGCCAAATTGGATATAATTCCACACCAAACATAAAAAAGGGGGTGGACAAAAGTATTGGCACTGTTAGAAAAATCATGTGATGCTTCTCTAATTTGTGTAATTAACAGCACCTGTAACTTACCTGTGGCACCTAACAGGTGTTGGCATAACTAAATCACACTTGCAGCCAGTTGACATGGATTAAAGTTGACTCAACCTCTGTCCTGTGTCCTTGTGTGTACCACATTGAGCATGGAGAAAAGAAAGAAGACCAAGGAACTGTCTGAGGACTTGAGAAACCACATTAGAGGAAGCATGAGCAATCTCAAGGACTACAAGTCCATCTCCAAAGACCTGAATGTTCCTGTGTCTACCGTGCGCAGTGTCATCAAGACGTTTAAAGCCGATGGCACTGTGGGTAACCTCCCTAGATGTGGACAGAAAAGAAAAATCGACAAGAGATTTCAACGCATGATTGTGTAGGTGGTGGATAAAGAACCTTGACTAACATCCAAACAAGTTAAAGCTGCCCTGCAGTCCGAGGGTACGATAGTGTCAACCCGTACTATCAGTCGGTGTCTGAATGAAAAGGGACTGTATGGTAGGAGACCCAGGAAGACCCCACTTCTTACCCTGAGACATAAAAAAGCCAGAATGGAGTTTGCCAAAACTTACCTGAGAAAGCCTAAAACGTTTTGGAAGAATGTTCTATCTTTTTGGGCAAAAGGCATCAACATAGAGTTTACAGGAGAAAAAAGAGGCATTCAAAGAAAAGAACACGGTCCCTACAGTCAAACATGGCGGAGGTTCCCTGATGTTTTGGGGTTGCTTTGCTGCCTCTGGCACTGGACTGCTTGACCGTGTGCATGGCATTATGAAGTCTGAAGACTACCAACAAATTTTGCAGCATAATGTAGGGCCCAGTGTGAGAAAGCTGGGTCTCCCTCAGAGGTCATGCGTCTTCCAGCAGGACAATGACCCAAAACACACTACAAAAAGCACTAGAAAATGGTTTGAGAGAAAGCACTGGAGACTTCTAAGGTGGCGAGCAATGAGTCCAGACCTGAATCCCAAAGAACACCTGTGGAGAGATCTAAAAATGGCAGTTTGGAGAAGGCAGCCCTCAAATATCAGGGACCTGGAGCAGTTTGCCAAAGAAGAATGGTCTAAAATTCCAGCAGAGCATTGTAAGAAACTCATTGATGGTTACCGGAAGCGGTTGATCGCAGTTATTTTGGCTAACGGTGGTGCAACCAAGTATTAGGCTGAGGGTGCCAATACTTTTGTCTGGCCCATTTTTGGAGTTTTGTGTGAAATGATCAATGTTTTGCTTTTTGCTTCATTCTCTTTTGTGTTTTTTCATTTAAGACAAATTAAATGAAAATAATAATACCAAAGAATTTGTGACTGCAATCATTTTCAGGAAGAAACTGAGTATTATCTGACAGAATTGCAGGGGTGTCAATACTTTTGGCCAACACTGTATCTACTATTGTTAGCCATCTTTGAAAAAAAAAAAAATAAGTAAAAAAAAAAAAAAAAAATGTAAAGAGCCCAGAACACTCTCCCATCACACAATCGGGAAAATAATCATCGTTACACATATCCCGCACCCATAAAGAGAGAATACAGTTTATCTCAAAAGAATCAGTGTCATTTATTAAAGGAATTTACTCATCTGAGGAGGTGATGGTTTAGGTCAGAGGTCCCCAATGTCAGTCCTCGAGGGCCGAACCAGTGCAGGTTTTCAGGATTTCCTTACTATTGCACAGGGATTGGAATCATTGCCTGCTGTGCAATACTAAGGAGATCCTGAAAACCTGCACTGGTTCGGCCCTCGAGGACTGACATTGGGGACCTCTGGTTTAGGTCATAAATTCAGGAATGTGACAATCTGATTTCTGGAAACCCTTTGTAATAAATAGTTCCTAAAAAGGAGAAAGCTGCAATGTTGGGGCATGGAGCGCTGCTGTGGAGGGAACGACAGCTGTCGCATACTATTATACAGAGTCGGATGTAGTCCTGCTGGCCAGGAGGTGGCCATCCACTCAAGGGATTGAGTGCACCATTATTATCAGCCCACTCCTTGTCAGAATTAGTGGGGTCCTAGAAGTCAAACACCCACCAATGTAATAGTATATACTAGCAATATACCATCACTTTATAAGATAGGAAAGACATACTTACTCCTTAAAAGGGGTTGAACCAAGTTTGGAAGACCTCAACACTCCATAAGATAGCAGATAACTTACTGATTGCTGGGACCCCAACACCAGGTCTCTGGAGGGCCCCCTGTAAATAAAGAGGCGATTACATGCCCCTCATTTACATTCACTCTTAGTGGGACTTGGAATTAGTGGGGGTCCCAGTGGTCAGATCCCCAACGAACAAGAAATTACCCCCTAGCCTAGTGATACAGGATAACTTCCAAACTTAACACATCCCCTTTAATGCTCCATGTACTGTATATCATGTGAAATATAGCATCAAGGCATTTGCCAGTCCCTAAAATTCATGTAGGTCAGGGCATGCTGGGAGCTGTAGTTACACAATATTGAAGGACCATAGCCTGGAGATTACTGCTATAAACATTTCCTAACCCTCAGTGTCATGAAATTGGATAATCTACAGTACTCAAACAGATCATATATTTCATAAAACATAAGGCTACACAGTGTGGGATCACACACACAGACACAGTACGGGGATCACACTGCAAAATCACATCTAATGCCTGGATATGGTCACGCTGCGAAACAAACTAATTTGACCATTACCAAACCCAGCTGGATATTTGCCCTTTGTATCTTTAGCACCATTGCAAATTTTCTTGTGACCTGTTTTAGTGTAAAATAGTCCAAAAATGTCTCCCAATATCACATTGGTGATGACTGGGAACATGGCAGTCACTATATACAGTGAGTGAATAGCACAGGGCTGGACACTGCAGAGGGGCACCAATTTAAGATGACTGGGAGAGCCGTGTACCCAGCATCTGTGGGGGCTGCAGAAATACTGCGGGGGCTGAGGAGGACTGAGGTATATGAAGGTGCGCCAGTGAAGTCCTGTGCCAGGAGAAGCTCTGTATGTCCATCACAAGGTGATCTCAGCCCCAATGTCACCTCTGGCACATCAGCTGAGGGCAGGGCACACAGCGCCCCCCTTCCCCCCCGGTGTCACCTCTGGCACATCAGCTGAGGGCAGGGCACACAGCGCCCCCCTTCCCCCCCGGTGTCACCTCTGGCACATCAGCTGAGGGCAGGGCACACAGCGCCCCCCTTCCCCCCTGGTGTCACCTCTGACATCAGCTGAGTGTAGGGCACACAGTGCCCCCCGGTGTCACCTCCGACACATCAGCTGAGGGCAGGGCACACAGCACCCCCCTTTCCCCCGGTGTAACCTCCGGCACATCAGCTGAGGGCAGGGCACACAGCGCCCCCCGGTGTCACCTCCGACACATCAGCTGAGGGCAGGGCACACAGCGCCCCCCCCCCCCCGGTGTCACCTCTGGCACATCAGCTGAGGGCAGGGCACACAGCGCCCCCCTTCCCCCCGGTGTCACCTCTGGCACATCAGCTGAGGGCAGGGCACACAGCGCCCCCCCCCCCCGGTGTCACCTCTGGCACATCAGCTGAGGGCAGGGCACACAGCGCCCCCCTGGTGTCACCTCTGGCACATCAGCTGAGGGCAGGGCACACAGCGCCCCCTCCCCCCCGGTGTCACCTCTGGCACATCAGCTGAGGGCAGGGCACACAGCGCCCCCCTGGTGTCACCTCTGGCACATCAGCTGAGGGCAGGGCACACAGCGCCCCCCTGGTGTCACCTCTGGCACATCAGCTGAGGGCAGGGCACACAGCGCCCCCCTGGTGTCACCTCTGGCACATCAGCTGAGGGCAGGGCACACAGCGCCCCCCTGGTGTCACCTCTGGCACATCAGCTGAGGGCAGGGCACACAGCGCCCCCCTGGTGTCACCTCTGGCACATCAGCTGAGGGCAGGGCACACAGCGCCCCCCTGGTGTCACCTCTGGCACATCAGCTGAGGGCAGGGCACACAGCGCCCCCCTGGTGTCACCTCTGGCACATCAGCTGAGGGCAGGGCACACAGCGCCCCCCTGGTGTCACCTCTGGCACATCAGCTGAGGGCAGGGCACACAGCGCCCCCCTGGTGTCACCTCTGGCACATCAGCTGAGGGCAGGGCACACAGCGCCCCCCTGGTGTCACCTCTGGCACATCAGCTGAGGGCAGGGCACACAGCGCCCCCCTGGTGTCACCTCTGGCACATCAGCTGAGGGCAGGGCACACAGCGCCCCCCTGGTGTCACCTCTGGCACATCAGCTGAGGGCAGGGCACACAGCGCCCCCCTGGTGTCACCTCTGGCACATCAGCTGAGGGCAGTGCACACAGCGCCCCCCTGGTGTCACCTCTGGCACATCAGCTGAGGGCAGGGCACACAGCGCCCCCCTGGTGTCACCTCTGGCACATCAGCTGAAGGCAGGGCACACAGCGCCCCCCTGGTGTCACCTCTGGCACATCAGCTGAGGGCAGGGCACACAGCGCCCCCCTGGTGTCACCTCTGGCACATCAGCTGAGGGCAGGGCACACAGCGCCCCCCTGGTGTCACCTCTGGCACATCAGCTGAGGGCAGGGCACACAGCGCCCCCCTGGTGTCACCTCTGGCACATCAGCTGAGGGCAGGGCACACAGCGCCCCCCTGGTGTCACCTCTGGCACATCAGCTGAGGGCAGGGCACACAGCGCCCCCCTGGTGTCACCTCTGGCACATCAGCTGAGGGCAGGGCACACAGCGCCCCCCTGGTGTCACATCTGGCACATCAGCTGAGAGCAGTGCACACAGCGCCCCCCGATGTCACCTCCGACACATCAGCTGAGGGCAGGGCACACAGCGCCCCCCGATGTCACCTCTGGCACATCAGCTGAGGGCAGGGCACACAGCGCCCCCTGGTGTCACCTTCGACACATCAGCTGAGGGCAGGGCACACAGCGCCCCCCGGTGGCTGCACGGCGCATGTGTTTTGTACAGCCCCGTACCCGCGCTCCCCATAGAGCTGTACACAAAGCCCTGTCCGCTGCTATAACACTGGTTACCTAGAGGACAGGGTCCGGTCCTGCTGGAAGCGGCAGCCACACACCGGCCTGAGCAGAGCCGACCGGGCCTGCCGGAGCTCCGCCCCGACACTGCCGGACAGGCCTCCCCGGAGAAGCCGCGTGAGCACCGTCTGGCTGCGCCGTGCCGCACAAGCCGCCATGGTGCTCCGGGAGCCGTACGTCTGACGTCACACGCACTGACGTTCCTCACGCAGGACGTGCTCTTGTAGGCGCTGAGCTTCCTCCCAGCAGTCAGTGCGCGGTGTCCTCCGGAGATGGCGGCTGAGTGCCGGGTGACAGAGCCGCTGCTCCGGGCGCTGCGGGAGCTCCAGTCCGGCTTCTCTCCGGCCTCCAGGACCGCTGTCCGGGATGTCCTGCGCACTGGAGCCGGGGCCTGCGTGCCCTTCCGGGTCCTGCGGGAGCTGCACTCCCTGCTGCGGGAGAGAGGTGAGCGGGAGAGTCACCTTGTTGGGGTCACCCAGGGCCGGGCATCTGGATGTCCTAATGTGAGGTCAGGGACCTCAGACTGAGCCTCAGTGAGGCCCCTAGCACATTGTGATGTTTGGTCCCCATGTTATCCTATGGGCACAGATCCGGTTTGGCCCCCAGGTTATCCCACGGGCGCGGATCCGGTTTGGCCCCCATGTTATCCCGCGGGCGCGGATCCGGTTTGGCCCCCAGGTTATCCCGCTGGCGCGGATCCGGTTTGGCCCCCATGTTATCCCGAGGGCGCGGATCCGGTTTGGCCCCCATGTTATCCCGCGGGCGCGGTTCCGGTTTGGCCCCCATGTTATCCCATGGGCGCGGATCCGGTTTGGCCCCCATGTTATCCTATGGGCGCGGATCCGGTTTGGCCCCCATGTTATCTTATGGGCGCGGATCCGGTTTGGCCCCAGGTTATCTCATGGGCGCGGATCCGGTTTGGCCCCCAGGTTATCTCATGGCGCGGATCCGGTTTGGCCCCCAGGTTATCTCATGGGCGCGGATCCGGTTTGGCCCCCAGGTTATCTCATGGGCGCGGATCCGGTTTGGCCCCAGGTTATCCCATGGGCGCGGATCCGGTTTGGCCCCCAGGTTATCCCATGGCGCGGATCCGGTTTGGCCCCCAGGTTATCCCATGGGCGCGGATCCGGTTTGGCCCCCAGGTTATCCCATGGGCGCGGATCCGGTTTGGCCCCCAGGTTATCCCATGGGCGCGGATCCGGTTTGGCCCCCAGGTTATCCCATGGGCGCGATCCGGTTTGGCCCCCAGGTTATCCCATGGGCGCCGATCCGGTTTGGCCCCCAGGTTATCCCATGGGCGCGGATCCGGTTTGGCCCCCAGGTTATCCCATGGGCGCGGATCCGGTTTGGCCCCCAGGTTATCCCATGGCGCGGATCCGGTTTGGCCCCCAGGTTATCCCATGGGCGCGGATCCGGTTTGGCCCCCAGGTTATCCCATGGGCGCCGATCCGGTTTGGCCCCCAGGTTATCTTATGGGCGCCGATCCGGTTTGGCCCCCATGTTATCTCATGGGCGCGGATCCGGTTTGGCTCCCAGGTTATCTCATGGGCGCGGATCCGGTTTGGCCCCCAGGTTATCTCATGGGCGCGGATCCGGTTTGGCCCCCAGGTTATCTCATGGGCGCGGATCCGGTTTGGCCCCCAGGTTATCCCATGGGCGCGGATCCGGTTTGGCCCCCAGGTTATCCCATGGGCGCGGATCCGGTTTGGCCCTCAGGTTATCCCATGGGCGCGGATCCGGTTTGGCCCCCAGGTTATCCCATGGGCGCGGATCCGGTTTGGCCCCCAGGTTATCCCATGGGCGCGGATCCGGTTTGGCCCCCAGGTTATCCCATGGGCGCGGATCCGGTTTGGCCTTATTGCCATCTGATTTTTGTCGGATCAGATTGTGACGCTGCAGGTTTCAGTGGATCCCGGACAGATGAGCATAGAGATTTTTTTTTTTTTTTTTAACCCTTGCTTATACTTAATTTCACTTCTGCAATGTATGGATATTCATTGCAGAAGTGAAATTAGACGGTTAGGAGCAGTTTTAGTGTACTGAGCATGCTCAGTACAATCGGCTGTTTCCTCGGACCTGTGGTCCATAGGCCCCATGTTATTTGGTGCGGATCGTGTCAGGTCCGATTTGATCCCCTGTACTCAAAATTGGAGCAGTCACCGATTTTGGGTACAGCTAAAAATCGGACAGAATCGGATCCTACACATACCAGATGGCGATAAGGCCAAATCCGATGTGATCTGTGGCTATGGCATAACATGCGGGTCAAATCGGATCCGTGGCTCAGTTTTACAACGGACAGCCATGTATCCAAGAAAAACGTAATGTGAAAGCACCCTAAGGGTTAAAAATAAAAATTTTATATTCTCACCTTTCCAGTGATCCCTCAATGTGCAGCATCTATCTTCCAAGACGGGACCTGGCGTTGCATGGCAACCCTATTAGCTGATCGGGTCACATGACCAGTTACTGCTGCAACTGCGGTCATGTGACCGATTACGCTGATCAGGTAGCCCTGCCTTTCTAGGTCCTACAACCCTCGGGAGCTAGATGTCGGCATCAGGGGATCTCTGGAAAGGTGAGAATATATATATTTTTTATTTTTAGCCCTTCTACTTAATTTCACTTTCGCAATGTATGGATATATATTGCGGGAGTGAGAGTGCCCCGCACAGCTCTTTCTTTGTCCGAACCCTTGAAAATCACGGACACAGAAATAGCTCTGAAGTTCACATCCGATCCTGATCCGTTCCTGTCCGTGGAATCCTGCAAAAAGTAGGATCCCACGGTCAGGAAAAAAATTGCGATGTGAAACCAGCAGAAAGGCTGCTTTCACGTTGCTTTTTTTTTTTTTGCAATCCGTGGCTGTCTGTTGTAAAACAGATAGCCACGGATCCGATTTGACCCCCATGTATCCTTATGAGCATGGATTAGTGCTCTATTACCGTCCGATTTGTGACGTATCCGATTGTCTGATTTTTTTTTGCTGTACCCAGAATCGGAGACTGCTCCGATTTTAGGCACAGGTGACCAAATTAGACAGAATCAGATCCGACCCGGTCCGCAGCAATTACCATGGGGGGGCCTATGGAGCACAGGTCCGAGAAAATGTCGGATCATTTCCTGGACCTGAGTTTAGTGCACTGAGCATGCTCAGTACACTAAAACTGCTCTGTTCCTGTTTAATTTCACTTCTGCAATGTATATACATACATTGTGGTAGTAGAATTAACTAAAGCAAGTGTTAAAAATAAAAAAAAGTTTTCTGGTCATCATAATGGGAGACCCAGACAATGGGGTTTAGGGCTCTGCCCTCCGGAGGTCACACTAGGTACTACAAGTTTGTAGACACCGCCTCCTCCGCTTATAAACCCCCACCGTAGGAGACATCCTCAGTTTTAAACTTAGTGTGCTCGGAGGATCACGCTTTGCTTGCACTTCACTGCATTCTCACAGTTTACGTGATGGCGTATGAAGACAAGGTAAAATGGTCCCGCTCGGGACCCTCGACAGCCTCCCCGCTCACCCTTTGCGGAACACGCTGGTGGAGGTACCGGAGGGCTTTTAGCCTGGACACTTCAGTGTTCTCCCGGTACGCTGTCGCGCTCCTTTCCTTTCCATCCCTCCATGGAGGCTCTGGTAAGGGGGAGCCTGGAGCCTTGCACAGCTCCGCTCCGTCCGAGGCCTCCCTAAATGGTGCTTACAGACCGGACGGAGCCAGCCCAGTCCGAGGCCTCCCTAAATGGTGCTTACACTCCGGACTGGTGCTGAGCGGCCCAGTCTGAGGCCTCCCTAAATGGTGCTTACAGACCAGACTGGTGCGGCACCCCCGTCCGAGGCCTCCCTAAATGGTGCTTACAGACCGGACCGGCACTGAGGCACCTGGTGTGTCTCCTGTGTGCCTGGGGGTAGTGTCTGTCACTGTTGTGTCATGACACTCAGACCGCGCGGTTGCCCTCGGGTCCGCGGTTCTGGTGGTGACCCTGTGCTGGGGTCACCCTGGCTGACCGCCCTGTGTATCACAGGGGATGAGGCTGTAGACTGCAGGTGTTTTGTGTGTACATGCAGTCTGAGTGTGTGTGTTGATATTTCACACTCGTTTCCCGCGCTGCGGGCTCTGGCACCTCCATTACTGAGGCAGCCTGGAGGAGGAGGAAGCAGCCCTTGTGGTGACATCACCGATGGGCGTGTTGTGTGTTCTTCCCGCGTGTTCCTGGCTCCGCCCACATCTTCACTGTCGGCGGCCATCTTCTCCCTCACTTCCCGGCTGGGATCTGGCTGCAGCGCGTGTCTGCACGTACAAGGGAGACCGGAACTCGCGGAGGTCACACACTCACACCGCTTCCTCCTACCGCTTTACTGCGGTCGGTAAGCCACCGGGATTCCCGGTTTGTTTGTGAACTTTGGCTTATATTCCCTTCACTGTGGAGATGTCCTCAGTTGGGAAGCATGCTGCTAAGGCGGCGGTGGTCACCATTACCTGTGCTACATGCAACGGGACACTGGTGGAGGGGTCCTGCAATAACTGCGGACGCTCAGAGGCCCGGTCTGCTACTACTGAGTCTGCAAATCCGGGAGTATACCCTGAGGTTCAGGTGATCCCAGGGCCATGGGAAACGCAGAATAAGATCAATGAATCTCTGCTGTCCCAGATGTCCTCCATGTCGCAATCCCTGGAGGCACTGTATAGGAGACTGGAGAACCCAGCTACTCCTCCCAGTTACCCCCGGGTGTCTCTTACTTCTGCTGTAAGACCCCCTAAGCGAGCTCGTGAGGCTTCTCCTGAGCTCCAGACTCTCTCTGAGGAGGAGCGTTCCTCTGATGGTGAGGAAGATGATGGGGGTTCTACTCTCGGGTCTATGTCTGAACCTCCAGATGGGGTGGAGGATCTGGTGTCCTCCATCAATGAGACATTACGTCTTGTCACTCCTACTGAGGAGGTGACTGTACACCCCAAGGAGGTCTATCAATGGCTGCGGCCAGAGGCTAGACCAAGTGGCTCCTTCTTGGACCACACTAATTTCGGAAGGGTGATTAAAGCTCCCAGGTTACATCCTGGGCGGCGTTATGTCCGTAAAACTAAGGACAATCGCTTTCCCTTTCCCCAGGAGGCGCTCCAGGAATGGTCGCAGTCTCCCAAGGTGGATGCCTCCATGACTAGGATTGCTGCGCGCTCCTTGTTTTCTGCCTCTGATAGCTCCTCATTGAAGGATGCTACTGATAGACAGGTCGAGCAACTCGCCAAGTCTTCCTATGAGGCTGTGGGGTCTTCGTTTGCCCCTAATTTTGCCGCGGTCTGGACCCTACAAGCGATTACTATCTGTTTGGATGGTATCACTGATCTAGCTAGGTCCAGCCCAGAGGTCCTGGCGCTTACCGACAGAGCAAGAGCTTATGCGGATTACGCCAGGACGGCATCTTTGGAAACTGCCACTCGCTCTGCTGTGGCCTCGGCCAATGCAATTGCGATCCGCAGGCTGTTGTGGCTGCGTCTTTGGGACTCAGATGCCACATCTAAGAAGATTTTGCAAAATCTTCCGTTCGCTGGTGACAGGCTTTTTGGCACCGAGCTGGACAAATTGATAAAGGATTCTGCTGAGTCTAAGATACCGCAGAATAAGCCTAAGCCACGGTATACCGTGAAAAGGAACCCTAAGCAGTGGTCCTTTCGCTCCAGTTCACAGTCATCAACGACGTCCGCTCGCTCGGACCGAGGGGGCAAGCCTGCTGCTCAGTGGCGTTCCAAGAGTCGTCAGAAGAAGCCGGCGGGGGCAGCGGCTGCCACCCCCAAGCCCGCCTCGACATGACTCGCTCTCTCATCCTGCCTCCCCACAGGTGGGGGGCCGCCTGTCTCGCTTTCAGGACAAGTGGCTACTTCACGTTCAAGATCAGTGGGTTCGAGACGTAGTCTCAAGAGGTTACAGGATAGAGCTGACGTCAAAACCGATACCCCGATTCCATCGGTCGGTTCCATCTCCAGAAAAGGCTCAGGCTTTTCACCTGGTGTTGGAGGGACTCCGCAGAGACGGAGTGGTGGTCCCTGTGCCCACGGAAGAGAGGTTCAGGGGTTTTTACTCCAACCTCTTTATTGTCCCAAAGAAGGACGGCTCTTTTCGCCCGGTTTTGGACCTCAAGTTGTTCAACCGTCACGTGTTGGTTCGGAAGTTCCGCATGGAATCCCTGCGCTCCGTGATCGCGGCTGTGTCACAGGGAGACTTCCTAGCGTCCATCGATATCAGGGACGCTTACCTTCACGTTCCCATTGCACCAGCTCATCAGCGCTGGTTGAGATTCGCAGTGGGGGAAGAGCACTTCCAATTTGTGGCACTGCCATTCGGGCTAGCCTCGGCACCACGGGTGTTCACAAAGGTGATGGCCTCCATGATGGCTCTCCTGCATGCGCAGGGACACGCCGTCATACCCTATTTGGACGACCTGTTGGTCAGGGCGCCATCGGAAGACCTTTGTCGGGTGAGCCTGGAGGTGACCATGAAGTCTCTGGAACGGTTCGGGTGGCTTATCAACATTCAAAAGTCGACCCTGGTTCCGACCCAGTCATTGACATATCTGGGCATGGACTTCCACACGGACTCGGCCCTGGTGTCCCTACCTCAAGCCAAGCAGCTTGCGATCCAATCAGGAGTGCAGAATGTCCTCCTGTCACCACAGTCATCCCTACGGGTATTGATGCGACTGGTGGGTCGCATGGTAGCGGCGATAGAGGCGGTGCCGTTCGCACAGTTTCGCCTCCGTCCTCTCCAGCTGGAGATTCTTCGCAGATGGGACAAGAGGACGATCTCGCTGAATCGGCTGGTGACGCTGTCACAACCGACCAGGGACTCCCTACAGTGGTGGCTCCAGCCACGTCACTTGTCACGGGGCCGGTCCTTCCTAAAACCGTCATGGTTAGTGGTGACCACCGACGCCAGTCTGAAGGGCTGGGGCGCGGTGTTCTTGCACCACAGGGCTCAAGGCCTCTGGACTCAGTCGGAGTCGGCGTTGCAGATCAACGTGCTGGAGATCAAGGCGGTCTATCTGGCGCTCCTGGCGTTTCAGACATTCCTGTCAGGACAACCCATTCGGGTGCAGTCCGACAATGCGACGGCCGTCGCCTACATAAATCATCAGGGAGGGACCAGAAGTGCTCAGGCCCTCGCCGAAGTCCACCGCATTCTAGCTTGGGTGGAGGAACACGACTGCCTGATCTCCGCAGTTCACATCCCAGGGGTCGAGAACTGGGAGGCCGACTACCTGAGCCGACAGGGGATGGACGCCGGAGAGTGGTCTCTAAATCCAGACGTCTTCCGGGACATCTGCGGCAGATGGGGCACTCCGGACGTGGATCTGATGGCCTCACGGCTGAATCATCAGGTGCCCCAATACATGGCAAGATCGTGGGATCCTCAGTCTCTGGGGGCGGATGCCCTGATCCTGAGTTGGTCCAGCTTCCAGCTGCCATATGTGTTCCCGCCTCTGGCTCTGATTCCCAGGGTTCTGTGGAAAATCAGGACGGAATGCAGAGTAGCCATTCTAGTGGCTCCAGATTGGCCCAGGAGGTCCTGGTACCCGGACCTGTGGCAACTGTCAGGCGGACACCGGTGGGCTCTTCCAGTACGCGCAGATCTACTCGCGCAAGGGCCATTCTTCCACCTCAATTCCAGGGCCCTCAGATTGACTGCATGGCTCTTGAGGCCTGGCTGCTGACATCCAGGGGCTTCTCTCCTACGGTGGTTGCCACGATGAATCGGGCAAGGAAACCTGTTTCCAGGAAGATATACCACAGAACGTGGAAAATCTTTTTCTCCTGGTGTGCCTCTGGTGGACGCTCACCGTGGCCTTTGTCCATCCCGACATTGTTGGCCTTCCTACAGTCGGGGTTGGAGTTGGGATTGTCCCTTGGCTCTCTGAAAGGTCAAGTATCAGCACTTTCAGTGCTGTTTGACAGGCGCTTGGCGCTCCTCCCGAAGGTCCGTCAATTTCTGCAGGGGGTGTCGCGGGTGGTTCCGCCTTACAGGCGACCTCTGGACCCTTGGGACCTCAACATGGTCCTGGCGGCACTGCAGAAACCGCCGTTTGAGCCACTGAGAGACATCTCTCTCTCTCGTCTGTCCCAGAAAGTGGTCTTTCTGGTGGCGATTACATCTCTGAGAAGGGTCTCAGAATTGGCTGCACTTTCGTGCAAGTCACCCTTTCTGGTGGTTCACCAAGACAAGGTGGTGTTGCGCCCACGGCCAGAATTCTTGCCGAAGGTGGTTTCAACGTTTCACCTAAACCAGGAGATTGTTCTCCCATCATTTTGCCCCGCTCCCGTTCATCAGGTTGAGCGCGACCTCCATACTCTGGATCTCGTGAGGGCTGTACGCATTTATGTGTCCAGGACCGCCTCCTTTAGGAGTTCGGATTCCTTATTTGTCCTCACGATGGGTCGCTGTAAGGGGGCCGCGGCTTCGAAGTCGACCTTGGCCAGATGGATCAAGGCTCCCATTCAGGAGGCTTACCGGTCTTCTGGTTTGCCTCTCCCGGTGGGTTTGAAGGCACACTCTACGAGAGCTGTAGGTGCCTCCTGGGCCTTGCGACATCGAGCGTCTGCTCTACAGGTGTGTCAGGCGGCCACTTGGTCCAGCCTGCACACTTTCTCTAAGCACTATATGGTGCATGCCCACGCCTCTGCGGATGCGAGTTTGGGCAGGCGGGTTCTCCAGGCGGCGGTTGCCCACCTTTAATGGGAACCATGTGTTATCCGTCTTGTTGAGGAACTCTTCCCGCCCTGGGGTATTGCTTTAGGACATCCCCATTGTCTGGGTCTCCCATTATGATGACCAGAAAAAAGAGAATTTTGTTTACGTACCGTAAATTCTTTTTTCTTTAATCATCAATGGGAGACCCAGCACCCACCCAGTTGTTCCGTTGCATGTTTTGCATTTGATCTGTTCTCTGTTGAGACAGTGTTTTCCGGGTTGTTACACCGTCTGTGCACGGCATTCTTCCCGATGTTTCGGGTGTGGTTTATTTTTCTCCTCGCAGCTTATGGACTAAACTGAGGATGTCTCCTACGGTGGGGGTTTATAAGCGGAGGAGGCGGTGTCTACAAACTTGTAGTACCTAGTGTGACCTCCGGAGGGCAGAGCCCTAAACCCCATTGTCTGGGTCTCCCATTGATGATTAAAGAAAAAAGAATTTACGGTACGTAAACAAAATTCTCTTTATCCTCACCTCTCCGGCGTGTCCCACGATGTGCCCCATCTATCCCGAGCTTAAGGATCTGGCGGGGCGGGGCTGCCCGATCAGCTGATCGGTCACATGTACGCATCAGCTGAGCGGTTTTGGCGGGTGCGAGATTTAAACCGCTCAGCTGACGCGGTCATGTGGCCGATCAGTGGATCGGTTAGCCCCGCCAGGTCCTTAAGCTCGGATAGATGGTGCGCATCGCGGGACACACACCGGAGAGGTGAGTATTTTTATATGATTTTTAACCCTTGCTTCACTCCTGTAATGTATGTATAAAGATTGCAGGAGTGAAAGTTCCCTGCTTGCCTGCGCTTTGCAGGCTCGGGCTTTTCTGTGTCCGGATCCGTGAATCACGGACTTGGATACAGTAATGGCATCCAGAGGCCAAATCCAATCCGGTCCTTTCCTGTTCGTGGGGTCCTGCAAAAAGTGAGATCCCCACACAGGAAAATAGCGCAATGTGAAACCAGCCTTACTGAGCACTGAGGGCCTCACTGTGGGGGAAGGGCAAGGCCCTGCTATCGTTAGCCCGGGGGGGGAGGGGGGTGGCTCCGCTATTGCTAACCCAGGAGGGGCTCTGCTATTGCAAGCCTAGGGGCCCCAGTCTCTTTCCTCCATACATGTCTTCAGAATCAGGGATATGTGGCTGTACTTGTCCATAGAGAAAGGATGGAGCGCTCCTTTCCGATTTGTGTGTCACTCCAATTCTGAGATAATTACATTTGTTGCTTCTGGAGTGCAGTATGTGAAATCTCTACTTGCAGGCCGTGCCTCCTCTGTACCATTGTTATTGTGATCTAAGGTCTGCTGCAGACCCAAACCTGCCTGATGAACAGCATCTATAGTGGATTGAGGAATTATGCTCCTTACTTAGAGATGCCAGGGAACTTTATGCCCTAAACTTGTGTAAATGTATTTGTATTCTGAGTGTCAAATGGTGTCTTGTCTGCTTTCTTGCTCTGGTCACTTCTAACTCATCGTGTCACACTGGGGATTGCGTGGGACACAAGTCGCTTGTAATGTAAGTCTGTAGCATCATTCTGACACGTCACATTTACATTGAAAAAGCTGCTTCCAGCTCACAAACCCCAGTGTGATCTCTTGAGTTAGAACTGACCAGAGCTGGAAAGCAGTGAAGACGCCATATGCTAAAAAATATAAAAGGGAACCTGTCATGTAAAGAAAAAAAAACATATTAACCTGCAGAAATTGCATTAATCTGCAGGTTAATAGTGTTCTGATGTGGTATGGCTGCTGGGCTGAGAGCCCGACTGCAAGGAGGGAATGATCTTTATTCCTCCTGGCAGCCTCAGGCTTTCAGTCATAGGGATGAGGCTTCAGTCACCACTCAGTATACAGTGAGCTGAACCCCCAGCACTGACTGACAGCCGACTCTGTACTGATGCACTGCTGAGCTGATGTATTATTGTCTGACTCATTATATTAATTTTATTTATTTTTCACATTCTTTTAGGTTCCAGCATCTACCTTCATGAACTGCTGGAGGGCAGCGAGATCCATTTACCTGAGGTCAAGTTACCTGAACGGGTAATCTCAGCCAAATCACAAACACAAACATTTTTGAGCTCTAGATCTACAGTTTGTCCTGTCATTTCCTATTGAGCAACTTGTTAGCTTCTTTAACATTCATGTCTATTTCTCAGTTAAGAATTGAGCTGATTCTTATTACCCAGTGTGAGTTGAGAGCAGAGTTAATTATCCAGAAGAGGAAAGAAAATATATAATGCTACTCAGCAGCCATAAGATAGTCCAACATTTATCTGAATGTGCTTAAAAACATGAGGGAGGAGACAAGGTTGTGTTTTTATTTATTTATTTTTTTTTGCATGCAGTTTTTTTTTATAATAGTTTATTTAGTTAGATGTAGTTTATATATAAAACCGCATTTTTAGTGGTTAAAAAATGTCATGCCTTCTTTTTAATTACATTTTATCCCTTTCTTGTAATATTGTCTTACAATTGTCACCATATAGTAATTTTGACCAACATCTTGTAGTAATATCAAAATCTTGGTCCTCTTCTTGGAGTGACGGCCCCATCCTGGTCCTCTTCTTGTAGTGACGGCCCCAATCCTCGTCCCCATATTTAAGTGATGTCCACATTCCTTTTCCCATCCTTGTCCCCTTGTAGTAATGTCCCCATCCTGATCCCAGTGTAGTAGTGATGTCGCCAACCTGGTCCCCATATTGTCGTGATGACCCGAACCGTGTCCCTATATTGTTGTGATGACCCCCAATCTGGTATCTTTTCTTTTTGCAGTAATGTGCCCTGTTTTTCACACACACTTTTTTTTTTTTTTGTTTACCTGTCCTCTGTTGCCTCGGCGTCCCCTTTCATGGGGCCCACAGGCACCGTGAACAAATTGATGCCATGGTTTACTTCAGAGGTCCACCATAGTACTTGCTTTATGTATTCCGCACACAGCGCTCAAACAATCTCTCTGGCTCAGCTAGATCGATAGCAGCCGCCAGGAAATCACAGCCGATGTCAGCTGCTGTCCTCTGATTGGCTAGTGGCTGCTATTGATGTAGCTGAGCCAGAGAGCTTTGTCTGAGCGACGCTTGGAATACATAATCAAGTACGGACCACTGCCGACCCCTGTACTGGACCGCGTCGTCGTCAAGTTTTCCAAGGTGCCTACGGGCCACGCAGTGATGCCCAAGGGGCTGCAGGCAGCCCTCAGACTGTGTGTTTGAGATCCCTTCTCTATACAGTCTTTATCAGGCATTGAGAAAGATGACAAATATCTGTACAGTGGTCGAGGAGTGTCCTAGGAAAATAGGATTCATCCATATCTTCAGGCATCATGCAGTTAGCTTAGTTTTTTTGCCAATGGTAAATTTAAAAATTGTAAACGGCCTGAATAGCATATTATAGCCTTCAATGCTATTATTTACATCGCAATTGTCCGCACCCCAACAGACCTTATTATTCTCAAAATGAAAAAGTGACCCCTTATTGCTGTGCTTGACTACCCAGCAGTGCCATGTGCATCTCTGCAGCATTCAAGATTGTGCTGTATGGCCTAGTCCTCAGGATCAGTTAGACCCCAGTGATCAGACTGTATTCTGCAATGTTAAATATGGGTAACTTGTTTTTGTTTTTTAGATCAACACTTTAGTACATCTTGATAGATCAGGCATGACATTGAGGTTTTTGTTTAACCTTCCTAGCGTTATTCCCGAGCCTGACTCGGGTTAACATTCACTACCAGAAGCGGTAACCCCGAGTCAGGCTCGGGCTTACCCGCGTTCGCGGCAGATGCGGTGAGAAAACCGCACTTGTGCCGCACTTGTGCCGCACTTGCGGCACGGTTGCGGTAATCTGCATAGGAACCAACCACCTCTGATGACCCTCATACATTGTTAATATGTGCCCCTGCAGCCTAGTAAACCATTAGCAGCACTGTTGTTGTGTGCAAAGTGGCTGCAGTAGAAGTGCGATAATGATTTTAGACACTTACATGCCTGGTACTTGAGGCCGTCTCCCTGTATGTGCAGGGACTTGTTGTGCTGTGCTCATCATGTCTGCTCTCCCCCTCCCTTATGCACGCCCCCTCTCAGCCTGCTATAGTGCTGTGAGGCTGATTGCGTCATAAAGGGGCGGGGCTAAATCACGGCATCACGATAGCCCCACCCCTTTATGACGCAATCAGCCTCACAGCACTATAGCAGGCTGAGAGGGGGCGTGCATAAGGGAGGGGAGAGCAGACATGATGAGCACCGCCCACACGTCCCAGCACACACAGGGAGACGCCCTCAAGTACCAGGCATGTAAGTGTCTAAAATCATTATCGCACTTCTACTGCAGCCACTTTGCACACAACAACAGTGCTGCTAATGGTTTACTAGGCTGCAGGGGCACATATTAACAATGTATGAGGGTCATCAGAGGTGGTTGGTTCCTATGCAGATTACCGCAACCGCGCCGCAAGTGCGGCACAAGTGCGGCAAGTGCGGCAGATGCGGTTTTTTAACCGCATCTACCGCGAACGCGGGTAGCCCGCTTTTAGCAACAAATTCCAGAACTAAACAGACCGCCAGGGAGGCTACAACAGGCTATGTTCACACAGACAAAACTTACAAGATGCTGTTTGTCATTATGGTTGTGCTCTCTGCCACTGCTCTGGATTTGTTCTTGACCGGCTGCAACATCAGTAACCATTACGGTAACAAAATAAAAGGGTTTATCCAGGATTTCATTTAAATTCTGAAATGTAGGGAGAATGTGGGTAAATCCCCTTCTGCTGCAGCACCAGTGGTGTGACTGTTGATTGCTGTGCTGTGTAAAGCAACGAGAAGAAAATTAATGACTATCCTCACTGCTCTCTTCCATTCTTGTGAGCAGTGTTGCAGTCAGTCACCGCTCTTTATAGAGTGATCGCATTGTAGTCCCTCCCCGATGTGTGTGTTTGTGTGTGTAAGGCTGGCTTCACATCACGATTTTCGGGATCCGGAGCTGTCCAGTGTGAACCGGGAAGCCCCGGATTCGATTTTGCCCCTATTGTCTCCCTATGGGGCCAGATGGCAGTGATTTGCCATCCGGCTTTGTGCTGTTCGGGAGGATCCGGCAGATTTAATTTTTGTTTGTCCCGGACACAAAATCAGAGCTTGCAGCATTTTTTGTCCTGGACAAAATCGTGTCCTCCCCGGATCCAGTGCCCATAGCATGGGAGTCTATGGGTGCCGGATCCGACAAAAAATTGGACCGGTTCCTGGATGCCGGGTGCTAAAAGGACGGCTTTTAGCAGCCGCTGCTGAAATTTCAGCACCTGGAGCGCTCCCCGTGCTGAAATTTCAGCACCTGGAGCGCTCCCCGTGCTGAAATTTCAGCACCTGGAGCGCTCCCCGTGCTGAAATTTCAGCACCTGGAGCGCTCCCCGTGCTGAAATTTCAGCACCTGAGCTCCCGTGCTGAAATTTCAGCACCTGGAGCGCTCCCCGTGCTGAAATTTCAGCACCTGAGCGAGCGCTCCCCGTGCTGAAATTTCAGCACCTGGAGCGAGCGCTCCAGCCGCTATGCTGAAATTTTAGCACCTGGACAGTGTCAGCGCTAGCCGCTGAATTTTAGCAGAAAACGGCATCCCCTCCGATTCTTTGTCGGGCAGCAAAACATCATCGGTCTGTGAGAGCTAGCCTAAGTGTAATACAGTGCACTCCTAGTATAGTGATCGGTGATTGTAACTACTCTATGCACCAACTATCACTTAGGTTTTGTTTCACACTTGCGTATTTTGCGATCCATGTCCATCCGTTTTGAAATGGATGGCCATTGATCTGTTTTTACTCCTATTATAACCTATTGGTATGGATTGGTCCTGTGTGGCCATCCATGTGTGTCCGTTTTGTCACGGATTCGTTTTTGTCCATATTTTTCACGCACCCAAAAAAACGCAAAATGTAGCATTTTTGGGCTTGCATGAAAAATCTGTAAGGACACTGACGGACATGGATCCGTGAGTAAATGTCATGATTTATAATGACAGTTTGTGGAAAATGGATCCGTTTTCTTAGACTGTGCGTACTCAGAAGCCTGAGGGAGCCTCTCCCTCCACCCTCCATACCAGGTGACATAAAACTGATCTGTTATGGCATAATTGTGTTGCCATCAGTGGCCATCCATGTACATGGATCCGTGTCTGTCCATGACTATTCATGTGGTTGCATAAATTTCATGCGACCACACGGATTGAAAAATATGCAAAGGTGAAACTAGCCTTAGGGTGCTTTCACATCTGCGTTTTCAGGGGTCGTGTCTGTATCAGGTGAAATCCTGATTAGGTCTGTGTCCCTATATTTAACATGGGGACACAGGGATATCAAGTGTCATTAGGATGTCGCCTGATACAAACGAGTGCGGCGTTTTCGCTGCACCCCCAACCGCAGCATGTTGTGGTTTGGGGCCACTTGAAAAATCCTGATGTGGCACAATGCGTCAAAATGACGCATTGCTGCCTATGAAGCTGCATCCAGCCCCTGGTGAATGTGACCAGGCCAGATCAGGAGTTGATTTGTAGGGTACCGTTACACGGTACGATATTAGTAACGATCTCGGGAGCGCAGTCGTTAGGACATTGTTTTGACATCGTTGGTGAGCTGCACGACGCACCAACGATCCAGCGAGCAGGTGTCGTTCGCACAACCCAGCGAACGATACTTATTCACTGATATAATTGGGTGAAGTCGTGAACGACATAGTTATAGCGGTGTCACACAGAACGATGCAGCAGATTGGCTGATCATGGATCATCTGATTTAAGAACATGTTCTCAAATCTGCAATCAGCGATCCAATGATTTATCGTAATTGAATCTGTGTTACACGAAACGAAGTAGTAATGATGTCGTTTGAACGACTCCAAACCCGTGATGTTTGAGCGATATTGTTAAGTATATCGTGCCGTGTAACGGGGCCTTAAGCATGCTCAAACTGTTTCCTCTCTGATCCTCCTTCCCTCTCCGGGGTGCATATGTGAATGCAGCCTAAGGGTATGTGCCCACAGGACGTTTTTGCTGCGGTTTCCACCTGCAGTTTACCATTGGTTTTATGGTAATTTATGCTAATTTGTTCCTGCGGTTTTGATTCCCAACAAAACCAATGTGTTTCACAGAAACGCTGTGCCCACACATTGGTTTTGCAAGTGTCAAGAACTGTCAAATCCCTGCGTTTTTGGTGCGGATGGGAGAGAAGTGACGTGCTATTTTTCCTGCATTTTTGCTGCAGTCAATGGTAAAAAACGCTCAGAAAACACAAACAAGATCATAGCTAATCTCCTGTCCAGGACTCTAGGATCCTTGAAAGCAGTTCAGGTTTTGCTGCATTCAGGACTGCTTAAAAAAACGTCCTGTGGGCTCATACCCTTAGACTGAAAGTGAGTGGCTACAGGGTGGATACAAGTTAATTTTCACCTTGTAACTTCTGCTCCAGTAAATCCGCAGATTTTTACATTATTTAACTGCAGGTTGTCTGCAACTCTGCAGATAAGTGGCCTTATGACAGGTTTTCTTTACATCACCGCTTTCATACTTCTCTCCCCGTGCCTTATAACTGAACGCCATATAAATTGTTACATCGGATCTCTGTACATTCCATAAATCCATTTGGTATCGGCAAAAAAAAATTAAAGCAGAGCGAAACTATTAGGGTACGGACACACTGGCGTGAAACTCGGACAAGTGCAATGCGCGATTTTATCGCATCCAGATTCTAGATGAGAAAAAAGTCACAACATGCTGCGGCTGTATGCGAGGCTCACCAATGCAAGTCAATGGGTCCGACAAAATCACGGACCATCCGAGAGGCATCCGTTTTTTTCACTGATACATTATCATTCTGCAGCTGAGAACAATGTAAAATTTTCCCTGTAAATGATTCTACAGTAAATAGCTGCTGAGAAAAAAAAACACATTGCACACGGACATCACACGGATGTGATCTGAGAGATGTCAGACACTCACATAGCAGTTGGATGCAAAATGGAGCAAAAACCGGATGTCACTCGTCCAACTCTCCTGGGTGAGAAACGGACCGTTTTTTCCCTATCGCCACGACAGCACCACCTGAGAGATAGGACCGCCCATCCAGACAGGAAACCTCTGAGATAAAAAAGGCGGGACCTCTCCTGAACCTCAGTTTAGGTTTCCTGTCTTGGAGGTGGGAGACCTCTGAAGCTCATGCGGTCCTGGCCTGACCCGGTAGCTGGAAGAAGCTGTCCTTCCCTAGGCAGTGGCTCCGGACTTGGGTGCAGAAGCTCCTCCACGGGGTATCCCCTGCGGTGGTGGAGGGCACGGGGTCTGGAGAGGGCCATCAGCGGCTTGTTCTCGGCCCTTGTTGCCGCCCGGGTACCCCAGCTGCACGGTGGGTGGCGGCCCTGCAGTCTGTGCCCCGGGTGAAGAGGATGGTTACAGGCATGGCGCAACGTTCCTGGGTCTGTAATGGGCCTGGGAGCGGGTTTTTCCCGGCGGCAGGTTTGAATTTCGCGCCGGGAGCCGCTACTTCCGGTTTCGGGCGCGGACCGGAAGTGACGTTCCGCGCATGCTCTGTGCGGGCCAGGATGGCGGCGCCCAGCGTTCGGCAACACGGAGACGCTGGAGCGATTCCCGATGGTGAGGGGCAAGCAAGGAGGGCAGAGCCAGCCAGCGTCCAGCGGTGTGACAGCATTCCCTTTCGGCTCCAGTTATGGGAGCCTCAGCAGTGTCGGCCGCAGGTCCTCAGTGATGGGATCCAGGATGAAGGGACCCTGATGCCCCGGAAGTCGGTATGCGCCTGGTGGGTGAGTGCCTTCGGGCTGTACTGTCTGTAATTTCACCACCTGAGGTATGTGCTTTCTGCAGGGTTCCTCTTCCAGAGGGTTGTACTGCCGGATTTCTGTGGCCCTTACTTTGGGGAGACTGTGCGAATCACTGTCCCCAGTCCGGCCTCTAGCCTTGGCGCTTTAGTGTGGGAGGCTTTTTTCCGTCCCTGCAGCTAGCCGGGATGGATGGGGACTTATGCGGCAGGAGACTTTGGGCTCTTTCCCTGGTACTGAGTGCCACTCGTGGTTTTCACTAGGGGGGAGCCACAGGTCTTGCTCATCCTCTGCCTCGTCCTCCTCGTCATCCTCCTCCTCTGTTGACGGCAGAGAGGGGACGCCGGGGGTTCCACATGATGGCTCTGGTTTTTTGCTTACAGCGGTCTGTTCGCCTGCGGGTTGGTGCCCGTGGCCCCTCTTCGGTGGACGGATTTAAGGTTCAGTGGTCTGTCTTCCACGCAGAGCCGGACCTTTTCCCTTAAATCTGAGGGCCCAGGCAAACATGTTAGCTCCTGGACTAAGCCTGTTCGGAAGAGCTCTCTTTCCTTTTGGGCTACTGGCGTAATTCCTGGGAATCCACTGCTGGCATTTTTTGGTCCCTCGTGTCTTGGTTGCAGCAGTTGGTGGATGTCAGCATCCTTTGCAAACCTATTGTGCAGGCCCTTGACAGACCATTGAAGCTGTGAGAACCTTGGTCACGGGCTGGATGGGAGACCTCATGAGAATCTCTATGGGTGTCCCAATGGGAATCTCAGTGGGAGATCCTATCGCAATTTCAATGGGAGACCATAGCTGCATTGACTTTACTCAAGTGAGGGACGGGTTTCCTACGGTGGAGACCTTGTCTTCCTTCCTTTGACTCTTGCTGCGGGAGCTTTGCTGGCGGATTCCTCGTGGAATTGGGCTGCAAAGGCTCCGTCTTTCTTTAATGCTGCTCATCATACCTGATGGTGGGGGCCTGGGCCGGTGTTGCCCACTCTGGGTTTCTTTACCTGGTGCGGGTGCTTTTCCGGTTGGTACGTCGCTGGCTGATATCCTGGCCCGGGCTTGTGCCGATGTGGATGCTTTTCCCTCCGGGGTTCCGGCTCCCGCCTTCCGGGGCCGTCCCCCTTCGTGAACCTCGGTTTGCTAAACGAAGGTCCCCTAGTCGGACCCGAAGTTCTTGGGCCAAAGGGGAAGCATGTAGTCTGGTTTTTTGGTTCGGGGGTTCCTCCTTTGGCGAGAAGTTCTAGTATCAGTGACGGCTCGCTCCAGGACGGAGGAAGGCTTGACCCTTTCTCTCGGCAGGCTCCGGGGTTGGGGCTTGCGAGGGAGCTCTCGCTCTTCTCAGTGTCTGGTTGACACTGGGGTTCGCTTCGACTCCTGGGGGCCCCTGGTGATTGCGTCTGTCCGCTGTTCAGGAAAAGGCGCTTTTCTGATAAGAAGGAACGGGCCCTTGTGTGATCTAAGGGGGGTTTCCCCGGTTCCTCCAGCCGCCTGCGGCAGGGGGTTCTGTTCCCCGCTGTTTTCTCGTGCCACAGCCAGTCAGTTCGTTCCAGTCTTTTATACCCCTGAATCCCTGGAACAGCTTTCTGGTGCGGAGCTCGTTTGTGAGGGGGACTTGGTAGTCGACAATCGGGGTTGGTTTCCAATTGTTTCAGGGTGGGGCTGGCTCTGCCGGACGCATAACACAATGTTCCGGTTCACAGTCACCAACGGCAGTTCTGATGTTCGCCCGGTTTGGGGGGATTCCTCTGCCTTGCTGTGCCAGACTCTCCCCTTCGGCCTGGCGATGGTTCCTCGGCTTTTCACGGCGCTGCTGGCAGTAGTGTGGCCGCTTCCGACGTCCGCGGGATTAATTATTCCATATCTGGAAGTTTGCTGCTTGTGGGGACCCCTGGGGGTTGTGCCCGTCTGCGGCTGGTTTAGTCTTCCCTGGGTCAGCTGAGTTGGATTGTTGATCTGGGTAGGTCCAGGCTGTTCCCCGCCACGCGTCAGCTGGTTCTGGGGTTTTTTCTGGGTTCCCAGTCTCTGCTTGCCTCCTTCTGGCCGTCGGGGATCGTGGCGTGCCTGAACGCAGTCCTGCGACCCCGCAGGGGCATAATGTCGGGAAGCTCCCCGCTGCCTCGAGGCCGTTGCGTCTTCGGTCATCCCTTTCTGCAGTACAGGGGCTCTCCTCAGTGGGGTTTCTGGAGGGCTGTGTCCCTTTTGGGCTCCCTCTCGTCCTGTATCCCCGCTGTTCCTTGGGCACAGTTGCGCTCTCGGGCCCTTCTGTGGATGGTTCCCCCGCATCGGCTCGGGTTGGGGGTGGCCTTGGACGCATGGATGGTTCTGTCCCCTCTGCCTTTAGATTCTCTGGTGGGGGGGCTGCTCCCTGGGCGCCTCTCCAGGGGCGTCCCGTGGGGTGGTCCGGTCTCCAATGCTTACCACAGAGCCAGTTCCTGGAGATGGGGGCCCTCCTTCGGGACCTGTCCGCTCGGGTGTGCCTGAGACTCCTCGCCTCTCCAGGCTGTCCTCCCTTATGCGGGAGTTCCTGGCTGTTTGGAAGGCAGTTCTGCTTTCCTTACTTCCCTTCGGAGGCCCCATCTTAGTGTCCTCTCCGGCTACAGTGTGTTGGCTTCCTGGCACCGTCAGGGGGACACCCGGTCTCAGGCCCTCATGGGAGTTGCGCGGGGCGTTGTCAGCTGTTGGAATGCCCGTCTGCTTCCCTCTCTGCCCTTCGCATGCGGGGGGGTGGCAACTTCCTGGACGGATTTTCTCTGCAGGGTGCAGCTCCAACGGGAGCAGTGGGCCCTGGATTTGAGTGTTTTTTTTCTTTTTGGCTCCGATTGTGGCCAGGTTGGGCCTTCTGGAGATGGTTTTCTTTGCCACTCGGAAACACGTCTGTTCTCTGGTTCCCGGAGTCCGGCCTGGGCTGGGGACGCTCTACTGTTCCCCTGGTCCTTGGGCCTTCTGTGTCCCTTCCCTCCCTTGGTTCGGTTCCTGCAGTGCTCCGGAAGGTCAGGAAGGACAGGGCGAGGGTCGTCGTGATGGCGCCCTTCTGTCCCCGAGGAGCTTGGTTCTTTTGGCTCAGTCGCCTGTCCAGCCAGGCTCCCTGGACTCTCCCCCTATTCCAGTCTCTCCTGCAGGGGCCGGTCCCCCTTCCGCTGGTCTCCGGCTGCCGGCCTGGGACTTGCCCAGGCGGCTCCGGTCACGTGGGGGATTCTCTGGTGGCCTTGTTCTTGTGCTGTGGTCCGGTCGAACGCCGGTTGCCACCGTTTTTTTTCTGGTGCCGGGTGGTTTACCTTTTCTGTCTTCTTCGGGGACGAGTCCCGACGGTGGGCTCCTGTGCCGGCAATTTTTGACTTCCTCCAGTAGGTGGCGGTTTGGTCTTTGTCGATTCCCTGGAGCTCTGGTTTTCGGCCTTGGGGGCCTGTGCCTTTGTTCCCTCGATGGGTCTCTGTCCAAGGGTGGCTCCTTGGGGTCTCATTTTAGTTCTGAATGCCTTAACCAAGCCTCCGTTGGGGTTTTTTCTCTTGTGCTTCGCCTAGGGTCCTGCCTCGGCAGTTGGTGTTGGGCGGTGGCTTGCCGTCCGCCAGCCTTTTTTTGTGGCCTAGTCGGGGGGCCTGGTTCTCCGGGTTTGGCTGGACGGGGTCGTCCTGTACCTGGTTCCTTCCTTCTTCCCAAGGTGGCTCTCATGTTCCGCGGACGGCGGGTGCTTGTTCTCCCTTCCTTCTGTGGTCTTCCTGCAATTCTGATGGCCGTGGTTCTCCACACGTTCGTGGTCTGGTGGGAGTTGCTTGCCTGCTTCGTCGGGCCACGGCCTGGCGTCTGACTCTGTCCCTCTTGTTTTTCTTTCGAGGGGCCTCTTGGGGTGAGGCAGTGTCCGTGGGTGCCCTTGCTTGGTGGTTGCGGGAGGCCTTCGCTCTTGCTTCTTCCGGTCAGGTGCGGGTCCCGGGGGGGCCTTTGTGCGCTTCCACCAGGGCAGTAGCTGCTTCCTGGGCGGGGGTGGCTGTTGTCCCCTTAGCTTTGATCTGTGGGGCTGCTCCCTGGTCTTCTCCTTCTCTTTTCTTCGAGCATGTCAGGCTTGATCTTGCTGCCGCTATGGTGGTGACCTTTGGTAGACGAGTTCTGCTAGCGGTGGTCCCTCCCTAATTTTCTTTTCTCTGAAATCTCTCAGGTGGTGCTGTCGTGGCGATAGGGAAAAATCTAAATTACTTACCGGTAATGTGTTTTTCATGAGCCACGACAGCACCACCGCATCCCTCCCTATTGCCTGTTGGTGTTGGTCCTGTTTGGAATGGGGGGGTGATGTGTGTTGAGTTCTTTTGGTTGTGTACTAATGCTTGTTGGGTTCCCCTCTCCGGTCTCTGTAACCGAAACTGAGGTTCAGGAGAGGTCCCGCCTTTTTTATCTCAGAGGTTTCCTGTCTGGATGGGCGGTCCTATCTCTCAGGTGGTGCTGTCGTGGCTCATGAAAAACACATTACCGGTAAGTAATTTAGATTTTTTTTCACCCGAGTGTGTTTCCACCCTTATGAATGATGAGGATATTGCAGCCAAGCAGGGAGACGCAATGGGCTCGTCATACTACAATACCAGCAGATCTCATGATTAGTACATGCATTTCAGTCACTGTTTCCTACTGATATATTGCAGCTCGTCATCCCTGCCGCCACAATGGAGCCTACTCATGTAAGAGAGATGACAGATAGCAACTGAAGCACTTTGTGTATGACACAAGGCACTGTCTTGGTTACAACATCTTGTGTGATCTTGGGGTAATGTGCATGTGGGGTTAGAATGATTACTAAATGTCTTTAGTTTTATTACTAGACTGCAATTTTATATTCTACTCAATCCTTTCAGAACCCGGAGCTTGTGGCTCGTCTAGAAAAGATAAAGGCTAAGCTGGCAAATGAGGAGTACAAGAGGATCACAAAGAACGTCACCTTTCGGGTATGGTTATCTTGTGACTCTAAAGTAATAAATACAAGGTTCACCGTGGTGATGATTGAGAGGATCACATTCGCTGACCTTTGTCCTGGAAATCAGTGGATGATCCTTTCATACTAGAGCTTTTGGGACTAATAATTTCACCAGTGTGATCTTCTCACAGTTCTATAGATGAAAAGAAAGACTACTCGTTCCATAATAGGGGTGTCTCTTCGTGTAATTTGCTTTACTCCTGTTTGCCCACAATACTTTTATTTGCGATCCATCTGCTGATAGAAACATTATGGTGCAGTTACAGTTTTCCATCTCCCAGAAGGGTGAGCGGATCGTGACCTGTTTGATCCCACCAGTCCTGGCTATGGCGGTCACTGCTAATTGTGATCTGCTATAGAAGAAAAGCTGGAATGGAAAAGGCGCAATCTAGGGTGTTACCAGTATAACAATTGAAAGTGTTCAATAGGTACACACTCACCTGGCAGGGTTGTGTAAGCCACAACCACTACAAAAGCGTATTAGAAGGTTTGCTGCAGTCTTCCAAATAAAATTGTGTCAATAAAATAGAAATAAAAAGAAAGGGAATATTGACCGTGCTACCATATATGACAATCAAAAAATTAGTGATTTTTATTTTCTACGCGTTTCTGGGCTCTCTGGCCCCTTCATCAGGAGAAAGTCACAGATGTACATCATTTCCCACGCCTTATACCTATACATCCTAGATGTGTCTATCTCCCAGAAGGGTGAGAGGATCCGTGACCTGTTTGCTCCCACCAGTCCTGGCTATGGCGGTCACTACTAATTGTGATCTGCTGGTAGCGGGCATTAGATCACAATTATCTGTGATCATCATGTTGGGATTATACAGACCATAGTATCTCAGCTTTCTTTAGACTCGGAAAAATGTTAAATAATTAAAGCGGGGTCTTCAAACAATGGTTATAAATCATATGATAATCTCTATAAAGCGCTGTGGAATATGATGGCCCTGCTGTAGATAAGTAAAGGTGGCTGAATGTTTCTCACCTTGCCTACCAGCCAGCATTATCAGTTCTGAATGACCTGAACACTTGTGTCCGTATCATAGAACATATTGTACCAGACCTACACAAATTTATACCAGATTTTGTGTCCCCATTCTCACCCCTGCCTGTTCTTGCACTTTTTCAATAAAAATTTCCATGTATTTCTTTTTTTTTTTCTTCGATTAGGTTAGTTATTATGCAATTTTCTCTTTCTACAGTCCAATCAGCAAGGAACTCTGGCTGATTTTGGAAGACAAGGTAAGGTGACACTTCTCAATACCAGATTGCTTATTCTGCATCAGACATGACCGTTTGTGGGTTAGACCTCACTGGGCTGTGTGGTCTGTAGATGGGGAGGGGGGAAGGAGAGAGGAGGGCGCAGATCTAAGGCCGGCTTCACATTGTGGGTCTGATCTGATCCGTGGCTGTCAGAGTGAACCTGACCGCCTCGATCCGGAGCGGTGTGCTGCCGCAGGTGTCCGGTTCCCAGATCCTCCCGACCCCATAGGCTCCCATGTTAGGGAGTGGCGGATTGCCCTGGATCCAGGAGAATCCGGGATACGGCAATTAGGGGAGATTTTTCTCCCCTCGGACACAAAAACGTTGCAAGCAACGTTTTTGCGTCCGTGAGAGAAATCTGAATACTCCCGGATTGTCCCGGAGAGATGGAAACCGGATGGCAGAGAGCTGCCATCCTGCTCCATCTGACCCCATAGGACACTATGGGGCCAAAATCCGGGGATGTCAGGTTCACCCCGACAGCCACGGATCGGATCAGACCCGTAATGTGAAGCTGGCCTTATTGCAGTATTGGAGCTTTACAATAAAGGGTGCAACCATTATCGTATTTCAATGTGTAAACTGTAATAAACTCTGAAAAAACTACAGCGAAATTGCTCCTAATTCTGGAAGTGCCCGTAAACCCTACCAAATGTTTTCACTCCCTGACTACATCAGACATGACCGCAATGATCTGCACTATTGTAATGTTTTAACCCTTTGTTTGTCTGCAGTGCGGCCATTAAAGACAATTATTATTACAATCTTCAACTTCTTGGTCACAGTTGTAGCTGCGTTTGTTTGCACTTATATTGCAACTCAGTATGTCTTCACAGAGGCTGCTGCGGTAAGTGGGATCTATTCTCTGACATCTCCTGATTTTATGTAAATATCCATTGTAAATATCCTTAGAATTATTGAACCTTTCCATAGTTTAAAGGATCTGGACATCTGTGAGGTTTTTTTCTTTTACATAATGCATGTATTTTTCGTGGTTTAATTAATGGGTATCTCCAAGAACAAATTAAGCTTTACTTGCCCACCACTGTTCCATCACGGCTCGGCTCTCTGCCGCTGCTCTGGATTTTTTGTTGATCGGCTGCAGCATCACATGCTGCACAGCGGGAGACCAACGATCAAAAAATCATCCTGATCGTTGTGTAACGATCAGCGACCTCGCAGCATGGGCCCCGTCACTGCTGCTTTTCACACACAGCGATATTGCTGGCGAGGTCGCTGATTTCAGCGATATCGCTGTGTATGAAGTACCCCTAAAGGTACCTTTACACGCGGCAACTTTTCTAGGAATTTCACTGGCAATTTACTGGTTGCAGTGAAATCATGGAGACATTGTTCTATCTTGTTGCTGTGTACAAATGGAACAATGTGTCCTTGATTTCACTGCAACCAGTAAGTTGCCAGTGAAATTTCTAGAAAAGTGGCCGCGTGTAAAAGTACCCTAACACATGCCAGCTACCTGCAGAGATGACTAGTAAAAGCTCCCTGCAAGATACTTAATCATGATTGTCATTAATGACGTCATGCACTGAGCGCCATCTAGTGATTGCTGAAGGTTGTGTCCTGCAGCTTTCCTCTCTAGCCTCTAAAAAGATCAAATTATTCTGTGCAGGACTTCAGGTCTAAAACTACATGATGATGACAGATAAAGTTTAACTTTGAAGTCTTTTTTTTTTTTTTTTTTTTTTCCCCCCGTAATATTCTGGTTAATAAACAAACAATGTTTCTCAATATACTTTTCTCTGTTCTCTTCCAGCGGGTCCTGTCCTCTGTGATTGTGGCTTCATTAGTGGGATTAGCAGAACTATATGTACTGGTCCGGACCATGGAGGGAAAACTTGGAGAACTGTAATCATAAAATCCAAAATGATTTCAACGACTAAACTGGATTCCAAACCATTCTCTTGTGACTACGTTAGATGTACTCTTCATCCCTGGATTACTTGATTCCTATTACTTCTCGTGCTTAAAGAAATGTACAAATACTTTAGGATTAGGGTGAATTTAGTACAAAGAAATCCTATACATCTGTCCCTACCCAGGCCAAACTCTGTTACTAAAATGAATGAGTCGGTGAAAAAAATCTGTTTTTTTTTTTTAATTCTTGTTTTGTTATTGTCATATCAGAAAAATTGATGTGGAGGAATATCAGTCGTGATAAAAATTTGAATAGCAGAGTCAGTGGTTTTTACTTGTATTTTTTTTTTTTTTTTTTTTTTCTTTCTTTCTCACTTTTTATATTTGAGTACAATCCATCAGTCTGAAGATTGAAGCAAGTTTCGGGCTACTGCCACAAAATCTGTACAGACCATGATCTTTTGTGCTTGACGATAAGGGTTGGTCAATAGGTAAAATTGCAGCGTGCATGTGCAACAATTTGCAATTTACTTCTTATTAAAAATCCTCTTGTGCTCCAGAAGAATTTTTATCTCCATAGTTCACTGCTTGTTTCTTAGGTTCCTGGCCACTTTAGAGGTGGATAATCGCCTAGGGAAGCAACGTGTTCATGCAATCTGTTTGATATATAGTTGCAAATGCAGGTTTTTTTTTTTTTTTTTTTTTTAAGCAAGCGGGATCTGGTCAGTCTCTGCATCCTTATGCTTCTCCAGTGCCGACAAGGCAAAGCTGCCTCTACTAGTAGAAAGGGAAAGTGCATAGTGTAGGCCAGCAGCACTGCCATGAGACCAGCCTAAACTGTCAGTCTTCAGGAGCACATGGGTCCCAAAGGAAGAAACATGAGCCAGAGCCATGGACGTTTGGGGTCTGTTGATTCAGCCAAACTTTTTTCTTTCTTTCTTGCGTATCGTTCGGGGCCAAAACTTGCCCCAGATCTCATTTGAAGACACTGGGCAGTTTGGCTCTGCCCACATACAGCCAGCCATAAGCAAACCATTTCCAGGGGCGGGAGGTTGAGGATTTGTTTTGTTTTTTTATTTTACAACCAGCCTACAGCTTATAACTCTGGTTTTATCCCCAGTGAGCTAATCAAATCCTGCACTGGGCCGAGCACCGCAATGCTCACATTAAGCACCCGAACTCCAACCTCAAACAGGTTCACTCATCTCTAAACATCAGAGAACCCCTTTAAGGGTTTGGTCACTTTTTCTATATTATCCACACAGGAGAACAGCTAATATGGGGGTAAAGACCAGAACACTGCACACAACTTCAGAAAACGATATATTAGGAATTTGTCTACAATGTGCATTAGCCATGTCTAGTACAGATTTTGAATAAGGTGATATGACATCCCACACATTGTAAGAGGGGCCTAATAAACCAATGTACCCAGGAAAACTGGTAGATGAAATAGGCTTGATAACTATCAATGAGTTGTGCCTAGGCAGATTCTACAACACAAACATCTTTGCCTGATCACATACTCTACGCTTGTCCAGAAAAAAAAAAGGAACCATTGCTTTTATGTTTATTACAGCTTGTATTTTTGGTTTATTTGCCTTTTGTTTCATGCATATTTTCTGCCTATACGGTTAGTGTCATTAAATCTCTATATTGGAAGTGGGGCAATCATGGCAGATGTAACGTCTCCTTCGAGGAGGGTGAAGTATACCCTGAATACATACAAGACCATTTTCAGGTCATTTTGTTGACAGCCTGAAGTACTTGGGTGGCTTTATAAGTACCAACAGAAATCTGACTATTTACCCCGTTCGAATGAGCACTCTTGTTTTTTCCGTGCAATGGGCAATAGGATGAAACTTTGAGGTTGTCCTATGTATGGCAATTGCAAAAATGAGGGGGCCACCATCTCCTGAGCCAAACTGAACTTGACAATAGGTATCTACACTCTAGAAACTTTGTTGTGCCTTATATTGATATTTCTTTCATGCCGAGCATTGTTATATGGCACTGTATAGCATACATTTATTGATATAATGTGTGCCGAAGTTAGGATTCTTTTTTTTTTTTTCCCCCCTTAGGAAATTTTATACAAAGCGTTTGCAGTGGTATAACAAAAAGAGAGATTCAGAGCCGCCCCATCGGTGTTGGGGCGTATTTTTGTGCAGCTTTTGTTGTTTTCTTCATTGCACTGACTTGTGTGTGAGTCAGTAAAGATGGAAGAGCAGAAATAAATGGTTGCAGATATAACGTGTCCCCTTGCTGTTTGGTTAATTAGATCATTGAAATCCAGGAAAGCATAGGCACAGGAACAGCTGGAGACTGGTAAGGAAGTATTGCTCCTTTTAGTTATTTTATGCCATTTGGCGCTGGAAAATCCCTTTTCAAATACAAGTGTGAGTGATGTGTTATAGAAGAAATTAACTATTGTGTACTCATAGTACTGATCTGCAAAATCTAGAAATCTTCAGAGAAGCCGATTGGGAGCGGCACAGGACTAGTTTTGTCTCCCCGTGGCCCCCTACTGGTTCTTCAAACCCTTTCCTCTGAGATGTCGCTTTGTTTCAGAATAGAACATACATAGCTGCGATTTCATAGTCAGCCTGTGATGCAGTCACCCTTAGTTTGAAAAGCATAAATTGATCAATATCATTAAAATGTTTCTGCTGTAAAAAAATGTATTGAAGGATCCAAGATGGCCGCCGACTGAGCAGGACGTGCTTCAGAGAGCTCTGCAGATCTGCTCTGAATCTGAGGCATCCGTCCACTCAAAGCCCATAAAACTGCTTAACACGCTCAAGGAGACATACAGCAGACACCACAGTCTACAGAGACCCCGATATTTTGGGGCATAGGACATCTGTGTCCCACGTGGAAGAAGGCTACAGCACCCCCCCTCCTGCACGAGAGTCTGTCTATATACGGGGCCGGAGGCAGAGCAGCGGTGATTCTAACCCTCCACTGAGAGTCCCTGACACCGGAGATCCCGCAGTGAACCCCGCATCCCGGGACCGGAGCCAGGAAGAGATAAAGGTGCAGAGCCGCGCACAGGGGCGACGCTTCCCGCCACCCGCGGACCGCCATTACAAGTAAGGGTCCGTGCCCAAACGCTACGCACGGCTGCCAAACCTGTCCCTCTCGTGTAGGGGGGTCGAGCAGAGGCAGCGATCGAACTCGCGGGCTGCCGGGAGAGAGCGGGAGGCCGGCAGCTGAGTGCTCGGATCCGGCCCTCCCTGTGGCTGTGGGTGAAGCCCTTGTCTCTGGCACTGTGGGGGAGAAGGAGAGTCTGAGTCGGAAGCTGCGGGAGAGGCTGGCTGACCTACTACCCGAGGTGAGAGGAGGGAAACGCGGTCTGGTGGATCGACACAGGGGAAAGGAGGGGAGAAAGCAAGAAAGGATTAATCCCGCAGCAAACTGATAGTAATCCCTGTACTGTGACACCCAGGGACCCGATCTACACCTCCCTCCCTCCCCAGCAGTGGCACACAGTGTAACTTCTCTTCTGCATATATCATCATCACTTTGCTGAAGTTCAGAGGACGCTATGCTGTAAGGAACACTGTTTTCCCCACTGTCCCATAATAATCCGCCTCATATTCACATATAAGAAGACGCTGAGTGTGGGATTAACCCTCTCACTACTCTAGCCCTGCACAAAGACTCATACCACCATCTACCAACAGAGGGCACCGCTGATTCATTATTCAGAATTCAAGGTGTCATACATTAATATCTACTGCACATTTCTACAAACTCCGATTGAAATCTTACAGTACCCCCCCATCTACTCATCCTGCTCGGCGGAAAACACATACAGAACTTTTTTGTCCATCAAGTTCGCCCATCTTCTGGATCCCTACCTGAATATTTAATAACGGACTCTCTCCGTAAACTTCCAGACCTCGGAATGTGAGGGCCGCACAACATTCTGGAGGAGCTGACGGAGAACAAGGACCAGATAGACTCCCATATATTAAGACGTCACAATGGTTAAATCCAACGCGAAATCCACAAAATCCTCAATTAAAGCGACCCCTACTACTACACAAGCAGACCTGGATAAATACTTAAAAAAACAAGCTGGTCTGTCCTCCTTATCCAAGGCCTCGAGGCAACTTTTGGTGGAAGACACCATGCCACCAGACCAAGATAGCGATTGTGAAGAAACAGAGGATGATGAAGAGCTCCCAATTACTAGAGCCTACCTTAAAAAGATTCTACATAAAGCTTTGGAACCCCTGGCAAAAGAGATGGCGGATATAAAACAAGACCTTACACAGACTGGCCGCAGAGTCGAAGCCCTGGAATCGACCAACACTGAAGTGGTCAAACAAGCCAATGCCACCCTTTCTGGCCTCCAACACCATGAAGATCACCTTAACAAGATATACTCGATGTTGGAGGACCATGAAAACAGGGACAGGCGAGACAATTTACGCTTAAAGGGGGTACCTGAGACAGTCACACAGGATGCCTTAATCCCAACCATTATAGATACATTCCGTTCAATATTACAATCAGACGACCCGACCGATATGGAGCTGGTGAGAGTTCACAGAGCATTACGCCCGAAGCCCCAACCTGACGAGTCTCCGCGAGACGTAATCTGCCGCTTTTTGGATTACAGAACAAAGGAGTTAGTAGTGAAGAGGGCCAGGGAGAAGACTAACGTTACATGCAATGGCTCCCCAATTCAAATATTCCAAGATCTTTCATGGATAACTTTAACTAAACGGAGACTCTTAAAGCCTTTAACAACGATTTTCCACCAAAGGCACTACCCATACAGATGGCTATTCCCCTTCGGCATATCTGTGACAGCTGGAGAGAAAAGGATCCAAGGCCGTACATCAGCAGATATTAAATGGATGTGTCAAGAACTGAGTATTGAATTGGAACATTATCCCAATCTGGAGGAAGTGGGAGCGGCGTACCAGATGACGCCTCTACAGCAACCACTACCGTGGCAAACTCACCTGACACCAAAGTCTCAAAGATCAAAACGAAAAAACTCAAAGCTGACTGACCATCGAGGCGATGACAGCCCGAACGGATGATGACATCTGAGGATCATCGCGTCCTCCTCTGCTTTCCAAGGCCCCCCCCATTGTGGCATTGATGTACCTACGCACACCTAATTACACAATGGACTTGGGACACCAACATTCCTGTCTCCTTCTTTGAGACGCCACTGTTGTGGCTGACAGGAATTATATTCCGAATTGTTTTTGATGACCATTGTGACAGACACACACTAACTGGTTGGCCCCTAGGGGCGCCCTTGGGGTAGCTACACTTCCCCATGTTTACTCTTTGACGTTATTACCATTTTTTTTTCTGGTTCTTGTAATAGGTTCTACTTTTATGCAGGCTAATTTGCAAGAGACTATCTTGTCACCATGTTTATAGTACGAAAGCCTGATAGTTATATTTCCTGATAAAGAGTGGAACCCTCTCTGTCGGCTCACTCCGTCACATGCGGACTTTACGCAGTGCCGGGATGGCTGTGATAGAGATGAATCTGTTCACTCAGATCTTTCATCTACAAAAGTATATTTTTACAAAGCATGTATATGCATTGATCTTCCCTTGTTTTGTGTTTTCAGAAAATTATTCTCCATTGTCTCCTTTCCTCCCCTCTGTTCTCTCCCTCCCTCCCCAATCGCAACTCCCTGCAAGAGAGTCTACACTTCTCCTCCAGCATGAACCTGAACGTCCACCATGATCGACAACCGTAAGTCATACCAAGTGGTATCGCATAATCTACATGGCTTCAACTCCCCTATTCCTAGGTCTCAAACACTACACTACCTTAAGAAGGCAGGCTATGACATTCTGTTACTACAAGAAACCCACTTTATTGAATCTAAATCGCCTAATTTCGAAAAGAATCATTATAATAGCTGGTACCATGCATACTCTCCCCAAAAAAGGTCCAGAGGAGTAGCTATTGCCCTGACGAAAAATGTCCCATTCTTACTCATTGACAAACTGGTTGACGATGAGGGTAGATATATATTTGTGAAGGGTTTACTGGAAGGTTCCATGATTACATTAGGAAGTATTTACGCCCCAAACACAAAACACTCTTCTTGGATAAAGAAGGTTCACAATAAACTCACACTATTTGCTGAAGGCTCAGTTTTGATTGGAGGAGACTTAAATATAACGTTGGAACCTTTATTGGATACCTCGACAGGAAACAGTAACATCTCAAGGCGAGAATTAGCCCAAATACGATCTTCTTTCCACACAGCGAACTTGATAGATGTATGGCGATATCACCACCCCCAGGATAGAACATACACTTATTTCTCTCACCCTCATAGGAACTATCATAGACTAGACTATTTATTTGTATCCAAAAATCTCCTCCCGACAGTTATAGAAACAGGAATCCTTCCGGCGTTGTACTCAGACCATGCAATGGTGACTATAAAGCTGGAATGGGGAAGACCTATCCAACCCAATAGGACATGGAGATTGAATGAATCCTTACTAAAATCTACCGAGATTAAACTCAAAATTCAAACGGCCATTAAAGATTATTTTCAACATAATAACACCCCAGACGTAGATCCCACGATTATTTGGGAGGCCCATAAAGCAACTATAAGAGGTATTATTATATCCATAGCATCATTTCGAAACAAACAAAGGAAAGCTGACATAGAGAAATTGTATAAAGATATTATTTACCTAGAGAAACAACACCAGACAACACTACACCATCCAACCATGATAAAACTCACAGAATGTAGACAACGCCTTAAAGATCTCCTCAATCGGAATGGAGCTAAATACTTCGCAAATTGGAGAAACCGAATTATGGTACATGGGGATAAAGCTTCCAAGTTAATGGTCTCTTTGATTAAAAAGAGACAATCCCGAACCTTTATCCACAGGATTAAAACAGGTACGGGCCAAATATCACAAAACTATGATCAAATTATCTCAGAATTCCTAACATTCTATAAAAATTTATATCAGATCCCAACACACAACCTTGTAGTGAACCAAACTCACAGACAACAAGACATAGACTCATTTCTTTCATCCTTATCCTTACCGAAATTAGATGAGCACCAACGGGAATGGTTAATAAAACCCTTTACACCGGAGGAACTCCAGTCCATCCTGTCTGAAGGTCAATCGGGCAAATCCCCAGGGCCAGATGGCTTTTCGCTACTCTATTACAAGACGTTTTCTCCAGAATTAAACGCACACTTGTTAAAGATGTGCAACGCAGTATTAAACGGTAGCTCTCTTCCCCCCCAGTCCTTAGAAGCACATGTTACACTTCTGCATAAAGAAGGCAAAGATCCAACACAATGCGGGAACTACAGACCCATCTCCTTGCTCAATGTGGACTTAAAACTGTATGCTAGCTTAATAGCAAGACGCTTGACGGACCTGATTCCCCATTTGATCTCGCTGGAGCAGACTGGATTTGTGCGAGGACGGGAGGGAAGAGACAATGCAAGCAGAATTTTACATCTAATGCAATACGCTAAAAGAAACCAAAAACAGATGGTCCTTCTGAGTACAGACGCCGAGAAGGCCTTTGACAGGGTGGACTGGACATTTCTTCGTAGCACCCTAATGGCTTTTCATATACCTTCCCCATTAATAGAGGCCATATTCAAAATGTACACTTCCCCGTCAGCTAAACTAAAAATTAATAACACACTTTCAGATCCCTTTCTAATAAAAAATGGTACGAGGCAGGGGTGTCCCTTGTCCCCCTTATTGTATGTTTTGGTTATGGAACCATTGCTACGGAGCATCCAAATGAATAAAGATATTAAAGGATTCCAACTGAATAATGTACATCACAAATCAGCGGCGTTTGCAGATGATTTGTTGGTAATTCTATCCGAACCGGATAGGGGCATCCCTGCCTTTGTTCAAACATTAGAAAAATATGGCCAACTCTCCAATTATAAAATTAATTTGTCTAAATCAGAGGCGCTAGGCCTCAATATTCCCGAACATACCATAACCAAATATAAAACTAGATTCCCTTTTAAATGGCCAGAGAAATACATCACTTACCTAGGTATAAAGATTGGACACTCGGATAAAGATCTTCTCTCCCTTAATGTACTTCCCACATTAGAAAAAGCAAAAGAAACGATTAAATCATGGAGAGCGCCCTTCCTATCGTGGATAGGCCGAAAAAATCTAATTAAAAGTATGATCCTACCAAAATTCCTTTATCTATTTCAGATGCTCCCAATCCGCATCCCGGAATATATGTTGAACAGAATCCACACATTTATTTCTAACTTTATCTGGAATGCTAAAAAAACCGCGTATCAAATACCGGACACTTACCATGCCAAGAAACTGTGGTGGTATGGGAGCACCTGATATACGTAAATACTATACGGCAGCTATGCTGACGAGAGTCGTGGACTGGATTAGACGACCACCTCATAAGTTATGGTTGCCAATTGAAGAAGCTATGTCACCCGTACCTCTGAGGTCCCTGGCACTTCTCTCAGATTGCTATACTGACTCAAAATTATTTGGTAACACCTTTACTAAAACCATTGTAGCCATTTGGAAAAAGGAATGTGGTCGGCTGCTCCCTCCAATGACTCCGATTCTAAATTTGAGAGACCTCGTAGGCAGATTACCGCCTGGTTCTCGAGCTGGCAACCCAGGGGACTTGGAACTGAATCCTAATGACCCTATCCCACTCGACCTCCTCCTGTTGGATGGAGCACTGCTCTCCCACCAAGAAATACAGCAATCCAATTTGCTGCCTAATTTGTCCTTTCTGCAATACGGTACATTAAAAGCATTTATGCACAAACACCTGAAACACATAGACTTCATGAGACCTTTGACAATGTTTGAACAATTATGTTCACAATTGGCAGAGCCCACAAAAATACTATCTTCACTATATAAACAACTAACGCTTGACACAGACCATATTAAGAGAGACTTTCTGGAACCATGGGAACGGGATCTACAAATACAATTTTCAGAACAACAAATGAGACAGATATACAGAGGATCTCACGGCCCTTCCTCTTGTGTAAAAATTCAAGAAAGCACTTATAAAGTGGTAACGAGATGGTACCGCACCCCCTCACAACTACATAGATGGCACCCACAAATGTCAAGCTCCTGCTGGAGATGCAACTCCGGAGTAGGGACATACTTTCATATGTGGTGGCAATGCCCTCTTATCCAAGTATTTTGGTCAATGGTATCAACATTACTCACGGATGTTCTACAAAGGGACACAATTCTCACGCCTCTTACATCCCTTCTTAATTTTTACATATGGCCAAAAGACCTGTTTGCATCCAAATTAGCTTCTAATATCATAGCCGTTTGTAGACTCCTTGTCTCTGCCCAATGGAAATCTGATAAGACCCCGACGAAACCACAAATAATACGAGAAGTAGACATGGTGTATCGTGCAGCTGAACTGGCAGCTCTCTCATTTGGTTCACACGAGACCTTTGAGAAAACTTGGACGCTCTGGATGTGGTACCGTTCGACTCCTGAATTTCTGTTGTTGCATACCTCCGAGTGAGGAAAATACCGGGTTCTCTCTTGCATATACACCCCCCCCCCCCACCTCCTTCCCATCCACCCCTATTTTCCCTCTGTTCCCCCCCTATGTTGACTCTTTTTTACTTTTACACTTTTGCTATGAATGCAGAGTATTTACAAAAATGTGCTATTGCATTTCTATTGAATGATTTATCTGTATCTACTGTTATGCCTTCATCCCTATGTTAGGGAACGAAAAATGTTGATTGTTTGATTATGACTTAAATTTTCAATAAAAAGACCATTAAAAGTAAAAAATGTATTGAAAATATTGGAATATCTCTAAAATGTCTGCACTATGCCGTTTAGCCTTTAGACCTGTGTCATTGAATCGGTCTGATTTAATGAGTTTTATGTAAAGAAACAAATTTCTACAATTTTAGTTCAGTCTCCAATTGCTCCAAAATTGCATTAGTTCCTGTAACGAGCATGCCTACAACTATGAACATTTGGTTTTCTTTTTTATTGTGGAGCAAAGAACAAATAGGACAAAAATGAAAATTTCAGTGTGTAGCACTATTCACCCCCATAGAGTCAGCACTTTATAGATCATCCTTTTGTGGCAATTACAGCTGTAAGTCACTTTGGATAAGTCTCTATGGGCTTTCCACATCTTGGCACTGGGATTTTTGCCCGTTCCTCTAGGCAAAAGTGCTCCAGCTCCTTCATGTTAGTTTCCTCTGGTGAACAGCAAACTTCAAGTCTGAGCATAGATTCTCAATTAGATTAAGGGCTGGGCTTTAACTAGGCCACTGCAATACATTTACAGGTTTCTCCATAAACCACTTGAATGTTGCTTTAGCATTATGCTTAGGCTTATTGTTTCAAGGTGAACCTCAGTCTCAGTCCTAAAGAAGTTGTCCGATCTAACGCTGATAATTTTGCAGTCACTCTTACTGAGACTTGTCAATCTTCCCATCACGCGCACTGTGTTCTGCAAGGATACACTGGGTTCTAAGCCGGGAACAAACCACAATTCTGCAGTATGCATGTTCTCGGCAACAACACAACTTGTGGGCGTGGCCTCACTCAATACAAGTGTATGGAGGGGGTGTGTCCCACTAGTGGGTGCAGCGTTGCTCCATACATCAAATGTTTAGTTAGGCTGCCCCCACTAGTTGGGGGGCTTTGGCCAGGAACATGCATACAACATGGCTGCGGTCTGTTCCTGGTTTAGAAACCCAGAATCCTCGCAGTGCACAGCGCGTGCACTGGGATGATTGATAAGTCTGCAATCTATATATAGAGTGACTGCAGAATTATTAGTTTTAACTGGACAACCCCTTTAAATCACTGATTGACTGAAACAGGTTTTGCTCAAGAATATCCCAGTATTTCTCACCATTCATCTTCCCCTTCACTCAGACCAGGGGTTCATCAGAGACTGGGATTTTTTATTTTATTTTATAAAGAACCCAACCCTGTCTTGTACTCCTCAACTTTGTCTCTGACCTGTTTGGAGATCTCCTGCACTTCATGGTGTTTGGTTAGTGGTGCCTCTCATAGTTGTGTTGCAGCCACTGTGGCCTTTCAGAAAAGGTTTGTATATACTGACAGACCATGGACTTAGATTGCACATAGATGAAGGTCCTTTCAATAAGCATGTGATTTATGGAGGTAATTGCTTGCATCAGAAATGTTTATGGGCTGCGTAGCAAAAAGGATGAATACATTTGAACACGGCAATTTTATATTTTACATCGTAAACTGATTTTTGTCTATATTTTGCTCTTTTCACCTCTACCACTTTGATACACATAAATCAGATTACAAAAATATTTAAGCTTCGGTTGTAATGTAACAAAATAGGTAGAAAGTCAAGGGGGTGAATAGTTTCGTAAGGCACGGTATGGGAGACCTTTTAAAGTATATTTAACCTTTGGCACCATTTCATATCTACTATATGATCTATAGCAATTTGCACTACTCTTGAGGTACAGTGTATCTTTTGTGATTTATTCTCTGCCAGAGCTGAAATCATAATTCTGCTTACTACTGAGCACACATCTGGTATTTTTAAATAATTACCAAAGCTTGATTTGATGTTGTGATTTCTATTTTTGTTCCATTAGCTTTATGCAAAAGTATACTGTGACACACCTTTGGCCAAAAGTCCTTCTTGTTAAAGCTACTTGAATATGAGACACCCTCGGATAAAGTGGGAGACCTCTCAGACTCCCAAGAGTTGGTAAATCTGTTACAGATACCTGCAGGAGAGCAGCGACTGTCCCTGTATATTTTGGTAGTCCTTGCCCCTGTGTGCAGAGGCATATTTAGAGGGCAGGTCTGAATATGGATTGCAAGCATCATATCCATGTCGTGTGACTTGACTGTGATTTAGGAAGTGATCTGCAAAAGCGGCATACTTATGCTTTAAAGATTGTCGCTGCTCCTACTGCTCCACACTCCTGATTTATCTGAAAAAGAACTGAAGGTTGACACGTGTATAAGATGCAGTGTATATATATCTAAAGCTCTTGTTATATTAGTGGATATGAAGGACCATACTACTGTTTTTAAATGTTTACGTTACAATACTTTTATCTTTGTGATTTTGTATTTATTTTTCTATGCTTTTGTGATTTCCCACTTTATTTATATTCAAGCTGACCAAAATAAAATCATTACAAGTCCTTGTATTTCTGTCCTGACCCTTGTATGACAATGACTTTCTCTGTTATGCAAAGTTCTATATTCTGTATGGCACTATAAATGTATTTTACCATTTTTATTCTGGTTTTACAATATTTGGAAAATTTTTCCTCCTGCAAACTCTTTGCTCAAACTATAGTTTATTGTAACGTGAGTCACAACAGTAATAACTAGAAAAACAAGATGTTCCGGGCTCCACGTAGGGAACAGCAGCTGACAAAGCTTGTTGCACCTTCACACAGAAGATTGCAGTGTAGGACCACACAAGGTAGAAGGCACAGAGGGGCACTCGCCGGTCAGTTTCTTCAGGCTTGTTTATTAAAACACACGGTGTAGAAATTGTGCGAAACTGCAATGTCGTTCTGTGTCTCCAGCTCCCCTCCCTGCCCGTGATGCACCTCTAAACAATTTCTATACCGTGTGTTTAATAAACATGCCTGAAGAAACTGACCGGTGAGTGCCCCTCTGTTCCTTCTACCTTGTATGGCCCTACAGTAATAACTAGTCTCAGAGGTGAAGAAACAGACTGCAATAACGGAAAGTAAATATAATAACAATACTACTTACTGGAAGCAAAGAGAGGTCAAACGATCCGAGGTCAGGTTCAGGAAATGGCACAGTAACAGCAAGGGTTAGTCAGAGACGAAGTCAGGAAAACCAGAGGGACAAGACAGAATACAGGGAGCAGGCAAGAGTTGTCAGGTCACAGGTAAATGGTCAAAGTCCAGGTAAGAAAATAAAGTCAGGCTGGGTCAGGCACAGAGCATAGAGGGTCAGACCTACACAGGCAAAAGCAAGTGTACAATTGACACTGAATGGAAGAGCTAGCATGCTTAAGTAGAGGACTAATCAAGGGAAGTGAAGACAGGTGATTGCAGCACAGACTAACTGCTTCCACAACAATAGTAACAGACAAGGGCAGAGTGGAGATCGTGACATTTATATTGCGCTGTTTAGGAAGTTTCCACATTGAGTCATACCGATAATATAATTTACTTCCCATTAGAAATTACGATAGGATTATTAGCAAAATCTACAAACTCACCTGTCTGCAATAAACCTACCAAAAAATAATTCAAAAGTGGCTTTTCAATGTTCAACACAAAGGGCCAAATTCATCTTTGCATCTACTACATTTTTTGTTGTAAATAACTTGGTGACTTCGAATTGTGACAAGTTTATCAATTTGTACAAACTTTAAAAAAAATATCTTTGTCCTTCGCCTCATTGGGGGACACAGACCGTGGGTGTTATGCTGCTTTCCACTAGGAGGTGACACTAGGCAAGATCTCAAAAAGATTAAGTGGCTCCTCCTCTGCAGTATACACCCCTAAGGCAGGCACTTGCCTCACCAGTTTTTGCTTAGTGTTATTAGGAGGCACACATCCTTTTATTTTCTCTATTTTCTTTTTAATACTATTTCACCCCTCAAGAGGATTCAAGACAGGAATTAGCTTCTCACTCCTCAAGAGGATTCAAGAATGAAAGTACTCCACAGTTGGGACTCTGGGTTGTAGTCAATGCACACACATGCCTGCCCTAATATACTCCTTCCTCAGCTCTCCATAGTTGGGGAGCTGGGTTGAAGCCGAGACTAACCATGACTACTCCTTCCTCGTCTCCCCACACTTGGGGAGCTGGGTCGAAGTTGAGTCGGACCCAGGACTGCCCAGCAAAGAATCCTCCCCAAACCCTACTTTTGGAGTCCCTGGGTTGCAGTGCTGGCCTCAGGTATCCATCAGACAACGAGGGACAGATTTTCCTCCCCATCTCACCCCATGAGGGTTTTTTTGGGTCGAGGTCTCGGGTATGTTGTGAAGCCCTGATTGTTACAGGGTCCTTCACTGGGTCCTGTTATGCCACTGGCCAGAGAGCACCTGCTCACAATCTCCCCTCCAGCGGCCTGCAGGTAGCCCTGGGACGCTGTGCAGCGGTCACCATTACAGCGCCGCTCACCACTGGCTCCAGAGGACCCGGCTCCATCCCCCTGCGGCGGCGGCACCTCTGCCCTCAGAGGCTGCCCTGGCATCCCCCTGACAGCGGATGCGGCAGGATCTCTGCGTTGGCCTCCACACATTTTCGGGACCACATTTTGATCGAGGCCCCGGTTCAGACAATACCCGCCCACCGCACGCCCCCAGGATGACGTCAACTACATCATCAAACGAGGCGGGACCGTTCCCTGGGCGCTCACCGCGAGATCTCCACAGCGTGCCCTTTTTTGTGATTCAAATCAGCCTCCTCGCCATATTTTCACAGCAGTCACCAGTATATCGACATTTTTTTCACAGGGGCACATATGCTCAGGCTGTGTAAGAGCAGTCCATACCCTGGATACCGTCTGTTAGCATTTCAGCATATCAGGGGCCAAACATGGAAACCACCATGGGCCACAGGCGCAGGGATAGTCTGTGACCATCCATGGCATGATATGCAGCAATTTTTACATTTCGTGACCTTCCCAGTGCGGGTACATAATGGTATGGAGCTTAGCAGTTTCCTCTCTACTGCAGCTCTCTCTGTACTCTCTTGGCCACATCCCAGAGTAGGAGGTACACTGGGCAGCACTTGTTAAGATGTTAAGGTTGGGTTGAGCACTGTTTCCCCCTTTAGTTACCAATGATCACACAGCAGTGATCAGGTTTGTGTCACAAGCAGGAGCAAGGACATTATTAGGTCTCTTGTTGGGCATGCGGGACTACTCTACCCAGTGGAGCTACTACCCCACACTGCCAAGATTGTACCCCTATTACTGTACCTGAGTCTACAACTGATCCCGCACTTCCCAGTATGCCCAATACATCTGAAGGGGCAGTTTTTTCTATCCCTGTCCATGTCACCAGGGAAAATCCTTCCTTCACACTGCATCAGATCCTGTAGAGTCGTCCCACTCCCTGCACCACTGCAAATGGACGCCACGAGAACATTAGTATCAGATACAGGATGAAAAAGGTTCCATGGGACTCCTTCTCCACGTCCTCTCACAGATCTCACGAGTCTCCCACCAAGGAAAACTGACAAGGTTTCCCCTTGCCCAATATTCTTTTATGATCCTGAAGGTCCCCTGAGCTAGACTCTTCGGGCCCTCCGGCCACACTTAGTCATGGCCATACACAAGTACCTGACATAACCGACCCTTCTGAAACCCCAGACCACGCAGTTTCCGTCAAGAGAGCTACACGCCCACACAAATGTTTGGCAGATCGTCTTCAAGGACGGTTGTCATAAACATAGGTCCCATCATGGACAAGATATGTAAAACCTGCAAGGCGATAGCACCTCGCTATCCTTTTTTTTTTTTTTTTTTTTGACTGCGTTATCCAAGCGGGGTCAGATTCCTCACAGCTAGACACTCCGGTCTCCTGTCTAGACACAGGACTCCCCTCTCTCTCTTTCCCTGATGGCTCCGCTATCAAAATGACACAAACCGTCACGTGCAGCAGATGGCCTTCGCTCCTGTTTTCAGTAGCAATACAATTATGACCTGGGCAGATATTCGGCACACCACCCTGCACAAGAGAGATCCTGACCCACAGCTGCCTCAGCTAGCAGCGTAAAAGTCATTACAAGGGAGTATCTCGTCCAGGCATCCCCTGCATACGACCAATTGGATGGCAGGGATGGCATCAACTGAACAAGCACTCTGACTATGCGAGTCAAAGGACATGCCTCTAAGGACTCCCTCGCGAGCCTTCTTTATCTTAGCATCAAAACTAGATAAGGGCGAGAGAAGCGCAATAGGGTCTTATCATTAATAAAAAGGTGGACTAAATTTAATTAGTCACTCACCTGGAGGGGTTGTGTAGCACACAACCAGCGTCAAGACAAAAGGTAATAGCCGCTGCAAGGATCCACACCACAATGGTCAACGTAGTTTAAAATTGCAGAGGGTGGACGGTGTATACGGACCTGCACATACAGTGAGGGAAGGAGTTAGTAGCATTTTTTGGAGCCAGTCAAATAGGGAGAGGAGCAGGAGACACTTTCTCCTGCTCCTGTCCCTATTTGACTGGCTCCAAAAAATACTACTAACTCCTTGCCTTACTGTATGCGCAGGTCCGTATACACCGTCCACCCTCTGCAATTTTAAACTACGTTAACTTCTTTATCTTAGCGGTTGTCTATTCGCCGAAAGATGGACAAACTAATTACTGACTCCATGAGAGGACGGGTTATCCCCTTCCCCAACGTCAGAACTCGCGTAGTTAGTCGACCTCTCGCCAGGCGCAGACGTATAGTCACTGCACACGTAAAGTAAGGACCTCCCATTAACCTAGGAGGCCCTCATTACATACATTTTCAGCCTTCATGATCGTCACTCCTGGAGTTTTTCCTTCCGGGTAGGTGACCGACCTTCCAGTTTTTCAACATTTTTTAGTTGACTCTTCTCTCTCTCCCTGATGGCTCCTCCATTATGGATGCACCAAATCGTCATGTGGAGCAAATGGCGCTCTCCGTCTGTGAAGCGACAGAAGCATCATCATCTCCTCATACGGATATGACAGTGGCAGCCGGTCATCTTCCCCAAACCCCACAGTTGGGCCTCTGGGTTGGAGTAGATGAACACCACGGCTATCCCTCAAACTTCCTTCCTCAGCTCCCCACAGATGGGGATCTGCGTCGAAGTTGAGACAATCCAGGCCTATCCAGCAGTCCTCCCCAGTCCCCACAGTTGGGGCTCTGGGTCGCAGTTGAGACAACCCAGGCCTACTCGGCAATCCTCCCCAGTACCCACAGTTGGGGCTCTAAGTCGCAGTTGAGACGACCCAGGCCTATTCAGCAATCCTCCCCAGTCCCCACAGTTGGGGCTCTGGGTCGCAGTGATAACCACATGCGGCTCCATCTCAACTCGGCTATTCCGGACTCACAATATATCAACAAGGTTGTTCGGGTTCGTCACTTTGACATGGAGTCTCTCCGCTCCATTAGCAATCCGAGAGGATAATTTCAGTTCTTTGCCGGCCCATTGGACTCGCCTCGTCTTCCAGGGTATTCATATAGTCATGACGGAAGTCATGACCATTTTTCCCTCACAAACAGTAGTGCTCTCTCAGACCTGGACGATCTACTCATCAAAGCTCTTTCCTTCACAGACTGCGAAGGGCGCATCCTACTCCAGTTGACACCCTGGTTCGTTTAGATGGATTGGCACATATGTCCAACTCCTCTCCGGTCCCGAGTCTTATCACTCAAATTCACGAGGATGTTTTTCAAAACTCCCCGCGGGTTACGGCCTCTTTTCTAAGGACAGGTACTGCACCCTCTGTTATAGGGTATGGGCGCTCATTCATCCATCACCTTACTCTCTCCGTTTCCCGATGAGAGTTCTGGACAGGATAGTCGCATCAATAGTTGCTGGGAAGTGGTGTATCGTCACCACGCTGCTCAGGGCGGATGGTGCCCCTCGGAATACGCACTGTCCATCAATCTCCTGTAGATTTGCGCCGTTTTTTTCTGGCACTACTACCTTTTCATCGGTTACTAGCGGGTTGTCATACCAGTCGGATGATACCACAACAGTAGCACAGGTCAATCGCCAGGGAGAGACCCGCAGCAGACAGGCGATATGTGAGGCGGACCCATCCTTTGCTGAGGCCAATCGACCCGGTCTGCTCTTTCGACAGTTCACATCCAGGGGTCGACATAGCTCGACCCGTGATCCCTAGGAGCAACTGCCCTAGTCCACTCCTAGACGTAGTTTCATCTTCCGTACACCTTTCTCCCTCCACCTCTCATATCCAGAGGGTGAGAACGACCAAATCAGCAGGCATTCCAGTCATCCTCACGGCCCCGGATTGGCCTTGGCACACCTGGTATACTGACCTGGTTCACCTCGCCGCCATCGTCCCTTGGCGTCTTTCAGACCATCCAGATTTTCTCTTTCAGGGTTCAATTTACCGCCAGATTTCAAGACCCTCATATTGACGGCGTGTCCCTTCAGACCTGGGTTCCTTTTTTGACTCAGGGGAGGTTGTTTCATCGAATCTGCGAGAAAACCTGCTTCCGCTCGCATTTATTACCGCACATTGAAGATTTCCTTGCATGGTGCAACCCTCGGGTCCAACCACCTCTTCTCTTTTTGTTACCAAACATTTTAGGCTTCTTTCAATCTGGTCTAGTCACCAGCCTCTCTCTCGGTTCCCTCAAGGAACAAGTTCCCACACTATCAGCACTGGTCCAGCGCTGCTTCGTGGCTCAGCCTCAAATTAAGACCATTGTTCAGGAAGTTCCCGCCTGGTCCCTCCTCACACTGCACTGTGGGAGGCATGGGGCCTCAACCTGGTCTTAAGGGCCCGTTACATGCTACGTTGTGGCAGCGATCCGACCAACGATGTGGATCGCTGCCACATCGTGAACTGATCGCTGGTGAGCTGTCACACAGGCAGACTCACTAGCGATCAGGACCAGTGAGAATGCTGGTAACCATGGTAAACATTGGGTAACTAACTGAGCACGGCGCTTAGTTACCCACCGTTTACCATGGTTACCAGCTCCCATCACTTGCTGTGAGGCGCTTGGAGCCGTTGCTATGATATCGTTCACGATATCGTTGTGTGTAATGGGCCCTTTAGACATACCGCAAACCAGCCAACCTCTGAGCCCTCAAAGGGTTTTCTCCTCCACCTTCTTTACCAGAAAGTTGTGGTTCTGGTGGCAATTACTTCTATTCCTAGAGTCTCTGGACTCGCAGCGCTCTCCTGCAAGGTACCTGACTTGGTGTCTCACCAGGTTACAGTGTCACTTTGACCAGTGCAGTCATTCCTGCCGGAGGTAGTCTCGTCATTCCACTTAAACGAAGAGATATTTTTGTACCATCCTTTTGCCCGACACAGATGTATGTGTAGGGCAAACTCTACACACACTGGATTTGGTTCAAGCCCTTCGGATCTACAGGTCCAGGACATCTGACTCTCTCTTCATCCTCTCGAAAGTGCACCAAAAAGAGCATCCCAGCATCCATAGCCACTTTAGAAAGCTGGATCAGGGAGGGCATGGCCTGAACATGGCAGAGTGAGGACGCGTGTTCCTTCAGCTCTGCAGGATCGGGACTAAAAAACAACACTACCTTTATATACCGGCCTGGAATGTCCAGGAGAAGGAGACCAGAGGTCACCCCGAGCCGCACTCTGCCCGTGGGACCTATGAAGAGCCAGCCCAAAATAACCAGGCTCTTTGAAGCCGCCGGCGGGTCCGTGAGGAAAGCTGCAGTAATGGCACCGGGCTCCATGAGGAAGGCGCCGCCTCCTTCCTCACCGCTGCAGCAAAGGAGCCTGTGCGCTAAGGGTGCCTTCACACCACGATTTTTGCATTTCCGATGCTGTCCGATAAAAATCGGACAGCATCGGACCGATTTTCGGATCCCATGTATCCCTATGGGGATCGGACCGAATCGGATGTGCACTAAATGCCATCCGATTTGGTCCGATCCGATTCTGCCCGATTTTGGCCGATTTTTTTCAGGAGAAAAAAATCGTTGCCTGCAACGATTTTTTCATCCGATTACAAAATCTGACAGAATCGGATCGGACCAAATCGGATGGCATTTAGTGCACATCCGATCTGACCCGATCCCTAACATGGGGCCCTATGGAGAAGGGTCGAGAAAACATGATGTTCTCCTCGGACCCTATTTTACTGTACTGAGCATGCTCAGTACAGTAAAACTGCTCCTGGGAGCACAAAGGTTAAAAAGAAAAAAAAAAAAAGGTTTATTCTCACCTCTCCCCGAGCCCCCGCCGTCTTCCGCCGTCTTCCTCTAGGCTCCCGGTGGCTCGCGCAGGCTCCCGCAGGCTCCGGTGTCAGCAGAGGTGTACCTCTGCTGTTCAGGACCTGCGGTGATGTCACAGTCATGTGACCGCGGATTCACCATGGTGAACTCGCGGTCACGTGACTGTGACATCATCGCAGGTCCTGTGTACAGCAGAGGTACACCTCTGCTGACACCGGCAGCCTGCGGGAGCCACCGGGAGCCTAGAGGAAGATGGCGGAAGACGGCGGGGGCTCGGGGAGAGGTGAGAATAAACTTTTTTTTTTTTTTCTTTTTTGCAGCCCGGCGCCGATTTTATGCCGGAATCGGGTGCCTATTTGGCACCCGATTCCAGGCATCAGAAGGGAGCCGATGCTGTCCGATTTATATCGGACAGCATCGGCTCCCTAAAAATCGTGGTGTGAACGCACCCTAAGCCGCTCATGCAGAGCGGTCACAAGCAGACGGCAGATACTCCCCAGCATCGGGAGATAGAGCCAGGGGCAGAGGATTACCCTGTTGCGGAGCAGTGTGGTGCCAGGAGCCAGGAGGGGGACAAGGAGACAGGCGGTGATGAGCTACAGTGCATTAGGGAGTTTATACAAGCCCTACCATCTAAACAAGACTTACATGCTGTGGTGCAAAAATTGAAAGCCTCTCAGGAAAGGGCTCTGGTGTTATTAAAGAGGACATAGAATCCCTCAGAGAGAAAGCCACAGCAACTGAGGAGGCAGTCACTGCATTGGAGAACAGAGTGGTGATTCTAGAGAAAGAAGTGGTCCGTGCACATTCCCACATAGTGTCGCTTACTCTACAATCAGATGATCAGGAAAACAGGGAGACAGAACAATGTGCATCTCAAAGGCATCCCTGAGTTGGTTACATCAGAGACTCTTTTGCAGAAAACTTTGGATATTCTCAATATGGTTACCCATAGACCTCGTGATCTAAATGCAAGATTGATAGATTGCACAGGGTGTCACGTGCTGGCCCTATTGATAGTGCATATCCACAAGATGCTTTCTGCAGATTGCATTATTTTACGGACAAAGATGCGATTGTCCAGGCTGCGTGGTCCTTTGGTTCAATCACTATAGATGACGCTCCACTGCGCCTGTTTCCTGATGTTTCCAGCCGCACGCTTTACATGCGATGACAGCTTCGCCCACTCCTAGTGAAGGTCAAAGAGGCTGGTGCTGCTTATAGATGGGGCCACCCTTTTCATCTGATTGTGAGGCAAGAGGGCAAGATGTATTAATTGTGGACAAAAGAAGATTTGGTCGGACTATTTAAATTTTTGAATATTACACTTTTCCGATTCCAGATTGGCTTTTCCTGGAAGGCTACACTAGAGCTCCATCGTCGGGTCATGGGAGACCTGGCACAGTGTTCGGTAGACCATCAGTTGATAGACAGAGGTGACGACGGGGAGAAGCTGGAGGAAGCGCCCCGACCTGAGAGTCGTCTGCTTAACAAAGCCTGCTGTTTATTTGTATTCTTTAATTTTGGTTAACCCACCAAATGATTGTGGTCTCTGGTTTCCTGATAATATTGAAACTTGGTGCTAGACTGAACCGATACTCGGCTTGTTATACGGCTTTAAGTTGAAATCTCCCTATTCCTGGAGTCCTCCCCGCCCTCCCCCCCCCCAATTTTCTTTTTTCTTACCATACTTAGTCAGAGACCTGGCTTTGTTGGGGGGAGGGGGGGCGGGGGTGGTCTGGGATGGGGATCTTGCATGGTGTTGGTTGGATTTAAATGTCAAATATATATTGTTGATGTGTCCCGGGCCTGCGACGGGCTCTTCCTTGCTTGTCTGCGGCCCCTGGGATCTTTCTATTCTTCTTTCCCTTTTTTTCGGTGAGGATTCCATTCTCCGGCCTTGATGGGTCCAGACTAAGAAAGTCTCTTTGCTGTTCTCTCTTCTATTTTTCCTTTTTTTTATTTATTTCTACTTCAATTCTATACCTATTTCCTATATTCCCTCTTTACTCCTCGAGTTTTTTCCTCTGTTGTCCCTACCGTATTTGATATTGAATAATGACACATACACTGTGTGCAGAATTATTAGGCAAATGAGTATTTTGGTCACATGATACTTTTTATACATGTTGTCCTACTCCAAGCTGTATAGGCTTGAGAGCCAACTACCAATTAAGTAAATCAGGTGCTGTGCACCTCTGTAATGAGGAGGGGTGTGGTGTAATGATATCAACACCCTATATAAGATGTGCTTAATTATTAGGCAAATGCCTTTCCTTAGGCAAAATGGGTCAGAAGAGAGATTTGATGGGCTCTGAAAAGTCCAAAATTTTGAGATGTCTTGCAGAGGGATGGTGGTACAGTGGATATCTATGTGTGCAAGATGGAGCACTAACCTGACCGGGTTATGCAGCCTGCATAACCAGGGGTAGAGGCCTTTGGTGCTGTTAGGGTGCACCACACGCTGATCCCAGCCGCCGGGGAAGCCGATCATGCGGGGCGTCACGTGCTGCTGACGTCACTGCAGGTCCTGAGATCTCCAGTCGGAGTTAGTTCTCGCTCCGCTGTCAAGGTTGTTATGGCACTACAAACCTCAGCATGCGCTGACAGCGCCCTCTGAGACCGCTAATTCCCGTTCTTCATACACAAATGCCCTCTGGTGAGCGGTGAGGTGCTGCAGAGAAAGATTGAAGAGGTTTTGGAACCACAACAACCTTGACAGTGGAGCGAGAACGAACTCCGACTGGAGATCTCAGGACCTGCGGTGACGTCAGCAGCATGTGACGCGCCGCGTGATCGGCCTCCCAGCGGCTGGGATCAGCCTGTGGTGCACGCTAACAGCACCAAAGGCCTCTACCCCGGGTTATGCAGCCTGCATAACCCGGTCAGGTTAGTGAACCATCTTGCACACATAGAGATCCACTTTACCACCAGGTATAACCCCAGGAGCGCCTTCCCTTTCTCCATATTTATATAATTGTAGAGGGATGCAGCAGTCTTCAAATTGCCAAACTTTTGAAGCGTGATCACCGAACAATCAATCGTTCTATGGAAAATAGCCATAGCCGCAGCGGGCGGAAGTGACGCGGGGCCTGCAGCACGTGACCCGCTCATTGTGAGGACGCGATGGGCGGGTAATTTGAATCCTGGAAGAAGATGGACAGCAGCGAGGCGGGTGCGAGCGCAGCGAGGAGAGCCGCCTTGCTGACAAAGACACTGGAGGAACTCCCATCCGACAAGAATTTGGTAAGTATAAAAAGTGATTTATTATGCGTGTAGTTAGGTAGATTTAGTCAGTCAGCGATGGTTAGAATAGTCATTTTAGGCTCCAGGGACAGATATGTATAGGTTAGATAGGGTTTTTTCGGTGGTTGGTTCCCTTTAAGACTGATTTTTCAAAAGTTTTATGGACTGATGAAATGAGAGTGACTCTTGATGGGCCAGAGGCTGGATCAGTAAAGGGAGCTCCACTCCGACTCAGACGCCAGCAAGGTGGAGGTGGGGTACTGGTACAGTTAGGGCCAGAAATATTTGGACAGTGACACAATTTTCGCGAGTTGGGCTCTGCATGCCACCACATTGGATTTGAAATGAAACCTCTACAACAGAATTCAAGTGCAGATTGTAACGTTTAATTTGAAGGGTTGAACAAAAATATCTGTTAGAAAATGTAGGAATTGTACACATTTCTTTACAAACACTCCACATTTTAGGAGGTCAAAAGTAATTGGACAAATAAACATAACCCAAACAAAATATTTTTATTTTCAATATTTTGTTGCGAATCCTTTGGAGGCAATCACTGCCTTAAGTCTGGAACCCATGGACATCACCAAACGCTGGGTTTCCTCCTTCTTAATGCTTTGCCAGGCCTTTACAGCCGCAGCCTTCAGGTCTTGCTTGTTTGTGGGTCTTTCCGTCTTAAGTCTGGATTTGAGCAAGTGAAATGCATGCTCAATTGGGTTAAGATCTGGTGATTGACTTGGCCATTGCAGAATGTTCCACTTTTTTGCACTCATGAACTCCTGGGTAGCTTTGGCTGTATGCTTGGGGTCATTGTCCATCTGTACTATGAAGCGCCGTCCAATCAACTTTGCAGCATTTGGCTGAATCTGGGCTGAAAGTATATCCCGGTACACTTCAGAATTCATCCGGCTACTCTTGACTGCTGTTATGTCATCAATAAACACAAGTGACCCAGTGCCATTGAAAGCCATGCATGCCCATGCCATCACGTTGCCTCCACCATGTTTTACAGAGGATGTGGTGTGCCTTGGATCATGTGCCGTTCCCTTTCTTCTCCAAACTTTTTTCTTCCCATCATTCTGGTACAGGTTGATCTTTGTCTCATCTGTTCATAGAATACTTTTCCAGAACTGAGCTGGCTTCTTGAGGTGTTTTTCAGCAAATTTAACTCTGGCCTGTCTATTTTTGGAATTGATGAATGGTTTGCATCTAGATGTGAACCCTTTGTATTTACTGTCATGGAGTCATCTCTTTACTGTTGAGTTAGAGACAGATACACCTACGTCACTGAGAGTGTTCAGGACTTCAGTTGATGTTGTGAACGGGTTCTTCTTCACCAAATAAAGTATGCGGCGATCATCCACCACTGTTGTCATCCGTGGACGTCCAGGCCTTTTACAGTTCCCAAGCTCACCAGTCAATTCCTTTTTTCTCAGAATGTACCCAACTGTTGATTTTGCTACTCCAAGCATGTCTGCTATCTCTCTGATGGATTTTTTCTTTTTTTTCAGCCTCAGGATGTTCTGCTTCACCTCAATTGAGAGTTCCTTTGACCGCATGTTGTCTGGTCACAGCAACAGCTTCCAAATGCAAAACCACATACCTGGAATCCACCCCTGACCTTTTAACTACTTCATTGATTATAGGTTAACGAGGGAGACGCCTTCAGAGTTAATTGCAGCCCTTAGAGTCCATTGTCCAATTACTTTTGGTCCCTTGAAAAAGAGGAGGCTATGCATTACAGAGCTATGATTCCTAAGCCCTTTCTCCGATTTGGATGTGGAAACTCTCATATTGCAGCTGGGAGTGTGCACTTTCAGCCCATATTATATATACAATTGTATTTCTGAACATGTTTTTGTAAACAGCTAAAATAACAAAACTTGTGTCACTGTCCAAATATTTCTGGCCCTAACTGTATGGGCTGGTATCATCAAAAATTAACTTGTGGGACCTTTTTGGGTTGAGGATGGAGTGAAGCTCAACTCCCAGACCTACTGCCAGTTTCTGGAAGACAACTTCTTCAAGTAGTGGTACAGGAAGAAGTCGGTATCGTTCAAGAAAAACATGATTTTCATGCAGGACAATGCTCCATCACATGCATCCAACTACTCCACAGCGTGGCTGTCCAGTAAAGGTCTGAAAGAAGAAAAAATAATGACATGGCCCCCTTTTTCACCTGATCTGAACCCCATAGAGTACCTGTGGTCCCTCATAAAATTTGAGATCTACAGGGAGGGAAAAGAGTACACCTCTCGGAACAGTGTCTGGGAATCTGTGGTGGCTGCTGCACGCAATGTTGATCGTAAACAGATTAAGCAACTGACAGATTCTATGGATGGAAGGCTGTTGAGTGTCATCATAAAGAAAGGTGGCTATATTGGTCACTAATTTATTTTGTGTTTTGTGTTTGCATGTCAGAAATGTTTATTTCGTGCAGTTATATTAGTTTACCTGGTGAAAATAAACAAGTGAGATGAAAATATATTTGGTTTTTATTAAGTTGCCTAATAATTTTGCACAGTAATAGTTACCTGCACAAACAGATATCCTCCTAAGATGGCCAAATTAAAAAAAAAACACTCCAACTTTAAAAATATTAAGCTTTGATATTTATGAGTCTTTTGGGTTGATTGAGAACATAGTTATCAATAACAAAAATAATCCTCTAAAATACAACTTGCCTAATAATTCTGCACACAGTGTGGTTGTATAGCGGTGTTGAAGTAAGGCTCGCTAAATGTGAAGGGTCTACATGACCCAGACAAGAGATCGATCATGTTTAATTATTTAAAATCTAACGTGATTCATGTCGCCTTCCTCCAGGAGACTCATATGTGCGCTGCCAGGCCATTCAATCTTACAAACCAGTGGTTTCCTACAGTCTACCACAGCTTTTTTTTCCTCCGGTACTAATATCGTACTCGCAAGATCGTTGCCGTGGAAATTCATGGATTCTTGAAGTGATAGAGCCGGTAGAATGCTGCTGATAAAAGGTAAAATCGCATCTCAGGTGTACACCTTTGCCTCGTTATATCTTACAAACACGGGTCAGATTTCTTTATTAACGAGATTCCTAGAATAAGTGGAGGACTTTTCAGAGGGGACCCTGATACTCGGGGGAGATTTTAATATTACCTTTGACCCAGCTCTAGATACCTCAAAGGGTACGGCCAGGTTATCTGGACCAGCACAGTGGCGACTGAGACGGACTCTACATGACCACCAGTTATTAGACGCATGGCGCCTGCTCCATCCCAGGAGTAGGGACTACTCATTTTATTCCGTGGCCCATGATACTTATTCTAGACTTGATTATTTTTTCCTACGACATACTGATATAGCTAGAGTGCAGGACGCTGACCTAGAGCCCATCATGTTCTCCAACCATGCCATGGTTACAATCCTGATCACACTTGCTTCACCAATACCGAAGCAATGGCAATGGAAATTAAACATTTCCTTATTAGATGACCCGGAAGTATTTCAAGACGTTACAAAGACAATATCAGATTATTTTGATATCAATGTATCTAGTGATTTCTCTCCAGTGAATGTGTGGGAGGCCCATAAATGCGTGGTCAGAGGCGCCTTTATAAAACATGGAGCCAGATTGAAAAAATGGAGATCAGCGGAAACTGTGGAACTGTTGTCGCATTTGAAAAATCTGGAGACACGAACAAACCCCCTCTGATGTTCTAAGAGAAAAACTGATCGAAACTAGAGAAGCACTGCGTACAATTATGATTAAAAAAGCAAAAGGTATTCTCTCCAGGTGCCGTCGTCATTACTATGAACACGGGAACAAGGCGGGTAAATCCCTGGGCAGAGCTTCATGTGTTCAATGTGCGTCAACCTATGTTCCGGAAATTGTCTTTAATTCAGGGTCCCATCGGGTGAAACTCCCATTAGATATAGCCGAGACATTTCAGAAGTATTATGCCTCACTATATAATGTAGACAATAGTAACTCCGAGAAACTCTCGGTGAGTGTCAGATCTCGTATACGAGATTACATTAAAGCGTCGGGCCTACCCAGATTGCAAGAGGCGATAATTCAAACCCTGGAGATCCCGATATTGGACCAAGAGATAAACAAAATGTGAATATTAAAAGTACTTTCCTTTAAATGACTCGGGAGAGGTGTCTACCCCAACACTTTGGATGGCCATAAGGCAGTAGTCCAGAGAGAATTGATATCTATTACTTCCTTTATAAATAAGCAGAAAAATCAGAAATTTAATGCCTTGTATACAGAGATAGCCTCCCTGGAATCTCTCCACAAAAGATCTTTAGAGCGACAAACCCTGCTAGACCTAACGGCTAAAAGACAACCGCTAAAAGACATTCTCAACTAACTTTATGCATCCTTCAAAAACTGCATCTACGCTCATGGTGACAGAGCATCTAAGCTGACTCTCTCCCTAATTCGGAAGCATCACACCCGAACTTTTGTACATACAACAGCCACAGTCTCTGGCACAAAAACTCAAAACTACACTCAAATTGAAGAGGAATTTTTACAATATTATAAAAGCCTCTACCAAATAAGACCCAACGAGTCTGAGGACCAGTTAGCACAACGAAGACAGGCTACCATAACATTTATAAATTCACTACATCTCCCTAAACTCTCCACCCCCCAAAATGAGCTTTTACTTAAACCTTTCTCCCTGGGGGAGCTACAGTCGGCCCTGTCGAAATGTCCTGAAGGAAAGGCTCCAGGACCTGATGGTCTTTCAGCCCATTACTATAAATCTTTTCCCTCTGTCCTCTTACCCAAATTAATCGACATGTATAATACAGTGTTACAGGGTGAAAAATTACTGTGGCAAATACTAGAGGCTAGCATCTCGCTTATATACAAAGAAGGCAAAGACCCAGAGCAGTGCGGCAGTTGTCGAGCCCAGGCTTTGGGGTACTCGGGTGTCAGGCTGCAAAGGGTTACGCTCTTGTCACGGGGAGTGATGGCCGCGTCTGACCCCGTGTCCTGGGCCTATCTTCCAAAAAGGGGTGGTATTTACAGGGGATTATGTACAAAGTTGTCGTGACGCCACCTGTAGTTTCTGGTGAGATGTCACCAGCGCCGCCACAGTCCGCTGGAGGTAGTTGGTAATGTGGCTAGTGTGGTAAAGTCCTCCACAGGTAGGACTGGGACCTCCGGGGCAGCGTTCCTGTAGGGAACAAATTCAACAGAAAACAGGGTGCACCGCAATGATCTGAATTATATCAAGGGAAAGAGGGGGTCGCTCACCGTGCCAAGGTGGACAGATATGCAAGGCGGAGAGAAGACATGGCACATTGAGGGAGCAACACACACACGAGTAGTAGAATAGTGAAAATTATAACTTTATTAGTGCAATAGACCAAACGAGAATAAAAACAATTAAAACCATGGGGTGCCAATGCAGAACACAACGCTGAACATTTGTACAAAATACAATGCTGACAAAACATGAGCAGGATATGACACAATATCGGTGATCACAACAGGTTAGACAAAATACCGGATTGAGTTGTAGGGAAAGAGCCAAGGGTGGGGGATGAGAGCAGGTACGAGAAGTACTAGTGCTATTTCACCACAATATTTTACATGAATACGCTTGTTAGCCCAATATAAGGTGTACAGTGTTATGGGTAACCAAAAATTCAGCAAATCATCCAATGAATAGGAGTCATTTAGTGGTCCCAAACACAGTGGTCCCTAGGGGTGGTCACATATGGATAATAACAAAGATCTTATTCATGAGCTAACTAACCGTATAATTGGTACAATGACCACCCATATATATATTTTGGGTACCCCCTATTTTATGCATATAGTCAAACAGTGTAGGTCACCGTATCCACTAACAGTGGAAGATAAAGTGCATATTACCAGTCCGTAAATAGTCCGAAGTGTCAGTCCGAGGTATGAAGCGAGGTGACTGCAGGGCACCCAGGCCCCACGCGTATCGCTGCCAGGGCGCAGCTTCCTCAGGGGAAGTATCTGAGGAAGCTGCGCCCTGGCAGCGATACGCGTGGGGCCTGGGTGCCCTGCAGTCACCTCGCTTCATACCTCGGACTGACACTTCGGACTATTTACGGACTGGTAATATGCACTTTATCTTCCACTGTTAGTGGATACGGTGACCTACACTGTTTGACTATATGCATAAAATAGGGGTACCCAAAATATATATATGGGTGGTCATTGTACCAATTATACGGTTAGTTAGCTCATGAATAAGATCTTTGTTATTATCCATATGTGACCACCCCTAGGGACCACTGTGTTTGGGACCACTAAATGACTCCTATTCATTGGATGATTTGCTGAATTTTTGGTTACCCATAACACTGTACACCTTATATTGGGCTAACAAGCGTATTCATGTAAAATATTGTGGTGAAATAGCACTAGTACTTCTCGTACCTGCTCTCATCCCCCACCCTTGGCTCTTTCCCTACAACTCAATCCGGTATTTTGTCTAACCTGTTGTGATCACCGATATTGTGTCATATCCTGCTCATGTTTTGTCAGCATTGTATTTTGTACATATGTTCAGCGTTGTGTTCTGCATTGGCACCCCATGGTTTTAATTGTTTTTATTCTTGTTTGGTCTATTGCACTAATAAAGTTATAATTTTCACTATTCTACTACTCGTGTGTGTGTTGCTCCCTCAATGTGCCCTGTAGGGAACAAAGTCATTCACAAAGAAATGCAGCAGAGTCGAGTTCACTTCTCTCCAGGTACTTTACTGTAACCTTGTAGCAGCGTAAGTTACAGTTCACAGTTCAGTTTAAGATGTTATAGCAGGTAGCTAATGGGTGGCTGCAAGTGGATCCCAGGTGGTATGATGGAACCCTTGGTGTGTGCCTTCTTTCCAATCTGTTCCTTTCCTGCTTCCCAGTGATTGTGTGAAGCCTGGTGACTTGAAGCCCACCTGACCTCCTGCTTTCTCTCACCCTTGCCGCCGTCGGGTAACCCTCTGCTGGCTAGCCGCCTGCACCTTCAGCGGGGCCTGGTTCCCTCTTGTGGACTGCTCAGGTGCCCGGGAGAATTGGATACTCCACAGGATTCTGGATTCTCTGTGGTCCTATAGTATCCCACAGGTGCGGGCTCCAGTGCTCGATAACTTTCTGCGCCTGGGAGCCCTTTCTCCTACTCCCTCTCCCTGGTCCCTCAGCCGAGAGACCATTCAGCTTCCTTTCACTCCTCATCTCCTCGACTCCCCAGTCAGAGACCAAAAAGGGCAAAGACCTCCTTGTTCCCCCTAGAGGTGGTTTTATTCCCTCCCGGGTAACCTCCCACCGTGTAATCTAGTGCTGGCACAGGTATATCAGGAGAACCTCTCTCTGGCGTAGCACTGGCATAGCAGGAGAGCATCAGACACCGACCTCGAACAGATGTCATCGCAGGCTGGACCTCAGGACACAGGTGGAACATGGAGAGCACAGGTCCAGGAACACCGACATGGAAGCTTAGAACATCGGCTGGTCAGATCCAGGATACACAAGCAGAGCCGTCACTAGGATACAAGGCTGGAGACTCCCCAGGAACACGGAGGAGGAGCCCATCCAGGAACACAAGTGGGACCGACTCTGAAACATGGGCTGGACCACCAGGACCCCAGACTACCACATCTGGACACAGGCAGGACATCTATTACAAAGGCAGGACATCTGGACTCCAGACATTGGACACAGCTCCAGATAGAGAATGTTAGGACACAGGCAGGACATCGGACGGACCTCGGACTCTGGAGTGGACGGTGTTAGCACAGAATAGTAGCATGAGCACAGCGTAGTAGACGATCAGCACGAACACTGGACTCCATCTTCAAAAGACGAACATAGGTTTATTCTCAAGACACTGGTTACAGGAAAACTCAGTCACTGGATACATGGTTCAAAACACCGAAGGACTTCAGGAATTTCACACAGCAGGAATCCACATTCAAGGGCAAGGAATTTGGTACCAACACATAGACAGGACGGGTCCAGGGGCAAAGACATCGGCTTTCCCAGAACTGGTAGCAGACAGAACAGGAGCTGTAGACAAGGCAGACCAGGAGCAGCATGCTGGACCAAACACACACAGTAGGTTCTGCAACCTAATGAGAAGCTCTGGCCACGCTCAACAAGGAAAGGGAAAATTAAAAAGGAGCTGACCCTGAGCTATAGGCTGAGGACAGCAATTCAAGCGCACACACTCATAAATAATAAAAGCAGGGAAGGTGTGGGCACGCGCACTCTAAGAACAGACAGAAACCAGTACAGCATTACCAGCATAGGAGCAGAGGCCTAGGGCATGTGGCAGTGGCTGCAAGCCTGGACACACGTGAAAAGTCATGCACCAGCTGCAGAGGACCTCACAACCCTCGGATAGCTTCTACAGTGGCAGCCAGGGACCGCACAAGTGGATGGTCACTCAGCACAGCAATGACTCTACAACACACGTACGACCGCAGCGGAGCAGGGAACTGGGCAGCATCCATACAGGTAACATGGTACAGTATCCCAGCTGGTTAAGGGGAAGAAGCATTGGGTAAGAGAACAGACATGCACAGTAACGTCGGAGAAAGAAGGTACAAACACACTGGTGTTACAAATACATAATTGGGTTTTCATTGGCTGTAAGCCATAATCATCAACATTAACAGAAACACTTGAAACAGATCACTCTGTTTGTAATGACTCTATATATGTGTTTCACTTTATGTATTGAATTTCTGAAATAAATGATCTTTTTAATGATATTCTAATTAATTGAGATGCACCTGTACCTTGGTAATGTGTTCTTGGTCTCCTTCTCTTGCTCACATACTGCAGATGTGAAGTCTGCTCTACTTGCTCTGATGAGCTGGTGAAATTGCAGCTAAACCCCACACATGAGACAGACTGTGGGACTTTAACATTGTCGATTAATGTTTTGATATCTGCTAAGCCCCTTCTAAAAAACACTTAATATTTTATTTGCGGTATGTACAGCTCTAACCTGGCTCTGTAAAGTTATGGTGGGATTAGGTAATGTAAGTAAATCCACAGCTCCATCTCTCTCACAATCATCTGGAAATTAGGGGCTGGATTAAAGTAATGTTCATGAAGATTAGTTGGTATTACAGATGATTGTGATATTCACTGGTATTGCGGGATTGCGGCTCATAACATGGAGTTCCTCAAGAATCAACTGAAATATAATACTATTGAAAATTAAAATAGGAGCTAAGCTGATGGCACAGAGGAAGATTGTCTATAACCAATGTAATACACAATACAAAGGTCTAATAAATAGTCTCACAATAGAAGATAAGGCAGAAAACCTTCATTTACAATGTTAAGATTAGGGGATTTCAGATCTAAATATTATTGTGTATTTGTCATTTAGATATTATGGTAAAACCATTGTCGGAATGAATATGCTGGAAATACTGGGCATTATTTAGTAATGCAAGTGTAGACATGCTGAGCACATTTCTATCAAAAATCACCTGTAGATATAACTCCTTGAATCTTATTGTGTATATACAGGTATGTATACGTTTGTAAAAGATACAGTACAGCCAGCATAGTCACCTTTACAGCTATCAAACTGCATCCCTCATTACATTGCAGAGTGTTGGCATCCAGGACAGACAGACCTGGTGTTTGCTCCAACGACACCCCCTCTCCATGATCCTTGGGCCATTAGTTACTTACCTACAGGCTAATGCAGTTCCTCTAATAAAGGTAACTCCTTCATAGGATTTCACCACCCAATCACAAAGGGGATCGGACCCACCAGAACTGGACACCTCTCTTTAAAAGATCAATTTTAACTGTTGGATTCACCTTTGGAGAACAAACACTCTACAATATAGAACTGAAGGATGTTCCATAATCTGTCAGACCGTCGTTCAGCGACCTGAACTCCCCTTGATTTCTAAGTGATGGATTAATGGTAAACAACAGAATAAACATAAGAATAGAAGAGGTCAAATAAAACGATTGAATTATTAGATGTTTATTTATTTTAGGTGCAGATAATCTTTAATCTATAGCCATCAAATTGTTACTTGTTATCTCCTTCTTGCAGTCATAGACCCACTGCGACAATTTCCTATTAAGCTTCATGAAGAACTGGCAGCAAAAATGATAGATCTTGTTTTAATTAATATTTAAATGGTTATTCCCATGTAGGACATTAATGGCATATTCACCGCATAGTCACGTTCCTCTATATATCTAAAAAATTGAGTCCTGGTGTGCACCAAACCCTCCTGCTGGACAATATTGTTAACTCTAATGCAAATTAATAGAGAAATACTGCACCTGCAGGGGCATCTCTTCAAATAACAATGGTGTATGACAGATCTTGTTCTCAAGGGTATGTCCCATTTCTGGATATGCCATAAATGTCCAAGATGGGACAAACCTATGAAGAACCACTTCTCTAATGTAACCAGCAATAGTGGTGGAATTATGAAATTACCGAAAACACAATGGTCATAATGAGGGCTTTCTGTTGTATGTGGGTGCCTCATAATTTAGGGCATATGTACAATGAGGATATTTAACTTATATACATACACTCTGCATGAGCACACTGATTAATGAATACCTGTTTATACTATTGCTATAGATGTAAAAAAAAATGTAAGGTACCTGGGTAACATTTTTTGATCAGAAAGTGTATAAGCCCTCTCGCTAGCAGCAAGGTGACCTCATATGGATGGTCCCTACATCTTACAATTTACCTACCCATGTTCCCACCTCAACATGAAATTTGGAAATAATTAGGATCTGACCTGTCTCAGAAGATTGGGTGGATAAGGATGGTGCAAAGGGCACCAAACACCTGATGCACATTGCAAAAACAAAAAAAGGGCCAGTACGCCTGTAATGGTAAATTATTATGTAAGAAGAGAAAACTGTGGATAACTTTAAAATGCAAATACGGTCTTATCTTAGTGATCAATGAAGGAAATAAAATATTGGTTCGCTCACCTAGTCAGGTTGTATGACACACAGCCAGCTGGAATCACATAGGACAGCTGCTGCAGAAATCCACGTGCCATGCGGCAATGGAAAATAGATTTAACAAAAGTTGCATATGAGATCTGGAAATGCTGTGAGATGAAAGACCAAAGAGATATATAAATCAAAGGTGGCTTTATTAAATGTGTTTCGAAGTGCTTTCCTCATTTCTTCAGGAAAATAACCAAGTCACAACACACAATTTGATCAGGTCTGTACAGATATACAAAATTGTAGTTTGCTGATGCACAGTATATAAATATATGTTTGTATATTGGTCACAGCGTATTTGTGCATCTTTGCATTAATTCAATAATATAGGCTTTGAAACAATTCCCAAACGAGAGTTTTGTTATGTCCTATGAAAATGCTTCTCCATTATAAGGTATATCAACTAAACATGACATCTTTAGTTATCAGCAACTGGAGCATTCAAGGGTCCATATCTGGATAAGGATAGGCAGCTCCATCCAAACCTCTCAGCAGGACATCTACCTCTGTGCAGCTTACATCCCTCCATCAGAATCTCCATACTTTAAGCCAGGCATCTACCAGGTCCTATAGAGAGAGGCAGCCCAATTCCAGTCCAAGGGTAAGGGTCTCCTCTGTGGAGACCTCAATGCCAGGATGGGTACAGAAAAGGACTATCTCTCACCAGAAGTAAACATACGTGCTGGGAGATGAGTCCTTTTACAGCGACTCAGTGCAGACAGCAAGAAACAGCTATGACAAAGTGGTGAACAAAAGTGGCAGAACACTGCTGAACCCAGGGGCGTATCTAGGGGGGGGCAGCCGGACTTTTTGCACCGGGCGCCACTCAGTGGGGGGCGCCGGTGCCATCATCATGTGCCCAGGCGTCCGGCGGTGGCAACTGCAGCGCCGCCGCCGGAACTAATCTCCTGCGACTTCGCCGCATATTGTGCAGGGCGGCCGATGACCTGTGCGTGCACAACCCCCCCTGCTGCTGGTCCGCCCCTGGCAGTCTCCCCCACCCCCAGGCACGTCGCGCTGCGGCTGACGTCACCCGGCGCGCCGCACAGTCTGGGATGGAGAGGAGAAGAACAGAGCCGAGGAGCTGCTGTGTGGCCTGCCTGCCTCCTCCTGACTCCTGACTCAGACTGAGTCGTCTGGGTCCGGTCCGTCCTGGCTACGCCTACAAGGCAATCTGCTCCTAATAAAGTAATGAGGTAATAAAGTAACCTCAGGAGGGGGGGGGGGTGCCTGTCCTGGGCAGGCCTGGCTGAGGTGTATATATGTATACATCAGGCGCAGGCACACACTATGAGGTAGTGTGTGCCTGCCTGGTGATGTATACATGTATACACCTCATAGTGTGCCTGCCTGATGTATAATATATACCTGAGGTATATATATGTATACATCAGGCAGTGAAACATAATACACAGAGCACAGCTGTATATAGAGGACAGACTGCACACACCGAGCACAGCTGTATATAGATGACTGTCATCTATATACAGCTGTGCTGTGTGTGCAGCCTGTGCGTGCTTTATATACAGCAGTGCCTGTATACCTGAGGTATATATATGTATACATCAGGCAGTGAAACATAATACACAGAGCACAGCTGTATATAGAGGACAGACTGCACACACCGAGCACAGCTGTATATAGATGACTGTCATCTATATACAGCTGTGCTGTGTGTGCAGCCTGTGCGTGCTTTATATACAGCAGTGCCTGTATACCTGAGGTATATATATGTATACATCAGGCAGGCACACACAATGAGGTGTGTTTATGTATACATCATCAGGCAGGCACACACTATGAGGTGTATACTGTGTATATGTTAGGGTACTCTCACATCAGCCGTTTTTGCCGATCGCGGCAGATGCGGTGAAAAAAACGCATCTGCCGCAATTACCGCATAACCGCTGCACTTGCGGCACAGTTGCGGCAAGCCCCATGCAATGTCTATGGGGCTTGTGGTAAGTGTGCGGCAGGTGCAGCAAGTGCGGTTTCGGCACTTGCGGCAGGTGCGGGCGCGAAAAAAACCGCGGTTACTTAGTAAGTGAGCGTTTCAATAGAGCTACGCATCAAATAAAATTTGGCGGGGGGGGGGGGGAGGCGCCAAAATAAATCTTTGCCCCGGGTGCCAGAAAACCTAGTTACACCTCTGGCTGAACCTCTGCTAAAGCCTGGGCCTGTATATACTGAACGAGCACATCAGAGGGGACTCATTAGGGAGATTTACATTAAACTCCCACATGGGCAGTAGTGTGGTGGATTATGCCATAACAGACATGGACTCAGCAAACATAAACGCGTTCATAGTCACTGTTCTGTCCTCACTAAATGGGCCAGGGGGCTCATGTAGCTATACAGGCAGGTAAACAACTGCACCCAGGTCCAATAAGGAGTTTGTGGTTGAATCTGTGCTTTTATTGAACGTAACAGTACATTGGCGCGGTAAAACTAGAATACGAGGAGAACACAAACAATCAGTGGATGGTATAGAAGCATACACATTATACATGGTTATACAATATGCATGAATGTTTACAAACTAATAACTGACCTTAGAGCACTACTGACTAAACTAGGTTAACATTAACACAGAAAACAAACACAGAAAGCATGACTACATACTGACAATGCAATCTTGTGGGGACAGTAGTAGAGATGAGTTCTCTTGTATAGAAGGGTGAAGGGAATGGAGGGTTGAGCTAACAGAATGCATTGCGAGGGGAGGAGAATCAGATATAGAAAAATAAAATAGAACTGCAAACATGGAATTAGTCACTGGAGGAAGCCAAAGCATTTCAAATGAAAGGTCTCCTACCTCACTGGAATGTACAATTAAGATTTTTACATTCTACTATTGAATGTCCATATGGTATTATTATTATGGAGCTCAGTAGATAAAATATTAAATGCCAGGAGGCGGAAAACTCCCCGTCTGGCATCACCAGATGTCACTATCCCTTTCTTTCTAGGGCAACAGTAGGACCAGTTCTGATACCGGTCTGAGAAATGTCTTAGGTTCATTCCCTTTAGTCACTCTTAGTTCAACCTTGCGGACATTACCATCCTTGCTCGGGAATGTCGTGGTAACTAGACCAAGTGGCCACTGGTTCCAGTCAATTTGGGTGTCTTTCACAAGAACGAGGTCACCTATGTTGAGATTGGGTCTAGTAGATTGCCAATTTGTCCGTGGCTGCAGAGTAGACAGATATTGTTTGCTCCACCTGTCCCAGAAAGTATTTGCAAGACATTGTACCTGTCTCCATTGGCGCTTGTAGAGGTCCTTGGCATCGAATCCTCCTGGAGGGTCACTGGACAGTGCTGTTTTCTGGATAAGGAGAGTAGCTTGAGTCAATAACAAGGGCTCTTCAGGGTCATTAGCAACTGGAACTAAGGGTCTTGCATTGATTATAGCTGTGGCTTTTGCCATTAAGGTGATTAGGCTTTCGTGAGTAAGCCTTGCTGCTCCTGCTTGAAGAAGAGTAGATTTGAGGACTCTTCGGACTAGACCAATCATCCGTTCCCAAGATCCTCTCATATGCGAAGAGTGAGGCGGTTGAATGACCATGTGCAACTTTGGTCACTGAGGAATCTCTCAAGCGTTTTATAGTCCAGATTTGAAGGTATTCACAATTCTTTTGCTGCACCGATGAAGTTGGTACCTCTGTCTGACCGTATATGCTGGACAGGACTACAAATGGCAATAAAACGTCTTAGAGCATTCATGAAGCTTGACGTGTCAAGGGACTCGATGACCTCTATGTGGACAGCTCTTATTGTCATACAGATGAACATGACTGCCAAATGATTACTATTAGCTCTTGTAGACTGTGATCCCTTGTGGACATGGTCCCCTCCCCTCCTGATTGTCTAGAGTTATTGTAATTGTGCTTGTCTTCCCTATCCTCATGTAAAGCGCCATGGAACCTAATGGCACTATATAAATAAATGATAATAATAATAATAATTAGCTTGGCCGCCTCTCATCTGTCATGACACAACTGACCAAGGGCCAAACACGTCGAGACCAACTCTGGTAAAAGGAGGGTCTGGGCTACGTCTGTCTGCGGGTAGGTCAGCCATCTTTTGGTTTGAGCCGAACCATGAAGCCTATGACAGGTAACACATTTGAAGATCACATTTCTGATGAGCTTCTTTGCACCGACAATCCACAGACCAGCAGTTCTGATGGCTCCTTCTGTAAACAGTCTGCCTTGGTGCTTCACCAAATTGTGGTAATGTTGTACAATTAAATAGGCAACATGGCATTTTCCAGAAAGTATGAGAGGGAATCTCTCCACAACGTCCATTTTGGCTTCTTTTAGTCGGCCTCCTACTCTCTGCAGGCCGCTATAGTCAATGAATAGGTGGAGTTTTCTTAACACACTGCTCGCTGATATTTGAGTTTTGTTAGTAAGTTGAATATATCAAAGAAAGGGATCGATTACTTTGATCATCCAAGATAGCATATAGTTTTTTAGCTTTCATCTCTATGGTCCTTTGGGTACACTCTGACGAGGCATATCTTTGAACAGGACCTACTGTCTATTGTCGCTTTGCAGACTTCTGTACATTGTGAAGTGATTTATAGAGTAGCTGTAGCAGTGTTCCTTTCCTCCTCGCCATGCTCACTGTCAGTTGATGTGTTTTGTGTATTCCATGAAGCTGGGTCAGGGTGTAGAGCTGTGTTATGGTCTGTGGTGCCACACTCTGTACATTTTACACTGACCTTGCAATCCTTGGCAAGATGAGCTGTGGTTGAGCAGCAGTTGTAGCAGATACCGTGTTCTTTCAGGAAGCTTCTGTGAACTGGCATAGATTTTTCTCTGAAGGCTCTGCATTTCAGGAGAGGATGAGGCTTCTGATGGAGTGGGCACTGCTTGTCAGGGTCCTGCATCTTTGTCTCTGATTGGGAGTAGTCAGCATACCTTTGATTGGAATCTGGAGAAGAAACATTAGTCTTATGTACCACCACAGACGTTCTGCTTGGATTTGCTGCTGGTGACAGTGTAGCATATGACATTGCAAAGTCAAAGCTGGGATCGTTTCTAATTCTTGCTTGTTGGTTTATAAAGTGTACAAAAACAGAGAAGGGAGGGAATGGAACAATGTGTTTGTATTTGTATGTGGAACCATGTGGAGCCACTTAGGGTGCCGTCATACGCTTCAATTTCACGCACGATCGCTAACAATATCGTTTACATCGTTGGTGAGCTGTCACCCAGGCAGACTCACCAACGATGTGGACCAGCGAGATCGCTGGTAACCATGGTAAACATCGTGTTACTAGGTGCCGCGCGGCGCTTAGTAACCCTAAGTTTACCATAGTTACTATCTCCCAGCATAGGCTCTGCCGCTGGGAGATGGATCATTGCGGTGTCAGACACCACGATGATGCAGATTGATCAAGCGACTATCGCTTGATATGAGCTCCTGCTCACCAATCTGCGATCTAGCGATCAAGCGATTTTACATTGTAAAATTGCTTGATTACACGCAGCGATGCACAAACGATATCGCTTAAGCGATCAAAAAAGCAGATCACTTAAGCGATATCATGCAGGAAATTGAAGCGTGTGACGCCACCCTTACCCTGCAGATTGTAGGGCAATTTTTGGACTATAGGGTTCACACCTCTGGCTGTGTCGTGGAATGCAAGTCCCTTTAGGTCATCTTTACATTTGGCAACTTGGACTTCCATTAGCAGGTCGCCAAGTCCACAAAGTTTCTGGAGCTCTTTGTTAGATATTTTAGGGAAGCCATCAATTCTTTTGAACAAAGTTCTTTCTATTACCTCTGCTGAGCTGTAACACTCATCCAGTCTCTTCCAGATCTCTCTGAGGCCAGTCTCAGGGTGGTTTATATTAATGTCCCTGATCCTTACTGTGTCTTTGACTGACTCTTCTCCCAGGTACTTGACTAAGAGGTCTATCTCTTCCCTGTGTGTCAACCCCAAGTCTCTAGAGACATTTTGGAAGGAAGCTTTGGCAACCAGCTCATGTCATGTCAAGAACTTAGCAAATTCTGTTGTGAACTGGTCTTCAGCAGAGTATACTAGTGATGGGTTGCCCTGAAAGTGATGTGGAGTGCGTTCGTACCTGTTAGTATCCTCTGATGGCGCCAGCCGATGCCATGTTGCTTCGGTCTGACGCATGATGTGTCAGCAAGGTGATTTACGTTTAGTTATCTGTTGAGGGGCAAAGTAGTCATTGGCAGAGTTGTTCTGTGCAACATTTTCAAGTTAATGTCTGTCCTGGAGCTGCGGTTCTTGATAGCTCCCGCTTTCTTCACTGGAGGTGTCGTATTCGTGTTTTGGTACCAGATCAGGTGTAGTTGGATCAGGGAGTTCATTAACTTACTAAGTTGTGCGTTGTGGTGGATCTTGCAGTGGAAACTCCAGGCTCAGCATACTGTTTCGTCTATGCAGCTTCAGGTTTTGACTGGCTTCTAGTGGCTGCAGCCTCCCTTTTTGCTGCTAGACTTTCTAAGGTGGCGTCCAGGCGTGCCTTCTCTAACTGTGACCTTCTCTTGGTCATCCAGGTGTGCCTTCTCTAATTGTTCCTTCTCTCATGGTCAGCTCTCTCTTTCTGTATTGATGCTTCTAAGTGTGCCTGCTCTAATTTAAGTTGCATCTCTTGTTCAGCAAAGCTTGCTTGCATTTTGGTGGCTTCAGCATTTGTGTGGGCAATGGCGACCACACTACTGATGGATGTTGTCTTTGAGGAGGCATAAGTAACGGATCTTGTCCTGTGTGATCTGTGAGACATGGGGTCTCTTGGGGGAATGCTTGGCTGTGCAGAGATTGCTGTAGCTGTACAATATCTTTGTGTAGTCGATTACTTGTATCCCACTAGCTGGATGGCTGCCGTTTTCTGTTCTGTCCCCACTAAATGGGCCGGAAGCTCATATAGCTATAAAGGCAGGTAAACCGCTGCACCGAGGTCCTGTAAGGAGATTGTGGTTGCATCTGTGCTTTTATTGAACGTAACAGTACATTGGCGCGGTAAAACGGCAATTCATGGAGAATACAAACAATCAGTGGATGGTACAGCAGCATACACATTATACATGGTTATACAATATGCATAAATGTTTACAAACTAGTAACTGACCTAGTGCACTACTGACTAAACTAGGCTAACAGTAAAACTGAAAACAACTACAGAGAGCATGGCTACATACTGGCAATGGAATCTTGTGGGGACAGTAGTAGAGATGTCTTCTCTTGGATGGAAGGTGAAGGGAATGGGGGCGCTGAGCTACCAGAATGCATTGCGAGGGGAGGAGAATCAGATATAGAGAAATAAAAATAGAACTGCAAACATGGCATTACAAAATGAAAGGTCTCCTACCACACTGGAATGTACAATTAAGATTTCTACATTCTACTATTGAATGTCCATATGGTATTATTATTACGGAGCTCAGTAATTAAAACAGATTAAATGTTGGGAGGCGGAATAGTCACTCCCCAAACCACTTGTCAGACCACAACCAGATACTGCTGTATATGAGATATGCGGACAAACCACCCACAGAAAAGCCCCATCTGACCAGTCTCCACAACCTACCACCCATCCTTCAAGTGCCTAAACAGTAGGCACTGAATACATCAATATGACCAACCAAAATGTGAGATCCAAGAGCTACTGTACATTTAACACAAGTAGCTACACATCAACTAGCAAGGGGTAACCTGGCATGAATGATCTTAACAAGATCTATTTACCATGGCCAGAACTTTAGCAGGCCTCAGAACGACCAAACCCCAGTAACCTACAAATAACACGCCAAAAATGGTTTGACAAAGAATACGAGGGCCACTGTACGCAGCTCCAAGGATTGCCTCAAACCAAAAACACATAGACGCCCAACACAGGTACCTAAGAGCAGCCCATGACACCCTACAGAGGCATCAAGTGCATCCTCAAGGAGCAAAAAACAGAGGCACGTCTCCAGAATCTACCGGCAGCTTGAACCTTCCGCAGGACAACCATTCTGGGAGACCTGAGTCATATCGGGCACAAAACCAAGCGGCACCCTCACATCCGAATGGCACATCTGCATAACTACTTTGAGAGCCTCTACAGGAACATACAAGAAGACTGAACCCAGAACAGCGTGTCTAACCAATAAACTGAGGACATGGAGGGAACATTCAAGGACTTTCACAACCTTCTGACACACCAATCAGTGTGCTGGAAATAAGTATGAACTCAGGACTGATGAAATGCAGAACACTGGGGCAGTGAATGCATCCTGGAGCATGATAAATACTTCCCCAGGACTACATGAGCACTGGCCAAAACTTTTCACCCACGTCCTAGATCGGCTACTTCCCGCAATGCTGGATCAAGTCCATTATGCCCTCTACAAGAATACCAGGGCCGATACATCCAGCAAATGACATGAGGGATCTGCCACAGCATTCTTAGTAAACGGTTTAATCACATCCCTTAATAAACAGGATCATCACCTTCCTCACCCAGGGGTGATATTCTCAGCAGAAGCCAGCTGGGTTATCCCAACCGCGACCTCCGATCACATCTACACCCTGGACAGCTCTTCAAGACTCCGCAAAAACAGGGGATAATATTGCATCCTTTGTGGACTTCTAGAAGCTTTTGACTCAGTGTGCCCCGCCGGCCTGTTTCTGAAACACCTGGAACAGCAATAGTGCAGGACCTATGGACTTCATCAAGAGCTCATACACAGAGACCGTTGCAGCGTGAAGGTGACAGAAAGAGCACAGAGTCCTTCATGGCAGCTGCGGAGTCAAACAGGGCTGCAACCTGAGCCCAACTCTATTCAACATCTACATAAATGGACTGGCAGCAGCCCTGGAATCCTCCTCCATCCCAGGCCTCGGTCTGCACGACCGAGAGGTGAAGTTCCTGCTGTACGCAAATGACCTCCTGCTACTGTCTCCAACCGAGAGAGGCCTCCAAGATAGCCTGTCAGTGCTGGAAACATTCAGCACCAACTGGGCGATGCCCATCAACCAAAAGAAGACCAAAGTCATGGTGTTTCAGAAGTGGAGCCAGAATAAAACCTACACTCATTCCCTCACATTAAATGGTTCCACACTGGAGAAGGCCAACAGTTATACCTACCTTGGTCTGGAGCTAAGCCAAACTGGGAGCCTCAAGCAAGCAGCAGGGGTCCTGAAAGGAAAAGCATGCAGAACCTTCTATGCCATCAGTAGACAACTGTACCTCCTCAAACCACCGGTGGGAGTTTGGCTCAAGATATTTAATAGTGTCATCACTCCTATACTGCTGTATGGAAGTGAGGTATGGGGCCCTGCATCTTACCCAGACCAAACAAAGTGGGATTCCAGCCCAACCGAAGACTTCCACCTAGAGTTCTGCAAACATCTACTCCAAGTACATCGATGAACCTCAAACATAGCCTGTCGGCCAGAGTTGGTCCGATTCCCCTTATGGCTATGTATAAACAAGAGGATGCTATCACACCAGGTGCACATACAGAGCAGCAACCCCAGCTCCTAACATCATAAAGCCCTACTGAGCCAAATCCCAGAGCAAGCCATGATCCCTGGCAGCCAGTCCCACCAAAGTCAGCTACACAACCTGACAAAAGCCAAAATAAAGAAAATCTCAGAGAACTGAAAGTTGCCATATATAGAGGGTTGGCACAGTGAATTAGAAAACTCCCAAAAACTCACCATCTACCGGTCACTGTGGAGAGACTATACTCTGGCCCCATATCTGGAGAGGTTACATCACCCCAAAGACAGGCAGACCTTGAGTCTGTACAGACTGAGTGCCCATAGTCTAGAGGTGGATACAGGGCAGCACCGACAGACATACAAGCCACAAGAGAACAGACTGTGCCAGCACTGCCAGCAGGGGGCACTGGAGGACGAGGCACACTTCCTGCTTCACTGCAACAAATACTCAGCAGTGAGTGCCTCCCACATCCAGAAACTTTCCATTCACAACCCAGACTTCCTATCCATGGACGAGGAGAGGAAACTGCATCCTACTGGGGTGAAGAGGAATGAACAGTGGAGATCTCTGACCAATATGTCACCATATGTCATAAACTGAGAGGAACTTAAAATCTACAAATGGACAATTATTTCCCAAATTGTGCCCCCAGCACCATATTCCCACATCCCCGATCCCCTCCCCTGTCACATTTATTTTTTTTGTTTTGGCAACACTAAATGTATTTTGGTCCTGCCAATAAAGCCTATTTGAGTTTGAGTGTGAGTGAATCCGGGCACCAAGAGATTAACACTTTATAGCCTGACTCTGCAGGTCACACTTCTTCCTGCCCTGCAGGACACACCAAAAGGTGTTGCACGTCTTCAGATCCAAGTGACCAAACATGAGAGTTCAAAACTTAGTAGACAGCACTCACCAATCTTCTGTAGCAGACTTTATTCACATATGAGGGTTACATCAAGTGCAGGGAGGGGTGCAGAGACAATGGACAGTGGCTTCACCATTTTGCGCGGTTAGCACACACAGTTGAAGCAGTTGTGGAGCCCACTGGGAAGGGGTACTCGGTGCCGGACCGGGGTGCTGCTGGGGATGTCACGGCGGTCCTGGTCCGGACCGTGTCCCGGGCCCGCACAATAAAATGGGGGTTATTTACAGGGGATTTGTCACTCGTGACGCCACCCACTATATGCGGCCAGTAATGGGGCCGCCGTTGCTGCAGAACCTCCGGGGATGATGGTTAGCAGCTTGGATGGAATAGTTCCTGTGGGCAGAACTGGGTTCCCCGGGGCAGTGGTAGAGGTAGTTAAAGTCTGTGAGGATGTTATTGATGCTGCAGGAGAGTAGGGGTAGCAGTAGAGATGATAAGAGTAAAGGCAATGGCAGTCTATGAGGGCAAGTGGGGCTTCAGCATAAGGATGACACACACACTCACGGTTTCTGTTGTTCTTCAAGTCTTTACTGGCAGATGGTAATTACACAGTATTGTCCACGGAGTCTGTACCAGGTTGCTCTCACCCTGACCAGGTCCTTGGCTTCCTACTTAAACGCTGTGTGTGGCCCTGCTGCTGCTTGTAGCTATACTGCTGGCCCTGTCTCTGCTCACGGGTACCAATATGCTGGGCAACTTGATCCTCTGTGTCACTGACTCCTTCGTGTTGCTTTGCTATGGTGTGGTGAAGATGGTGGACCTTCACTATGCCGGTGTTTACTGTCCTGTCTGTCTCAGGCACAGCCTCGGATCCGGTATCCGTCTTAAGCGCCTCCCTGGGATCAAGCTTTTGGGGTAACTCTTTATCCCGGGGATGTTCCTCTGTTACTCTGTCTCCTTTCCTCAGGCCTCTCAGGACCTCCACTGACACTTGGCTCAGCTCCTGAGGTAAACTGACTAACTGTCACTCTTGTTTTGTGGTAAACAACTTTAGCTCCTCCCACTAGTGCAGGTGCCACCTAAGCTCCTCCCACTTTCTAGTGTAGTGTTGTGTGGGGATTAAACCTGTGTTGTTTCTGTGGCATATTAACCCTTTGGGTGCCACATTCCCCCTTAGTTAAAGACAGTACTCCGGGACTGTGGAACAATAAAGAATAAACAATTAATACAATTAATATTTACAAAGACTTAAAAGTAAAATCACTAAAGTTTAAAAACAGTCCAAAAATTCAAAAAGCAGTCTTTCCGGGGGTTTAGTCTTTTGCCTCCGGGCTGATGAATATTTATACAAGAAAGTTTATACCACAACCAGTCCGTGGTAGTATGGTCCATAAAAAATAAAATAAAAGGGAAAATTTTGAAGAATATGCAAGAAGTTCATACAGGATACTCTCTGTAGGTACTGGGCTTTTTAACGTTGCATTAACTATGTACATTTGTTTACCGGGTTCAATTTATATTAACACAAACACATTTACATCTTACAGTTAATTTGACCTTTTAATCCCTGTACCTAGCTGGTAACTGCCCTCTGGTACTACGCTCGGATCTGCGTAAAACAGGTGTACTACTTGCATGTAGCCTATTGGTGCTGGTAGGCATGTACCTATTTGTAGTGTTTGGTACTATGTTAGATGAAGATCTGACTGTAGGACTGGCAAGCTCACTGGGACCAGGAATTTGTTCTTCCTCTAATGGTTCTACTTCCAGTTCTTCAGGTCTTGGGACTTCTTCAGGTAACACGGGTTCTGGTGTTGGTTCCACCATTGAAGGGAATGCAATCATTGGTACGACAACTGCTCCATGGTAATTTGGCCATGTTTTAGGAAAATCTCCTAGTACCGTGTGGAAAACTTCTTCTTTTTCTTTAATAGGTTGGACCTGTACGGGTTCTGTTACTTCAGGTGTCTTCAGTGTTTCAGGACACAATTTTAGCTGATCACGAGATACGACTTGTGACGTTTTTCCTTCATCTTTGCTTATCAAACAGGTTTTAACATTGTCTAGGTTAGATGGTAAGACTGTGTATGGGACGGTTTCCCACTGATTATCCAGTTTGTTTGAGCGTCTCTTTCTCTTGAGAACTTGATCACCTTCTTGTAATGGCATTGCTTGAGCATGTTTGTTAAAAGTTTTCTCTTGTCTTGCTCTTGCTTGTTGTAGGTTTCTCTCTACGCATTCTTGCACTTGTTGATACTGTTTCTGACGTTTGGTATCCCAATCTGTTTCTTCTTCTATTTCTGTATCTGGTTTTTCAATTCCCATTTCTAGATCAATTGGTAGCTTACCGGGTCTTGCACGCATAAGGTAAGCTGGAGTGCAGTTTGTAGAACTCACAGGGACATGGTTGTATAAGTCTACCAAATCAGGTAATTTATCTGGCCACTGGTTTCTTTCTGAGTCTGGTAAGGTCTTTAACAGTTCGATTACGATATGATTCATTTTCTCGCATAGACCATTTGTTTGGGGATGATACGTTGTTGTGCGAATCTTCTTACAACCGTACATATCGCAGAATTCCTTGAATAGTTCTGATTCAAAAGCTGGACCTTGGTCTGCAAGGACTTGTTCTGGGTAACCATGTGGTCTACAGAAATGCGTCTGGAATGCTTTTGCTGCCGTCTTCGCTGTCAGATCTTTGACTGGTACCACCACTAAGAAGCGCGAGTAATGGTCCACGATGGTTAAGGCATAGACATAGCCTGACCGGCTTGGTGACAACTTGACGTCATCTAATGCGACTAGTTCAAGTGGTTGCTTGGTTACTATTGGTTGAAGCGGAGCTTTCTGTAGATCTTTCCTTCTGAGGTTGCATGCGGCACATCTTCTGCACCATATTTCAATGGATTTTCTCATGCCAACCCAATAGAATCTGTCTCTTAGGATTGCTTCTAACTTCTTCCATCCGAAATGACCTGCGTTGTCATGATAAGCTTCTAAGACCATTTGGGTGTCTCGCTTGGGCACGATTATCTGCCAGACCAGTTCATGCATCTTGGGATTGGTAAATCGTCTACAGAGCTTCCCTTGGTTCAGAAACAACTTGCCTCTCTCTTTCCAGAGCTGTATGGTCTCAGCTGGGGCATTCTGATCCGGGTATGCACCTTGTCGCGTAAGCAGTTCTTTCACTAGCTTCACAGCTGGATCAGTATCTTGGGTTTCGGCCCATTCATAGTGTCTTAGCGGGTTAAAGTTTACTTCTTGTTCTCTTTGGTAGATGCCGGGTTGATAATCTTCTACCTTTGAACGATGAAAGGCCGGTAGTTCAATCTCTTCCAACTCTTCCGGTTCCTCTTCCACATCTCTCAGGTGTGGCATCCGGGATAAGGCATCTGCGTTCCCGTTCTTGTGGCCTGCTCTGTATTTGATGACAAAGTTGTAATTAGATAGCCGGGCTATCCATCGCTGCTCCAGAGCTCCTAATTTTGCTGTGTCCAGGTGAGTCAGCGGGTTGTTATCCGTGTAGATGGTGAATTCTGCACCTGCCAAGTAATGTTTAAAGCGTTCTGTTACAGCCCAAACTACTGCCAGTAGCTCTAACTTGAAGGAGCTGTAGTTCTCGGGGTTTCTTTCTGTAGGCCGGAGCTTCCTACTTGCAAAGGCAATAACTCTTTCTTTGCCTCCTTGCATCTGTGATAATACTGCTCCCAGTCCAACGTTGCTGGCATCCGTGTATAGAATGAAGGGTTGATGGTAATCAGGGTATGCCAGGATCTCTTCTCCCGTCAGCGCACTTTTCAGCTTATTGAAAGAATCTTCTCTCTCCTCATCCCACCGTGTCAGGAGATTACAGTTTGAAGTCTTCTTTGATCGTCCTACCAGAATGTCTTGCAGAGGAGCTGCTAGCTTCGTGAATTCTCGGATGAATCTTCTGTAATAGCCTACCAGGCCCAGGAATTGCCTCACTTCTTTCACGTTTGTAGGTCTTGGCCAATCCCTTATCACTGTGACTTTATCAGGATCCGGTGCTACTCCCTCTGAACTCACGACATGTCCCAGGTACTGTACCTTTGGTTTGAGAAGGTGACACTTGGATGGCTTGATCTTCATGCCATACTTGGACAAAGCTTCGAACACTTCTGCTAGGTCTTGTAGATGTTGCTCATACGTCTTGGAATAGACTATGACGTCATCTAGGTACAGGAGGACAGTTTCAAAGTTCTTGTGCCCGAGGCAGCTTTCCATCAGACGTTGGAAGGTCCCGGGTGCGTTGCAGAGTCCGAACGGCATACAATTAAACTCACAGAGGCCCATCGGCGTAGTAAACGCTGTCTTCTCCTTGTCGGCCTCGGCCACAGGAACCTGCCAGTACCCACTAGTCAGATCAAGGGTGGAAAAGTAGTTAGCAGATTTTAGTGCAGCTAATGACTCCTCAATCCTAGGTAATGGGTAGGCATCCTTATGTGTGATGCGATAAATCTGCCGGTAATCTACGCACATTCTCATGGTTCCGTCCTTCTTTTTAACTAACACTAGAGGTGCTGCCCAGGGGCTACAACTGTCTCTTATTACCCCTGCAGATTTCATTTCTCTGAGCATGTCTTTGGTGGTTTGGTAGTGAGCTGGTGGTAAGGGTCTATACCTCTCTTTTATAGGTTGATGGTTACCTGTGGGTATAGTGTGCTCTACCCCTTTGATTTGCCCAAAGTCTAACGGGTGTTTACTGAATATCTGTTCGTATTCTTTCACTACCCGGTATACTGCATGCTTGTGGCGGGGAGGTGTAAGAACTGGTACCTACATGCAACTTTTGGCACCAATCCTCCAGCTTCTCCTCTGAGCCATTGTCATCCGCCTGACATGACGGGTTCAAGGGCTCGGCGGCTGTGATGTTATTGTTATCAACCGTGTACAACTTAGCCATGGTAGCATACTTAGGTAATGTGACCTCATCTTCTCCGCAGTTCAATAGGCGTAATGGCACTCTTCCCCTGTGTACGTCAACTACTCCTCTAGCAGTGAGGTTGGTCGGTCTACTGTCTGAGTACACGGGTTCTACCAGGGCTTGATAGTCTTGCCCCTTGATGCCTATTGCGGCTCTACACCAGACCAACATATCAGTTTTGGGAGGAATTACAATGGGTATTGGATCACTTACTCGTACACTGCCGATCTCACCTCCGGAGATTTCTACCTGTTGCTTCAACATCAGGGCTTTGATCTCTTTGTGCAAAAGCCTCTGTTGTCCTGTTCCGGCAGTCTCGGCGATTTGCTGCAAAACACTTAACACTTCGGAAAAACATTTCTCAATGACATTCATTCCTATCAGCATCACGGGTTCACGTTCTCGCCGGTTAACATCGATGATTATAACACCCTGGTTCTGCAATTCTACCTTCCCAACCTGAATATTCATCTCTCTAAATCCAACCTTTGGTATTACCAGTCCATTACTAGCCCATACTTCAAAGTTAAAGCCATCTGGCGCATTAGTAATGTCTGAATCAGCCCAGTACCTTTTATATAGAACATGCGGGATAGAAGTTATTTGGGATCCAGTATCCAGCAAGGCACTAAAGGGGATGCCATTCAACACAATAGGGATCACCGGTTTTCCTCCCACGAATCTGTCATACCAGGCTGAGGGGCCTCGAGTGTTCATTCCTGGGGAGCGGCCCGCCTGCCCAGGGAATTGTCGCTTAAAGGACACTCACGAGCAAGATGGCCTGGTTCCTGGCAACGACGGCAAATGGGCTGTCCATCTGGTTGATAGCGATCGCTGGGTCGTCCTCTTGCTGCTGGGTATCTTCTGGTCCTTGTCCACTGGACATCCTTTCTGCTGGTCGCCGACTCAATCTTGGGGGCAGGTCTTGACTCTCGCAGTTCCTTGATGACCTTGGCCATGGAGATCACGGTGTCTGTCAGGGCATCTAGCTTTTGATTGATTGCGGCATTAGAAATTAGTTCTCCAGTTTCAGCAGCAGTTGCTGACATGGCAGATGTCGCTGGCGCTGCCGGCTGCTGAGGTGCTGCTGCAATGTCAAGGACAGTTGGTAGCTCCCGTGGCTCTTCCAGCTGCTGCAAACGGATAGCTCTATCTTTCAGCTCAGTAAATGTCATGTCAGGGTTCTGCAGCAGTATCATGCTTAACTGTCCTCGATGGGAAGGGGAATGGAGGCCCTCTATGAATTGATCAAATAGCATTTTATCAGCTCCCAGGGCTAAAGCAGGTTCTGCCAGTTTAAGGGCTCTGAGTGCTTCCTGCAGGTTCAAGGCAAAGTCTCTAGCACTCTGTTTAGGTTTCTGGTGGCATGCAAAGAACCTCATCTTAGCCCGGGTATCAACAGCAGATTCAAACGTTGCTTTTAGTCTAGCTGCTAGATGCTCTACAGTGTCCTTATCTGTGTCCAGCCAGGACGCAGCCTCACGCCGTGCATTGCCCGTTAACTGTCCTATTATCATTCCTACACGCTGGGCTTCAGTGAGGGGGTACATCACATAGTACTCTTTTATCTTTTGCATAAAGTCAGTTAAAGTATTAGGCTCACCGGAGTATTGGGGCAGCCACATTGCCCCTGGAGTATACGGCATCAGGAACGGCATTATTGGTGCTGTTCCTTGCGCCGCTGCACCGGCGGGTACTATCGCTGGGTCCGGCGCTGCAGCTTCACCGGCTGCTCCGTCTCCGCCTTGTGCATTGGGCTGCGACATCTTGGGCCCCCTTAGTTAAGGTCCGCCCTCCGTCTTCCGCTTCCGTCCGGATGTCTAACAAAGGTTCCGCTGCGCACCAGGGATTCTCTTCCCTTCGGATGACGTCAGAGCGGTGAGCGGTTTCTCTTCCCCGGCCGTCGCATCTGCAATGGCGGATTTTGAAATTTTCAATCTCTGTGGCGCAGTTACAATTCAGCTTGCGCGCGCCCAGCAATGGCGGCAGATCCAAAACAGTCATTAATCATGGCACACAATGCCCGGTACCGGGCACGGTAGATCCTGTTCGTGACGCCAGGTTGTGGAGCCCACTGGGACGGGGTACTCGGTGCCGGACCGGGGTGCTGCTGGGGGATGTCACGGCGGTCCTGGTCCGGACCGTGTCCCGGGCCCGCACAATAAAATGGGGGGTTATTTACAGGGGATTTGTCACTCGTGACGCCACCCACTATATGCGGCCAGTAATGGGGCCGCCGCTGCTGCAGAACCTCCGGGGATGATGGGTTAGCAGCTTGGATGGAATAGTTCCTGTGGGCAGAACTGGGTTCCCCGGGGCAGTGGTAGAGGTAGTTAAAGTCTGTGAGGATGTTATTGATGCTGCAGGAGAGTAGGGGTAGCAGTAGAGATGATAAGAGTAAAGGCAATGGCAGTCTATGAGGGCAAGTGGGGCTTCAGCATAAGGATGACACACACACTCACGGTTTCTGTTGTTCTTCAAGTCTTTACTGGCAGATGGTATTACACAGTATTGTCCACGGAGTCTGTACCAGGTTGCTCTCACCCTGACCGGGTCTTTGGCTTCCTACTTAAACGCTGTGTGTGGCCCTGCTGCTGCTTGTAGCTATACTGCTGGCCCTGTCTCTGCTCACGGGTACCAATCTGCTGGGCAACTTGAGTCCTCTGTGTCACTGACTCCTCCGTGTTGCTTTGCTATGGTACAGTGAAGATGGTGGACCTTCACTATGCCGGTGTTTACTGTCCTGTCTGTCTCAGGCACAGCCTCGGATCCGGTATCCGTCTTAAGTGCCTCCCTGGGATCAAGCTTTTGGGGTAACTCTTTATCCCGGGGATGTTCCTCTGTTACTCTGTCTCCTTTCCTCAGGCCTCTCAGGACCTCCACTGACACTTGGCTCAGCTCCTGAGGTAAACTGACTAACTGTCACTCTTGTTTTGTGGTAAACAACTTTAGCTCCTCCCACTAGTGCAGATGCCACCTAAGCTCCTCCCACTTTCTAGTGTAGTGTTGTGTGAGGATTAAACCTGTGTTGTTTCTGTGGCATATTAACCCTTGGGGTGCCACACACTAACCGCGCGAAACAGTGAAGCTGTTGTCCGTTGTCTCTGCACCCCCTCCCTACACTTGATGTAACCCTCATATCTGAATAAAGTCTGCACAGAAGATTGATGAGTGCCGTCTACTTACTTTTGAACAATATTATAGGTGTGCTAGCTTTGTTTTATGCTTTTTATTGTTTTGTGCATTAGAGGTTGTAGCCTCCTGTGTCGTGTTCCCTTATTTATCCATCTTTCCTAGAAAGATTTTAATTATATCTTGGCTGGATCCTATCTTTTTCCCAGTTTGAGGCCAGGTTGGCACATGGAGAGTTATTTTAAATAGGTATAACTAACCATTGAGGTTAGTTATTGGCGGCTGGGCTTATACATTTTTTGAGTTTATTGCTACACTGGAATTCCTATACTCATTGATTGGCTTGTGTATTTAAGTTTAATTTTTGTGAAAAAAGTCCAACATCACGTACAAAAGTATAAAAAAAGAAGGCCACGTTGTTTTTATTTCAAGTGTATTTTGGACGCGGGACGTAACCGGGCTTTGAATGGCACAGGCTGCTTAGAGCAGGAGCTCCAGGAGAGATCGGCTTTAACTCGGCACAACAAGGTGAAAAACTACTCTGGGAAGCCCTAAATAAGTTACCTGGTGACCTGAGGACACAGTGATTCCAATGGTGCGTGGCAAGTCAGCAAGAAGGAGATCTCCAAGGAAGGTGACTGCATATTTCTCCAGAGACCTGGTACTGAATACAGCCTTCAACATGGCTGCAGCTCCTCACTCCCCAGCTCTTTCTTCCTGCTCTTCACATGTGGCAGTCTCAGGAGGGGGAGGAGGATGCTCAGACAGATATTCCTCTTACAAAGAAAACAATGGAGGCTTTGCTTAAGATCCTCAGGCAAGGACTCCAAGCTGATCTTAAAAGAATGATAGCTGAGTTTAAGGAAGAGATCAGGGGAGAATTACAGGATCAGGGGTCTAGAATAGAAGCAGAAGCTGGCAGAACTTACTAAATCTCATAATGAACTAATAAATGCTAATAAGGCTTTAGAAAAGAAGGTTTCTCAAATTCACAACAAAATCCCGGATTTTGAGGACAGATCCAGAAGGAATAATATTCGCATTAGAGGGATTGATGAATCTACTCCGACAAAGATTTGCCAAGTCTTCTGGAAAGCTTCATACACACGGTGATTCCTTCTGCAGACAACAAGGACCTAATTGTGGATAGAATATACATATTCCAAAATCAAAAGGCCTCAACCCAGATTTACCATGAGATGTTATTGCCCACATTCATTTCTATACAATAAAGGAGACTTTTATGGCTGGCCTTAGGAAAAAAAACTTCCAGATAACTTGGCCCACCTGAAAGTATTTCCTGACTTGTCGGCATGTACTCTAGCTCAGAGGAGGGGAGTATATGCCGTATATTACAGCCCCAAAGAACAAGGAAATAAAGTACCACTGGGGGTTTCCCATGAAATTGAAAGTCTTAAAGGACAATTCCATATTTGTCTGCACATCCCCGGAAAAGGCAAGAGATTTATTGCTAAAATGGAAGATTCAGCCCATATATCCGAATGACAAAAGAGCTCCTCAGGCACAGAAACAGAAAAACTGAACCCAGACTGGTTTACGGCAAGATTGATTACTGCAGAGCCATTCTCTACTTCCTGCCTTCTACTCTTTGTCTAGTGCCTCTATGGCGATGTCGAAACCAGGCAAAGTTGCCCATAGAGTATCTTTTTTTTTCACTCTTTTTCAAACTATTTTTTTCACTTTTTTCCTTTTTCTTTACTGTTTAATTGAGTTTGGAACTGTAAGGGGACTTCCTCTTATGATGAAGCAAAAATTTAGGCTTGATAACCCTGTATTTGTTTATACAAGCAAATGTGTCCATCCTCCCCCTGTTTGTCCTCCCCATGTTTGTCAGTCATTTTGGAGCAATGGTTTTACATAAAGCAGTATATAGTATTAACAATGCATATAAAGTTATATCTATAAATGCCAATAGTTTGAACTCGCCAGGTAAAAGACCCATCTTCTGGAAGAATATTTGCAAAGAAACTGCTGATGTAATTTGTGTTCAAGAAAAGCATTTGTTGGTGCAGGACAATTCACCAAAGAACCCTCGATATCCACATCAGTTTTTTGCAAACAACAAAACTAAAAGAGCTGGAGTGGCTATTTTTATAAGAGACTCCCTATCCTTTAAATTGTATGACTCTACTAGTGATCCGGAGGGGCGTATTATTTTCCTTAATTATTCTTCAAACAACACTAGGTACACAATTGTATCTCTATATGGCCCAAATACACACCAGTTTTCATTTATCAGAAAAACACTTAAGACAGTTCAGGTGTTTCTCCAAAGGGTTTAAAATTGCCTGTTGAGATTTCAACCTCCCCATGTCTGCCATGTCTGCCGTGATAGATTGCTCAAACAGAGGAACCGCTAGGGGAGAGAAGAAATCACTGGTTTCAGAATATAACTTGCATGACATCTGGAGATATCTCCACAGCTCTGAGAGAGATTACTCCCATTTCTTCCCTAGATTTAATTCCTATAGCAAGATAGACTATATTTTTGTGGATGATAGAATTCTAGGTTGTGCGCTTGAGGCAACAATAGGTGTGATATCGTCGTCTGACCATGCTCCTGTCTCACTCACTATATCTGATAGGGACTCTGCGGTCAAAGCTAATAGGTGGCGTTTAAATGATTTTTTACTGACCAACAAATAAAACATTGAATTAGAGACCAAATTAAAAGACTTCTTTGACATAAATGATAATAACTCCACCTCAGACGAAGTGGTATAGTCAGCCCACAAGGCATACGTGAGAGATATTTTTATTAAGATGGCAGCAGTAGTAAAGAAAAGAAGAGAGGCGGCAGTGTCAGACCTATTAACTCAAATTAACAATCTGGAACAAATCAACAAGAAAAACCCACAATTGTCCCAAAAAATAACAGAACATAGAATGAGGCTGCGTGCTCTACTATTATTCCATTACGAAAAAGCTCTTAAAAAGTCCAAAACAAAATATTTTGCAATGGGAGATAGAGCAGGGAAGATTTTAGCTAGGAGAATCAAAAAAAGGGAGATAAGAAATAGGATTGCCTACTTAAATAAACCTGATGGCACTAAAGTAGTAAATCCGATTAACATAGCTAAAGAATTTAGGCGATTTTATTATTCACTGTACAACCTAAAAAAGGAACCCCATACAGTTCAGCCTAACCCACAAGAAATTGGTAACTTCCTAGAAAAAATCTCACACCCCAAAGTATCAGTGGCTCAGCTAAGTGATCTAAATACTCCCATATCTATAATTGAAATAGAACAAATAATCTGTTCTACTAAAAAGTCCTCTGCTCCAGGCCCAGACAGTTTTTCTAACACCTACTATCATTCTTTCGTCAAAACTTTAGCGCCTTACCTCCTAAAAACTTTCAACCTTTGGAAATGTTGTTCTTCAATAAGCCATGAAAACCTTGAGGCAGTAATCACAACCATTCCTAAATTTGAGAAACCCCCGAACACTCCTGGTAATTTTAGGCCTATCTCCTTAATAGACTGTGACCTAAAAATATTCTCTAAAATCCTTGCAGCCAAAATAATGTCTGCCCTTCCCTCTCTGGTAACACCTGACCAGGTTGGGTTTGTCCCTGGGAGACAAGCCAAGGACAGCACTAGAAGAGTAATAGATTTGTTGGAGATAATAGAGACTAATAAACTCCCCGATGTACTGCTGTCTCTTGACGCCGAGAAGGCGTTTGACAGAGTGCACTGGGGTTATATGGGTGAGGTTCTGGATAACTTTGGTTTTGTGGGAGATATTACAAAGGCTATATATCTAATCCGAACGCGGTGGTGAGTGCGTCTGGCTTCACCTCAGACCGGTTTATGATATCTAATGGCACCCAGCAGGGCTGCCCTCTCTCGCCGGTTATTTTTGCTTTGTTAATGGAGCCGCTGACAGAGGCTCTTAGAACTAATCCAAGCATAGATGGAGTCCGTGTGGGAGCTACAGACCATGTAGTGGAAGTGTATGCAGATGATGTGATATTATCTCTCACCGGCGTGGAGGGGACCCTGGTGGGTGTTATGGACACCCTAACTGAATTCTCCAGAATCTCATATTACAAATTAAATGCCACAAAGTCCATCATATTCCCCATAAATATTACACCTTTGGTAAAGGATAGAATACTAGAGCATTTTCCCTTTAAGTGGGAGGAAGTGGGATTTACGTATCTGGGAATTAAAATTACAAAATTTATAAATCTAATTAAGTTGAACTGCGAATCCCTGATTTCGGACGTCCATGGGGACTTGGAAATGCAGACCCTTCTCCCACTGTCCTGGGTTGCCAGAATACAAATTGTAAAAATGATGTTGCTGCCTAAGATTACCTACTTGTTTAGATGTCTCCCTCTCAAATTCCCATCTAGATGGAAAAGGCTCCAACAATCCCTTTTTGGTAAGTTTATTTGGAAAAACAAAAAACCAAGAGTGGCGGTCAAGGCTCTACATTTCTAATATTCTCGTGGTGAAATGGGTGTACCAAATCTATCTTTATACCACAAGGCAGCCATACTGGAGGCCGCAAAGAATTGGTGGGCTGGGGATCTTAATGATGGAAGGCTCAAAATAGAAAGACAATTTGCTCCCCACAGGTCTACTAGACTTTTGCTAGAGATCGAGCTACTGAAGCCCCTGAAATCGAATTTTCCCTTACATACGATGTCCTTGTTGATTTCTTATTGGAATAACCTTGATAGAACACTGGCCAAATCCCTATTTAAATACATTTCTGTAAAAGCGATCGAGGCACAAGTCTCTGGGTTGTCTCTAGACCTGTGGATAAAATCAGGTGTAAGCACGCTTGACAAACTCTTGGCCCTGTATTCCCTTCGTTTGCAAATTAGTCCCAACTTTACAAGATTCCCAAAAACGTCCTTTTATCAGTACCTCCAAATTCATCATTTTATCCAGTCGTGTACATTTCCAGCTTGGTGGAGCCCTGACCCATCAGACATGATGCAGAAATACTTTAAAGTAGAATACCCCAATGAATATGGATTGTCTCTGTTCTATAGGACTCTTAATTCACCAGCAGAGTCGGTCAAACTCCCTTATATGACTGCCTGGGAGGAGACACTTTCTTTCTCATCCACCCCCCGAACACTGGTGGACGGCGGCCACATTTACTCAAAGGCACTCCTCCTGCATTAACCATCTAGAACAACTAAAGAAAATACATATGAACTGGTATCAGACCCCTTATAAAATTTCCAAATTTAACAAATCATATTCCTCATTATGCTGGAAAGGATGTGGTAAAAAGGAGGATCTGGGTCATGTGTGGTGGTGGTGCCCCAAGATAGGAGAATTCTGGAATGGAGTGGCAGACTTAATCAGGGAGCTTGATAGGTTTCCCTTTAACTCTAGAGGGGCCCCTGGCAGTTCAAGTATTGGGTTGGAACTTGTTCCCTCAAACCTCGTTCCACTGATAACCCATGTTTTGATAGTGGCCCGTCAGAGCTTGGCAAGACACTGGAGGGAAGCTTCTAACCCCACACAGGAGGAAATCATTGGTAGGAATAAATTCTCCTTATCTACATGAACGTTCACTCGATAAAGCAAAAAGAACGAGTCAGTCGCCAGTGGGAGATTTTGAAGACTTCTGGATTGGCGATAGCTCACACTTAGGATGGCTTTAATATTTTTCCTGATTGATTCTGGTCTTCTCATAATTAGTTAGATTGGTATACAGAAATGTTTAAAACAAAACTCCTAAAACTCAGGGGCGTATCCAGGGGGGTGCAGCCGGACCTTTTGCACTGGCACCACTTAGCGGGGGGGCGCCGGCGGCACTTCCGTTTCCGCGCCAGTCTGGGGCTGCAGGGGCCACTGGGAGACTTGGTGGCAGCGGGTCCAGTGTGGGGTGACCGCAGGAGACCCCGGAAACTGTGTCACTGCCGGCGGCGCCATGTGTGATCGGAGGACGAGGAGAGACGGCCTGGAGGGATGGGAGACAGCAGGGGTGAGTGACCGAGGAGCCGGGGGAGGAGGAGGGGGGGCATCAGGGGTGACTGACCGAGGAAAATCTCCCCTCCCCCACCCCCCCGGTCCTCAATCAAGGCTGCAGGGGCGGCGAGCTCCCCCCCCCCCGGTCCTCACCTACCTTAGGGGGGGGTGCCAAAATAGATCTATGCTCCGGCGCCATCATACCTAGTTACACCACTGCTAAAAGTTATCCCCACCACTATCCATTAATTTACCTCTTGTGTCCAATCCTGGCTGCCCCTTTCCTTCTGTGTGGTCCCTTATTTCCCCTCCCCTCTCCTATAATATTCAGTTTGGAATTGGTTTACACTGGTGGTGATTATTTGGACATGACTGTTATTTGATATAATGGTGGAAACATGTTATATCTGTTGTTATAAGATTTATTTGAATACAAAATTTATTGTTCAAAAAAAAAAAAAGTGGATTTTGGACATGATGTCAGATTTTTTCCACTTTATTTGGATTTATCCTGCTTGCAACCGACATGAACCCGAGATTCGTGCACCGGCCATAGACAGAAGTTCACTTTTTAGCTTCATTACCTTGAGTGTGCTGAAGATTTTTCTCTTTTTTTTTTCCAACATGTACATGTTTGCATATTGGCCATAGTGTTTTTATTCATCTACATATTAATTTACTACTAGTTATGCAGGTTTTTCCAATGTTTTTTTTACTCCACTGCTGTGCTTGTGCTTTAAATTTACCACTTTAATTACTGTATAGCATTTTTTACATTGTTTCTCTGCTTTAATTATTGTATTGTATTTTTTTACCTTGATTCTCTAATTACTGTATTGTATTTTTTACATTGTCTCCCTGCTTTAATTATTGTACTGTATTTTTATAATTGTTACTTATGACCTTTTGTATATGAACCAATGAATTGTAAAGCACTGCGAAATATGTTGGCGCTATATAAATGAAGATTATTATTATTATTATTATTAATAAATGTAAACACCCTGACCAGTAGCGTAACTAGTGTCTGATGGGCCCCAGTGCAAAACTTAAACCTGGGCCCCCCTGCACATATGCATAGGCCCGTGTAACTGTCTACATCCTATAAAGACTCACAAATTGACCCCTCACCCCCTTCATAATGTATTAATGTCCCTCATCCAACTATATATGGTCCTCCTCCTGGAATATGGCCTTTATTCTGGTATATATGCCCCCCATCCTGGTATCTATGGTCCTCCTCCTACCGCCCCCATTGTCCTACAATTATTATAATGCACCCCTCATTATCCTTCATATAGCATAATGCAGCCTCCATAGTCCTCCATACCGTATAATGCAGCCTCATAGTCCTCCATTATAGTGTAATGCAACCTCATAGTCCTCCATTTATAGTGTAATGCAGACTCATAGGCCTCCATATAGCATAATGCAGCCTAATTTCCATTCATATTGTATAATGCAACCTCATTGTTCTCCATTATAGTGTAATGCAGCCTCATGGTCCTCCATTTATAGTGTAATGCAGCCTCATATTTTCAGCCTCATAAATCTCCATATAGTATAATGCACCCCGTTCTCCCCCCATAATCCTCTGGCCACTGTCTACCCACTTATTAAAAAAAATAAATCCGTGCTTACCTCTCCTGGTTCCCCCGCTGCTCGGTCATGGAAAGCCACTGGTTAAAAGGAAGCGACGGGCGGGGGAAGTATAAGGATGGGCCTGCCTCTAGGATGCAGGAGGGTCCCTCACACACGGGCCCCATAGCAGGCGGCCATATGGGGTGCTGTGCAGTGACATGGATGTGCGTCCTCGGAGACGCACATCCATGTGACACAGGTGCTAGGGTTGGTGGTGCAGGCCCCTGTAGCTCTGGGCCCTGTCGCAGTCATGACCTCTGTCGTTATGCCCCTTCCCCTGACCCATTTCATACTCACCTTCCGGCAGCTCCAGTGTTTCATGAAGCATGCCGGAGGTCACAACTCAATGTATTTCTGTGGGAACCTTCTTCTGGCCATCATAGAGATGTATTGAGCTCTTGTCACGTAACGTCTGGCTTCCAGCCAGTCAGAGATTATGGGAACAAGATGGCATTGTGGGACTTGAGCGAGGTAGTTAAGATGTCAAGATGCTGGAAGGTGAGTATATGTCCAGGCAACGGGGCTTACATTTAAAGCTCCACTCGTGCGCTGAAAAGAAAAAATATGCTGGACTGGGGCTTTAACTGTTACACCTAAGATGTGGAATGCTAGCAATGAAAAGCTGACACATCTCTGCTCACATGGGTCCCTAGTTACAACTTAAAGGTCCAAGCGTGTCAGGTCACAGGCTACAGTTTGATATCTTAATGTGATTTTACACCATACATGGATAAATAATAACGAATAAAATTGTGACACAGCAACTGCTGTGATGTTGGAATACTTCATTTTTGCAGGTTTAAGCCATTTACTTCATGATGCCCCAAACACTGGAGGTGCTTACATATGGATGTAATGCAAAGCGGGGAGATGATTTATTTCTGATTGCTGCAGAGAGCGGTATTATAGAGTTACCACAACCCTACACCAGGAATAACACTCCACAACGTCTGATAATGACTGAACGATATAGGGGTTGTGAATTTTGCAACAATGTGGGAAAATTCACAATCATTCTTATGATAAAAATTCTTGATAACCAAGCTACATCAACCTAATGAAATAAGCACAATAGTCACATGACCCCTAATAGCTCAACTAATAACCCTGTAAACCCTCGATAACAGTGCTGTCCTCTAAAAAACAGCATGCCCTGTGCACATAAATAATGGCAGATACTTTGAATTGTGATCGGGACATTACAGGTAACTTTACTATCTCTATCCTTGCAGTCCAGGCATGCCACAGTGCCCCTTACTGACTCCAGCTGTCTCTAGTACTGAAGCTCAGCAACATTCATTGGTCTAGTTGCAATACCTGTCATAGTCTAAGTATGAGGGTGGAAACACACTATCCTACTTAGATGCTAGTCTCTCAGACAAGACTCGGATCAGTGACCCTGAACGGCCTCTCCCTCTCTGGACGGGGAGTGTGGAGCTCCATAGAAATACAATCAGCTGACACTCCCGTCCAGACAGGAGAGAGGCCGTTCCAGATGACTGCTCCAAGACTCGTCCAACTGCCTCGCATATCACACGGACAGTGTGATTCCAGCCTAATAGTGGTGCTGTCTCTTGAAGAAAGGATCTCTTTGAATTCTACTAAATATAATTGCACTCATTCTACAAAATAAATTAAATAACATTAAAAAATATATATTTTTTATTTTTCTTTTTACAGTTTTATTCACACATTTATTCATAAACAAACACACAGACATCTTTACCCCATAGGATGCTTGAGAGGTTTCTTTGAGGCTTCTATCAAGGTTCATCATTACCATGTAATCTTAGATATATCTAAGGCGGCCGTCACACGGTTCAATTTCTTGAACGATATCGTTTAAGCGATCTGCTTTTTGATCACTTAAGCGATATGGTTTGTGCATCGCTGCGTGCGATCAAGCGATTTTACAATGTAAAATCGCTTGATCGTGACATCGCAGATATGAGACCGGAGCTCATATCAAGCGATAATCGCTTGTTCAATCTGCTTCATCGTGGTGTGTGACACCACGATGAACGATCTCCCAGCGGCAGAGCCTATGCTGGGAGATGGTAACTATGGTAAACGTCAGGTTACTAAGCGTCACGCGGCGCCTAGTAACCCGATGTGTACCATAGTTACCAGCGATCTCGCTGGCCCACATCGCTGGGGAGTCTGTCTGTGTGACATCTCACCAGCGATGTGAACGATATTGTTAGCGATCGCGCGTGCACGTGATCGCTTACAATATCGCTCACGATTTTGTAGCGTGTGACGGCCGCCTAATATGCATTGTTCAGGAAAAAGCAATCCTTTAGAAAAATAATACAGCAATCATCTATGGGTTTTGTGGGAATATAAAGATCACTTTAGGGATCTGCCAGGTTAGTAAGTAGGGCTGCGTTGTATATAACATCAGATATATACCCTAGTGATGTCTGTGACCCATTTTCATTAATTATCTGAGGGAACATTTCCCAAATTGATCCTTGTGAAGGACTTGTGTATGGCTCCACCTGGGTGTCATACACCACGGCACCATAGCCATTCTCAGAACTGGGGGCGACATTCTGCCATTCCATATTTTGTTCTCCATAGATGTGCACATAAGATTCATCAGAGATCTGCTCGGGAAAAGGAGGAGACATCTGATGAGGATCTGTTGGTACAAACGATTGGTATCCTGTTTGTGCCATGGATGATGTTGCATAGTGGCCAGAATGCCCATGAGGCACAAACTGCCCGTGAGGCACAGACTGCCCATGAGGCACAGATTGCCCATGAGGCACAGATTGCCCTTGAGGCACAGACTTGTTTGGAGGTTGGGACATAGGAATTAGAGGGTCTCTTTGATTACAACCCCGAGAGGCCGATGCTGAACTCCACCAGAGATGATGAGCTTCAAATGAAGATCCCCTTCTATAAAGAAACTTGTTGAACTTTCCACTCTTGTTTTTCCTAGCTCTGCGGTTCTGAAACCACACCTGTGGGAAAAAAAAAGATCTTTATACTATTTGCTAAGGTCTGAGAGTACTGCCTATCATTGAATATGTATGGAGCTGCACTCTAAAACCCTAAAATATGCTAACAATAAGGGAGCTCTGGTATTGCATTACTGGTAATGAGTCCCAATATGAGAGATGACACATGGTTATCGAGCTCATTTGCATTGGCCAATGCATAAACCAAGTATCTCTTATATTTAAGTATTCCTACAGCAGTAATGCAATACCAGAATTCCCTTATTCAGTGTTAGTATATTTCAGCATTTTAGAGTGCAGCTGTGTGTATTTTTTGAAGTTGTAGTGTATTTTCAGCTAAGACCTGTTCACACCTATTGGAGGTGCTGGTCAGTTTTTCTTTGATAATATATACTGTGTATATATATATATATATATATATATATATATATATATATATATATATATATATTTGAAGATAGGTGGAGACATGTGATGATCCATGGGAAACAAGAATGCAGATTAGCTCCCCTCTAAGATGAATACAACTACCTTACAGGTGCATCTTAATGAACTGGAATATCATCAAAGAGTTAAAGGGTATCTGTCACCTAGTTTAGCTCCCCTAACCTATCGCTACCTGTCTCTGCAGCTTCCTACTACATTACTAACCATCCCTCTCTGACCTACTAGTAAATTATAAAAGTGAAATAAAGCGATGTATAAACTTACATGTCCACCATTGGGTGGGCGTTCCTAAAAGGCTGGCCGTCGGTCGTGCAGTCTCTCCGGGTCCGCTCTCCCCTTCCCCTGTCTTGCTTCTGCAATCATCCCCCAATGGGCATGACCATTCATTTAGAAGGGTGCTGCTGATTTAAAATTCATGTCTCCTTTTTCCAGGTATGACGCTTTCCGGCTGCAATACGTCATTTCCGGTCCTGTGTAATGTGGGGGTGTACAGGCCGGCTTTGGAATGCACATTGCACATGCTCCAGAGCCAGCTTGTACGCCAATACACCCCCACACTGCACAGGACCGGAAATGACACTGGGCCAGCAGTGCGTCATCACCGGGAGATAGAGGCAGGAATTTTAAATCAGCAGCACCCTCCTGAGTGAATGATCGCGCCCACCGGGGAATGACTGCAGCAGCCAGGCAGGGGAGAGTGGACCCGGAGAGACTGACCACCCGACGGTCAGCCATCTAGGAAGTTTATACATTATTCCACTTTTATAATTCACTAGTAGGTCAGAGAGGGATGGTTAGTAATGTAGTAGGAAGCTGCAGAGACAGGTAGTGATTGGTTACGGGGACTAAACTAGGTGACAGGTTCCCTTTAATTTATTTCAGTAACTCAATACATAAAGTGAAACGCATATATTATATAGAGTCATTACAAACAGAGTGATCTATTCAAGTGTTTATTTATGTTAATGTTGATGATTATGGCTTACAGCCAATGAAAACCCAAAGGTCATTATCTCAGAAAGCTAAAGTAGGGAGGATGAAGGGTCTGAGAGATAAAACCTGACCTAAATAGGTATAAGAGGCTTCACCTTGTGTGGTTGTGAGAGTCACCACCACTATAAAAGCATATCACAGCTGCTGAAGTCTCCAGCATGCAGCATATAGAGTAGGGAGGATGAAGGGTTAAAAACCATGCTGCCATATTCCACAAAAGATGAAAGGGTGAATAGAATATTGATTCATTAGTCAATGTGTTTTAAGGCTCCCTGGCCCCTTCCTAAGGACAAATCAACATCACACTGCCATGTGTCAGGGCATTTCAGGGAGCCCTGATACGTGTTGACTAATAAATCAATATTATATTCACCCTTTGATGTCTGGTGGAATACAGCAGCGTAGTTTTTAACCCTTCATCCTCCTTACTTTGATTTTCTGAGATAATGACCTTTGGGCTTTTCATTGACTGTAAGCCATAATCATCAACACTAACATAAATAAACACTTGAAATAGATTACTCTATATGTAATGGCTCTATATAATGTATGCATTTCACCTTATGTATTGAATTACTGAAATAAATTATCTTTTTGATGATATTCAAATTTCTTGAGGTGCACCTGTATATTAGCCTGGGCTGAAAGTTTACCTTCTGAAGGAGAGCTGATCTGCATATTAATAAACTCATTATAGATCTTAATTTTGTACCATACCACTTGTGTTTAATAAAGCCAACAAAAGTTACAAAATAGATAGAACAAAAAACCCCATACCACCCTACAACCGATGCATGTTGGCGGATGCGTTCTTCAAGATGTTCTTCACCTTGAAGGAGGACTCCGCTGAAACGCATGGACATTTTAGGGTGTGTGTTTTTTTTTGTTCTGTCTTTTTTGTAACATTATTTGGCTTTATTAAACACACGTTTTTTAGGTACTTCTGATACATCTCCTTCCTTGCTCGCTGGATACCTTTCCTCTTGGAACATAACTATAACATAGTAGGACAGGATTCCAGTTATGTGTTTCTGAGATACATCATTTTGTTCCATAGTAAAGCCTAATATAAATTCTAATGGATATTTTTACAATAATGGCAGGTCATTGACTAAAATCATCTGACATACTTGAACTTTTGACTCTGGTAGTCTGATAATCTTGGCTAGATGCTCCCTTGTGCTTATGTCTGGGTAAGGGACCAGTTCAAACACTCTCTCCAGCTCCATCTGCTGCCATTTACTGTACAGGGTCCTCTTCCTCTTCCTCTGGTTCGGTGCCCCATTTACAGGGATGCCCGATTCCTTCGGTTTAGCGTCTGTTTCTGAAAAGTAAAACAATGCTTTTGTTTTCAAGAAAGTTGTCAAAAAATACATCAATAGGTTTTTTTTGTACAAGATTTAAAAAAACAAAACAAAAAACAACAACCTTTTTCCATCACTTTGCTGGATCCAGTTTTAATTATTTTTGCTTTGAGCATCCATTATTATCATAAGGTGAAATGTTTGTACCATGTTAGCCGGTATATAGAAACATATTCAAATCTGAGAGTCCTCAGTGCTTGATTCCTTTACCATTATTATCACTGTGACATAGGCTGTTCTTCAAGGCAATAAAAAAGTCTAATCACCCTGACGACATCTGAATGATATCCAGTCTTTATGGATCTGTTCACTTGCATTAGCAAAAACAAAAACAAGACTCTTTTTTTTCAGATTATACTGCTAGACTATACCCACCACCTTTATACAATACTTAACAATTTACCATGTCAGCAATTAATACTGATATTTTTTTTCTAACAATGGGAATGATGATCCATTCAGAAAAAGTCAATATTACAATATGGCTGCACAAACTTTCTTTTCAACTGAAAAAATTAATAAAAGTTGGGAAGCTGAAATGTTTATAGTGAGCAAAAATGTGGAAAATACAGTTTATCTCATCCTCATAATGTAGATACCAGCCCCTTTATGGATCAGCTTGATTAATGGCGCTCTATAGTGATTATCAGACTTAGCGATCCAGACAGCTGTTATAAAGCTACATCTAGTGTCAGACTCATAAATATTATGTCCCCATTACAAATATATGTCCCCATTACAAATATATGTCCCCATTACAAATATATGTCCCCATTACATATATATGTCCCCGTTACAAATATATGTCCCCATTACATATATACGTCCCCATTACATATATATGTCCCCATTACAAATATATGTCCCCATTACATATATACGTCCCCATTACATATATATGTCCCCATTACAAATATATGTCCCCATTACATATATATGTCCCCATTACATATATATGTCCCCATTACAAATATATGTCCCCATTACATATATACGTCCCCATTACATATATATGTCCCCATTCCATATATACGTCCCCTTTACATATATACGTCCCCATTACAAATCACATCCATGAAAAAGACAGAAAACAGACAGCAATCAACAAACTGGGAAATGTGTGGAAAAGTCACTGAGTGGGAAACATTACATTATCAATATTTACTTACCAACACTATATTATACAGTATACCTGTGATACAGATGGAGATATATATATATGTACAGTATATAACAGATTGTGATTGTCTGTTACATAGATAGACAGATAGATAGATAGATAGATAGATAGATAGATAGATAGATAGATATAGATAGATGATAGATAAGTGTAAAGATAGATGATAGATTAGAGAGATAGATAGATATAGATAGATAGAGATAGATAGATATAGATGATAGATAAGTATAAAGATAGATGATAGATTAGAGAGATAGATAGATAGATAGATAGATAGATAGATAGATAGATAGATAGATAGATAGATTGTACTACATCTTGCAATGAGGTATAACTGACTGAATAATAAGTACAATTCCACATTTACAAATGATGGAGATGATCTTCACAAGAGAAATCCCTGAGGATGATGTGTGATGATAAAATGGAGCAGGGTGAAGTTTTTGTGTGGAGGCAGCACAGGTGCCCCGTGTCCATACATACATACCTGGGGCTGGCACAGCAGCCTGGCAGCTCCTGGGTGGCACAGGCTGGCAGTTTGGGAAGAAGGCGGCCCGCAGTATCCTCTCCATGGTCAGTGATGCCCTGTGTGAGCGCTCCTGTACCTGCTGTCAGTCTTATATCTGCTGCCCCCCTCCCTCCTCTAGGACCCCCGGGGCCCCTGGCTCCTCCTCACTCACCCGCAGCCTGTGAAGTGTGTGAGGCCGGGCTCCCTTTGATCCCGATAGATGACAATACAAAGTGTAACACCTGCCCTGCTCTCCACTGCCCATCATCTACAATCCATGTCCTCCTAATGGCAGAGAGCTATAGAGACTTCCTCACACAGGAAGGGGGCTGCCCCCTCACCCAGCACTGCCAGGAAAGGGGAAATCTCTCTACCTGTATACTGCACCTGTATCTATCAGAGACCTGCCTGCTTATCCCTCTGCCATCATCTACAACATTATCTACAAATAATCACATATCTATCTATCTATCTATCTATCTATCTATCTATCTATCTATCTATGTATCTATCTATCTATCTATCTATCTAAAATAAGCAAAAAATTGAAACAGCACCGTAATATACAGACGGGTGCAAGGCCCTCCTACCACTTCACTGGCAATTGTTAGGATGAAAAATGAAGGGCAGCACTTCCTTTAGTGTATCCATGTGGGTTTATTTGTCCTACGACTGCAACATTTCGGCACGCAGACTGCTTGAGGAAGGCTGCGTGCCGAAACGTTGCAGTCCTAGGACAAATAAACCCACATGGATACACTAAAGGAAGTGCTGCCCTTCATTTTTCATCCTATCTATCTATCTATCTATCTATCTATCTATCTATCTATCTATCTATCTATCGATCTCTATCTATCTATCTATCTATCGATATCTATCTATCTATCGATCTATCTATCTATCTATCTATCTATCTATCTCTCTAATCTATCATCTATCTTTATACTTATCTATCATCTATCTATCTATCTATCTATCTATCTATCTCTCTAATCTATCATTATACTTATCTATCATCTATCTATCTATCTATCTATCTATCTATCTATCTATCTATCTATTCTATCTATTTATCTAGTATCTAGCCCACTAATCGCTATCTATCTATCTATCTATCTATTTATCTAGTATCTATCCCACTAATCATCTATCTATCTATCTATCTATCTATCTATCTAGTATCTATCCCACTAATCATCTATCTATCTATCTATCTAAGTGGTCTGATCGTTAATCGCAGATTTGAGACCCAGACCCCAAATCAGACGATGTCGATAATGCAATCTGCTTGCATCGTTGTGTGTGACACCGTGCAAATGATCTCATTGACGACTTCGCCTATTCCTGACACTGGCTGCCTCGATCGCTGGCGCATTGCCAATTGAAAAATTGTTAACGAGATCTATGCTTGTGACACCGCACAAGCGATATCAATAAATTGTTGTAGCGATCTCAATCACATGACTTTCCAGCCGACATCGTTTAATATATCGTAGCGTGTAACTGCCCCCTATTAACAAGAACATGGATGCAGCACAATTGGAAAATAGAAAAAATCTTGTGATTTCATAATCCATAATGTCAATGTTTCAGTTCAAGATGTGATGAACCATTTTTAACGGCCCATTTATTTCCTACATTTTGTAATGTAATGTCATAGTTGTAGGTTTTCATTCCTATCTCCTTTTTATATTTAGAATTTATCTCAATAGTTTTTGACATAGCGCTGAGATCCTGGAACTTTTCCGCTTTCCCAAGATTGCTAATTAGGTCTGGATCTCTTTCTCTTCTTTTGCATGAGGTCTAGACATGCATTAGAGATCTGTGAAGACCCAGTACAATCTGTATTATATCACACCTGTGCACATACGGTGATTAATCTATGTTAATTAAGAGTTTTAGCACTTTATAAACATTAACATAAAGTGTCAACAGGCAAGGTATATGTTATTTGAATGTGCATTATGCACTTTCACTATTTTACATTCTGTTTACAGTAATATGAATTGTAGTTTTTCACTGTTTTTATATTTATCACATGTTAATTATGTAGAACCCTAGATATGATCTTTTAATGCGCTGGTAGGATTACTTGAAAAAGTCTCACACCTTGAGCAGAAATGTTGTGTACCTTTGGCATTGAATACTTTTTTTCCACATTTTTTTCTGTTTGGATGCAACCTCTTTTTCTTCTAAGTATTATTACTATTATTATTACTATTATTATTATTGCTATTTATTGGCCAGTATAATTGGAGGACGGCATCCATATTTTGTAAGACTGGTACAACTTATTTTATCTATCTATCTATCTATCTATCTATCTATCTATCTATCTATCTATGGCTGGGGTCACACACACAGATATCTGGGCAGATATTGTTCACAGATCTCTGGTTGCAGTGAAATCATGGACAGATTGCTCAATTTGTACACAGCCACAAAATGGAACCATGTGTCCATGATTTCACTGCAACCAGAGATCTGCAAACAATATCTGCACAAATATCTGTGTGTGTGACGTGGGCCTATCTATCATCTATCTATCTATCTATCTATCTATCTATCTATCTATCTATCTATCTATCTATCTATCTATCTATCTATCTATCATGTACAAATGGAGGTGATATCACTGCCTTGGAGCTAGGCATATCATCTGTATAGCTTCCCATGGACAGGTTACTGTAGTCGGAGCACTGTACTTCTCTGCCCTTATTCACATTGATGTCGCTAACACAAGGTAAGGTTGTAATACTAGAGTAGCACCATCCACACCTTGTCGGGGTGGGATGACTTTCACATTTTTTTTTTATCAAACAGTGTTAACCAAGTGCTATATTATTTAGATGTACTATTACTATTTACTTTATTATAGGGTATATGCTCATCATGTGTTTTTCTCCTGGGGTTTGTTTGTGAAATGTGCTCCTATTGCACATATACCAATTTATACTCTGGCTTATTTTTTTTCCTGTATTTTTACAAATGTGGTCCCTCCCTCTGAGCTACACAATTCACCTATATAGCCTCCCATAGACAGGTAACTGTAGTCGGAGCTCTGTGCTTCCCTGTCCTTATTTACGTTGACATCAGGTTTTAATGCTAGAGTACACCTTCCTGATATGGTACCTTTACACGCCGCCACAAAGGGCAGCAACAGGCAGGCACCGCACGTGCCGCATTTACACGCCGCCACAAGGTGCTCCACAGAAGGTATTTTCGTTCCCCGGAAGTGCCGACAGGTGCCGCGGGTTACCTTCTGTGGAGCACCTTCCCTGATTTACACGCCGCTACAAGAAGGGAATATGGGCAGACCTGGGGCAGCAGGAACAACACATAGGGGTGCCAGAGTTGTGTATTACGCGACACTTGTACAATGATTGGACAATGCAATTGCAATTGTGGCGCCCCTGCGACCAGGGTGGCCACAGGGAGAAACTGCAGCCATGCAGGAGGGTAGACAGTTTGTTTAACAAACACCTCAACACACATATCCACTGACATGGGGACCTAACCCGGAACCTGGGACTCTAGGCAGGCAAGGGGTAGTAGGCTAGATATGAGTGGATGGTGCGTAGTCATGGTAACGGATGTGTATATAAGGGAGCAACAGGAAGCGGTTACCCAGTAGGCCAGTGGGTGCTGAGCAGAACAGATGAAGACCAAGGAGTAGGCAGGTGCCGAGCAGCTAAGACCGGACCAGTACCATCAGGTCCAGGGAAGATGTGAGGGCCAGCAGTTAACTGTCAGAGGAGTCTCCCTGAATATATTGGGAAGTTACACGGGAAGGAAAGGACCCGGTATCCCTTGAGATACAGGGATACCTGAGGTTAGGCTGAAACCAGAGTGTCAGCTCTGAGGGGGGCTGAAGATTATACCCAGCACTCAAGACAAACTGACAGGGGACACAGACTCCAGATCTGTATTCCCACCAGAGGATTGGGGGCACAGCAGCAACAGAGAGGACCCGACTTACAGCCCAGAGATTTAGGGGGAAGCTACTATTAGGGACCGAGCTGCCGCTCCGCAATTCACCTAAAACGGGAAAGTGGAGAATAAGCCTGAAAGGACACCTAGAAGGACTGAGGAGTCTAGGAGAGATAACCTGGCTGCAAAGGGCTCAAGTGTACCGGAGTCAACTGAGTGAAACTGTAAAGATCTGTATTGTACCGTGCACTGTTTGACAGAAGAATACGAATAGTAAACCCGGATGAACCCTGTAACGGTGTCTGTGTCTGATTTCAGGTATGAAGAACTGTGAGTCCTCCATTTGACCCTGACAGGAGCCATCTCCACATCATCCGCCTTTCCCTGCAACTGCTATAACAACTATCACTGCCCCGGGGAACCAGGCCCTACCTGCGGAGAGCCATTCCATCTAAGCTGCTAAAACATCATCCCCGGAGTTTCTGCAGCAGCGGTGGTCTCATTACTGACCACAACCCGTGGGTGGCGTCACGACAAACCTTATCCCCTGTAAATACACCCCATTTACTTGTGTGAACCCGGGACATGGTCCGGACCAGGACCGCCGTGACATTCCCCAGCAGTACCCCAATCCGGTACCGAGTACCCCATCCCAGTGGGCTCCACACAATAGCATCATGATTGGCCAGCCAGCGCAGGAAGGCTGGCTAATACTTGACGCTATTGCAAATGTGTAGTGACTGGTCAGCTCGTTAAATATGCCGCCCTGTGCAGGAACAGCCAATGGGTACACAGTAGCCCCCACCAATGATAGCTGATGGGGCGTGGTATACATGACGCTGTGGCACGCCCCAGGGAAACACAGGTATCCAAAGACACAGGAAGAAACTTCCTGAATTACACGCCGCCACTTCGCGGTCTTTTCAAGGCAAAAGGAACAATTGTGTCCGATGCCTGGCGGTTTCTACCTTTCGGTGGCGGCGTGTAAAGGTACCATTAGGGTATCCTTGTTGTGGTGTGATGGTTTTACGCTTTTGCATCAAACGGTGCTAACCAAGTGCCCTATGTTATTTAAATGTACTATTATTATTTATTTACTTTATTATATGTTATATGCTCAGGGAGCACTGCAATATTCTTCAATAAGTTTAACCAAGTTTTAATGGCCCATTTAAACAGCTGTTTATTAGAGTCATTAAATATTCGTTAAACATATTGACATCTTTTTGAATGCTGCCTGCTTCTTTTGGATTTCTGTAGATGATTGCTGGGTCGCGGACAAGAAATTTGCACCCAGAGAAGTGTAAGAACTAATTACTACTTAGATTGATTCTATCTGGCTATATATCTAATCTCTTTAGGGTCTGTGTACTATCAGGAACATTTTTGGATAGGTTAAAAGTCCCAAAGTCATCGGGTTTTGCATCAACATTCCCTCTCTATCCCTTGCTCAATTCAGTTTGTAAATGTTTTAAAAGCTGCAATTGATAAATATGGCTTCCAAATTCAAAAAGGACTCGTGTGTCACAACCTGCGCTGCTTACATTAAGGCAATCAGACAGTGATCATCATCACAAAATTCTCCTTTTATTCCTCCTACGCGTTTCGGAGCCAGTCCTGACTCCTTCCTCAGGGTGTAGTGATCCTTCCTGAGGAAGGAGTCAAACTGGCTCTGAAATGCATAGGAGGAATAAAAGGAGAATCTTGTGATGATGTTCACTGTCTGATTGCCTTAATGTAAGCAGCGCAGGTTGTGACACAAGAGTCCTCTTTGAATTTGGAAGCCACGTTGATCGTATGAGTGTGGACCCTGCAGCAGCTATTGTTACTTGCCTTCAAGCTGGTTGTGTGCTACACAACCTTCCCAGGTGAGCGTATAACTTTCGGTTAGCCTCATCGCATAAAAAAGATAAGACCCTATTTGCGCTTCTTTCCTTTCTAGGAAATTCAGCAATTGATAAATAAGCCTATATGGGGACAGTGAGATGAATGTTTTGCCAAGCTGTATGCACTTGGGTAAATCATCAAGATCTGCTGCCAGCTCCCTTTGCAATAACCGATTGAAGACGCCCCAGATGTGCTTGGACGGTGACAAATCTGGAGATACTTCAGGAAGCTCGTATAGCCATACAGACTGCTCACAGTTATCACAAATGTTTTAAAAAGTCTCAACTATGCGCAAAATTAAAAACTCTTTTATAAATCAGTGGGGAGTAAAATGTGCCAAAAAAATTGCAACTTTTTGTTAAAGTACCGTAGCTTTTTATGAACATGTCTAGAACATGTGGATAAGCAAAGTTGTTCAAGAAAAATAAAAAAGGCTTTTGACTTTGCAGAAAGTAATAAAAATGCCTTAAAACATTCTCTTTCTCTCTCATTATTCTGGGATTTTGCAGATATTAATAATTATAGTAATCCTAATTGACCTAAAACAGGAAAGGTTTATTCTGATTTCATATCAGATAGTGAAAAAACCATGCATATGTGTCTTTTTATATAGTGTATGTAAACTTAATTTGGGGCCCCATTGGAGCTTTTGCATCGGGGCGTATGAGCTTCAAGTTATGCCACTGCCTCCAACCATTAGGTGTGTCAATGGTCAGTGCAAGTTTGGGGTTGTATACTCTTACCTGACGTAAGAACTTTGATTTTGATAAAAGATATCCTCATTTTTAACTCCTTACTGACGGAAGTAAATTTTCACCTTAATGACCAGGCCAATTTTTAGAATTCTGACCAGTGTCACTTACTGAGGTTATAACTCTGGAACGCTTCAATGGATCCCAGTGATTCTGAGATAGTTTTTTCGAGACATATTGGACTTCATGATAATGTAAATTTAGGATTTTTTGCATTTATTTGTGAAAAAAATCAGAAATTTGGCCAAAATTTTGCAATATTGACACTATTGACACTTAGAATTTATATTCTCTTAAGAGTCACATGAAATAGTTTCCTACATGTCTGCTTTACATCAGCATCATTTCTACATCATCATTTTTTTGTTAAGAAGTTAGAAGGGTTCAAAATTTATCAGCAATTTCTCATTTTTCCAGTAAAATTTACAAAACCATTTTTTAGTGACCACATTACATTTGAAGTCCCTTTGAGGGGCCTATGTGACAGAAAACACCCAAAAGTGACACCATTCCAAAAACTGCACCCCTCAAACTGCTCGAAACCACATTCGTTTATTAACCCCAGCTGTTTCACAGGAACTAAAGCAACGTGGAATGAAAAAAATATATATCTTACCTAAAAATGTTGCTTCAGCCTCAATATATCCGCTTTTACAAGGAATAGCGAAATATGTTACTTACTTTCTTATGAGCACAGCGATACTCCACATGTAGTAAAAATTTTGTTTGGACAAACAGCAGGACTCAGAATGGATGGAGCAATATTTGAATTTGGAAAGCAAATTTGGCTAAAATATATTTTGGCCATCATGTTGCATTTGCGGGCCCCTATGGCACCTAAACAGCAGTAATCCCCCACAAGTGACCCCATTTTGGAAACTAGACCCCTCAAAGATTTTATCCAGGGGTATAGTGAGCATTTTGAACCCACAGATACTTCACAGAATGATAACCTTAGGTCATCATATTGAACATTTTCATTTTTTTTCTACAATAATGTTGCTTTTGCACCAAATTCTCACTTTTAGGGTACGGACACACTGGCTTGAAAGTTGGACGGCTGTAGTGCGAGTTTTTCTCGCATTGCAGTCGGACCAATGTTATTTCATGTCCGAGAGCACATTTGCGAGTGTCGGGCATTTTTTTTTTGTCCGTGAAGTGGATGAGAAAGCAGTCGAACATGCTGCGTCATTATGCGAGTCACGTGCGAAACTCGCCAATGCAAGTCTATGGGTCCGACAAAAATCACTGACAGCACACGGACAGCACTCCGACCATCCAAGTCAGAAACGATTTTTCACAGCTGAAACTGGAAGCTCATAATAAGTGCTCATAAGGAGGTGTCACATGAGTACTGAGAAAGTAGAAGTCGGCTGACATCTGACAAGTGTTTGAAGGAAGCTACCACGGATCCAGCATGGCCTATCACATTAACGAGGAAATGCTTATTGACCTTGTCCAGGAGAGGCCTGAGCTGTGGGACCCTAGAGACCAAGGGTATGCAGACAGGAGGAAGAAGGATGCCTCCTGGACCTACATCAGAAGGCAACTGTTCCCCTGTTTTTATAACAGTTTGCGGGATGTCCAGATAAACCTTGGTGATGTTTTTTTTGTTTATTCTTCTAAAAAAATTTAATTGTACTAGAGGGGTCAGTGCATAATGGGTGCTATATGTTCACATGTTAATGATTGGCTTTTTATAATATGAAGTGGACATGGTAGTTAAGCGTGGCATAGTTGCCAGGACCAATACCGCCGGGAGCTAAGGAGTGCCACCCAGTGGCTCAGCTGCGCCGAGGAAGAGGGTCTACATTTACTTCCAGCGGCTATCTTTTCTGGCACCTGTTATGCACCTGAGAGCGTGTGTATTGTTGTATCAATCTCCAGGTCATGCTGTTTTGTGTGAAACACAAGTGTTGTGATTTGTGTAATTTGTTCAACCATAGAACTGACACCAACTTGATGCAGACGTCTGAGCCCCATGGGCGGCAACCTGCAGAGTCTGGTGACGAGGGTGTGGGGCCTTTGTTGTCCCATGAAGATCCGCAGGCATCATCCAGTGCTGCTGTCCCAGAGTCGCGGTCAACTGACGAGGCTTCACAGGGGCCACCATTGATGTCTGCCCAACCTCAGCCACCAGGGGAGTAAGTACAAAGTGCCACAGCCACCTTGCCCAGGGCCAGGTCTCCCCTTTCTCCAACAGTGGTACGTCGTTCTAGGTATCAGAGGCAGTTGTCATCATCAAATCTCCAGCGTGACGTGGACACAGGAGTCTTGCAGTACCTTTCGAAGACTGTGAGCAATGATGGGGAGGAAGCCTTTGCACACAGCCTCAACAACTATTTGCGTGAGATCCCGCGCCCAGTGAGGCTGCGTTCAAGGTCTGCCATCCAAACACTGCTGGATGCTTGTGTGCCAACGAATCACCCTCGAATGGTGTTCAACATGCTGCAGCAGCGGCAGAACTCTCCAGATAATTACGTGACATGACAAGCACCCAGCAACAAACAGTACCATCAGCCAAAACATACTCACAGCCCTCGAATAGTCTGGGAAGACCTCCAATGCCTTGTCCACTGTGGCCACCATTATGTCAAATACATAATTTGCCAAATGAGCCACCTGTCGCCATCAAGCCACCCACCCAACGTGACAACAGTGGCAATATGAGGGCCACACACACCCAAGCTGGAATGATGGGCAGCCTCACACAATACTGGGACCAACAGGCTCAGCCACACACCTCAGACCGCACAGAGTGGTACACAGGACTCCAGTATGCCACACCATGTGTGGAGACAACACAGCTGCACCAGGGTGGCCATATTGCGTAACAGAGTTCGGATTTTATGCGCATGCAAATACCTATGAGACACCACAGCTGTAGCCACACAACAGCAGGAACACAGGGGCCAGATTCTGCCACCACATACACAAACGTATCTGGCCAATAGGCCCTTAACAGGAGACCTACACCAACAGCTCTAAATGTCTTGAATGCGCACGGTAGCCAGGGAAGTGGACAAGGGCCACACACTAACCCAGACCACACCGCCTACCTCAACATGTAGGGTTTTTTCGGATTATTCTATCCTTGAAACGTGGCTCATGTACACATAGTGTGTGTGTTTTTTTATTTTGATGTTTTTTACCCCCCAAAAAAGAGTCATATGAGGCTAAGGCGGCCGTCACACGCAAAGATTTCTTGCCTGATATCGTTTAAGCGATCTCCTTTTTGATCGCTTAAGCGATATCGGGCAAGAAATCGTTGCATGTAATCAAGCGATTTACGATGTGAAGTCGCTTGATCGTGACATCGCTGATCTGAGCTCCGGTTCTCAGATCTAGCGATGAACGATTTCAGGATCTGCCTCATCGTGGTGTGTGACACCACGATGAACGATCTCCCAGCGGCAGAGCCTATGCTGGGAGATGGTAACTATGATACACGTCGGGTAACTAAGCGACGCGCGGCGCCTAGTTACCCGATGTGTACCATAGTAACCAGCGAGATCGCGGATCCACATCGCTGGTGAGTCTGTCTGTGTGACATCTCACCAGCGATGTGAGCGATATTGTAAGCGATTGCGCGTGCACGTGATCGCTTACAATATCGCTATAGATATCTGTGCGTGTGACGGCCGCCTAATATGTATCTTTTGGTGAAGTTTTTAGTTTTATCAATAATATGTGTGTTAAAAAAAGCAAAAACAAGCTCTGTGTTTTCTTCACACAGAACACATAAACACGAAAAAATAATGGTTACATTACGCAACACATGCGTGGTAGCACCGCTTTTTTTTCCTTTGTGGGTACACAAAAAAATATTGGTAATAAGGATGTGACCAAAAAACAAGCACTTAAGGGTCAGTGACAAACTCTTCCTCCAAAGGGACTGACCTTTGGGTGACACAAAGTAATCTGCATATTGTTCCCGCACGTGGAGTGCAGATGGCTCCTGTCTCCACCTACAAAGAAATACTACCAGCGGATATGGTTGTGGCAACTGGGGAACACATGAGGACTCGTCGTTAGGCCAATCATGCAAACGCGTAAAATTATTCAATATCACACAGGCTTTAATGACCATATCCACATGTTTCTCACTCAGTTGAATGGGTGATATCAGTATGCGCCATTTGGCAGTCAAAATCCCAAATGTACACTCCACCATTCATCGGCCACGTGTTAATCTAAAATTAAAAACATGACGCCGGTAGTCAAATTCACGTTTTGGGTATGGGCGCATGACTTCCCGCCTTAACTGGAAGGCATTATCAGCTACTACCACAAAGGGGAGAGGGGCTCCTAAGGAGCCTGGGAGCAGGGTAGATGGTGATTGAGATCGTGGTTGATTAGCCGTTGACCCAAGACGGAGTTGCGGAATATATTGGCGTCAACGGTTCGCCCATAGACCCCCAACATCCACCACAATAAACTGATAGTTGCTGCCTACTAAAGCCAACAGAACTATCGAAAAATAATGTTTATAATTAACAAAAAGAGTCCCAGAATTGGGTGGTTTCTTGATCTGTACGTGCTTCCCATCCAGCACCCCAATGCAGTTGGGGAAATTACATGTAGCATAGAAGCCATTGGCAATGATGTACCAAGAGGCTTCTGTGGGCTCAGGAAGGACAATTGGCTACAAACGCCACCACATCTCTGCGCAGGTCTTGTGCACTATTTGGCCAATTGTCGACTTCCCAAGCAGAAATTCTACATGTAATCCTGCAAACGACAGCCCAGTTGCCAGGAACCTGCAAACATACAGACAGCAATTATAAATAACAAAACATGAGCAGACAAAAACCTAAACCAAGGGCAGGTAAGGAGAGAAAATTACATTTTCCAAAAAAAGGCCACAGTCAGAACATCACAACATGGTTACGGTTAATGCGACGTCAAAGAACACATGGATCACGTTGTTCTAGCTTCAGTAGCAAGTATGGGGAGTGCTTCTGAAAGGAGCCAGTTGCCAGCTGGTATGCTTCAGCAATCATGGAGTAAGTCAAGTGAGGCAACTATGATGTGCTTCCTCATTGTTGCCCCACTTGACTTACTCCATGATCTATTTCAAGTGTTTTTTTTCTGTTAATGTTGATGATTATGGCTTACAGCCAATAAAAACCCAAAGGTCATTATCTCAGAAAATTTGAATAATTAACACAAAATGCCTGCAAAGGCTTACTAAGCGTTTTAAACAGTCCCTTAATCTGGTTCAGTAGGCTACACAAACATTGGGAAGACTGCTGACTTGACAGATGTACAGAAGGCAGTCATTGACACACTACACAAGGAGGGAAAGCCACAAAAGGTCATTGGAAATCACAGTCCCAGAGTCTGGAGGAAGAGTGGAGAGGCCACAATCCAAGCTGCTTGAGGTCTAATGTGAAGTTTCCACAATCAGTGATGGTGTGAGGAGCCATGTCATCTGCTGGTGTAGGTCCACTGTGTTTTATCAAGACCGAAGTCAGCGCTGCCGTCTACCTGGAAATTTTACAGCACTTCATGCTTCCCTCTGCCGACAATCTTTTTGGAGATGGAGATTTCATTTTCCAGCAGAACTTGGCACCTCTCCACACTGCCAAAAGTACCAATACCTGGTTTACTAATCACAGTATCACTGTGCTTGATTGGCCAGCAAACTCGTCCCGACCTAAATCCCATAGAGAATCTATGGAGTATTGTCAAGAGGAAGATGAGAATGCAGATAAGCTGAAGGCTGCCATCATAGCAACTTGGGCTTCCATAACACCTCAGCAGCCATAGGCTGATTGCCTCCATGCCATGCCACATTGATACAGTTAGTCATGCAAAAGGAGCTCCAAAGTATAGAGATGCACCTGTAGATCACAGGCACAATGTCGCATTTGCTAGCCTTGAGGCACTGGAACATCAGAAACCTTCCAAAAGTGACCCTATTTGGAAACTAGGCCCCTCAAGGAATTTACCGGTATGTAGGAGTTTGTTGAATATTTTAAACCCATAGGTTTTTCACAAAACGTTTTAAATTGTTGATGCGATAAGGATAGTTACAAGAAAATATAGACCCCATAATTTGTTATGCAATTTCTCCCCAACACAGTGATTATATGCATGGTCAAAAATGAACTAATATGTTGGCTCGAAAGCAAACAGCACTATTCAATTTTTGGAATGCAAATTTGGACAACGTGTTGCAGTGCCAGAAATGCAGAAACCCCCACATGGCAGACAGAACCCTATAATGAATTCTTGTGTTGGTGGGGTGAATATTTTTACACAAACCACACAGAATTTTATTACACTGGGCTATGAAAATGAAGAACAGGGGTGGTTTTCCACTAAGATTTTACTTTAATAGCCTCAAAACTTTACTTCACACAAAGCATAAGAGGAGAAAATGGACAGGACATTTTCATTTTTTTTTTATTGTTGTTGACTTGTTAATATGTGGTTGTACATTACTATTTGAGTACACGGAGAGGACCAGATGGGAAGTAGTATGACATGGTATTTAGAACATAGATTCTGTTTGAATAGATTGTGGCCTCCTTTAGCCACGCCCCAGAGGTGCCAGATAAGCAGAAGCTCCACAAGTGACCCCATATTGGAAACTTCACTGCATAAGGAAGTCATCTAGGGGATTTAGTGAGTATTTTGAAGCCACAGGTGTCTCACAGACATTTATAACATTGGGATGTGGCAATATAATATTTTAGTGTTAAAAAGTACATTTTTTTATTAGCTACAAATAAGTGAGTTGAAAGGTGAAAATGGACCCCACAATTTATAGCACAATGTCTCCCAAACGCTTTGATGTCCTCTATGTCATTAGAAACTGCTGTCTTGCTGCACGGCAGCGCTGAGCAGGAAAGACTGCTATTTGGATTTTAGAACAAAGATTTTGCTAGAATATTTTGCGGGCGACATTTGCGAAAGCCCTAATATGCCAACAGAGCAGAAAATCCACAAAAGTGTCCTGTTGTAGAAATTGCACATCTCAGATAATTTATCTTTGGCTGCAGTAATATTATGTTGCATCCACGCCACGCTCTTTTTCTGGAGAAGTTAAAATATGACAGTTTAGTACCCAGACATTGCGCCCCCATATACCATATATTGTAGCTTCCCCATACATTGTGCCCAACCTCTGCTTCTGGAGACAAGCACCCCGTAAATTGCTAAGTGCGCTCTCCCAACTACAATAATGCCACACATGTAGTTGCTTATTGTGGTTTAGGCACAGGAGCTCAGAAGTAGGGGGGCATTTAGATTTGTCAGTGCAGATTTCACTGGATTTTATTTCAGTGGTGGGCCATACAGTTATTCCAGAGATTTTGTTCTACCAACAATGTAGAAACCCCCTATATTTCTAGTGACAGATGACGGACCTGAGTGGGGGTGGGATTTCTGAGGAATAAGTTAGAGGTTATTTTGGTAACATTTTGGGGTACAGACCATTTTTTGATAGGCCCGGATCCTATTCTTATGTTCTGTGATGAGCACTTACATCTGGGTTTCCATGTAAATCCCCCCCAAAATGTGATCCAGAACCATTCACTCTAATGAGGCAGAAGGAGACACTTTGGACTGTTTCGCTGGTGTTCATCTTTTTAGGCGTACACAGACCTATTGAAGCGTGAAGGTAACACAAAACAGGCGTCATCTTCATGTTTCCTACCCCCTCCATTTTTGTATGTTAAAGCTGCAATAAATCTAGCTTTTGGGACAGTGAGTGGTGCTATTTTTTTCTTCCTTATCTTGGTACACAGAACTGTGGTCGTTTCACGTTTGTTCGCTAAAAAGATGACTAAAATGATGGGACACTGCCAGAACAGAGACCATGTGGAGTCCAAAGTGTCTCGATCTGCCTCATTATAGTGAGTGGTTCCGTCAGGGGTTTTGTCTGAATCGCGATTTCTGGGATTTACACAGAAACCCTGACGTAAGCGTTCAGCAGAGTACACTTGTAGGATAAATGTGACCTGATCCTTATTCAGATGCAATTATAGAGATACCAGATATATATAGTTTTTTATATGTTGCATTTATAGCTGCTTTCACACTGCAGTTTTTTCACTGATCAGTGTCCATCAGATTTGTGTGCCAAAACCCGGAGAGGAACCAGGAGAGGAACTTGCAGAGAAAAACTATCATTGAAAGATTGACACCTGTTCTGAGTTTTGGAGACACTCCTGGTTTTGGCACACAAATCTGATGGACACTGATCAGTAAAAAAACTGCAGTGTGAAAGCAGCCTATCACACAGTAAAAATGCTTTTTTTTAATAATAAATAATTTTTCTGTTGCAATATTATGAGAGCTATAACTTTATTCATTTTTGGCAAACAGGGCTGGATGAGGGCTTATTTTTTCAATGACAAGTTGGAGATTTTTTTGTACTACTGTATATACTCGAGTATAAACTGACCCGAATATAAGCGAAGCACCTAATTTTACCACAAAAAAAAGGCGAAAACTTATTGACTTGAGTATAAGTTTAAGGTGGGAATGCAGCAGCACCCCATCCTGGTATATAACCCCCATCCTACCGTAGTATATTATCCCCAATCCGGGTATATAGCCTCCCATTCTGGTATATCATACCCCATCCTGGTATATCATCCCCCAGTCTGGTATATCATCCCTCAGCCTGGTATGTCATCATCAAACCTGCTACATAGCCCCCATACTGGTTTATAACCCCCCCATTCCGATTTATCATCACCCGACACATCCCCTGATCCCAAGTCTAAGTTACGTCATGTCTAGCAACAGGATAGTGGGTGGAGCCAGGTGGATGGTGGTACGTAGGACTGAACACGGTTAGGGATGGAGGGAGATCAACAAAAAGGACATGCACACAACATCAAGGGAGATTTGGAGATTGAAGTTAGTTTGTTGGAGTAGTTGAGGAAAGTTCAGTTGTAGAGAGTGGAGTGAAAGCTGTCAAGTAGAGGGGAGAACACCACTGTGCAGGACTGGGAGAACAAGGGCCCGGCGGCCTAAGCCACTATGGGGCTAGTCCAGGTCCCGAGCCGCAGACACTGACCAGACACAGAAAGAGCCAAGGTGAACCCCAGTCAGCGTGGACATCAAGGGCTGGGTCGGAACCTGAGTGCCGGCTCTGCTGAAGTGGCAGGCAAGTTGCATGCCCCAACCACGAATCCCGGCATGGTGCGGGGTCGTTATGCCTCAAGACCCAACCTCCGGTACAGCGAAAGGAAGACCATCGTACTAGGGCTAGGCAACCTGAGTAGTCACCCACGTAAAGCCTGTGATCGTTGGACCGTAGCTAGTACGCGGAATAGACCATAGAAGCCCGAGAGGTGTTGTGTAACCAACTGCCGAGCAGGAAAATAAACTGGTTGAAGCTTGACCTTGTGTGAGACTCTGATTACTGCACCCACCTGCGAGATGGTAGACTGATTTCATGAGCCGGCAGTGGGAGACTGCCTGAAGGTATTGAGAACTTTGCACTGCACCATATCTACTTAAATTTACTACGCGGTAGACCTGGGGACCAGCCCTACCCACGGTGGGCGCAAATCTCGGCTGCAACCTCCATCATCCCCTGAGGTCCCGAATGCAGTGGTGGCTACAACTGGCCACAAACCATGGGTGGCATCACGATGTATCTATTCTAAAAACTTTTTATAGACTCACCCAGGACCACGGAGCCAGGTCACATCACCGTGACATCCTGCAGCCCCGGATGAGAGCAAAAGGGCCCGGTTCCGAGCACCCCATGGCCCCGCACTTGGCACCAAAGATTGCCCACACCCCTTCCATCCTGCTATATATATGGTCTCCCATCTTGCTGTATATATGGTCTCCATCCTGCTATATACAGTACAGACCAAACGTTTGGACTCACCTTCTCATTCAAAGATTTTTCAGTATTTTCATGACTATGAAAATTGTAGATTCACACTGAAGGCTTCAAAACTATGAATTAATACATGTGGAATTATATACTTAACAAAAAAGTGGAAAACAACTGAAAATATGTCTTATATTCTAGGTTCTTCAAAGTAGCCACCTTTTGCTTTGATTACTGCTTTGCACACTCTTGGCATTCTCTTGATGAGCTTCAAGAGGTAGTCACTGGAAATGGTTTTCACTTCACAGGTGTCCCCTGTCAGGTTTAATAAGTGGGATTTCTTGCCTTATAAATGGGGTTGGGACCATCAGTTGTTCTGTGCAGAAGTCTGGTGGATACACAGCTGATAGTCCTGAATAGACTGTTAGAATTTGTATTATGGCAAGAAAAAAGCAGCTAAGTAAAGAAAAACGAGTGGCCATCATTACTTTAAGAAATGAAGGTCAGTCAGTCCGAAAAATTGGGAAAACTTTGAAAGTGTCCCCAAGTGCAGTTGCAAAAACCATCAAGTGCTACAAAGAAACTGGCTCAAATGAGGACTGTCCCAGGAAAGGAAGACCAAGAGTCACCTCTGCTGCGGAGGATAAGCTCATCCGAGTCACCAGCCTCAGAAATCGCAGGTTAACAGCAGCTTAGATTAGAGACCAGGTCAATGCCACACAGAGTTCTAGCAGCAGACACATCTCTACAACAACTGTTAAGAGGAGACTTTGTACAGCAGGCCTTCATGGTAAAATAGCTGCTAGGAAACCACTGGTAAGGTCAGGCAATAAGCAGAAGAGACTTGTTTGGGCTAAAGAACACAAGGAATGGACATTAGACCATGGGAAATCTGTGCTTTGGTCTGATGAGTCCAAATTTGAGATCTTTGTTTCCAACCACTGTGTGTTTGTGCGACGCAGAAACGGTGAACGGATGGACTCTACATGCTTGGTTCCCACCGTGAAGCATGGAGAAGGAGCTGTGATGGTGTGGGGGTGCTTTGCTGCTTTGAAGCTCATCAAGAGAATGCCAAGAGTGTGCAAAGCAATAATCAAAACAAAAGGTGGCTACTTTGAAGAACCTAGAATATAAGACATATTTTCAGTTGCTTCACACTTTTTTGTTAAGTATGTAATTCCACATGTGTTAATTCACAGTTTTGATGCCTTCAGTGTGAATCTACAGTTTTCATAGTAATGAAGATATAGAAAATCTTTGAATGATAAGGTGTGTCCACACTTTTGGTCTGTACTGTATATGGTCTCCCATCTTGCTGTATATATGGTCTCCATCCTGCTATGTATGGCCTCCCATCCTGCTATATATATGGTCTCCCATCTTGCTGTATATATGGTCTCCATCCTGCTATATACAGTCATATGAAAATGTTTGGGCACCCCTCTTAATCTTACTCATTTTTTTTTGTTTAAACTGGGTTTTTGCAACAGTTATTTCAGTGTGATATATGTAATAACTGATGGACACAGTAATATTTCAGGATTGAAATGAGGTTTATTGCACTAAGCAAAAATGTGAAATATGCATTATTTCAAAATTTGACAGGTGCAAAAGTATGGGCACCCTTCTGATTTTCATGATTTGAATACTCCTAACTACTTTTTACTGACTTACTGAAGCACTAAATTGGTTTGGTAACCTCATTGAGCTTTGTACTTCATAGCCCGGTGTACTTCAGGTGTCCACTTGCAAGTTGTTCTCCTAGTTGCATCTTCTCTGAGGAGTGGCATCATGGGCTCCTCAAAACAGCTCTCAAATGATCTGAAAAAAAAGATTGTTCAACATAGTTGTTCAGGGGAAGGATACAAAAAGTTGCCTCAGATATTTAACCTGTCAGTTTCTACTGTGAGGAACATAGTAAGGAAATGGAAGACCACAGGGACAGTTCTTGTAAAGGCCAGAAGTGGCAGGCCAACAAAAATATCAGAAAGGCAGAGAAGAATGGTGACAACAGTCAAGAACAACCCACAGACCACCTCCAAAGACCTGAAGCATCATCTTGCTGCAGATGGTGTCACTGTGCATCGGTCAACAATACAGCGCACACTGCACAAGGATAAGCTGTATGGGAGAGTGATGCGAAAGAAGCCGTTTCTGCATGCACGCCACAAACAGAGTCGCCTGAGGTATGCAAAAGCACATTTGGACAATCCAGTTACATTTTGGAAGAAGGTCCTGTGGACTGATGAAACAGAGATTGAGTTGTTTGGTCATACAACAAGGTGTTATGCATGGCGCCACAAAAACACAGCATTCCAAGAAAAACACTTGCTACCCACTGTCAAATTTGGGGGAGGGTCCATCATGCTTTGGGGCTGTGTGGCCAATGACGGCACCGGGAATCTTGTTAAAGTTGAGGGTCGCATGGATTCCACTCAGTATCAGCAGATTCTTGAGACTAATGTTCAAGAATCAGTGTCAAAGTTCAAGTTACGCCGGGGATGGATCTTTCAGCAAGACAACGATCCAAAACACCGCTCCAAATCTACTCAGGAATTCATGCAGAGGAACAATTACAATGTTCTGGAATGGCCATCCCAGTCCCCAGACCTGAATATCATTGAACATCTGTGGATGTTTTGAAGCGGGCTGTCCATGCTCGGCGACCATCAAACTTAACTGAACTGGAATTGTTTTGTAAAGAGGAATGGTCAAAAATACCTTCATCCGGGATCCAGGAACTCATTAACAGCTACAGGAAGCGACTAGAGGCTGTTATTTTTGCAAAAGGTGGATCTACTAAATATTAATGTCACTTTTCTGTTGAGGTGCCCATACTTTTGCACCTGTCAAATTTTGAAATAATGCATATTTCACATTTTTGGTAAGTGCAATGAACCGAATAGGTACTAAGTATTATATAGAAAAACTCACCAAAATTTGGTCGCTTTTTTTCTACCCCTTACATCTAGCAGGTGGCTGCAAATTCCCCCAGGAGGTAGCACATGTGTCTAGACACTACATGTGGCTAGGTACTCGTGAGTGTAAGGGCCCTTGACGGTGGGTCACGAGCTTACGATATTCTGGCGCCATAATACCAAAGTGACACCTTACATCATTATCTTTAGTGTCAACTTGCATCTTTTTATCCATTGCAGTTGAGGTTGTTTTCCTCTAGGGGGCGTCTGTCACAGTGATGCATATTTCAGTGCTGAGCAGCCCGCCCGGTCTAATAGGAGGCGTCACCAATTGGCTGCTCAGACACTATGTAACACCTGTGTGTGGCAGGAGCCTAATTGTGTCCATGTGTCTGCATTCACCACCAGCCTCTCCCTGCATACATGGCTGGTCGCCTGGTTGCTACAAACCGCCCCCATGTTATAGGTTGCAGGGTCTGTGTACCGGTGTCTAGAAGCATGTGCTACCTCCTGGGGGAATTTGCAGCCACCTGCTAGATGCAAGGGGTAGAAAAAAGCGACCACATTTTGGTGAGTTTTTCTAAGTGCAATGAACCTCATTTCAATCCTGAAATATTACTGTGTCCATCAGTTATTACATATATCACACTGAAATAGCTGTTGCAAAAAGCTAATTTTAAACAAATAAAAATGAATAAGATTAAGAGGGGTGCCCAAACTTTTTCATATGACTGTATATATATATATTACATATCAGGATGGAGACTATATATACAGCAGGATGGAGGACATATATATAGCGGAATAGGAGATCATATATGTAGCAGGATGGGGAATATTAATATATAATGAAGGAGAGGGGGAATTCATCAGACTTTATAGGGTTTATAATGCTACATGGGGTCCATACATCTGACCAAAATGCACGGGGGGGACCCAAGTCCATATTTCGCACCGGGGCCCGTTGGACTCTAGTTACGCCACTGGTTGTGAGTCATGTATGTATCTATGTGACCCAGCCAAATTTCTTTTTTTTGAGGGGGGCCCAATAAGAACTTCTGCTATGGGGTCCCATGATTTCTCTGTATGCCCCTGGAGCAGGATTCAAGGATTCATTGTCCCTTTCACTTACACCTCTGCTGCAGGACTGATTGGCCATAACTTACACACCAGGTCCAATTCTGCCCCTCGGTACATACAGGCATCCAGCCATGTTTCTCCCGAGTGGGGGTTGATCGGTGGTGCTTGTTCCCCTTCCTGATCCCACATCCCTTACACAACCCAAGTGGACAGCCCCTGTATTAGATCCAGACAGCCCTGTTTGCAGCGCTTGTGATTGGCTAAGTGTTTCAGGAGGAGGTGTAATCTGTTGGGGAAGATGTGCCATTTTACCAGCGGCCCCTTTCACATCAGCGTTTTTTTCAAATCGCGGCAGATGCGGTGAAAAAAATCGCATCTGCCGCGATTACCGCATACCGGCTGCACTTGCGGCGCGGTTGCGGCACGGTTGCGGCAAGCCCCATACAATGTATAGGCGGGCTTGCGGCAGGTGCGGCAAGTGCGGTTTTGGCTTTCTGCAGACGCTGTCCCTGGTTACCCGATGTGTATCGTGGTAACCAGTTCATACAGCAGGCTGCCTAGTGTCCGTTTATCCCCAGCGCACAAGGAAATGCTGCAGCGTTTCCTTGTGCGCTGGGGATAAGCGGACACTAGGCAGCCTGCTGTATGAACTGGTTACCACGATACACATCAGGTAACCAGGGACAGCGAGGGCAGAAAGTGCCCGCACACACGCAACTGCACTTCTCTCACAAAATCTAAGTATTTAGCGCAGAAGCGCTAAATACTGACAGCGCAGGTGTGTGGACAAGGCCAGAGACGCAAATGAAGCAAAACACAGCCCAGGCATAGAAGTGAAATGGGCCAAAGATGTCAGCGCCATCACACACACATACAAGAACCACACAGAAGAGTCCAGAACAAGGATCATTAATGGCAATGGCAGGCTTGACACAAGCATACAGACACCCAATGATGGCTGGCAGAGCTGTGGTCTTGTAGACAGACACAGTCCTGCATCCTTATAACACAGGAGACAGCACTCATTGACAATGTTCATTTAAATGATGTGGGCAGAGAGGGGCCAAAGCGGAGTCCAACCAGTCTGCCATCCATGACTATTTGACTCTGCTCAGCTACAATGGCGCCGGAATAGAGGATGAGAGGCTTGAGTTGACCCAGTAGTCCAAGTGCCAGGGAAGCAGTCAACCAGTAAATTCTCAGGGACTTTAAATGTGAATAAACCTTGTGAGAGAAAAGATTGTGCCCGCATTATGTGCAAGAAATCCAGTTATTCAAGACAAGTAAAGTTTCACCATTATTGATCTACCGCTTTCTGTCCACGTATTTTTGTCAAGAAGGGGCCTGTGTCTCAAGAGACCTTTGCACGGGGAGGCAGTCAGGGCATGGACTGCTAGTCCAGGGCTGTGCTGCAGCCAAGGGCCGGCCTTGCCAACAGCACCACTGGAGTGATGCTTTAAATCCAAGTCCCCTGACCCTGTGGCACTTCGGTCGGTCTGCGAGGTTTTGTGACCTGCTGGCAGCTCGAGTGATTCATGGATAGAGTGTGTCGGAGTTCACAAATAAATGCAACTCCATCGGACCCTCTTTCTGGCCTCGTTCTGGGTCTTATAGACTTATAGAGATACATTGAGAGTTTGTGATGTAACTTATGACTTCTGGCCAATCAGGAGTCACAGGCGCAAGAAGGCGCCACGGGACCGGAGTGGTGTCTGTAAGAGATGAATACGCTGAAAGGTGAGTACATGCTCAGGGGTAGGGGCCTTACATTTAAAGTGTCAGTCCAGCGTTGAACCCCCTCCTAAAAAAAACTAAACACTGGAATGGTGCTTTATATAGGACAAGTACAAATATTCCAACATACACACCGAGCTAAAATATGTTCAACAAATTGGATCAAAACAACGTAGGTGAAAATAAACTATAGTAAGTAGTAACGACATCCCTCACCACAGGTCAGATGCATGTTTCACAAATGCTTCGTCAGGGGTGACTGGTTGGTTGGTATTTAAGATACGATTGGCCAATAGGAATGACATAACAAATTGGAAACAAGTGATACAAATATTAACATTAAAATCAGACACTTGTACCAAGAATGTTAAAGTGCACATGCATACATAAGAACCAGTGGGACAATCCGACCAACCGGTCAGAGAGAAGTACATACTTAGCATGGGGTATTGACTCATTCTGCACCTTTATAGGACTCAGGAAATAAAATAAAAAGAAGGGAAGATTGAAAGTGAATGGCACGATTCCATCATTCACAGAATCCTTGGAATACTGTGAGTGACACCTCAGTCGACCTATAGTATCAGGGGTATGCTGGGGTGCCAGTATTGTTAGTGACAACTCTGCCAGCCAATCAGAGGCAAGGGTATACTGTGCTGTCAGTATTGTGACAGCTCAGCTGCCCTATCTGGCCAGGTCTGTTGGGTTTCCTCCAGATGTTGCCCATTCAGGACCTTTGTTAGTAGTAGCTTTATATTGTGGAGTGTGTGCCTTGTGTTCAGCTGTTCTGATCCTTTGCTGCCTGACCTTGAACTTGCTTTTGACCATCTGTTTGCTTTGCCTCTCTGTCTAAATTCGCTACATTCCTGGTATTTTGACTTCAGACTGTGACCTGTTTACCTTTGTCTTTCTCCTCTGTTTATAACATGCTCTCCTGGTATTTGATCCATGGACTCCTTGAGTCCGCTATATTGGTGTGTAGAGTTTAAAGCCACGGCACCAGCTGCCTCACAGGAGACCAACATCCACAGCATACTCACCCCAACAGCAGGTCCATGACATCTGCTCACTCCCTATCTGTCACTTCCTGCTCCCATGGCCTGCACGTGCAGCACAGGTATCCTGGGAGTGCACTTAAGCGGTGCATGCCGCACTATAGCTTTTCTTAAAGGGTCACTACTCCTTAATCCTGAAAAGCTTTTCATCCTGTGGCTGAGAAGCTCACTATATTTAAGGAGCCTTCCCCCAATGGGATGTGCCTGGGAAATGTGGTCTATTCTTAGAGACTTGTTGTTAGTTGTCAGGTCTCCATACCAGTATTCTGTCCCTGTCCCTGTGCTTGTGTTCCGGATCCTCTAACATGTGTCTCATCATAGTGCCTACTTGCACCTGCCTGCATCTGATATGCCATATATACCAGCCTGCATCTGTCTGCATCTGTTGTGCTTCTTATACCTGACTACATCAGTCTAGAATCCACCGTGCTGCCTCATACTCATCATGCCTGCTGATACCTGCTGACCCTTGCCTGCTGCCAGCATCAGATGCTCTGGCCACACCTACCCAGAGACTTTACCGATTCATAAGAGCCTATCACTGGAGTAAGCCGTTGTGACATCGACAACCACTGGGGTTGCACCTGGCTGCACCTACTAGCTTAGCTTATCTCCACCTTCTGTGGCTTTAGCAGAAGACTCAGTGATAGTGATGGGCGAGTCCTAAATTACTCGGAATCGCTTGACTCTAGCGAGTCCGAGCCCGGGACTCGCTACTCGATGCGAGTCTAGTGAGTCCAATGTTAATGAATGGGGAAGCGAGTAATAGCGAGTAATGTGCGATTTACAAATCGCAGATGTCTCGGAAAGCGCTCGCATTGCCGTTTTGGAAACCCCACTCGCAACAGTTTTTTGCTGCTGTGTCCGTGTCTGTTGTTTTTATCCAAATTATATGATAACAAGAGAACAAGAGACAGGGTTTAATAGGGATATTGTCCCAATCCCTGTCTGTAATGTGTGTTTTATAGACACTAGGTGTGGGAGAACACTTTTTTGTTATTTTAACAAATATTTATTAAAGGTTTTATTTTAAAAGTGCACCTTAAGGCTGGGTTCACATTTGCGGACCCCTCCGCAGCGTTCTGCGGAGGGGTCCGCAATGTGACCGCAGCGGCCGCGAACTCCTATCTTTATAATGGGAGCGCTCGGTGCTGCGTTTGGCAGCGCAGGACCGTGCGCACCCATTCACTCCCATATGTGATCTGTGCGGAGGCCGATGCCTGTGCACAGATCACACAGTCTCGTCCGCACCAGGGATGCGACATGTTGCGTCCCTGGTGTGGGCGGGAGTGTGTGATTTGTGCGCAGGCATCTGCCTGCGCACAGATCACCTATGGGAGTGAATGGGTGCGCACGGTCCTGCGCTGTCAAGCGCAGCACCGTGCGTCCCTATTCTAAACATAGGGGCTTGCGCTGACTGCGCACACATGGCGATTCCCCTCTGCAGAACGCTGCGGAGGGGAACGCCAGTGTGAAGGCAGCCTAAGTAAGAAATGTGTCCATGTCTGTGTAGCAGCACACTAGTCCCTGCAAAAATTATTAAGTGCGCACAAGCAGTCGCACAAGTAGGTGGCGTACGTGCTATTTGTAGCTAGGAGAGCAGCAACGCACTGGTCTGCCACAGAGAAAAGAAAACTGAAGGGGTTATTATGACCCAAAATCTATCAGGTGCAAAAAAATAGGAAATAGTACCTCAGCTAAGCCTCTGACTTCAGCTATTAGGACAGCTGAGTGAGTAAGCTAAGCTATGAGGTCGGTCCTGTGTGCACTGTAAGACTGCACCTCCCTGCCTGCCTACAGTCCTCTACACAGTACTCCTCTGTCCTCCTGGTAGCTCTCAGAAGAGCTGTTTGGGTTAAATATAAGGAATTTTTAAGTTTCCCTACACTGACTGACACTCCCTATTATCTGCTCCAGCATCTACCTCACCCTGCACTAGGTCAGATCTCACAGGAATGTGGAGAAAATGGCGGTGGCAAGGCTTATATACAGCCTCGCCTCTCATACATGACATAGGCATCACGATGGACAGAAGCCAATCATAGACCTGCCACAACCAACATGGCTGTGGCATTACTGAATATGATTGACTTGTCCATCTTCACAAGTTTTCTGACCTAACACGCTAGGCTGTCTCGGAAGCTTTGTCAGAACATAACAGATTCTGTATTCGCGAGTCCCGAATACAGTATACAGGACTCGGATTTGTAGACTCGCTCAGACTCGCTGCTGACAGCGGGTATCCGTGAAGCGGTGCGATTGTTTAAACAATTTGGGGAGATTCAAGCTACATAGCGATGTGATATAGCGAGTCTAGTGAGTGAGAAAAAGTAAACTCTGACAAAACTAGGATTGCCATTGACTTGCATTGGACTCGTTACTGTGCGAGTAATCGCTGGGAAACTCGCAGAGTACCGAGTCCTGCGAGTCCCTTACTACTCGCCGAGTAACGAGTCCTAGCGAGTAGACTCGCCCATCCCTACTCAGTGGTCATCCAGGCACGCTACTCCAGGTGGCAATCGGTGTCACGGCCTAGTGGGTCTAGTCACGGATGCTTGCCCTGTGAGTGTTACAGTTTGCCCAGGCCATGGATCCTGCTGGTTCCAAGACTTCCTGCCTGGCAGAACTACATCAGGAGCTCGTCAAACAACAGGAGAATCAAACCAGAATGATGGCTTGCATGAAGTCGATGAACTTCCACCTGAGTGCTCTGCAAGCATCCAATTCCTCTAACCCGACCCAGCTTGCAGATCTACAGCAGAAACTCACCTGCCAATTGGAGGCACAAACCTGCATGTTGGATTTCATGACCTCGGTAGATTCTCATATATTTACACTGAAAAATTCTGCTCCACCTGCTTCCTAGCAACCGGTTGTGATTCATGCTCTCTGATCTGGTCCTTGTCTGGCAGCCCCACGGTATTTAATGGTGAACACCAAGCAGTGCCGAGGTTTCTTCAACCAGTGCTCATTGCACTTTGCACTTCAGGCTAATCTCTTTGTCTCTGACCGCTCCAAGATGGTCTTCCTGATGTTGTCCAGAGAGTCTCTGGCATGGATTAATCCGCTTGGGAAAGAAGTGATCCAGTAGTCTCCAACATGCAAGTTTTTTTTAGCTACCTACTGCCAGGTGTTTGATGAACTGGGACCACTCACCTCTTCCGCATCTTCTCTCCTGAGGCAGTGCCCGGGAAATCTCACTGTGTATGCAGTCTGTTACTGTACCCATTCCCCTAGGCTAGGCTGGAAAATCGAGGCGCTAGTGGCTGCCTTCTGGGAGGGTCTGTCTGTACGGATCAAGGACAAACTGGTCGTCCGAGATGTTCCTTCCACTCTGGATGACCTGGTATCTCTGGCAATCTGCATTGGTCTCTGAAATAAAGAATGTACCTGAAAGGTGAACCAGGAGAGGAGGTCTAGGTGCCTGGCCCCTTCCTTTCAGAAACCCATCCTATCAGGGTCCGCTGGACCAGTTACTACTCCTGAACTGATGGAGGTGGAACGTGTGGAAGTAGCTAAGTATCTCTGGAAACCAGGTGTGCTGAAGAAAGTTATTTCTATTGCAGTAGTCTGATGGTGGGTTTACACACACCAATCATTGTATCCAATCTCTGAACCAATCTCTGGTTGCAGTGAAATCATGGACACATAGTCCCATTTTGTGGCTGTGTACAACATGGAGCAATCTGTCCATGATTTCACTGCAACCAGAGATTGGTTCAGAGATTGGATACAATGATTGGTGTGTGTAAACCCACCATGAAGCACATAATCCGAGATTGTCCTGCGAAATCGGGTAGCTACCAGACTAAGGGTCTGTCAGTAAGGACACAAAAAAGCACACCAATAATTATTTTATTTGAAAAATAACCCCAATACATTCCTCTTTCACTTTTTTAAATTAAAATCCATTTTTTTAAAGCCTCCCCTTCCACCAATCCCTCCCCAAAAAGGATGTATAAAATAAATTAGAAACCCCCCTCCCACAAAAATAATGAAACCCAAATAAATGCAGAAGGGGGGAAAGATCAGGGAATGCTTCTCCCCGCATGGTGGGAGACCATGCACTGCATGGCTCCCAGCAGTGACTTCCCTGAGGTTGTCTGCAGTATTACGGCTGTAAAATGTTTGTGATGGTACTGGTTATCACACTCTCACCAGTGCCTGTGTGCCTGATCTCACAGAATTTGGCTGATGCTTTCTGTGAACATGACCAACCATATAGTTGTAAAGCCCCGTACCCATGGTACGCTGTTTGATACTTCTTTTGAGGCCACGGTCACACAATCAGTATTTGGTCAGTATTGCACATCAGTATTTGTAAGCCAAAGCCAGGAGTGGGTGAAAAATGCAGAAGTGGGGCACATGTTTCTATTATATGTTTCCTCTGACTGTTCCACTCCTGATTTTGGCTTACAAATACTGATGTGAAATACTGACCAAATACTGATCGTGTGACTCTGGCATGAAGCAGATTTTGAGAATTTACATCAAAATCTGCATGTATATCCCGAAGCCAGCAAAGTCTATGAGAATTAAGAAGTGCTGTGCCAACGTTTTTTTTTTGTCCTTGCAGATTTGGGGGCAGAAAAAAAGAGATCTGAACTACATGTACAAGGGTAAAAGCAACATGGGCAGAGCACTTCTGACCTATCATATATATTGTTGCCCTAGTATAAATATGCAGATTTTGATGCAGATTCTCAAAATCTGCATAAAAAAGCATTAAACAACACACTGTGGGCACAGGGCCTGATGGTCCAGGGAGAGCTGCAGTTGTGGTAAATGGGTTTGAGAATTCCTCCTGCCCCCTGACTGCCCCCACATATACTTCTAGGGCAGGAGAGGCCAACTACAGTCCTCAAGATCTAAAAAAAAAAAATCGAGGCACGTTTTCAGGATTTCCTTAGTATTGCCCAGGTTCTAATTTCATTACCTGCAGAGGTGATAATTCCAGCACCTTGTGCAATGCTATGGAAATCCTAAAAACATGCACTGTTTGCGGACTTTGAAGACTGGACTTGGCCAGCTTTGTTCTACAAGAGTGTGTAAAAAACCTATAGATGAAATGAGTTTAATAGCCAAAAATTTGGGTATAAATATCACTTTATTGAAATATATATGAAAGAAAATTTTTTAAAACCATACAGAAGACAGACATTACTTTGAAAATCCCATCAGAGACCAAGACACCTCTCAATTTTATTATTAAGTATACAGGATATTAACCACGTCTTCTTACACAAGCCTAATACAATTCATAATGGTGCACGCTATTACATGGTACAATATTCTATATTTTTCCTATTGACGTTCCTAATCAGTGAGCACTAATAACATAATAAAGTGCAAGTGAGCTCTAGTAGAGTGAAGTGAACACTCAAAAATAAATAAAATGCGAAGTGTAAAAACATTTTTTGCACCAAAATTAAATGCTATTAAATGAAGATAAAGTGCAAAAGTGCAATAAAAAGTGAAAAATGCATATTACAAGTGTCAAAATGAAATAGCCATAAGTAATGTGAGAATATACCAAATCAGCAATCGTGATAGATATAAATGTGCATAAAAAATGTGGTTCTTTTACTGGCAAGATGTCTCTAAATAGGGGAATCTTACAACATACGCTTAAATATATATCTCAGGTGAATGTCTCACCCCAAAAGGTTAGTTCCTAAACCAAGATCTTATATAGGGCTTGCTATGATGTGGATGAAGGCATCAGAGTCAGTCTGCTAAAAAGTTAGACTGTACAAGTCAAAGATAGGTGGTTTATAGTTTAAATCCTTATATTATAGATGCCCCACACCACATCAAGATGATAATTAATAGTGACTAAACCTAAAGGGTTTATATTACACTCTAAAGATATATATGACTGGTATACTGACCAAACAAATTATTTTGGTACAGTAAATGCTCCAGTGTAAATAGACATGCACCTAGGCAAATGAATTGGTTAAATCCAACTAACAGACTAAACACAACAGGGGGTCATACACCATACCGGTCCTATAGGGAACGCTCACCCTTAACGCGTTTCGCCACAGATTCTTCAAGAAGGGTACAGGGCATTGATGGTACGCAAGTTTATGTACCCGCCGCCTAATTAGTGAATGACAGCACACACCATCCTGCACCCGAAACCAGAAGCATGCGGTTCGGCGTCCCACGCCACTTCCTATCGCCGCCCACCATGACATCGTGATGGGCAGAGACCGGAAGTGACGCGGCTATAGACGCGTCGCCCAGGCAACCAGCCTCCAAGCCGAGATGTGTGCGCTCTCACTACTATAGTCTATGTGGTGGCGCTGCTCTTAATTGTATTATTACTGCATCCATAGGCGGACTTGGGGTTTGTAGGTTCAAGGACCTCATTCCACCTCTAACTGTAACCATACCCTGGAACTTGTACGGATAATGGCACAATTGATGATAGAGCACGTGAAACGCACCATATTGGGGATGCAGCTCATTGACAGTATGGACCCAGACTCATCGCCGTCTGCCATATGTCCTTTCCTCCTGCCGGCGTAGCAACAGGTAGCGCATACGCAACACGAAGCTGACATCTGCCACTATAGAAAATGGATTTGACACACCATCAAAAATGGCAACTGGCAACACCCCTCAGAAAAACCAGGCCTTTTATTGGTGGAGGGGTGTGGCTCACAATAAATCACACTCAAAAATCACTTTGGAGACAAAAAAACCCAAATGCGTTAACGCATCCGTTAACGGATGCTACATACAGGTCCCATCCGTTAAGGCATCCGTTTTTAAAAACAACACATTACAGCACAAATAGCTTATGAACGCACATGCAAAAAATTGATCCGTTAACGGATCCAGTTAGCGGATGCAGGCTCCCAAGTGTGGCCCTAGCCTAAGGCACATCTGTGCAATGATCATGCTGTCTAATCAGCATCTTGATGTGAGGTGATGGATTATCTCAGCAAAGGAGAAGTGCTCACTAAGGGCCACGTCACACACACAGATATCTGTGCAGATATTGTTCACAGATCTCTGGTTGAAGTGAAATCATGGACACATTGTTCATTTGTACACGGCCACAAAATGGAGCAATGTGACCGTGATTTCACTTCAACCAGAGATCTGCGAACAATATCTGCCCAGATATCTGTGCGTGTGACGTGGCCCTAACACAGATCTAGACATATTTGTGAACAATGTTTGAGAGAAAAAGGCCTTTTGTGTACATAGAAAAAGTCTTAGCTAGAGATAAGCAAACCCGTTCTAGGTTGGAGTTGGGTTGATTTATGTATCCAAAGCACTTAAGTGAGCATCGCTGTGTTCATGTACGCTTGGTGCTTGGCCCAGTGTGAGCCACTTGAAGCTATTCATCTCCTCACACTGTGAGTAAAAGCACAGTTGTAGTGTTAAAAAAATGACAAATTTCTTCCCTCCCTCCTCTGGAAGTAGTTTTCTTATGGCTGGCTGTATGTGGCAGAGAGCCGAACTGCCCAATCAGTGTCTTCAAATGAGGTCTGTGGCGCCCCACTGGTCAGGCGTCACAAGTGGGGGTACTGCACCCTGAAATGAGCATGTGGTTATCCCTGTTGCAAGTAGAATGCAGAACACTGTGGGAGGATTTGATTCCAGCACTCCCACACACCCACCTAGGCAACCGGGGGAGGTCCCAAAGTTCGAGAGTCAGAGTTGTAAGGGGAGCAGGGAGGACGCACGGGGAGTCTTCAAGAGTGTCTTCCCCAAGGAAATACGGAAAAACAGGAGTTTGCCCGCGAGTGAAAGGGGGCTCCAAGAGAGGGCTAAAGAGAGAAATAGCCCAGAGAGAGAGGTTCTGACTGGTTCACCCGGAGTGCAGGAGTCTGACAACGTGGCCTGGAGTGTTCATCCCCCTACCGTACTCGTCCCGACTCCGAAGACGTTATCAGGGTGTTTATCTCCTGGGACGTAAGACTGCTAAGGCATTGAGAAGAGAAGGAACAAGACAAGGGTTAGATCCAAGAAGGTACCACCAAAGATTTCCACAGATTCTGCATTCTACTGCGACTACCCAGTCAGCCGTCCTGCTAGAGAACTGTAAGCTGTGTCATCACCTGACCAGTTTGCAAGTAAAGTACCCGGGTAGAGTGACTGAGTCTCTGTGTGCTTATTCACTGCTGTACTGCAACTACGACCTCCATCATCTGCACCTTTATCCGTACAGGTGCATCCCTGCCCCGGAGGGCTTGCTCCACCTGCAGGGAGCTATACCACCTTCGCTGCTGTACCATCACCCTCTGGAGGACTGAAGGAGCACTGGTGTCCCTTTCACCAGGATCTGCGGGTGGCGTCACAATAAACTTTATAAACTTTTATTTCTCCCATATTAATAACCCATTTTTAAAGTAAGACCCCAGGGCCACGGGTCTGGGCAGGCCACCAGTGACATCCCTTCCGAAGCAGAGGGCCCAGATAACCGAGTCCCCATACCCTGGGCACGTCAGGTCCTGGTCAAGTTTTGGACCCGAACAGACATTTATAAAGAGTCCAGCTGAACAACCAGAACCCAAACCTTTACGAGTCCACGCTTCTCTAGTCTTAAATCTTTGAGTTTAGCTCATGAATGGGGATGAGCGAACTGGACTTTAAATCTCAGTGTTTTTACCGAATACAGACATTCCAAAAATTTTCAGTGTTCGAGTTTGAAGTTTGGGTGCTTTATATCACTAGAGACAGCATTGCTGTGCTTGGGTTTGCTTTGTGCTCAGCCCAGTGCGAGTGCTTGCACTGTTTGAATTGCTCACACTGGTGGTAAATTCAGCATTATCGTATTTAACATGTACCAAGAAATAAAATGACTAATGTCTTTCTTCCCTGGAAGTGCTTTGTTTATGGTTAGCTGTATGTGCGCAGAGATTTGAACTGCCAATCAGTCACTACCACTGAGGTCCAGGATGAGATTGGGTCCAGAACAGAACTTTATAAAAAGTGCGGCTGAACCCCCAGAGCCTGAACGTTTATATGTCCGCTCATCTCTAACAAGCAATTCAGGCCAGGCCTTGATCTTGCACAAGGCCGCTGGAAGCACAATGGCGTCATCGCACTACACATGTATTTGATCAAGAGCCAGGTCTGGTCAGGAAAAGTTAGGCTCAGCTTAGTGGAAGCAGTGACACCAGGATCCAAGGACTTCCTTCTACTTCATTAGCACTTAATTATTCAATTGTTTCCACATCCCAGGTATGTGGACACAACCAAATAGAGAGGTCATGTTTGTGGATTACTGACTCACTGGTTTCCTAACTGTCTGGAATTTTAACAACTAGTTTTGATGAACTGTCTGGAGAGACCTTCTGACAATCAAGAGATTGATAGTGAGAGGGATTGTGATCATCACTATCTGTGTATGCTGAGAAAGAGACCCAGAAACTGTTGCAGAGTGAAGGAGATGATGCTATGGCCTTGTTCACACGGCAGTTCTGCAGTTTATTAAAGAGTTACATTTGAATCCCCCTAAAATTTGATACAAACAAAAAAATCAATGGAGCAATAGACTGCAATTACAAGAATGGAGTCCATTGAACTGTATTTCTGCTTTTTTTTTTTCTTCACGTGTCTGTGCTTTCAGTCAAGCACATAAATGTGATCTGCTGAAATCTACTGCTTACGCAGAGCAAGGAAGCCCTCGGCTCCCTGCATTGCAGTGATTCTACTATATACAACTATAAGGCCCTTTTGAGTTTATGTGTGAATCTGTCGCACCCCAGAGTCCAGTTGCCACAATGACATTGTCTCCCTCGGAGAGTGATGTCATGCTTGGAAGCAAGAAGGGGTATCTACACCAGGTAAGCCCACAATATGCAGCACCATTCCTGACTCCAGACCTGAAGGGGGAGCTCTGAACCTGGGTTCAGGGGAGCTCCCCTATAAATTTCAGCCTGGGGATGGGGTTAGTTAGTTCAGTTCCTGGGAGAACTGTGAAGATGACCTGTGGACTGGAGCAGTGCTAAACTCATCCCAGGCAGAGTAGAGAGCGAAAGTGAAGCAAGCATCAGGAACCCATAGAGCGTCTGAGGAAGGACAGAAGCAGGTCTGGGGAGTGGAGCCAGTTATCGGCTCACCCCAGAGCAGAGCACCAGAAACAGACACCGGAGTCCGAGGTTGTGCGGGTATCTCTGACCCAGCAGCCAAAACCAGAGGATGGGAGACTCCACGTCTCCCAGCCACAGCAAAGCACCTGGAGGCACAGCAGCACTCGAGAGCTCAGGGACAGTCCCCAGAGGAGTGGTGCCCGGTAATGGCTCAAGCTGCCTGCCATACGGGTGAGAGGCTTACCAGCAGGAAGACAGGGTCGCAGCTTAGCCACAAGGAATGTGGGCGTACATCTTTCGCGCCGCAAGTACATAGGCGTGACAGAGTTGTGTATTCCGTGACGCTAAAACGCTGATTGGACAAAGCATTAGCGTCATGATTGGGCAGCCTGCGCAGGAAGGCTGGCTAATACATGACGCCATTCCAATTGTGGAGTGTGAATGGACAGCCAATGGAAACACAGTAGCTCCCACCAATGATCGCTGATGGGGCGCGGTATCTATGAGGCTGTGTCACGCCCCTGGGAATTCACTAGGCGACGCAAATTCCATCCCTGTGCCCCATTTAGACGCCACTACCATGGCAGTTGTGCCTTTGTGTTGCCTTGGGTTTTTGATCACGGCTCAGAAACAGATATCTGAGTCAACTGCAGGAAACCCGATAACTTTTCCAATTTACACGCCGCCATTTCGTAGTAATTTCAAGGCAACAGGCACAAAAATCCCCATTGCCAGTCAGTTGCTACCACGCAGTGGTGGCATGTAAAGGTACCCTTACAGCTCTTACAGCCAGCACACAGGGACAGCTCGTAGGCGGCTCCACAGGTGGAGGTTCTGCGGCGGGTTAAGAATAATAGTCTTGTGGCTCACTGCAGTAGTTCTAAGAACAATCACAGTTCTTTTCACGCTTTACAGACCCGTTCACAACACTGCTTCGGGCTCGGGTTCTCACTGCAGCTTAGACGGTTCCTCTGCGTCACTCCCCTCAAAGCACCTTTCAGGCCTTTCAGTTCTGTACCTGTCCTCACCTACGGGTTCGGTCTGGCCGTCACAGGCTCTGTAGTGATTAGTCCTCCTTTTCGGGTCTCTAGCCCTAGTACGATGGCTGTATCCTACTCCATAGTGGTAGTTAGGTCACGGGTCATAGAGTCCCCGCACCCTGCCGGGATGTCTCGTGGTAAGGGTCGTGTAGTTTCCCCAGTCACATCCACAGAGCCAGCTGCTGGCTGTCTTGGCCTAGCCTCTAGTGACCCGAGTTAGTTGGGCTCACCTTGCTCCTTCAGTCTCTCTGGTTTTAGCTTTAGGGTGTATCGGCTTGGGGGTCGTTCCCTTTTTCCACCCTCCAGGGCAAGCTCCCTCCTGGGCATGCTACCTCCAGGGAATCCTCGATCGATTGCCTTGCCCAACTTTGTGTTCCACTGTTTTACTACTGTTCTTCCACCCACTTGTCCGTGGTCTCTTCTACTTCCCACTCACACGTCTCTAAACTCCCGCCACCCCTTGCCTGACATAGAGTTACTTGGCTTAGGGTCGGAGTGTGTGGGTGTTGTGTCAGTTGACCTCGTTCAGCTGCAGTTCACCCTGTGGCCGCCTGGTCACAGGGGCGCCACACTCCCCTGGAGCAAAACCTCAGTGCGTATGCGCGCTGGGCTGTACCGGTTACAGCTTAATTATTTTTATGCATAACCAAACATTTAACTTTTACATTACAAGAATATTTTTCTTCCCTTTTACGGGAGGCGCAATCTTGAACGTTACTTGAGAGTGATGGTGCAGAGTACTCCAGCCATCCCGTTAAAGCTGTCTGAGTCTCCTGGTGCATGTAGTTGCACGTACTGAGGTTAATGCTGTCTGCGGGCGTGCTCCACGGGTTGTAGTTGCTGACGCCTCTGGGTTGCTCTGGGCCGGCACAGCCGCCGGGGGCTCTCTCCGTGGCAACTTCTTCACCCTGATGGCATAGGGACAACGCTCCCCTGGTTGTTGGACAAAAGTATCCCAGTCTCCGATCTTCAAATTCCTGCACGGGTGTCCTTGTGGCAGGTGTGATTTCACATCCCTCTGGGACATAAAAGTATCTAGCACCACTCCTGGCTCCTGGATAAAGCCATAGCCCCTTCCGTCCTTGAATCCCGTAATCTTTCCCTCGCCCTTTGCACAGCAGGGTCTTTCTTCGCTGCCATCTTGGCCTCGATAGTTCTGGCCACTTTCTCTTGCTACTGGACCCGCGGTTCAGCCTTCTCGGCCTCCCACCGAGCAATGCAGCAGTTCCGGAACTCCTTCCGGGGGAGGATCTCCACCCTGTCTCCACCAGTTCCGGCTCCTCCGGGGAACCCCATCAGGTCGGTTCCGGACTTCTCCCACCAACAACGGAGCACTTCTCCATGAACTTCCTGGGTTGCCGATGCCGGAATGAGAGGCTCCGCCAAGCCTGGGCATCCTTCTTCCAAGGTTTCAAAAGAATCTCCTCCCCTCACTGGATCTGCACGCTTTCTTGCAGGCTGGGTTACTAGGCCTCGACCACCCGTCTGGGTGCCATCTTCTCTTCCTTGCAGGCAGGCTTGCCCTGCCCCCCTTCCTGACCCCTCCACAGCTTGTGGCTGCTGCGGGCCTGCTGTTGCATATCTCAGGATCCCTCTCCGGTTCTCCATCTCCAGGCAGTCACCAGCTCCATCCGCGTAGCCTCCATGCCCCTTGTTCATGCTGCGCACTTCTTTTTCGCTCCCTTTTCGTGGGCGTTGCTGATTCTCCATGCTGTCGACTGGCTCACTCCTAGGCGGAGTTCCATCTTCTTAAATGGCAGCACGCTCCCCTGGAGCGAAGGCTAGCAGGGGCAGGGGCCACAAGCAGATACACCCCACAGCTGAACACTAAAGAATAGTGGGAGAACAACAGGCCTGGCATCCGTCACTAATATAACTGGCCGGAGGACTCAGAGCTGACAACCGGAGAGACAGAAGGAGCCTGGTGAGCACAAATCACACCTGGGTCACTGGAGGGCTAGACCAAGACAACCAGAGAGCCGGCTCTGTAGAGGTGACTGGGGAGACTTCACGACCCTAATCATGAGACATCCTGGCGTGGTATGGGGACTCTATGACCCGCGACCTACCGACCTCCACGGAGTAGGAACACAGCCATCGTACTAGTGCTAGTGACCCTGAAGCAGAGGGAAGCTTTACTAAAGAGCCCGTGATGGCCAGACTGGACCCGCGAGTGAGGACAGAAAGAGAGACAAGCAGGGCTTGAAAGGTACACTGAAGGGAGTGACGCAGAGGAACCGTCTGAGCTGCAGTAGAACCCGAGTCCCCGATAAAGTGTAAGAACTGTGCTGTAACTTGCTTTTTAAGAACAATGGAAAGTAAAGTACCCGGTAAGCTCAAAAGTGCCTGAGACTGTTAATTGCTAGACAGCAGCAGAGTTCCCACCTGCGGAGCCGCCTTGCTGTCCCTGCTTGCTGGCTGGAGAGCTGCAGGAGAGAAACCAGTGCAGCATCCAGAGTACGCCGCCCCCACTACACCTGCCCTGGGGACACCCAGCCCTACCTGTCCCAGCCCTTACCATCTACACTGCCCCTCATCACCATCCCCCAGCAGGAATACGGCAACGGTGGTCACCCTGACCACATACTATGGATGGCGTCACGAAAAACTCTTTCACCTCCCTTGTAAATACCCCTTTTTATTGCCGCATCTCGGACAACGGGACTGGGCAACGGCACCTTGACACCCCTAAAACAGTAGAGCCTGGTCCTGAGTACCCCGATCCCTGTGGGTGCATCACAAAGTCCAAAACACAGTTCTGTAGGCACACAAGGCCCTGTTTTACCGGACCGGTCATCCTGTTCATGACGCCAGGTTGTCGCACCTGGTGGCATCAGGGTACTCAGCAGAGCCGAACTGTACTGTCTCTGGGAAATGCTACGGTGGTATGGCCCGGCTCCGTGGCCCCAGGTGCAGCAATAAGAGGGGGAATAAAGTTTATGAATTTTTCGTGACGCCACCCATGGTGTGTGGTCAGTGGGGACCACCACTGCTGTGTTATCGCTGGGGATGATGGTGAGGGGCAGCCTGGATGGAGAGCTCTCCAGGGGTAGGGCTGGTTATCCCCAGGGCATGAGTAGTAGTGAATCGTGTACTTTAGATGCTGTACTTTTTTCTCCCTTACAGCTTTTCCAAATAGCACACAGGGACAGCTCGTAGGCGGCTCTGCAGGTGGAGGATCTGCAGTGGGTTGAGAATAATAGTCTCAGGCAATCTTGAGCTAACCGGGTACTTTACTTGTAGCTCACTGCAGTAGTTCTTACAATAAGCACAGATTTTTTCACGCTTTACAGACCCGTTCACAACACTGCTCCGGGCTCAGGTTCTCACTCAAGCTTAGACGGTTCCTCTGTGTCACTGCCCTCAAAGTACCTTTCAGGCCTTTCAGTTCGGTACCTGTCCTCATCTATGGGTTCAGTCCAGCCGTCACAGGCTCTGTAGTGATTAGTCCCCCTTTGCAGGTCACTAGTCCTAGTACGATGGCTGTATCCTACTCCGTAGTGGTAGTTATCACGGGTCATAGAGTCCTTGCACCCCTCCGGGATGTCTCGTGGTTAGGGTCTTGTAGTTTCCCCAGTCACATCCACAGATCCACCTGAGGAAGATAGTGCTGGCTATTGAAACTTGTAGTGGCGTTAGAGAGCAACCTTCGATATTGTAATAAAGTAAGTTTTTAACTTCTAAGATTTCGTGGCTCTTCTCCTTCTCCAGCGCTCCACTAATCACCGCATAACACTTCTGTTTCTTAATTGTGACATCTGCCTTCAGGGAGAGTGGTGTGGAGCTGCTCAGAGATCAATTCAGCTACAGGACCTGTCATGACGTCACAGGGAGATGCCCAGTTTGATCACATTGTCCTGGATCACCGCTGGAGGATTCAGTGTACACACACGTTCTGAAGAAGTTCCCCTGCCCCAAACCTGAAAGCATACACCCCAGTTGTGCAGGGGCCTCGGCACAACTGGTCCAGGTGAGTGGACAGTGTTATCAGTTACAATACTAAGCCCTATGTTATATGGGTCCTCACTATTGGCACGGTCGCTCTCACTCTTTGTGTTTACATCCACAGAGCCGGCTCTCTGGCTGTCTTGGCCTAGCCACTAGGGACCCAAGTTAGTTGGGCTCACCTGGCTCCTTCAGTCTCTCCGGTTTTAGCTTTATGGTGTTTCGACTTGGGGATTGTTCACTTTTTCCACCCTCCGGGGTAAGCTCCCTCCTGGGCATGCTACCTCCAGGGAATCCTCGATCAATTGCCTCACCCAACTTCGTGTTCCAGTGTTTTACTACTTTTCCTCCACCCACTTGTCCGTGGTCTCTTCTACTTCCCACCCACACATCTCTTAACTCCCGACACCCCTTGCCTGACATAGAGTTAATTGGCTTAGGGTCGGAGTGTGTCTGTCTGTGGGTGTTGTGTGAGTTGACCATCTTACCTTGTCTAGCTGCAGTTCACCCTGTGGCCACCCGGTCGCATGGGCGCCACATAGCAATACTGGAGATCATGTGTGCATTAATATTTATATGCATACACTGCATACCCATTTTCATTTAGTGACTTTTGGGTTTTTTACACCAGTATCGGCCATCTCTGCCAACTTTTTGAAAAGACGTTGGCATGGTGTAGCTACACCCCCGACATGTTCATCATAATTTACTCCACAAAGTGATGTAAATTATTACAGAAATGTACTTCAGACTCTGACTGGTGTATATTTCTAGCAATAGTGTACAGAAATTCATTAAGAGGTGCACACCTTTTAACACTGGCTGACATGACAGAGACTGAGATGGGCTCCTGTGTAAGAACAAATATATGGGCCCTTTTAGTGGCATAATTAGAGTCTGATGGGCCCTGGAGCGAAATTTGAACCTGCCTCTCCCACACGTTGGTCATATGTATGTGACCTCGCAGTGATCTAAATTCTATAAAGACTTACAAATTGCCCCCCTCCCCCTTAATTATGTAGTAATGTCCCCATCCTTGCACATGTGTCCCTATCATGGCATTTATGTCCCCCATCATGGTATGTATGTCTCAATTCTGGTATAAATGTCCGTCAGCCTGCTTTATATGAGTCGGTCGACAAGGTAGGGGATACTCGCATACCAGGACAGGGGGTTACTTCAGTGGGGGATCACGGCTGGCCGGTTCCCAGTTCCGTGCCCTGGACCCTCAATGGCAGGGTGGGGGTGATGATGATGGGGGAATGGTAACGTGACGCCACCTGTGGTACCTGGTAATAAGGTTACCAGCCGCTGAGGTGGTGTGAATGCAACTTTGGTAGTACAGCTCCCCACAGGTGGAGCTTTACCTCAGGGCAGCGGGGTGGATGAGGGAAATAGTAGTAGCAGTTCTGTTGTGAACGCTACAGACAGCAGCGGTGAAGCAGGCACACACACACACAACAGTCTCTGTTTCGGTACCTTTTTACTGATGTCCGGTAACAGGCACGGTCCAGGAGGGTAACCAGGTTCTTGGTGCAGTTTGCAACATTCATCTTGGAGAGTTGTGAGGCCTCCTCTGTTAGTGTGTGCGGCGATTGGGGTAAGTTCTGCCTGTAACTGAACTTGCCGCTCTTTCTTCAGGTATGTTCCCTTCTTCCTTCCTACTTCTTCCACTGGCCTCCGTCCCTCTCCCTAGGGCGTTGCACAACTGGGTCAAGTTTCCTGGTTCTGGTTCTGTTGAGTTTTCAACAGTTCTATTACCACGTGATTAATATTTTCGCACATTCTGTTGGTTTGGGGATGGTAAGGCGTGGAACAAATTTTCATGCATCCGTATAGGTTACAGAACTCTTGAAATACTTCAGCTTCAAAGGCAGGACCTTGGTCTGTCAATACCTGTTCTGGATACCCGTGTGATCTGTAGAAATAGGCTTGAAAGGTTCTTGCTGCTGTCTGAGCTGTTAAGTCTTTTACCGGAGCTACCACTAGGAATCTGGAGTAGTGGTCCACCATGGTAAGAGCATAGGTATAGCCCGATCTGCTGGGTGTGAGTTTGATGTGATCTAAGGCTATCAGTTCTAATGGCTGTTTAGTAATGATAGGCTGCAGTGGTGCTTCCTGGCTGTTACGGTCTTTTCTTCTTAATGAGCATGGTCTTTACACCATTTCTCTATGGTAGACCTCATGCCGATCCAATAGAATCTCTCACGTAACAATATTTCCAGTTTTCTCCATACAAAGTGTCCTGCTCCATTATGGTACGCTTCCAACACCATTTGGACGTCTCTCTTTGGAACCACAATTTGCCATACCGTGTCATGTGCTCTGGGGTTGATGTACCGTCTGCACAATTGACCTTGATAGATGAATAACCTGCTTCATTGTTTCCACAGGTACTGGGCCTCTGGTGGAGCATTCTTTTCAAGTTGGGAATCCCGTTGGGTTACCAGCCTTTTCACTAGGCTCACTGCCAGATCACTGTTTTGTGTCTCTTTCCATCCAAAGTGAGGCAACAGGTTAAGTGCAACATTCTGACGGTTCTGGCAGATACAGGTTTCTGTCATTTTTCATTTTCGACTTTTATGGAAAGCTTGGAGTTCTACTTCTTCCAAGTCATTCGCCTCTTCTTCAAGTCCTTGCAAATGTACTTAAGGTTTTCTGGAGAGGGCATCAGCATTTGCATTGTTACGGCCTGCCCAGTATTTGATGGTAAAGTCAAGCGTTGCTCCAATGCACCAAGCTTCGTGGTATCCAAGTGTGTTAACGGATTGTTATCTGTGAAGATGGTACATTTTGAAGCTGCCAGGTAATGCTCGAACCGCTCTGTTATAGCCCAGACCAATGCCAGGAACTCCAACTTAAAGGAAGTGTAGTTTTCTGGGTTCCTCTCGGTGGGTCGAAGTTTTCTGCTGGCATAGGCAATTACTCTCTCCTTGCCATCTTGGATAGTACTGCTCCCAGGCCTATATTGCTTGCGTCGGTGTAGAGGACGAATGGTAGGTTTCAAGTATCCTTTACTAAGACGTATAGTAGAGGGGCTACAAGGACACTAAACTTCAGGAAGGCAAATTTCCAACGGTTGAGAGATGATCTTAGTGCAATAAACTGGGACGATGTCCTGAGACATAAAAGTACACAACACAAATGGGAGATGTTTATTAGCATCCTGAATAGGACCTGTGCACAATATATACCCTATGGGAATAAGCATGCTAGAAATAGGAGGAAACCACTATGGCTAAATAAAGCGGTAAGAGGTGCAATATGTGACAAAAAGAAAGCATTTAGGGAATTAAAGCAAGTAGGTAGTGATGAGGCATTAAATAAATACAGAAAATTAAATAACATTTGTAAAAAGCAAATCAAGGCAGCAAAGATTGAGACAGAGAGACTCATTGCCAGAGAAAGTAAAAAGAATCCCAAAATATTTTTTAACTACATAAATAGTAAGAAACTAAAAATTGATGGTGTTGGCCCCTTTAAAAATAGTCTGGGTGAAATGGTGGATGAGGATGATGAAAAAGCCAATATGCTAAATGACTTTTTTTCAACAGTATTTACACAAGAAAATCCCATGACAGACAATATGATCAGTGATAACAAAAATTCTCAATTAAATGTCACCTGCTTAACCCAAGAGGAAGTACGGCATCGTCTAAAAATCACTAAAATTGACAAATCCCCAGGCCCGGATGGGATACACCCCAGAGTGCTGCAGGAATTACGTACTGTCATAGATAGACCATTATTTTTAATATTTAAAGATTCCATAATAACAGGGTCTGTTCCACAGGACTGGCGTATAGCAAATGTGGTGCCAATATTCAAAAAGGGGACAAAAACTGAACTTGGAAATTATAGGCCAGTAAGCTTAACCTCTACTGTGGGTAAAATCCTAGAGGGTTTTCTAAGAGATGCTATACTGGAGTATCTGAAGAAAAATAACCTCATGACCCATTATCAACATGGTTTTACGAGGGACCGTTCCTGTCAAACTAATCTAATAAGCTTCTATGAAGAAGTAAGTTCTGGACTGGACCAAGGAAATGCAGTGGATGTGGTGTATATGGACTTTTCAAAAGCTTTTGATACGGTACCACACAAAAGGTTGATACATAAAATGAGGGCAATGGGGATAGGGGAAAATATGTGTAAGTGGGTTAAGAACTGGCTTAGTGATAGGAAACAAAGGGTGGTTATTAATGGAACACACTCAGAATGGGTCACAGTTAACAGTGGGGTACCACAGGGGTCAGTGTTGGGCCCGCTTCTATTTAATATATTTATTAATGACCTTGTAGGGGGCATACAGAGTAGAATCTCAATATTTGCGGATGACACTAAATTCTGCAGGGTAATCAATACAGAGGAGGACAATTTTATATTACAGGAGGATTTATGTAAACTAGAAGCTTGGGCTGCTAAATGGCAAATGAGCTTTAATGGGGATAAATGTAAAGTCATGCACTTGGGCAGAGGAAACAAAAGGTATAATTATGTGCTTAATTGTAAAACACTGGGCAAAACTGTCACTGAAAAAGACCTGGGTGTATGGGTTGATGGCAAACTCACATTTATTGGTCAGTGTCAGGCAGCTGCTGTAAAGGCAAATAAAATAATGGGATGCATTAAAAGAGGCATAGATGCTCATGAGAACATAATTTTACCTCTATACAAGTCACTAGTGCGACCACACTTAGAATACTGTGTACAATTCTGGTCTCCGGTGTATAAGAAAGACACAGCTGAACTAGAGCGGGTCCAGAGAAGAGCGACAAAAGTCATTAGAGGACTAAGGGGTCTGCAATACCAAGACAGGTTATTAAGCTTGGGGTTATTTAGCTTGGAAAAACGAAGGCTTAGGGGTGATCTTATAATAATGTATAAATATATGAGGGGACAGTACAGAAACCTTTCTAATGATCTCTTTACTCTTAGGCCTGAGACTGGGACAAGGGGGCATCCTCTACGTCTGGAGGAAAGAAGGTTTAATCATAATCACAGACGCGGATTCTTTATTGTAAGAGCAGTGAGACTATGGAACTCTCTGCCACATGATGTTGTAATGAGTGAGTCACTGCTAACATTTAAGAAGGGCCTGGATGCCTTTCTTGAAAACTATAATATTACCAGTTATACATACTAGATTCTTTGATAGGGCGTTGATCCAGGGAATTAGTCTGATTGCCGTACCTGGAGTCAGGAAGGAATTTTTTCCCCCAATGTGGAGCTTAGTGTTGCCACATGGTTTTTTTTTGCCTTCCTCTGGATCAACATGTTAGGCTATGGGTTGAACTAGATGGACTTAAAGTCTTCCTTCAACCTTAAAAACTATGTTACTATGTTACTATAATCGGGGTAAGCTAGGATTTCCTCACCAGTCAGAGCCTGCTTCATCTGTTGGAAGGCGTCTTCTTGTTCCTTTCCCTATTCCAATGGTGGTTCTGAAGACCTTCTCTTCTTAGTTTGGCCTACCAGAAGATCTTGTTGGGGCACTGCCATCTTTGTGTAGCCCTTAATAAATCTTCTGTAGTACCCAACCAAACCTAAGAATTGGCGTACTGACGGTGGTTTGCCTCTACCAGTCCTGGATAGCTGTCACTTTTTCCGGGTCTGGTGCTAATCCATCTGCACTGACCACGTACCCGAGTTATTGGACTTTTGGTTTCAGCAGGTGACATTTAGATGGTTTGAGCTTCATTCCGTACTTTGTTAGAGCTGTAAATACCTCCACCAGGTGATCCAGATGTTCTTCATAGGCTTTGGAACACACGATGACGTCGTCCAGGTATAAGAGCATCGTCTCGAAGTTCAGGTGTCCAAGGCAACATTCCATGAGTCTTTGAAACTTTCCTGGCACATTGCATAACCCGAATGGCATACTGTTAAATTCACATAGGCCCATTGGCGTTGTGAATGCTGTCTTTTCTCGGTCTTCTTCTGCAACGGAGACCTGCCAACATCCACTAGTGAGATCTAACGTAGAGAAATAATTAGCAGTCTTTAATGCAGCAAGAGACTCCTCTATTCGGGGTAATGGGTAAGCATCTTTGTGAGTGATCTTATTGATTTCCCTGTAATCCACACACATCCTCATAGTGCTATCCTTCTTTCTGACTAGGACTAAGGGGGCTGCCCAGGGGCTACAGCTATTTCTTATTACCCCGGCTTCCTTCATGTCCTACAGCATCTCTTTGGCACACTGGTAGTGGTTTGGTGGAATGGGTCTGTGTCTCACTTTAATTGGGGGATGATCTCATGTGGGTATGCTATGGTGTATGCCTTTAATCCTCCCAAAATCTAATGGATGCTTACTAAATATCTCTTCGAACTCTTGTGTTACCCGGTAGACTCCGTGCTTCTGGTGGTGAGGGGTGGCATCAGTTCCTACGTGCAACTGCTGACAGCACTCCTCTAGCTGCCCCTTGGAGTTGTTATCCTCCGCCTGGTTTGACGGGGTAAAGGGCTCTACTGTCTGTATGTTGTGGTTACAGACAGTATACAGTTTTGCTACAGTAGCATACTGGGGTAGTTTTGCTTCTTCTTGCCAACAATTTAATACACGGATTGGTACTCTTCCCTTGCGTACATCCACCACCCCTATGGCTGTCAGTAGTGTAGGTCTGACTTACCGTGGACTCGGGTCTCAGGCGCAGTCTGTAGGTCACGGTTTCGGTGCCTGAGGCTGTGGGCCCGGTGGTCAATGTAAAAAGGGGAAAAAGAAAATAATAAAAAGGGAATAAAGTTCTTGTTCGTGACGCCACCTGTAGGTTCCGGTGATGGCATCGGCGCTGCTGGATCCTCCGGGGTAATGGGCGGCAGCAAGATGGAGTCGCTTCCTACAGGACGAGCGGGGTCCCCGGAGCTGTGAGCTCCTGGTGGAATAGGGCAGCTCGGTTGTTACTGTAAAGCAATGCAAATGAATGGCAGTTCTTGAATGAAGCTCGGACACGTTGCTCACTCTGAACGGGTATTTACTCGGGTATTCTGCAGCATACAGAGTAATGCAGTTCTTAATGCCAGGTAGTGGACCAGGTGGTTCCCGCAATGAGTAGTGTCCTTCTGAGGCTCCACAAGTGTCTTTCTCTATCTCTATCTGTCCATTCTCTTCGCTGCTCTGTTATACCCAAACAGGAACACTGAGGGCCTTCGGTTGGGTCACCGCTTTGCGCTCACGGCCCCTGGCCTTCAATGTTGGGTGCTCCCGGTATAGCTGCGGTAGTTGGTGTTTCGTGAGTTGAGCTCCTATAAAGCCTACAACCACTCCGGGTTTTGTGGTTCAGGGGTGAACCTGCTGGACCACGTCTGAGCACGTACTCCGGGTTCGGGTCTTGAATCACCCACTCTAACTTTGCCCCTCTCCGTCTCTTCTGGGTCACCGGATTGAAGTGCCCTCCCTGTTAGCTGTAACTCTGTTTCTTTCTGTTCTTCTCCCACTCTGCTACATCTGCTGCGCAGCTCTGTGCAGCTCCTGTCTTGTCACGACCTGACTTCTGTTCTGTTCTTCCTGGTGTTCTCTCAACTTCTATTCTGTTCTCACTGATCTAACTCCTTGCTGCTTTCCCCACTGCTATATACCCTAGTCTCTCCTCCCACCAGGACCAGTTACCCTAGGAACGGGTTCCTAATTGGTCCTCTAACACTAGGTGTTGCATGTGGTGGATGGAGCTTCAGGATTATCCTACTCATTACTAGAACAGAGAATACGACACCTTCAGTCAGGGGTGTAGTACCCTCTTGTGACGTACTCTTAGTGGGGCGCCACAGGTCTATGCTCTGAATATACCGGCTCTACAACTGCCTGGTATTCCTTTCCTCTGAGACCGATAGCTGCTCGACACCATGTCATCATTTCACTTTTCGGTGGTAACACAATGGGAAACGGATCTCTTACCCGTACACTGCCAATCTCTCCCCTTGACAGATTTACCTGTTGCTTGCGGATGAGGGCTCGGATTTCTCTATGGAGGACTCTCATCCGCTCATAACCAGCAGTCACAGCAATCTGTTGGAGTAAAAACAAAACTTCTCCAAGGCAGTTCTCAATCACATTAGTACCAATTACCATGTAGGGATAGTTTTCATTAGGGTCATCTTCTACCACACATAACCCTTGGTCTTTTAACTCCATCCTCCCCAGCTTTATTGTTACTTCTTTGAACCCCACCTGTCAGTGGTTGTCCATTAGCTGCAAGAATGAGAAAGTTAGGGTCTGGGGGTCTAAGATCAGTATCAGACCAAAATTGTTTGTAAAGGATATGTGGGATGGTGGTAACCTGTGACCGGTGTCCATTAGGACCGATGTGGGGATTCCATCTAGCGTAATGTTGAGGTATGGATGGCCTCCGACGTACCGATTATGCCAGTCATATGGGCGCAGTCTTCCTACTCCTGGGGATTGGCCCTCAGACCCAGGAATCTCGGGTTTAAAGGACATGCTCTTGCGAAGTGACCTGGTTTGTTGCAGCGTAGGCAGATGGGTTGTCCTGAAGAATTCGTGTGGTCGCTGGCTCTGTGTTGGAATGGTACGTTGGTCCCCTGAACGGGCGACTTGTTGGTCCCCAGAACGGGCGACTTGTTTGTCCCCAGAACGGTCAACTCGGGCTTCTTCCTCATCCACGGGACATCCTCAGCTAGTTGGATTCTGCTTGGTGGTTGTGCCTCGGCCTGGCTTGCAAGAATTTTAATGCATAATCCACGTAACCTGGTTACGTAGGTCATCATCAGGGTTGGTTGCTACAGCTTGCCCTATCGTTTTTGCAGGGTCTTTGGGGGTAGGTTCAAAGTCTATGGGAGAGGTGTTAACCTGCCAGGACTGAGATGCAGGTTCTGCAGGCAATGGGTCTTGTAGCACGGTTATAGCTTGGTCTTTTAAAGCATTAAAGTTCACATCAGGATGATCTAAGACCCACATGTGTACCTGCTGGCGGTGGTAGTTGGCCTCAATTCATTCATAAACTGTTCTGCAAGCATTTTATCTTCTTCTAGCACACTTGCCAGGTCTACCTGCTTTAAGGACCGAAGTGCCCATTGTAAACGTAAGGCAAAGTCTCTGTTTGCATTGATAGAATATCATCCTTAGTTCAGACTGTGTGCGTTTTTCAAAAACAGCTTTGTGCTTGTCAAATACTTTTGCTACAGAGTCTCTGTCAACGTCACTCCAAGACTCGACCTCTAGTTCCGCTGCGCCTGTTAATTGTCCCAGCACAACGGCGGCTCGCTGCTTTTCTCTCATAGCATACATGTCCTGCTCGGCACACATCTTTTGTTTGAAGGCTGCTAAGGTACTGGGCTTACCTTTGTAGGTTGACAACCACTTTGCACCCGGCATGTACGGCAAGGCTAACGGCATGATCGGGACCACTGCTCCGGGTGCTGCGTTCTGGACATCCCCTCTGTCAGGGACCTGTGCATCATCTGCTTCACTCATGGTGGTGCCCCCCTAGTTAACCGCTGCCAGCCGGTGAGGTAAGCTTTTTTAGGTAGTCAGCAGCTCTACAGGGGGAGTGGAGCACCTCGGGTATTTCTGGAACTAGACACTGCACTTCGTTGATCTTCGGCAGAGCGGAGGGGCGGGGCTTATCTTCGTGTTCTTTTCTAGCCGCGACGCTCTTCCCGCTCTGTGGCGCAGCAATGGCGGCCATGGCAATGGCGGTCATGGCAATGGCGGATTTTACAGTTCACAAAACAGTTAATAAAGTCCAATTAAAGCACACAGTACCCGGTTTTACCAGGCACGGAATCCTGTTTGTGATGTCAGAAATGAGTCGGTTGACAGGGTAGGGGGTACTTGAATACCGGGACAGGGGGTTACTTCAGTGGGGGATCATGGCTGGTCGGTTCACGCCTCCGTGCCCTGGACCCTCAATTGCGAGGTTGGGGTGATGATGATGGGGGAATGGTAACATGACGCCACCTGTGGTACCTGGTAATAGGGGTAGCAGCGCTGCGGCCGGCCGCTGAGGTGGTGTGAATGCAACTTTGGTAGTACAGCTCCCCACAGGTCGTGATTTACCTCTTGGCAGCGGGGTGGATGAGGGGAGTAGTAGTAGCAGTTCTGTTGTGAACGCTACAGACGGCGGCAGTGAAGTAGGCACACACACACACAACAGTCTCTGTTTTGTTACCTTTTTACTGATGTCCGGTAACAGGCACGGTCCAGAAGGGTAACCAGGTTTTTGGTGCAGTTTGCGACGTTCATCTTGGAGAGTTGTGAAGTCTCCTCTGTTAGTATGTGCGGTGATTGGGGTAAGTTCTGTCTGTAACTGAACTTGCCGCTCTTTCTCATTCTAAGGGTACTACACAACCGACAATGAGGACCTTGTTGTGGGGATCCCTATTGTCCTCTTGGGCTCCTGGTCCTATGCTTGGTCAGGTTTGGTGTCTCACTTGGTGTAACTTCAGGGGAACTAGATCCTCCTGGGTTGTCCGGGCTTTATCTGCTACACTTAAGATGAATAGCAACTTCGGACTCTGGTGTCCGGGTGGACTAAAGCGATACCAGGTATGTTCCCTTCTTCCTACTTCTTCCACTGGCCTCCATCCCTTTCCCTAAGGCATTGCACAACTGGGTCAAGCTTCCTGGTTCTGGGCCTGGCTTGGTCCTAGCAACCAGCTCCTTTCATTTCCTCCAACTGACTACTCACTGACTTCAGTGTTACCTGGCTAGCTGGAACTAACTGTTCTCTCCTCTGCCGACTGCAGACTGACTGACTCCTCCACTCAGGCCTGGATCTTTATAGGGAATCTGGCTTAAGGACAGCCAGTTGGGCTCTCCCTCCAGGTCTGGGGTGGACGGTGATGGATGCTGGATGCTATGTGTGCCAATGTGGGTCCTGTGGCAATTCCCCGCAGGGGTGCCACATAAATATCCCCCATCCTTGCATACATGTCCCCATCCTAGCATCTATGTCCCTCAGCCTGCTATATATGTCCCCCATCCTTGTATATATGTCCCCATCTGGGTATGTATGTCTCTCATCCTGGTATATATGTTCTTCAACCTGCTATATATATCCCCCATCCTCGTATATATATCTACCATTCTGGTAAATACGTCCCTCATCCTGAATTATAAATGTTCCATTCTGGTATAGATGTCTCCCATTCTGGTATATATGTACTCCATCCAGAGCCCATCCTGGTATAGATGTCCTCGTCCTGGGCCCACCCTGGTGTTCATTGTCCCCTTCATGGTATATATGTTCCTAATCTTGGTATATATGTCCTCATCCTGAGCCAATCATGTATATGTATCTCACATCTTGGTGCAATGCATTTCAGCTGGATGTGGGCAGACACTGGGGTCGGCAGGCCCGTATACCTCCAGGCCCAGACGTTGTTGTCACCACTGCGACTGTGATCGTTAGGCCCCTGGGCCCTTTGCAGTCCATTAGTTAATTATAATACATAATTCTACCTGCTTTGGAGCTAGAAATGGGCGATTTACATCTTGGACTTCTGTGCGGCAGCACAAGTTGCACCAATGTTATGTCTGCCCCTGCCTTTTAACCCCTTAATGCAGTGTCACCTACCTATGTGATTACAGGGGTGATTTCTAAGCTTTTGAAATACAAAATTAAATGACCCAATTGTTTTTTTGTCATTGCTTCTTAAAAAAATGCAATAAAAGCAGATGAAAATGTTGCATGTTGCTAGAAATGGTATCAATGACTTCAATAAAGAAAAAACGTCTACTTAGGCCAAGTAGAATACCATATTTTTTGCATTATAAGACGCACTTTTATTCCCCCAAATTTTTGAGGAAAGTGGGGTATGTGTCTTATAGTGCGAAACTACAATCTGTTGTGGGGAACATATACAAGATTTGTAAGACAGACACTGGCATTATAAGATGGATCCCATTTGACATTAAACATTTTTTTTTCTCTTTTCCTTCACTAAATTTGGGGTCATCTTATAAAGCGAAAAATACGGTAATCCCTTTACATGGATTGTGGTGGTTTCAGACGTTTCAGATACGGTATCAGTAAAAACATCAAACTCTCACCCAACTCAATCAAAGGAAAAACAAAATATTTCAGGGCTTGGACTATGGTGACACAGATCAAAAGATTTTTTTCTTACAAATCTCTGAATTTTGTTTTTCTCCATTTACATAAAATGAATGAGCGCTGTAAAAAGAAAAAAACCCAAAAACCCATGATAGAAGTACGGTAGATTATTTTTCTTAATTTTACCACAGTTGTTTTTTTTCCCCTTATTTTTCAGTACTTTGAATGGTAAAATGAGTGTCGATAACCTGTCCTAGAAAAATCAAGCCGCCATTGGGGCTTGGAAGAATAGGAGGAAAGAAAAGAGGCAAAATGAAAATTGGCTAGGGAGGAAGGGGTTACTTAATTTGTCACAGCTTACTCTAGTGCTCACTTCATTAGGAAGGTGCATACAAAATCACACAGCTGACATCACATCCCAAGCACTGGAGCACAAATGGTGTAATTGTCTAATATTGTTACCTGAGGCTCAGAAGATGTGGATTTGGAGCAGACAGATAACACTTGTCATTCAGTCTCTATTTACAGCCCTGACCATCAATGTTTTGGGATCTTCAGCTTTGACACCTTTTCTATTGTCAATATGCAAGTGGCCAAGACAGGTGGCAATGAACAAAAGTGTGAGCTCCTATAGTCTGAATAGGCCAAAAGATACACAATTGACAGACATCAAAACTCCCAGAAACTCACATCCTGCTCTGATCTCTTGAATGGTTGGATGGATACAAGTACAAGTACAAGTGCGTCTCAATGAATTAGAATATCATCAAAAAGTTCATTTATATCAGTAATTCAATACAAAAAGTGAAATGTATATATTATATAGACTCATTACAGAGTGATCTATTTCGAGCGTTTATTTATGTAAATGTTGATGATTATGGTTTACAGTCAATGAAAACTCAACGGTCATTATCTCAGAAAATTAAAGTAGGAAGGAAAAAGAATTAAACTCTGTGCTGTCATATTCCATGAGACAACAAGGGGTGAATATAATATTGATTTATTACTCAACGCATTTTAGGGCTCCCTGAAACGCCCTGAAACATGGCAATATGATATTGATTTGTCCTGAGGATGGGGTTAGGGAGCCCTGAAACGCGTTGTCTATTAAATCCATATTATATTCACCCTTTGATGTCTGGTGCCGTTTATCCTCCCTACTTTAATTTTCTGAGATAATGACCTTTGGATTTTCTATAAGCCATAATCATCAACTTTATCAGAAATAAACACTTTTGAATGCCTCTTTTTTTCTCCTGTAAACTCTATGTTGATGCCTTTGCCCAAAAAGCTCTACTTTTGTCTCATCTGACCAGAGAACATTCTTACAAAACGTTTTAGGCTTTCTCAGGTAAGTTTTGGCAAACTCCAGTCTGGCTTTTTTATGTCTCAGGGTAAGAAGTGGGGTCTTCCTGGGTCTCCTACAATATAGTCCCTTTTCATTCAGACGCCGACGGATAGTACGGGTTGACACTGTTGTACCCTTGGACTGCAGGGCAGCTTGAACTTGTTTGGATGTTAGTTGAGGTTCTTAATCCACCATCCGCATAATCTTGCATTGAAATCTCTTGTCAATTTTTCTTTTCCGTCCACATCTAGGGAGGTTAGCCACAGTGCCATGGGCTTTAAACTTCTTGATGACACTGCGCACGGTAGACACAGGAACATTCAGGTCTTTGGAGATGGACTTGTAGCCTTGAGATTGCTCATGGTTCCTCACAATTTGGTTTCTCAAGTCCTCAGACAGTTCTTTGGTCTTCTTTCTTTTCTCCATGCTCAATGTGGTACACACAAGGACACAGGACAGAGGTTGAGTCAACTTTAATCCATGTCAACTGGCTGCAAGTGTGATTTAGTTATTGCCAACACCTGTTAGGTGCCACAGGTAAGTTACAGGTGCTGTTAATTACACAAATTAGAGAAACATCACATGATTTTTCTAACAGTGCCAATACTTTTGTCCACCCCCTTTTTTATGTTTGGTGTGGAATTAGATCCAATTTGGCTTTAGGACAATTCTTTTTGTGTTTTTTCATTGAAGACAAATTAAATGAAGATAATAATACCAAAGAATTTGTGATTGCAATCATTTTCAGGAAGAAACTGAGTATTATCTGACAGAATTGCAGGGGTGTCAATACTTTTGGCCTCAACTGTATTAGGATATATACAGCTCTATGAGTGACACTTGAGGTCTTAAAATAAATATAGCACTGGCACTATTCTGCTGATACGATCTGACTTCTTTCAACATGGCACCTGTTGCATCAGTATCCTATGGCACATGCGCGATAATCTCCTAGTTTACCTGTTAACAATACTCTGTCTCGGTCATGTGCGCTCGGTCATGGGATGCAAGATAACATTGTTCTAGCGTGGTTGCATATGGGTGAGCTTCTCTGTACGTTTGGTATAATTTATTCAAATGTTATTATATTCACAGTTGCAGCACATGAAACACTGAACACCAATAAAGTATATTTTAATATTAATATTCAGATGAATAACTTTTTATTAATATTTCAGATGAATCACTTTTTTATTAATATTTGACATTCTCAAGTATTTATAATGTATATGATATTTGTATTGAATATTTAACACTCTGATACACAGATATGGATTTTTTTTGCATGAATATATTTATTGGACACTAATTATGTTAATATGCAAACTTGTATAAATGTATGATAACCTCACTATTGCATTGTGCTTCATAAAGGCTAGATGTAAGCCGAAACGTAGTGCCACATTTTTGGCTAATAAAGTGAGCAGGGTAAAGCGCCGGGATTTGGTGATTCTAATGAATGGTTCAGCTGTGGGCTGCTATTCTTACCTCGTGGCATCAATAACTATGTGCCTCCCCAGGGTAAGAATAACAATCCCCAGCCATGCACTTTATCTTGTCCAAGTATCAAATTAGGGGGGAACCCCATGTGCCCATTATTTTTAATTATGTATTTAATTTACACAAACAGTGTGGGGACACCTTATTTGATACTCAGCCAATATAAAGTACATGGCTGGGGGCTGCAGCCCCCAGCTGTTCACTTTATCTGTGCTGAGAATGAAAAATACGAGGGAACCCTTCGCATTTTTCCCCAATTATTTATTTATTTAACACACATATGATGGCATTTCAGTTCCATATACTAATGTGTATGGAAACCAAGCACAGACACTAGTACAGATGTGGGGGCGCAGTCTGATTGCAACAGGCCAATCACAGACGCTATCACAGAGAGTGAGCATCTGTGATTGGCCATTGCCGTTCAGTGCGGTGAATATGCATGAAGCTTAATAAGCGGCCCTGGAAGCGGCAGCAGCAGACTAAGATCGATCTATCTATCCTATCTAATTATCTAGCTAACTATCTATCTATTCAAACTTTTTACAGCATGGGAAAGACCATGTTAAAAACGCATGACATACGCATGACATAGGTGAGGGAAAAAATGCACACTAGCATGTCATACGCACGATGAAATGCATTACACTCGCATGACATGACTACTTTTCTCGCAGAGAATCCCATTGATGTGAGAAATGCAGAAGTGAGCGTACCCTAAGGTCCTGTGCCCACAGTGCATTGTTTGATGCTTTTTTTTGTAGGAGCTTTTGACAAACTGCATATAAATCTGCATTTCTATCGTGAAGCCAGCAAAGTCTATGACAGTTCAGAAGTGCTATGCCCACGTTCCTTTTTTGCCTTGCAAAATACATGTCTTTCTTAATTTTTATATTACTTGTACCCTTTATGTATCAATCAATATATCTTTGTATAATTCCATTAATGAAGCCATGTAGGTGTAGCGCCCCACTAGTCAATGCACTACAGAGGGGTACTGCACCCAAAACAGAGAGTGCAGTATTCCTGTTATGGGGGAGGTAATGTAGGTCTGAGGCTCTCAATCTGCATTCACACACTTAGAGCAGGGGACTATAGGGTTAAATCCTTTGCTTAGAGACCCAGTCCCGGTGGGAGGAGTTTCAGGCTAGAGCAGTGTGAGTGCAGGAAGCAGAGAGGCAGAACGTCTGTGGAGAGAGACAGAGAAGGACCCTTCAGGGGACCACAGGGAGAGCGCCCAGAAGGAGCGGCGACCCAGACAGAAAGGGGCAGACAGAAGGTGACTGAACACCCTGGCCCAGTCCAAAGTGGACTCCAGGGAGGGTGCCCAGAAGAAGCGGTGACCCAGACAGAGAGGGGCAGACAGAGGGTGACTGAACACCCTGGCCCAGTCCAAAGCGGCTCCAAAGCAGTGCAGAGATCCATCCCTGAGCCGCAAATGCCGGTATGATCGATAGCTTCATAGGACCACGATCCGCCCGACATACGTGCGGTCCCCACCAGAAGCGCCAAACCGGGTTTAGCCCTCTTAGAGAGAGAATGGTATCTCATATCACCCAACAGGCCACTGGAACCGAAGTGGGATTCGTGCAGGGCAGCACAAGGAAGAAGGAGTGCGCAGAGGTAGGACAGTGGAAGAGAAAGGAAGGAACATCACTGGAGCATCAGAGAGATATTGCTTCCTCCTATGACACCTGGTTCACTACCCGAGCCGTAACACCTGTGAACTGTGTACAAGCTGAAGGTAACTGGAGTAAAGAACCCGTGCAGAGCAAGCAAGTGTCTGTGTTTCCTTCCTGGTTGACTGTGACATTCCATTCTCACAGCAGAGACTACGCTGCCCCATTCCTAACAACCCACTACACTGCCCTGGGGGACCCTGCTCTACCTGTAGGGAGCTACAACACCTTCCTGCCATACATCCCCCTGGAGGCCTGCAGCAGTGCCGGTGCCATCACCGGATCTACAGGTGGGGTCACAACATTCTTCTATAAACTTTTATCCCTGTAAATACCCCTTTGTGCTGTCACCGAGGGGCACAGACTCGGGCACCGACTCGGGCACCGGCCACCTGTGACATCCCTTCACCCAACCGCCCGAGATCTGAGTACCCCAGACCCTTGTGGGCTAGACATAGGCATCATCACTAGACAGACACTGGAGCTCTCTGCCCTCAGAATATTCATCTGACAGTATTGGCAAACTGAATCCTGGCATTGAGATCACTAAAGATAACGCCTAACATAATTGCAGTAAATTCCTGAGCTGAAGGGAATAAATGGCCATTTGGAGATATCTCTAATCACAGTAATTATCACTGGGAAGTGGTTGACAAAGCAATTTTTCCATAACTCTGGGAACAGAATTTCATACTGAGGTGCCCCCAGGCTGTGTGTGGGGTACTCAGGCAGCGGATCGCTGCTACTGTCACTAGGGAGTCACGGGGGTCATAAACCGGTCCTATGGCCTGGGCGTCAGTTGAAAAGAAGGGAATATATACAGGGGAGGTTGTCGTGACACCACCCGTGGTATGTGGCTTGGGATGGCCACCGCTGCTGCAGAACTTCTGGGGATGATGAATAGCAGCTGAGATCGGACGGTAAACAAAGAATTAATAACAATAATATGTACAGAGTCTTAAAATATAAAAATTACAAAAACCAATAAAATTGTAAAAATTAGTCCAAAAGAGTTCAAAAAGCTGTCTCTCCAGTGATTAATCCTTTTTCCACCTGGGCTGGTGAATATTTACAAGGAGTCTCTACCACAACCAGTCCAGTGGTATATTGGTCCATTTTTAAATAAAGTTCAAGAATATTCAAAAAGTTCTTACAGGAAAGTCTCTGTAGGTACTGGGCTTAATGGTTTCCGGGTTCCACAAAATATACGCATATATATACATTTTCCCTACAGGTCTCTCGGCTAAGGAGGCCCAGTTGCTTCCTCCCAACCCCAGGCACTTTCTTTTCCTAACTTAATATGCATGAGGCTGGGCCCAGTTCCTCCACCCTTCTGTAGACTATGTTTACCGGGTACTATTCACACTTCTTTACACTAAAATATATGTACATTTTACACCCAACTTTACACTTCAATCTTTATACCGAACTTGAAGCTGACCTTGTGTACTACATAGTGACCTTCTTACTACCGGTGTACCAGGTGTACTAAGCGTAATGAGATGAGTAGAGGTGTACCTTTCAGGTGTTTCTAGTTCTGGTAGGGATGTGGATCTGACAGCAGGACTGGCAAGTTCACTGTGCTCAGGAATCTGTTCTTCCTGTGCTCCCCCTACAGGTGTCATCCCTGGTTCTTCCACTCTTGGGACTTCTTGTTGCACGAGTCCAGGTACTGGTTCGGGTACTACCACTTGAGGAAATGCGAGCATTGGTACTGGGACTGCTCCAAGGTAATTCGTCCAGGTTTTTGGATAATCTCCTAAGACAGTATAGAACACATCTTCTTCTTTGTTGTGGTCAACTACGGGAACTGGAGTTTCAGGTGTCTTCAGGGTTTCAGGACACAATTTTAAGTGATCTCTTGATAATGCTGATGTGGTTTTATCTTCATCTTTACTAATTAGGTACACTTTTGTATTGCCAAGTTTGATGGGAGAACGGTGTATGGTGTTGGTTCCCGTTGGTCATCTAATATGTTGGTACATCTTTTCCTATTAAGCACTTGTTCACCACTTTGTAAAGGGGTTGCTGGAGCATGTTGATTGAAGGTTCTCTACTGCCTCTCTCTAGCTTGCTCGAGACTCTTTTCTACACAGTCTTGAACTTGGCAATACTTCTGCTGGCGTAGGATATCCCAACTGGTTTCTGGAACTTCTGCGAAAGGTTTGAGAATTCCAATATCCAAATCAATTGGCAGCTTACCGGGTCTTGCTCTCATGAGATAAGCTGGGGTACAGGTGGTTGAACTCACCAGGACATGCTTGTATAAGTCTACCAGGTCAGGTAACTTCTCTGGCCATTGGTTCCTTTCTGATGCTGGTAAGGTCTTCAAGAGGTCAATCACTATGTGGTCCATCTTCTCACATGAGCCATTTGTTTGAGGATGGTAAGGTGTTGTGCGGATCTTCTTACATCCATACATATTACAGAATTCTTGGAACACCTCTGCTTCAAAGGCTGGACCTTGATCTGCTAAGACCAGTTCAGGGTAGCCATGAGGTCTGCACAGGGGTGCACCAAGCCCCTCTGCCGCCTGAGCCGCGGCACCGATTACCGGGGGGGTGCTGCTGGAGCCCAGCACTGCCGCCCCCTCTGCCGCCTGAGCCGCCTGAGTACCGGGGGGGTGGGGGTGGGGGGGTGCTGTTGAGCCGTGGGCGACTCTTCTGTCCCTCTCCCCGGGTCGCGCCGCTTACCTGCGGTGCGCTCGGGATGAGCGGCCGGCGCCATGACAGGGGGAGGCTGCGTGCATGAGGCGCCGCTTCTGCACTGCCGCTCCCCCTGCCGGCTGCCGCCTGAATGACAGGGCTCACCTTGTCCAATGGACGGTGCGGCCCTGGGTCTGCAAAAGTACGTCTGGAATGCTCTTGCTGCTGTTCTGGCAGTTAAATCTTTCACGGGCACCACCACTAGGAAACGGGAATAGTCGTCCACTATGGTCATAGACACAGACGGATCTACTTAGTGTTAATTTTACGTGGTCTAGGGCTACTAATTCCAGGGGTTGCTTGGTGACTATGGACTGGAGTGGAGCTCTCTGACTTCCTTTATCCTTTTTTCTCAGGTTGTGCGGGCTACATTTTCTACACCATTCTTCAATTGATGTTCTCATGCCAACCCAGTAGAATCTTTCTCTTAAGAGCACTTCCAATTTCTTCCATCCAAAACACCCTGCACAGTCATGGTAGGCTTCCAAGACCATTTTGACATCTCTCTTGGGTACTATGATTTGCCAGACCAACTCATGAGTCTTGGGGTTGGTGTATCTTCTGCACAACTTACTTTGATACAGAAACAGTTTAATTCTTTCCTCCCACAACTGCTGAGTTTCAGCTGGGGTATTCTGACCAGGGTACACACCCTCCTGCGTCAGCAATTCCTTGACTAGCTTCACAGCCGGGTCACTGTCCTGTGTGTCAGCCCATCCGTGGTGTGGTAATGGGTTGAGCGTTGCCTACTTATGCTTCTGGTACACACCTGTCCTGTACTGGGATGCTCTAGGGCAGTGAAAGGCCAGTAGCTCTATTTCTTCCAGCTCCTCCGTTATCCTCTTCTACGTCTTTCAGGTGTGGCATCCAGGGTAAGGCATCTGCATTGGCATTTTGGCGGCCGGCCCTATATTTGATGGTGGTTAAATTGTAGTTAGACAGCCGGGCTATCCATCGCTGCTCCAACGCACCTGGTTTTGCTGAGTCCAGGTGGGTCAATGGGTTGTTATCTAACATAGTAACATAGTAACATAGCTTTTAAGGTTGAAGGAAGACTTTAAGTCCATCTAGTTCAACCCATAGCCTAACATGTTGATCCAGAGGAAGGCAAAAAAAAACCATGTGGCAACACTAAGCTCCACATTGGGGAAAAAAAATTCCTTCCTGACTCCAGATACGGCAATCAGACTAATTCCCTGGATCAACGCCCTATCAAAGAATCTAGTATATATAACTGGTAATATTATAGTTTTCAAGAAAGGCATCCAGGCCCTTCTTAAATGTTAGTAGTGAGTCACTCATTACAACATCATGTGGCAGAGAGTTCCATAGTCTCACTGCTCTTACAGGAAAGAATCAACGTCTGTCATTATGATTAAACCTTCTTTCCTTCAGACGTAGAGGATGCCCCCTTGTCCCCGTCTCCGGCCTAAGAGTAAAGAGATCATTAAAAAGGTCTCTGTACTGTCCCCTCATATATTTATACATTATTATAAGATCACTCCTAAGCCTTCGTTTTTCCAAGCTAAATAACCCCAAGTTTAATAACCTGTCATGGTATTGCAGACCCCTCAGTCCTCTAATAACCTTGGTCGCTGTTCTCTGCACCCGCTCTAGTTCAGCTATGTCTTTCTTATACACCGGAGAAAAGAATTGTACACAGTATTCTAAGTGTGGTCCCACTAGTGACTTGTATAGAGGTTAAATTATGTTCTCCTCATGAGCATCTATGCCTCTTTTAATGCATCCCATTATTTTATTTGCCTTTGCAGCAGCTGCCTGACACTGGCCACTAAATGTGAGTTTGTCATCTACCCATACACCCATGTCTTTTTCAGTGATAGTTTTGCCCAGTGTTTTACAATTAAGCACATAATTATACCTTTTGTTTCTTCTGCCCAAGTGCATGACCTTACATTTATTAAAGCTCATTTGCCATTTATCAGCCCAAGCTTCTAGTTTACATAAATCCTCCTATAAAAATTGTCCTCCTCTTTATTGATTACCCTGCAGAGTTTAGTGTCATCTGCAAATATTGAGATTGTACTCTGTATGCCCCTACAATGTCATTAATAAATATATTAAAAAGAAGCGGGCCCAACACTAACGCCTGTGGTACCCCACTGTTAACTGTGACCCATTTTGAGTGTGTTCCTTTAATGACCACCCTTTGTTTCCTATCACTAAGCCAGTTCTTAACCCACTTACACATATTTTCCCCTATCCCCATTGCTCTCATTTTATGCATCAACCTTTTGTGTGGCACCGTATCAAAAGCTTTTGAAAAGTCCATATTCACCACGTCCACTGCATTTCTTTGGTCCAGTCCAGGACTTACTTCTTCATAGAAGCGTATCAGATTAGTTTGACAGGGTTCAGGGGTTAATAAAGATGCAGTCCCTTTTATTTATATTGTTTTATGGATTTTTCAGAAACAAAATGACGTGGGCTTCGCCGTATTTCTGTAACCAGCTGGATCCAGCAGGCAGCGACGGGCTGCCCCCAACCCCCAGGTGCCTATTTGTACCTGGCCAGACAAAAGAATATAGGGGAGCCCTTTTTTTTATTCTTTCATGAATTTCATGAAATAATTAAAAAAAATGCGTGGGGCTCCGCACAATTTCTATGTCTAGCCAGGTACAGCTAGGCAGCTGGGGGCTGGAATCCACAGTGCAGGGAGGCCCAAGCTTTCTGGCACCCCCCGCTGCGAATTGCAGCCGGCAGCCGCCGCAGAAGATGGCGCGTTCATTGAAGCGCCATCCTCTGGCGCTGAACCCCGCTCTTCCAGTGACCCTGGTGCCGGGTGGCTCACTGGGTAATAAAGGGGTTAGGGCCAGCTTTGTATTATCAGCTGGCCCTAAGCCCGAAATTTATGGCGGTCACGCCAATATTAGACATGACCGCCATGAATTTCTATTCAATTGTTTTAAAAAAACAAAATTCATGCTAGCACCCAACATTAGAGGTGTGCGCCCATCTTTGTATATTATATGTAGTAATTTTGGAGCAGCACCCTCCCCCACCCAGTAGCTGCTATGAGATCCTACACAGTTCTGAAAATTCCTTTAAAAGCAGGTTTTAATTGCACATAGGGCATTATCCCATACACACATCCAGACTGCAGACATGAGGTTTTTAGTTAGGACCCAGTAGTGTGAAAAAACCTTGAAAGCAGTTACTGGGCTTCCGGATGTCATGGCCATTACATTCTAACTAATATTTTCACATTTATTCCTTAGATAGCTTTCATTAGCTTTCCAACATGTTCTTGGTTCCTGTTCACACTGCAATAGTACTTGTTAGCCATAAGCTTTTTTCCTTTAAAAACATGAAGTGTTGGTGTGCAGCAGAATCTCTCTATCGTGATTATGTTTTCTGTCATGGGATTTTCTTGTGTAAATACTGTTGAAAAAAAGTCGTTTAGCATATTGGCTTTTTCCTCATTTTCCTCATCCTCATCCACCATTTCACCCAGATTATTTTTAAAGGGGCCAACACAATCAGTCTTTAGTTTCTTACTATTTATGTAGTTAAAAAATATTTTGGGATTATTTTTACTTTCTCTGGCAATGAGTCTCTCTGTCTCAATCTTTGCTGCCTTGATTTGCTTTTTACAAATGTTATTTCATTTTCTGTATTTATTTAATAATGCTTCATCACTACCTACTTTCTTTAATTTCCTAAATACTTTCTGTTAGTCACATATTGCACCTCTTACCGCTTTATTTAGCCATAGTGGTTTCCTCCTATTTCTAGCATGCTTATTCCCATAGGGTATATATTGTGCACAGGCCCTATTCAGGATGCTTATAAATGTTTCCAATTTGCTTTGTGTACTTTTATGTCTCAGGATATCGTCCCAGTTTATTGCACCAAGATCATCTCTGAACCATTGGAAATTTGCCTTCCTGAAGTTTAGTGTCCTTGTAGCCCCTCTACTACACATATTATTAAAGGATACTTGAAAACTTATTATTTTATGATCACTATTATCCAGGTGACCTCCAACCCGTAAATGTGATATGCGGTCCGGCCTGTTGGTTAATATTAGGTCCAGCAGTGCCCCCCTTCTTGTTGGGTCCTGAACCAGTTGTGAAAGATAATTGTCTATCATAGTTGTCAAAAACCTATTACCGTATATACTCGCGTATAAGCCGAGTTTTTCAGCCCAAAAATTGGGCTGAAAAGTCTCCCCTCGGCTTATACGCGAGTCATACGGGACCCCCTCACTGTTTGGCGCCCCCACCTCAGGATGGCCCCCCCGCATGCAGCGCTGCGCATATACATTACCAGCCTATCAGCTGTCACCCTCCGGTGGCGGATCGCGGCTCCCGGCTCCGGCTTCCATCTTCATCTGTGTCTTCCTGCATGTCACATGACTGGCCGGCGTCGCGATGACGTCATCGCGATGAGCTCCGGCCACAAAGCAGGAAGACATAGATGAAGATGGAAGCCGGAGCCGGGAGCCGCGATCCGGCACCGGAGGGTGACAGCTGATAGGCTGGTAATGTATATGCGCAGCGCTGCATGCGGGGGGGGCCATCCTGAGGTGGGGGCGCCAAACAGTGAGGGGGGCCAGTGTACTACCCCTGGGGCTGCTGTGTACTACCCCTGGGGCTGCTGTGTACTACCCCTGGGGCTGCTGTGTACACCCCTGGGGCTGCTGTATACACCCCTGGGGCTGCTGTATACACCCCTGGGGCTGCTGTGTACTACCCCTGGGGCTGCTGTGTACTACCCCTGGGGCTGCTGTGTACTACCCCTGGGGCTGATGTGTATACCCCTGGGGCTGCTGTGTATACCCCTGGGGCTGCTGTGTATACCCCTGGGGCTGCTGTGTATACCTCTGGGGCGGCTGCTGTAATAATGCTGGGGTCTGTATATACCACTGGGAAGGCTGCTGTATACCACTGGGGCTGTATATACCTCTGGGGCTGCTGTGTACTACCTAAGGGCTGCTGTATACTACCCCTGGGGCTGCTGTGTACTACCCCTGGGGCTGCTGTGTACTACCCCTGGGGCTGCTGTGTATACCCCTGGGGCTGCTGTGTATACCCCTGGGGCTGCTGTGTATACCTCTGGGGCGGCTGCTGTAATAATGCTGGGGTCTGTATATACCACTGGGAAGGCTGCTGTATACCACTGGGGCTGTATATACCTCTGGGGCTGCTGTGTACTACCTAAGGGCTGCTGTATACTACCCCTGGGGCTGCTGTGTACTACCCCTGGGGCTGCTGTGTACTACCCCTGGGGCTGCTGTGTACTACCCCTGAGGCTGCTGTGTACTACCCCTGGGGCTGCTGTGTACTACCCCTGAGGCTGCTGTGTATACCCCTGGGGCTGCTGTGTATACCCCTGGGGCTGCTGTGTATACCCCTGGGGCTGCTGTGTACTACCTAAGGGCTGCTGTATACCACTGGGGCTGCTGTATATACTGCTGGGGCCTGCATACCACTCGGGAAGCTGCTGTATACTACCACTGGGGGGGCCTATATACCACACTGCTGGGGGCTGTATACCTGTGCTGGGGTCCACCCTCGGCTTATACACGAGTCAATAGGTTTTCCCAGGTTTTGGGGGCAAAAGTAGGGGGGTCAGCTTATACACGGGTCGGCTTATACACGAGTATATACGGTACCTTTGCTGGAACTGCAGGTTTCTGTTCCTCAATGTATTTCAGGGTAGTTGAAGTCCCCCATAATAATGACTTTTCCCTGAGTCGCTGCTTCATCTATTTGCTTTATGAGGATATTCTCCTCCACTTCCATTATTGTTGGGGACTTATAACAAACTCCTATCAGTAATTTATTATTTTTTCCCCCTCCCCTTATCTCCACCCACAGGGACTCTACATTTCCATTAGATTCACCTATATTATCACGCAGGATGGGTTTTAAGGATGATTTTACGTATAAACATACACCTCCTACTCGCTTATTTGTACGGTCATTTCTGAACAGACAATAGCCCTGTAAATTAACAGTCCAGTCCTGGCTCTCGTCCAGCCATGTCTCCGATATCCCCACCATGTCATAATTATTTTCCAACAAAATCAATTCTAATTCCTCCATTTTGTTGGTGAGGCTTCTGGCATTAGTGAACATGCACTTTATGCATCTCTCTTTACCTTTATTCCTTCCTACTATATTGACTGTTCTAACTCCACCCCCAATTTTATTACTTGTGCCCAGGTTACTATTTACACTATCTTCCCCTCCTATACAATGAATACCCTCCCCCCCAATCCCTAGTTTAAACACTCCTCCAACCTTCTAGCCATTTTCTCCCCCAGCACAGCTGTGTCCTCCCCATTGAGGTGCAGCCCGTCCCTAGCATAGAACTTGTAGCCAACAGAGAAGTCGTCCCAGTTCTCCAGGAACCCAAACCCCTCCTTCCTACACCAATTCCTGAGCCACTTATTTATCTCCCTAATCTCCCGTTGCCTCTCTGGTGTGGGACGTGGTACAGGCAGTATTTCAGAGAATACGACCTTGGAGGTCCTTGCCTTAAGCTTGCAGCCTAATTCCCTGAAATCATCTTTAAGGACCTTCCACCTACCTCTAACTTTGTCATTTGTGCCAATGTGCACCATGACCGCTGGGTCCTCACCAGCCCCTCCCAGTAATCTGTCAAGGAATGCATACATATGGCAAGATGTCCACTGGATGGCATTGCCAATCATGGAGCTCATTTCCTAATGGGGATTGCACCAGACAGAAATGATAAGTAAAAAGAAATGCAAAGTATTAATTAAATACAACCTGCAATTCAGTAATTCCTCTCTTCCAAACTCCCTGAATCCAAAGTCACTGAATCACAAGTCACACAATTACTTCCATCCGCACTTGCACTCCCGATCACACTCAGCTCGTCACACTCGCTAAGAAAGAAGATTTAAAGATTTTTTTTTCCCCTTAGCAGAAAATAAGCCTACAGCTCAGTGTACTTCAAAAGGCTGTATAGATGGTAAATCTTGCAGCGGCCAAATAATGTTTAAAGTGCTCTGTTACTACCCATACTACTGCCAGTATTTCTAACTTGAAGGACCTGTAATTCTCCGGGTTTCTTTCAGTAGGACGGAGCTTCCTGCTGACGAAGGCGATGACCCTCTCTTTTCCTTCTTGTACTCGGGATAGTACTGCTCTCAATCCCACGTTGCTGGCATCCGTGTACAGAATGAAGGGTTGATGGTAATCAGGCTATGCCAGGATTTCATCCCCTGTCAGGGCCCACTTCAACTTCTTGAAGGACTCTTCCTTTTCATCAATCCACTGGAAGGGAGGACTTCGGGACGGAGACTTCTTAGACTTTCCTACCAGGATGTCTTGTAAGGGGGCTGTCAGCTTTGTAAACCCTTTAATAAACGTTCTGTAGTAGCCTACCAGTCCCAGGAATTGCCTCACCTCTTTCACGCTTCTGGGTCTTGGCCAATCCCTTATCACGGTAATCTCGGGATCCGATGCTACACCTTCAGAGCTTACTACGTGGCCGAGGTACTGTACCTTTAGTTTCAGCAGGTGACACTTGGATGGCTTTATTTTCATACCATAACCGGACAAGGATTCAAACACTTCCGCCAAGTGTTGCAGATGCTCTTCATACGTCTTAGAGTAGACTATGATGTCATCCAGGTACAGGAGAACAGTTTCAAAGTTTTTGTGTCCTAAGCTATGCTCCATTAGCCTTTGGAATGTGCTGGGTGCGTTGGATAGTCCAAATGCATTCAATTGAACTCACAGAGGCCCATCGGCATGGTAAACGCTGTCTTCTCACGGTCAGCCTCTGCCACAGGAACTTGCCAATACTCATTAGTCAGATCTAAGGTGGAAAAGTAGTTAGCAGATTTTAATACAGTTAGTGATTCCTCAATCCTTGGTAATGGGTATGTATCCTTGTGTGTAATGCGGTTGATCTGCCGGTAATCTACGCACATCCTCATGGTCCCATCCTTCTTTTTCACTAGCACTAAAGGAGGTGACCAGGTGCTACAACTGTCTCTTATTACCCCTGCTTCCTTCATCTCTTTCAGCATATCCTTTGCACATTGGTAGTGAGCAGGTGGTATGGGTCTATACCTCTCCTTAATGGGTGGATGATTACCTGTGGGTATGTTGTGTTCTACCCCTTTGATCTGCTCAAAGTCTAGTGGGTGCTTACTGAAGACCTGCTCGTACTCTCTCACTACCCGGTATACGCAATGCTTTTCAGGTTCAGGGGTTCAACTGTTGTAATGGCATTGTTATCAACAGTGTATAATTTAGCCATAGTAGCACACTTTGGTAGGATCACTTCTTCTTCCCCACAATTTAAAAGGCATATTCGCACTCTACCCCTGTGTACCTCAACTACTCGTCTGGCCGTCAGTACAGTGGGCCTACTGTCTGAGTACACGGGTTCTACCAGGGCCTGATAGTCTCGCCCTCTAAGGCCTATTGCTGCTCTACACCAGACCAACATTACAGTTTTGGGAGATATCACAATGGGTATCTGGTCACTTAGAGTTGCACTGCCAATTTCTCTTCCAGACAACTCTACCTGCTGTCTCAACATCAACAATTTGATTTCCTTCCGCAGGATTGGTTGTTACCCGGAATTGGCAGTCTCGGCAGTCTGCTGTAAAACAACAATAACTTCTGCAAGACAACTTTCTATTACATTCATTCCTAGAAGTATAGTTGGATTACGTTCATGCCGGTCAACATCAACAATTATCACCCCTTGATCTTTTAAATCTACTCTCACAACTTTATTGGTCATTTCTTTAAATCCAATTTGTGGTACTGGTTTACCATTGCTAGCCAATATGTTAAAGTCATCATCTGGGCCACGCATAATGTCTGAATCAGCCCAGTACCGTTTATAAAGGATATGAGGTATGGAGGTGATCTGTGAGCTGGTGTCCAGTAGAGCATTCAGGGGAATGCCATCCAGCACGACAGGTATGATTGGACGTCCTCCCATGTACCTGTCCCGCCAACTTGGTGGACCTTGTGAGTTTACTCCTGGGGGGGCGGCCCGCTTCCCCAGGGGATTCTTATTTAAAGTACATTCCCTGGCAAAGTGACCTGGTTCTCTGCAGCGGCGACAAATGGGCTGTCCATCCGGGTGGTAGCGGTCACTGGGTCGTTCTCTGGTCGCTGGGTACCTCCTGGGTCTCATCCATGGGACATCCTCTCTGCTTGTAGCCAACTCGATCTTCTCCACAGCCTTGGATCCATGCAGCTCCTGCATCACTCTGGCCATCTCAGCTACAGGTTTTGTGAGGGCTTCAATCTTTTTATCAAGAGCCTCATTGGTGATGTGCTCCTGAGGTTTAGCACTAGCCCCTACACTGGTCTCAAAGGTAGCTTTTAGCCTGGCCATTACATGTTCTACAGTGTCTTTATCATCATCTGATCAGGACTTTGCTTCTAACCATGTGTGACCAGTTAACTGTCCCATTAGTATGCTGACATGCTGGCCCTCTGTCCGGGGGTATATACTATGATAGCTGTCCAGCTTTTCTTTAAAGTCAGTGAGGGTATCGGATTCACCTGAGTATTGTAGCAACCACGTCGCCCCCGGGGTGTACGGCATCAGGAACGGCATGATCGGTGACATCCCTTGCTCTGCATCACCGCCGGGTGCTCCATCCACTCCCTGTGCCGTGGGGACAACTCCGTCCTCTCCCTTTACGGAATCGTTCGGTTGGTTTCTGACCCCTTAGTTAATTCTGACCTTTCCGGTCTTCTACTTCCGTCTGGGTGTACAACTTTAGCTCCGCGGTGAGACAGGGTTTCTTGTCCCCACCGGATGTCGTCAAAGCGTAGGTTGGGCCTTGTTTCACACTGTTTGGAGGGTACCGCCCACGATGATACGCCCCTTCTGCTTCCTGCGCGCCAACAATGGCGACAGTCCAAAACACGTATTTCACACAATTCACGGCACACAGTACCCGGTTTAATACACATGGGATCCTGTTCGTCATGCCAGGAACTGAGACGCCCCCAGGCCGTGGTGTACTCAGGCACTGGATTGCTGCTGCTGTCACTGGGGAGTCACGGGGGTCATGACCCGCTCCTGTGGCCTGGGCATCAGTTGAAAAGAAGGAAATATATACAGGGGACGTTGTTGTGATGCCACCAGTGGTATGTGGCTAGGGATGGCCACCGCTGCTTCAGAACCTCCGGGGATGATGAATAGCAGCTGAGATGGGACGGCTCTCCATGGGTAAAGCCAATCCCTGGGGCAGTGTGGAAAGTCTATGTACAGGGTGCAGGGCAACGGGCGCAAGTAACAGGCAGACTCACGGTTTTGTAGTTTTCTCAGTCCTTTACTGGAGCAGATGGTAAAAGCTGTCCACGGACTCTTGAGAGCAACTTGGAGCAACTTCTCACCCGAACGGGTCTTTGGCTCCCTTACTGCGGTGTTTAGTGGCTCCTGCAGTTGCATAAGCTAGGCTGCCGGCCCTGTCTCTTCCTGCGGGGTACCGGTATGACAGGCAACTCGAGTCCTTCACTTTCTCTACCCTGTTCCTGGGTGTCAGTGTTGCTGGAATCTGTGTGTTGCTGTGTCACTGGTACAGTGTAGCTGGAGAATTTGGATTCCCCACTTTCCAGTGTTGACTGCCTCCCAGGTGTGTGTTCTCACTCCTCTCCTCAGACCCTAGCCTTAGACCTGGTGTTAGTCAGTGGACCTTGGGATGAGTTTAGCACAGTTCCAGGTCTTCTTCACAGTCCTCTCAGGAACTGCACTCTTCACAGTCCTCTCAGGAACTGCACTCTTCACAGTCCTCTCAGGAACTGCACTCTTCACAGTCCTCTCAGGACCTGCACTGAACTGGCTCCTCCCAGACCAGAATATATAGGGGCGCTCACCCTGAACCCGGGCATGGTCTCCCCCTTCTGGCCTGGAGGTTTTGGTGTTGTGTGTTGCCTGATGAGAATACGCTTTGTTGCTCTCTGGTGACACCACCACCCGGGGGCAGTGATGACACTGTGGCACTTTGACCCAGGGGTGCCACAGTACCATGAGACATACATGTACTTAGGGATACAGTGTTATTCCAGTTTTCCTGTGGTAAGTGATGCTGCAGGGGAAGAGATTTTCAGAACAAGTAGTTTAATAGATGAGGGTTAGGCTAGGGTTACACCTGGAGGGTGACCCACGTTTACCGGATCCGCTAAACTCTGAGCTGAGTCTGCTGTAATGGCTAGCGTTAACGTTGGGTGCTGACATGCAAAGCCACTCCATAGTAACCCAATGTTTACCTTGGATGCGGCCACACAGGAAGCCCCAGAAACTGCGCTTTAGCAGAGCGCACAGGAAAACGTTGTCTGCAATGTTTTCCTGTGTGCTCTGCTAAAACGCAGTTCCTGGGATTCCTGTGTGGGCGCATCCAAAGAAAACATAGGGTTGCTATGGAGCGGCGTTGCCTGTCAGCACCCGACGTTAACGCTAGCCGTTACAGCAGACTCAGCTCAGCAATTAGTGGATCCAGTAAACGTGCGTCACCCTCCAGATGTGACCCTAGCCTTAGAGGAAATTTGATAACGGGTGTATGCTATGTAATCTGAAAGTAACATGATGTAGGGGTAAAATGCCTTATTCCAGCCAGGGGGATAACGAACACTGTCTCAGAGGGTGTGACTGTGATTGGGCCCATGTTAGAGGGGAGCTCGATGTCACCTATTTCAGCTGGATGTCCTTCCTCAGATGCACATAACACGCCCCTCCAGGGCCTTAGGATACTCGGAACCGGGCTTTGAGGCTTCATCACGGGAATCACAGGGACCGAGACACGGCTCCGTGACCCTGGTGGTGTCATTAAATGTTCGGTGAGGGTGGCTCTCTCTCTGAGGAAAGGTCATGTGGCATGGAGGGTTCATTAGGGAAAGAAAGACCGGAGTTGGGGATACTTGTTAATTTTACATGATGCCACCCACAGCTTGCGGCTATAGATGGCTGCCGCTGCATGACAGTTCGTCTGGGGGCCGATAGTAAGGAGGCAGCAGTGTTGTTAAGCCCTCTATGAGTAGGGCTGACACCCAGGGCAGCAGAAGGTACCTGAGTGAGTTGGTAGTTATGTTCCTAGTGCTTATGACACGTCAAGAAAGTTCACAGACACAGCAGGTTGCAGTCTTCAGGTCTTTTACTCCCAGTCATTTTGCGACAGCCCACTGAGCACTGAGTTCTCGGAGGCAGGGATCCAGCTACTCTCAGATAGGATGGTGACATGTAATCGTGGACTTTTCTTAGGGGTATTCCTGCAATATCTCCCTTCAGCCCTATGGTTGCCAACTTTTCAGCAGAATTGCGCAGTTGTCGACTGTGTCACCATGGAAGTACCACAGTCTCCGGGTTGCTAGTTGAGCCTTGTCTGTCTTCTCCACTAGTTTTGGGGTCCCAATGCCCCTTTCTTCGGTCTAGTCCCTCCACTGCCTGCACCTGACAATGGATACGAGTACTACGGGTGGAATGGTCACTGCCTGTGCCTCTGGGAACCTCTCTTCATTCTGGAGCCACCTAGTTCTCCTTCTCTGCTCCTTAGTCTTGCCTCTGGACACTTCTCTCAAGTTCTTTTCCTTCTGTGACAGGCTTTCTTTCTCTAGCTTCCCTCCAACTCGACTCTAGCTGCTTCACTCTCCTTTTGTCTCTCTGCAGCAACTCTCCTCTCTGCTGTTCAACTGTCTCTCCACCTTTCTAGATCTTTCCCACTCTATTTACACCCTTTGTCACGTGTCCCACATCATCTACATGTGTGCTTTCTAACCTCACTCTTCCTAGGTGCTCCTTCCTACTACTACTTCCTCTCCACCCATCCCCACTACCCTGGTTCCTCTTTCAGACAGGATCAGGAATAGTGCTCTCCCATAGGAACAATCTCGCCCTAACCCCGACCTGGACCTAGTGTACGTTGCCTGGGTGTTCTGTCACCAGTCTGTGTCCCTCTTACCAGAGAGTGTGATACTACACCCTAAACGGGGTGCAGTACGTCTGTGGCGACTGGACCATGTGTTGTGGTGTAGAGACCCGCCAGCCCCCTGTACTGCAATATGTACTGCTCTGCTCACATGCCAAATCAGAGGTCGTTGGCTTATGTTGGCAAGCCCGACACCGGCGGTTATGGCAAAGACGTCATGAACCATCATTGTGGGCATGTGAAAGTCAGCTACCAGCCTCTGCTCTGACAATGGAAGAGGATACCGCACCTTGTGGGAGCAGAAGAAAGTAAGAAGAAATAATTATTTCTTTTTTAAATGTGTTGGTGAAAAGCAGCAAAACAGATGATGTTAGTACAGGAGAGAGCCAAGAATGGGGGACAATATACCAGGAAGAAGAGGCCTATGACAGGGGATAATATACCAGGAATGGGCCCAGAAATTGGGACGTGATTCCAGATGTCACCCAAGACGGGGAACATTATTACTAGTGATGAGCGAGTGTATTCATTACTATTCGCTATTCGCATGGATAGTACGGTATTCGCATTACTCGTTATTCTGCGAATATTTGTGTACTCGCCTTGCTATATTTTGATGTACCACCCTGCAGTTTTGGCACTTCCTTTGTAGCCACTAAGCATGCTGGGCTTCTTGATTAATCACAGTAATGCCGCAGGCATCTTGGTTGTGGCATTACTGTGATTGGCTGGCTGCCAAGCATCATAGGGTTTATTTAAGCCCTGCCACCGCCATTTTTCCCATATTGCATCCTGAGCCAGCATTGGAGAAGTATAGGGAGAGATCGCTGAACTGCTAGGGAGAGTGTTTAGGCCCTTCATAACACAAAAGCCCTTTTGAGGGCTACCTCTGGTGTATACTACGTCAGTGTAAAGTAAGGAGAGAGAGATACTCCAGCAGGGACAGTTTAAAGGAGCCGCTCAGTAGCTCCATAATACCACCAAAACAATAGCTCTTTTGAGAGCTAAAGACACAGAACAAAGTCAGAGTACAGGGAGGGAGAGATACTCCAGCAGGGACAGTTTAAAGGAGCCACTCTTACTAGCTTCATAATACCACCCAAAAATAGCCTGCCTTCTGCTGTCCACATTACTATACATAAAAAGGCGGTTATTGCCCAACCCAAAGCTATAGTCCAAACATTTTCTACTGCCTGCTAGCAAGCACGCACCAGGCTCTTTTCCCAGGTTGTTTTTGTGGTCACAGCCTGCCTTCTAGTGTCCACATTAAAACAAGCAAAGCAGTAGTCTAAACAAGCATGTGTTAAACAATCTGAACCATGCTCTCACCAACGCCGTAACTGGGAAGGTCTATCTGACAACAGACACCTGGACAAGTTGTTGTGGACAGAGACAATACATTTTTGTTAGAGAACACTGGGTGAACCTGGTGGATAGTGGGACAAAGGCGCAAAGTGGAACAACGCACATCCTACCCATGCCAAGAACAGCCGGCCCATTGCTAGACTGCTCTACATGACCAGGAAGCTAATTGCTAGGCCTTGGATTAGGGAGGAATCAACATCTAGGGGAGAATACCTTAAACATTTTGAACACATTATTTGTCTACAGAAAGGGATGTATAGTAAAAGGGAAAAAATCAGTATGTACAAGAAGCTGTGGTCTCCGTGGTTAAACTACGGATAAGGTCTCCTGGAGTTTAATGGGCAGAAGTATAGGATATTGAATATGGTTATGGGGTCATACATTGATCCTACACAGTGTAATTCAATTTAGACGTTTCTTCTGCAACAAGGAAATTGCCATTTCAGTACTACATGCTGTTGAAGGGAGAGATGGGAGAGGGAGGTTTTTTGCTGTTTTTTGGGGAACTGTTATATTGGAAATTGAATGCACATTGGACAAAAGTATTCTGTTGTATTTGATATTGTTTGTCATTAAAAATTTATCTGATTAAAAAAAAGAATAGCTCACCGAACTTCTGTCAGGGTTTCCGCCTCTTCATATTCCACTTCCTTTCTCCCGTCCTCCTGCTCCTCATCTGTGGCACCCCAGAGTCCACTTGCCACAATGGCATTGCCTCCCTTGGGGGGTGATGTCATGCTTGGAAGCAAGAAGGGGTATCCTCACCAGGTAAACCCACAGCATGCAACACTTTTCCTGACTCCAGGCTTGAAGGGGAAGCTCGTGACCCGGGTTCAGTGGAGCTCCCCTATGAATTCTGGCCTGCGGGAGGGGTTAGTAAGAAGTCAGTGAGAAGTCAGTGAGTAGTTAGTCTGTGAGGAAGAAGAGTACAAAGGTCCTGGGGACTGGGGCTGGAGGAGCTCGACACAGGATAGAAAGCAGCAAGCATGAGGGACCTCATCCATATCCCTGCACCCCATCCATATTCCTGCACCCCATCCATATCCCAGCACCCCTGTGCCCCATCCATATCCCAGCACCCCTGTGCCTCATCCATATCCCAGCACCCTGTGCCCCATCCCTGCACCCCTGTGCCCCATCCCTGCACCCCTGTGCCATATCCATATCCCAGCACCCCTGTGCCATATCCATATCCCAGCACCCCTGTGCCCCACCCCTGCATCCCTGTGCCCCATCCCTGCACCCCTGTGCCATATCCATATGCCAGCACCCCTGTGCCCCATCCATATTCCAGCACCCCTGTGCCCCATCCATATCCCAGCACCCCTTTGCCCCATCCCTGCACCCCTGTGCCCCATCCATATCCCAGCACCCCTGTGCCCCATCCCTGTGCCCCATCCCTGCAGCCCTGTGCCTCATCCATATCCCTGTGCCCCATCCCTGAACCCCTGTGCCCCATCTTCGACTGTTCCCAGCTACTGCAGCGCGAATCAATGCACAGTGTACTGACACCGGCATTGAAGGGGTACCCGCTCTGCCGCCTGCTCCTCAGTTAAACACACACTTACCCAGCGCAGCGCTGCCCGAGCCGCCGCCGCCGTCGATGTGCTGCCTGGGCAGGAACTTCAAATCCCCATCCCTGCTGCCGCCCGCACACATATGCCGCCTGTGGCGGACCGCCCCCCCGCACCCTCCCACGCTACGCCACTGAGATACTGCCAATCTCTAATATACCTAAATTGACCTGAAAGTAAACGTCTGCCCCGCTGGATAAGTTTTGATTAATGCATACCAATAAGATCTCTGCAAGCTCCATGAAGGATAACACCTTAGAGAAACTATAATAACTAAAATTGCTCCATTATGAGTAGACTAGGATCAGGAGCCGGAATAACTGACACACACACGCTGGGATCTGTTTCCGTACCTTTTACTGATGTTAAAGCAGACACTGTCCAGGGTACACTCCAGGTGGTCAGGAAGCACTTCAGGATTCAGGATCAACGATAAGTTGTGAGGCCCCCTTGTCCCTATTTGTGTGTCTAGGTCCTGACCTGTCTAAAACCTGGCCTGAGCTCCTCTGTAGCTCCTCACTTGTATTGCAGGCAGTGAGAACCTTCTGCTGGATGCCGCTATTTCTCCTGAGGTTCATGGTTCTCTGGGTCGCTTTGCTACAAGTGTCCCCAGAAGGCTGAATGGTACCTTTACACGCCGCTACTGGATGGTGGCAACAACCGGGTACTTTACGTGCACGAGCACGCACAAACGGTTGCAAACAGTAATCGCACCACCTTTACACGCCGCAACAAGGTGCGCTACAGTAGGTTACATCTATCTCTGGATACACCGCCGGGTGTCTCAAGTTACCTTCTGCAGAGCACCTTACCTCATTTACACACCGCTACAACAAGCTAATATGGGAGGACCTGGTGCAGCAGGGACAACACACAGGCGTGCCACAATTGTGGATTACGAGAATTCCATACGCTGATAGGACAAAGCAATAACGTCATGATTGGGCAGCCAGCGCAGGAGGCTGACTAATACATGACGCTCGAGCAATTGTGTAGTGTGACTGGTCAGCTCCTTAAATATGCCTCCCTATGCAGCGACTACCAATCGTAACGCAGGAGCTTCCACCAATGATCGCTGATGGGGCGCGGTAACCCGGAGGCTGTGTCACGCCCCAGCTACATACCAGGTACATAGCATGGTGTAGAAACAACCCTTCTGTTCCTTCTTTACATGCCGATACAGGTCGCTACCATCGGCTGGGTAACCACCTGTTTTAGGGCAGTGCTCGGAAACAGGTGCCGCTACTGGCGGGTGGCTACAACCGTCTTCACATGCCGCTACCACGGGTTGAATTGGCGGTGCAAGATACATTTCTCTCATGTACCCGGTTGTTGCCACCATCCAGTAGCGGCGTGTAAAGGTACCAGAAGTCTTCTGGGTTTTCCAGTGCTTTCTCTGCTGGCTAACTAGAACCTCACAGACTTGGACTCCGGTGTCCGGGTTGCTTCGTGGGCTGAATTGGTATGGCTCCTCTGCCCCCAATCTGTTCCTCGCCTTGCCTCCGACCCTCACTCTTGGGCCCTGCACTGGCTAGGCTTTCCTCTGGCATGGGCCTAGCGCGGCTCTGTTCACAAAGATGTCTTCACAGTCCTCCCTTGAACTGCACTGCCCAACTCCTCCACCTGGCCTGAATTTATAGGGGACCTTGCCTTAAGGCGGCAAGTAGAGCTCCCCCTTCAGGTCTGGGGTGGAAGATGTTGCATGTATAGGGTACCTGATGTAGAAATCCCTCTGTGCACCACAAGTGGTTCTGTGGCTAGCTATACCGCAGGGTGCCACAGTAGCCAATGCATGTGGGCTGGCTCTGTAAAGAGTGCCAACATGCAGGGAGGGGGGACCCGAGCATGAGCCTGAGCATCTCGGCAGTACGCGGTGCTCGCTGAGCATCCCGAGTACTGTGTATTGCTTGGATCATATGTGAGGGACTCTACGTTTCTGATGGAACAACTTGAACATCTAGATATACCCCATGGCACCCTCCTGGTGGCCATGGATGTGGAGGCACTTTACACCTCCATCTCTCATGTAAATGGTGTTGATGCGGTTGGATATTTTTTAGATAAAAATCAAACAAGGAACAGACTACATGATTCCTTTTTGTTGGACCTCCTCAAGATGGTCCTTGAGAAAAACTATTTTGTGTTTGATCGGGTTTATTACAATCAGGCCTCAGGGACCGCGATGGGCGCAAGATGTGCGCCCTCGTATGCTAACATCTTTTTAGGGTGGTGGGAAGAAACTTTGGTTTACCAACAGGACTGTTTTGACATCTCTGTACTCCGGTGGTTTCGCTTTATTGATGACATTCTTCTTTTATGGACAGGAACTGAGGAGGAGTGTCGGCAGTTCATCAGTTTCCTGAACCTTAACCCATGGAACATCAGATTAACATCAGAAATTTCCTCTGTTTCTGTGAATTTCTTGGACCTGAAGCTTATCATTGACAATGGTAAGATAAAGTCTACACTGTACCGTAAAAAGACGGCCACCAACAGCTTATTGCACTATTCAAGTTACCATCCCGTACACTTGCGCAATAGTATCCCTAAGGGACAATTCTTGCGAGTACGACGCAATTGCACTGAGAGTACTGACTTTGATAGGGAAGCGAGAAATCTCACTAATCGTTTTCTTGAACGGGGATATCTAAGAAAAGTGGTTGCCACAGCCTACCAACACTCTAAGAATTTAAGTAGAGAGTTGGCTCTTAAACCAAGAAAAAGAGATGATGGTGTGACCCTTAATATTACCACTCCTTTTAATAACCAATGGAGTGACATCAGGAGAATACTTGACAAAAATTGGGATATCTTAATAAGGGATGAACGACTGACTCCCTTTCTCTCAAAGAGACCCAGATTAACAGCAAAAAGGGCCCCCAATCTGAGGGACTTTGTATCACGGAGCCACTTTATGAGAACTACTCAAAGTACTGGAAGGGGTTTCATTTTAAAAGGAACCTATGCATGTGGCAACTGCAATGTTTGTCCCTTTATGATCTCTAGTGATTCATTGGTGATTCCTTCTTGCTCTTTTCCTATCAGGAGCAGGGCATATTACAATTGCAAGTCTAGGAATTTGGTGTATGGAATCGTTTGTCCGTGCCGGAAAATCTATGTTGGACAAACGACACAGGAACTGAGGAAAAGAATCCAGCAACACATTTCGAATATCAATACTGCTAGAAGGGATCAAGTTACAGGTAATGCGTTAAGTTCTGTCGCCAAACACTTCCTCTTAAAGCATAATAGTAATCCATCTGATATAAGAATTATTGGACTACAGGGGTTAAAACCCTCAATTCGAGGTGGTGATATCTCAGCAGAACTCCTAAAACTTGAATCCAGGTGGATCTACAATCTGAAAAGTCTGACCCTAGTGGGGCTTAATGAGGAGTTGCTATACACAGGGTTCTATAAACAATTATAAGAGGGTGTCATTAGTTTCTTTAATGATTCATTTTTTATGTCCCCTCTTTCCATGATAGGACAACTGGACTCCTTTGTTGAGGTTGGAGCCCTGTGTGGGGCTGCTCCTCCCCCTTCTGCCTCCGGAATTTGAGGTCATCCGAATGGGGATGAACAGGACTTCTCAGCGTCTTTACGCCGAACATAACATCTGGATCAATACAGTGTTTTCCGTCTCCCGCAACATTGACCATGTCGTTTTTGGCATCACAGTTATCAAACTTGGACACTAAGTGTAACTAAATAGTGTTCCAGTCGGCTTTGTGTAAACCTTACTGTCTTGGAGATAACCATTTCTTGATATGGGGTTTCATTGTGGAAGCTCTTATGTGCTTTGTTTATTGAGTATATTGCCCTTAAAGATTGGCTGTGACTTATGGCATCTGAACTAATAGATATAAGCTCTTGGACATGTTGTGCATTTTACTAGGATGAACATTGTTTTCCCATGTCTCATATATATCAGTGTTACCTCCTTGTGGCTATTTATATCCTTCACCCCTTTTCCCCTCCCCCCCCCCCCCTTTTTTTTTTTTTTTTTTTTTTTTTTGGTCTTCATGTTGTCTCTAACTTAATTCTTATCTGTGGTACTGCCCACAGGATAAATAGTAGTCTTGTGATTTTCACAACGCTGCTGGTTATCTCTAGAATAAATTTATTCCTTTTCCCATGTGGTGTTCCATCTGGGTTTTTTTCTGATTATTCTTTGAATAATAAATTGTCTTTTACGAAACATGTGAAAGCTACTTTGGCTTTTTAAATGGATTTCATCTGGAATATTTACATTTGGTATATATGTTTGTGTACAGGATCCTGTAGACAGGAGATGGTCTTCAGACCGTCTCTTTGTCTTAATAATATTTATAATAAAAACTATTTCTAAATTTATATAAATCTCTTGTAATCTTGGTTGGTTTTTTGCTATGGACCTTCCATTATGTTTCTTCATTTCTTAGCTCCTATTTTCTGACCGTCTATGAATAACCATATATAAAGGGGTGATCAAGCACCAATGGTGCGTCTAAGCTATTGAGTTTTTAATTTTCCCGCTATAACTCGTCTTCTGTATGTTGACATCGGGAATAAATTACATCACAATGCACTATATAGGTTCTATGGGCTTATAGGTTGAAGAGTGGTATCCCCTTGAGGGATATTCCCTCTTTTTCCCTTGGGTTGTCTTTAGAAAGAAATTACTGATGGCATATGTATAAATAATGTATATTGAGAGTTAGTTGTAATATGCAATAACCACAATTATAAACATCCCCATCCTTATCTCCTGGTATGTGATATTCTCTCCTTTTCCCATTAGATCACTCTGTAAACTCTTTGTTTGTTTTTCCCTGATTTCTTGGCTGGAATCTCTCTTTTAGATTTAGACCCGTGTCCACTGTCCACCCCTAAAATCTTGTATTCCATTCCCAGGTTCTCAGTGTAATACGGTATTACCAGTGGTCACACATATGTATGCAATGTACAAAAATGCTATTCTGAAACCACTCGATACGAGCGCAAATGTAGGCCCACTATTGTGCGGATGCGGCAGACACACTACTAAAGGCTTCTAAAGCTGCTCTCAGACAAATTTACAATTTTGTAGAGAGACGATATTCAGAAGCCTTAACACACGAGCGCAGATGCCTGCTCGTAACTGCGCAGATGCAGCGGCCATATTGGTAAAGTTCTTTGAGGCCGCTCGCAGCATGCGCATGCGCGGTGATACTGGTGGATCGCTACTTCCGCATACAACACGAGCTCAGTTGCTTGCTCGCCACTGCGCATATGCGGCGGCCATATTGGTAAAGGCTCTTGAAGCCGTTCGTAGCAGGCGCATGCGCGGTCATATTAGTGGATTCCCACTTCCGCATACAGCGATTCCGAACTTCCTTTGAATGGCGGCGCTGTCAGGGACGCAGCCGTCCCCTCACTGCAGGTGAAACTCATTATCTTGTTACCTTTACACTATATAAACCAGGCAGACACAAAGTGAGAGTGCTCCCCTGATGAAGTCATCTCTGATGACGAAATGCATTGGGTGACCTCTCTCCTCTGCCCACTCAGCTGACTTATTGCAGGTTATGTTTTGACCTTAATGTTGATTATTGCCTTTGGTGTTTGACTCTGCATAATTTGTATGACTTTGCCCCTCTGTTCCTCTGTCCTCTGCCAGGACACCTGGTGGAAGTTTGATTGAGGAATACTATTTGTGGTTATATATGAATACCCTCTTGGGAGTATTTGAGATACTTGATTTAGTGTTTATTACCGGGGCTACATTAAGTGCAATACAAGTGTCATTTCTGACTTTTGCTGAAGTGGGTGGTGTGTTTGGAATATAGATAGCTCTGTATGGGGCTTTTTTAATTGTTTTTAAATTACACTCTCATTGTTTGTCTGTGGTTTTTGAAATAAAGATTTATATTTGTTATATGATAATTGGTGATCGCCTAATTTTATACTGGTCAGCTTTTTCTCTACTAATGTCGCCAACATGCAGGGAGGGGGGACCCGAGCATGAGCCTGAGCATCTCGGCAGTACGCGGTGCTCGCTGAGCATCCCGAGTACTGTGTATTGCTTGGGCAAATACCGAGTACCGCCGAGCATGCTTGCTCATCACTAGTTATATATACTAGATTCTTTGATAGGGAGGAAAACCTGTCAACTTCAACTTAAGCAACCTGCGGCATCGTTCAGTGTGGCACCGCAATAGCGATGTCACGGCCGACTTCGTCCATTCACAGCAGTGAGCAGGGATCGTTCGCGGTGTTTGCGAACGATGCCTGCTCACAACATCGTTGGTGAGTTGTCCACGATATCTGGACGTGTGACAGCTCACCAGCGATGTTGCACAGGTGTCCAAAAAGTCAGTGCGCTCCCGAGATCGCAAGCAACATCGCTGATAAGGTACCGTTACACGGTACAACTTTAGAGTCTACCTTCAACCTTAAAATTATGTCTTAACACCCTCATGTCATCTCTGACTTTAAATCATGCTGCATTACTTGAAGCAAAATTAGTAGATGAAGGTTCCTTTATTGAGCAACGCATTTCACACCATGCTGGTGCCTTTTTCAAGTAAAAAAAGAAAAGAATTTAAATACATTGACACATGGAGAAATGTAAACCCCATAATGGGTGCCAAGTAGCGTATGGACCTTCCATTTGGGGGTTGAGAATAAAAATTCAATAAAAGAAGGAGAATGAGAGGGGGCAGTGGGAGGAAACATAAGTTTAACAAATTATGAAAGAAGTAGGTATAAGTGTAAAATAAAGTTGATTTGAAAAAGTGAACAAATAAAGAAAGAAGAAGGATTAAACAGAAAATGGAGGGAAGTGCTATGTAGAAACCACTTCAAAGACTCAGAGACAATTCTTTATTTGTTAGACTTGAAAAAATGTGTTTTCCTGATTCAGGAAGTGAACTTCCTTTGATATATCTTGTCCACTAAAGGTTTCTAAATGGACCCCTCTATCGACCAAGCAATTGAAGACTGAGTTTAAGCCAAATCTTGAAGATTTTCATTGGTTACTTGGGAATTACTATCATAAATGTATTTGAAATATTTCCAAGATTGACAAAACAATGACTGATGTAACGAATAAAGTTGTTGTGTTGGTCTATCCTGATGTGGAATGTTCTTTTGTAGTGGAGGGAGATGCTTTCAAGATTAGAAGTGTAAAGGCCACGTCACACGCTTCAATATCGTTAGCGATATTGCTTAAACGTCACGTTTTTTTAATCGCTTAAGCAATAACGTTTGTGCGTTGTGGCGTGTAACCGAGCGATCTTGCAATGAAAAATTGTTTGATTGTTTGGTTGAAGATTTGTGAGCAGGACCTCAAATCAAGCAATGGTCGTGTGAATGATCCACAGCATCGTGCTGTGTGACACCGTGCAAACGATCTCATTAACGATTTCGTCTATTACTGACACTGGCTGCCTTGATCGCTGGGTTGTGCTCTGGATCGCTGGGGCGTTGCCAAATGTCAAATCGTTAATGAGATCTATGCTTGTGACACCACACAAGCGATATCGCAAAATTATTCTAACAATCTCGATCACGTGACTATGCAGGTGATATCATGATCGATATTGAAGCATGTGACGTGGCCTTAAAGGCTATAGTCACACGTTCAGTTTTTGTAGCCAAAACCAGGAGTGGGTGATACATGCAGAAGTGGTGACGTATTTCTACTATACTTTTCCTCTGATTGTTCCACTCCTGGTTTTGGCTACAAAAACTAATGAGCAAAAACAGAGCAAAAACAGAGCAAAAACAGAGCAAAAACTGAATGTGTGAAAGTAGCCTAGTGGTATTATCACAGGAGACACTACGTCTTGCTCATCTCCCTCTGTGCACCTTCTTTTCACAAAACTTTGCTTCTTCTGAGAGGAGTTATGATAAAAGTTATCATGAATTGTTGCCAAGCAAGTAGGTTTTGGAGAAATGATGCAACTTTCTATAAGGAGCTAAATCCTAACTTCAATGGCACTTTGCTCTTCCAATATTAGGCTGCCTTCAGATTTGCAGATGCCTCCGCAGCGTTTTGCAGAGGCATGTGCAAGCATCTGCATGCAGACCGCAGCCCCTATGTTTATAATGGAGCGCACGGCGGTCTGCAGATGCTTGCAGACCGCCGTGCGCACCCATTCACCCCTATATGTGATCTGTGCGCAGGCGGATGCCTGCGCACAAATCACACACTCTCGCCCGCACCAGGGACGCAACATGTCGCGTCCCTGGTGCGGACGAGAGTGTGTGATCTGTACGCAAGCATCCGCCTGCGCACAGATCACATATAGGAGTGAATGGGTGCGCACGGCGGTCAAGCATCTGCAGACCGCCGTGCGCTCCATTATAAAAGTAGGGGCTGCGGTCTGCATGCAGATGCTTGCAGATGCCTCCGCAAAACGCTGCGGAGGCATCTGCAAATCTGAAGGCAGCCTTACTGAGGCACAGTATTGGACAGTGCTTTGTTTAGGCCTTTGGCAGGGTTGCCAACTTGGATTCTTATTTTTCCTGGAATGTTTGCCAAAAAACACATTGTAAAATCATAGCAAATCCTTATGATTATCAGTGAGGTATGTCTACAGCTCAAAATTCTGATAAGAAAACATCAGCTGCATTCACTATCAATTTTAAAATGATGATAAATATAGTCAACGTGATCTGTACAAGTTTTTTAAGCTTCAATAAAATCATTGATGCCTTACATTTTTTTTAAGGACAGGGCAAAAAAATGCTCTAATTTTACGGAATTTCTGGATGGTTGGCAACCCTAGCCTTTGGTTCTATACCACTGGACAGAACTGTCAATCAAAGGCATAACTCCCTCCCCAACCTCAGCAAGCAGAAATCCTGGAGAATGGGGATCACTAGACTTCTGAAGATATATAATGAGACAACCTCTTTAACCTATTTATTGAGAATGTTGTAACTGGACCAAGGCATTAATGCTGAAATAGAGTAGATAAGATCACTTGCACAATGTATTTGGTAGAATGTTAAATATGGATTTGACCTTAGTCATTCATAAAGGTGTTGATCTCTCTGCATTTTAAGGTAACCTGACAGCTCATACATGCTGCACGATCCATTGGCAGAATGTATCAAACACTGGCTGTATGATCTCAGCCAAGTATATCAAAACAATGCAGCACTTTTGAGAAAAGCATTCCTTAAAATCCATCAGAGAGATATCCAGCGGTACTGACGTCCATAAAAGTAGAAGACTATATTAACACACATTAAAACTGACCTCTGCTCCTGGTGTATCCTGTTTCCCTCTCCCCTTCACTGTCATGACTCTGGTATGAGTACCTGTTTTAATATGTGTTAAAAAAATTCTGCTTTTCTAGGCCTGACTGCCACTGGATCTTCTCTGTAATCGTTCATGTGTCCCTCCCTATCTTTGAGATTTACCTGCTAAACAGTTCCAGCCTCAAACAGCTGCGTCTGGGTCATCAGGTCATGGTGAGTGGATATTATCCGACTGGTATCAGTTTCCATTTATGTTTTTTTCTTTACGTTTGCAACCAATGACCAAGCGACATGCGTGACTGGTTGGACAGGCAAGTCACCAGTGGCTCTTCTTCACCTGCTGCCAGCGACTGACAGGTCTCTCCCTATACATGCTCACCAAGAGAGACCTGTCAGACAACGGGGAAGATATGCCACAAGGGACCCGCCTTTCTGATTAGTCTCCCAAGCAACCCTGTCCCCAACAGGCTTTTAAAATATGCTTTTCTCTAAAATGGAGCAGAGTTTAAGAGTCAAAGACACCTAGCTGAAATCATGCAGTGTCTGATACATTGTGCCATGGATCATACATACCGTATGTCTCATCTGTCAGGCTCCCTTTCATTAGCATACTTGATTGTTGCATATAGCTTATATTTTTATGGTTGATATTTGATAAATAAGAAATGTGCCAACCCTAAACAGCTTTTCAACACTTTCAATTCTTTACTCAGTCCCGCAGCACTTACTCCCCCTCCTCTCATTTTTTCTCTTTCTTTAAACAAAAGATTTATAACATCAGAGAAAGCTTTGGCCTGCAGCCCTCAATGCCCCTCCTCATAACTGCTGAGCCCTGTTCTTCCAAAACCAGCTTCTTCACCATGACAGACGATCAGCTCTCCTCCCTTCTGTCAATATCACATCTCACCACTTGCAAGCTTGACCCACTCCCGTCCCACCTCATCCCTAAACTCGCCACAGTCTCAGCACTAATACATCTCTTCAACCTTTCACTTACAAAGACCATGAGGTAAGCAACATAGCTATACAGGAGAAATATATTACATTTCTAATTGGAGGAGTTTTTTAATATTATTATTATTACACCTACCACATATTGGGACAGGATTTTGGAGATGGGAGTACCCCTTTAATTGTCCGTTTCCGCTATAAACAGTTTGAGTATGTCAAAAAATGCACGTGTGATACTGGCCATCATCATTTCAATCGTTGGTAGCTGCAGCTACATGATCCCCTGTCTCCAAATTTAATAAAAAACACGTCACATTTCTCATCCGATAATGCAAAATGGATGTAATTTTGGTTTTACAATAAAATCACATGAATGCATCTTTATAAATGCTGCAGGTTAGTTTGCCATATAAACATTTTAATTTTGGTCAGAAATAATTGGTTCTATAGAGTATATTGCTCAGGAAAAATATTAGCCTCTTGACTTCTTTTCCTTAGAAGGTTTCTTGCATCCCAGCCAATATTCTGCAATGGATCGAGGGTATGGAGGAGAGACTCTGTCTACACGCTTTGTCTGGAGGTTTACACGGTAATATTTATCTGTATGAAAAAATAAAATATGATGAATGAGTTCAGAGTACCTATAATAAGTATATGAGTAGAGTGATATATTGTGGGATACAAAACTCAACATTACAGAGAGGTAAAGTAGTTACAGCTCTTTCCGGTTGTGGAACATCTATGATTCCTATCAAGATTAATGCTGTTAAGATTACCAAGAACAATTCAATTAATTCCAAATACCCATAGTTTTAAGAGAGCGTTAAAAACATATCTATTTAGACTAGCCTATCATCACACCTCACTTGTCTAACTATTCCCATTCTATCCTTTTTTCCAAATCTGGCCTCTTGTGTCATGTGTCTACACCCCATATGCACTATATAGAACTTTATCTGTACTTGTACAGATCCCGGCTGGTGACTGGATCATGCAGCGTTACGTGAATCCCTATTTATTATATTGATGGATGTACAATATATGATGGCACTTTTTACCATTTACCTTTTGTGTCTCCCCTTATTTCCCCATAGACTATAAGCTTGTGAGCAGGGACCTCACTCCTCATCATATCTGAATTATTTCTTTTTGTATTGTCTCATATTGTCTGTATTGTATTGCATTATATTATTGTATATTATTGTATTGTATCCCCTCTGAACTGTAAAGTGCTGCGGAATATGTTGGCGCTATGTAAATAAAATGATTATTATTATTAACATAGAGTCTTTTTCTGATAGCCCTTAGGGTACCTTTACACGCCAAAAACCCTGCTCTGAAATCAGGCGACCGTGGCGAGGTGAAATATCGCCGCCAAATTCCCCAAATACACGCCGCAATTGGGAGAGATTTTGACGCCGATTGTCGTAGGGTGACATATCACCGGCAATATTTCTCGCCGCGTTTTTGGCATGTAAAGGTATCCTTAGACTTACATTTTAAAAGTAAATTCTGCCTCTCACCTAGACATAGGCTGGGGTCACACTTCAGGTTATTTTTACAAAACCTGATCCGGTTTTGAGCTTTTGAAAAGCTCAAAACCGGATCAGGAAATGCTCCTCATAGGAGCCTATGCTAAAAACCGGATGGCTTCACAAGCAATCCGGTTTCTGTCTCCGGCTCTGCAGCATGCGTGAAAAATCATGCAGGCTGCAGTTTTCGGAGCGGTTCTATCATCTGCAATGCGGGAAACAGATTCTGAGCAATGCGGTTCCTGCACATACTTTCCTTATTCCGGCTGCCGCCAGGATAAGCAAAGTACTCTGTGGTTTGTGAAACTGTTAATTTAATAAATAAATGTTTGTATAATGTCTCTAGGGGGTGCCCAGTCCCCCTAGAGACCTTCCACCCACTCAGGTGGGCATATAATGGTCTAATCACCTCTGTACAACAGCTGACTCCTGACAGCTCCTGTACAGTTTTATGAATGAAAGCGCCGGGCTCCTCAGAGCAGCGTGCATACTATAGCTATTGGTATAGTATGTGCGCCGCTGTCTGAGGTCCTGAAGCCTGAAGCGCTGCACATAGATCTTACTGTAAGTGGCTTCAGGACCTCAGACAGAGGTACAGAGGTGACCATTATATGCCCACCTGAGTGGGTGGAAGGTCTCTAGGGGGACTGGGCACCCCCTAGACACATTATACAAACATTTATTTATTAAATTAACAGTTTCACAAACCACAGAACAGTTTGCTCAGCCCTGTGGCAGCAGGGATGAGCAAACTATCCGGTAACCGGATTGCTCAGCATTACACATCCTGAGCAATCCAGTTCCCGGATTGCTGAATGTCAGAATCCAATTGCGTTCACTGGATCCGGATCTGGATGCGGTGAACGCAATCCTAGATTCAAGTGTGACCCTAGCTATAGAGCGCAATGTGTTCCAGAGAGTAAGAATACTATTATGTGTTTCAGAAGAAGACCAAAGCGTCATTAGTAACTGGGGAAGACAGCAATCACTGAGCATATAAATGCACCTACACTAACTATACATTTACCCAGAATTAGACTATAAGAAGTATGGTGGGAGGGCTTCTTTCAGCCTAATTCACATGTTCTATAATTAAAAATTAACAAAAATGCAAAACAAGCAAAAGCAGATAAAACCTGTATGTAAGATTCACTCAAGTTAATTGGACCTTAGTTTGCGATTTGTTAGGTAGTGGCTTAAAGGTGTTGCCCACTACTATGCTGTCATCTGCATTTGCTAAACTGGATTTTCATTCTCAATGTAACACTGCATGTTAAATCTACCTCTGCTGGCTGTCATGACTTCCATTGCAATATCCGCCTGACTCACATAGGCTAATGGTTATATTCCACCTCTGCATGTATTGTAATCTCTCCTATGTCATCTGTATGCATTATATTCTTTATTCACCAGTTTATCACTATTTCCCACATTCTAAATGTTATCTTGTTGGAGGTGTGATACTGTGGAGCCAGCTTTGCCTAATGTCTGATCTGTGGCCTTTCATCAACTATGTCTCCCCTGCTGTTTTGTGTAGCTGCTAATTACCTGAAGTAATGTGACTTCCCACAATCCCCCTCACCTGATTCTGTAGTGTGCCCCATACATTTTGTGCAGTCATAAGGGTCTGCACGTGTGGCATCTCATGCAAAGTGGCATCTCATGCAAAGTGGCTTGCAGTTACTTCATGGCAGTTAGTCAGGGCGGGAGTCAGGTAAGCCACTCTTTCATTTTTTTCTCTTTTTACCATGTCCTTTACTTCATTATTTATTGTTCTATGTGCCTTTGCCATTCACCTTTACCGTCCCATCCCCCCTCCATCACGCCTCTTCCACATAAGCCCCTCTCTCCTTCCATCTACTTTATTGAGCTCTCATACTCTCTTCAACGTACTGAACAATCTCAGACCACCATATTCCACGGCGTTGCATCAGAAAAAAAGCTACAATTACAACAACTATTTGCATTTCTCTTTTTACTACTGCTCGTGTCAGGTGATATCTCTACAAATCCTGGTCCACCCTCCACCAACTTCAACCCCTCTTCCACCACACATAGAAACCCTACTAACCTTATCAACATTAGTTGCACACCTTCATCTCCCTCTTTTAATTGTGCGCTCTGGAATCCACAGTCTATATGCAATAAGCTTCCATTCATTCATAACTACTTTCTCACTAACTCCCTTAATCTGCTGGCCCTCACAGAAACCTGGATCCAGGATTCAGACACAGTGTCCACTATTTCTTATGGCGGCTTACATTTCTCTCATTCCCCGAGACCTGGGAACATACATGGTGGTGGAGTTGGCTTACTCCTGTCTCCACAATGTACTTTCCAGGTCATTCCCCTCCCAGCTCTATCACTCTCATTCTCCTCTTTTGAGGTCCACACAATAAGGGTCTTCCGTCCTCTCCCCCTCAGAGTAGCGGTGGTATACCGCCCCCCAGGGTCACCCACCCTGTTCTTTGTCCATTTCTCCATGTGGCTGCCGCATTTCATGTCCACAGAATTACTAACCCTTATTCTGGGAGACTTCAACATTCCCATCTGCCTCCCAGCTCCTATCTCTAACCACATCTCTTGGCCTCTCACAGCTCTCAACCTCTGAGACACACAAGGATGGTAACACCCTTGACCAGATCTTTGTCCGGCTCTGCTCAACCTCCTCCTTAGATAATTCACCTCTTCCCCTCTCTGACCACAACATTCTCTCCTTCACGCTCACAAACCCTCGCCCACCCCAGCACAGTCCGACCTATCACACATTCAGAAATCTACAGGCCATTAACCCCCATGCATTTACAGACTCTCTACACTCATCACTGTCCCCAATCTCCTCATTCTCCTGTCCTGATCTGGCAGTAAATTACTTAAATGACTCTCAGAAGCTTCCTGGACCAAGTAGCACCCCTCACCTTCCGAACCTCCAAACAGAGTGAAACAGCCCTGGCTCACATCACAAACGCTATTCCTCCAGCGACCCATCCTGCACAAACAACTACAGACCAGTCTTCAATCTCCCCTTCATCTCTAAACTCCTGGGGCGCCTGGTCTACTCCCGCCTCACTCATTACCTCTCCACTCACTCTCTTCTAGACCTATTACAGTCTGGTTTCCGCCCCCTACATTCTACAGAAACTGCTCTCACCAAAGTGACCAACGACCTTCTGAGAGCAAAACATAATGGTGACCACTCTCTGCTTATTCTTCTTGATCTCTCTGCAGCTTTTGACACTGTTGACCACCATCTCCTACTCTCCATGCTGCACTGCATTGGCATCAAGGACACGGCTCTCTCCTGGTTCTCTTCCTATCTTTCTGACCGTTCTTTCAGTGTATCATTTGCTGGCTCCACTTCCTCCCATCTTCCTCTAACAATTTGGGTCCCTCAGGGTTCAGACCTCTTCTCTTCTCTCTCTATATGGCCCCGATTGGACAGACTATCAGCAGATTTGGCTTTCATTACCAGCTTTATGTTGATGACACACAACTATACACTTCTACCCCTGACCTTACTTCCGCTCTAATAAAGAACACCAATGACTGTCTAACCGCAGTTTCCAATATCATGTCCACTCTCTATCTGAAACTCAACCTTTCCAAAACTTAACTTCTTCTGCTCCCACCCTCCACTAACCTCCCTAAATATGACATCTCTCTCTGTGTGCGGCACCACAATAACGCCTAGTCAGCAGGCTTGCTGTCTGGGTGTTATGTTTGACTCTGATTTTTTCTTCACTCCACATATACAATCTCTCACTCGCTCTTGCCGCTTGCACCTGAAGAACATCTCTAGAATTCTCCCCTTTCTGACCTTGGAAACCACAAAAATCATCACTGTGGCCCTGATTCACTCCCACCTTGACTATTGTAATTCTCTTTTAATTGGCCTTCACCGCACTAGAGTCTCTCCTCTCCAGTCCATCCTTAATGCAGCAGCCAGGATCACCTATCTAGCTAACCGTTACTCGGACTCTTATGCTCTATGCCAGTCATTGGCTGTCTATACACTATAGGATCCAATTCAAACTGCTTGTTCTCACTACAAAGCCATTCACAGTGCATCACTTCCCTACATCTCCGTCATCTCTGTCTATCAACCCACCTGTTCTCTTTGCTATGAAAGTGACTTTAGCCTCACTTCTGCATTAATCCGAACCTCCCACTCCTAACTCCAAGACTTCTCCCGAGCTGCACCAATTCTCTGGAATGCTGTACCCCAAGAAATTAGGTGTATCCACAACTTACATAGTTTCAGGCGATCCCTAAAAACACATCTTTTTAGGGTGGCCTATTATGATCCCTAGTCAAAGTCATCTAGACATAGCCTATCCGCTCCATCTGTTTCAAGTTGACTACAAATAATGGTTGCTGGCCACTTATACTGCTCCTAACTGTTCCCTATCTCCTCAAGTTGACTATACCATCATTGTATATAAGCACCTGTACTTTGTGTCACCCCCACCTCATTGTTAGATTGTAAGCTCTTATGAGCAGGGCTGTCATTATTTTTCTCTAATTATTGTATTGTATTATTCTTTGTATTGAATTGTATTGTTTTTTGTATCGTATTGTATTTTCTAATAACTGTTTCTTATGTTTGTTTAAACATGAACTTGGAATTGTGAAGTGCTGCGGAATATGTTGGCACTATATAAATAAAGATTATTATTATTATTATTACTAGGACATCCCCTTCTGAATCAATTTTTCCCCCCCATTAAAATAAAAGACCCTGTATTGACCTCCTCCGCTCCATGCGGAGCTCGTGTCATGACACAATGTCATGTGAGCCCCAAACCACCATTACTGACAGCACTGGAAAGGTAGCAACACACAGGCTGAATACAGGGTCTATTATTTTAACAGGAGGCAGCTGTGGATTCAGAAGGATTTGTCCTAGTAGATGCTGCATCCAGGTGTCTTATATTTTTATAACTTCTGGATTTAAAAATTAAAAAAAAAATGTATGCTACATATAGAGCTCGAACATAAGTCATATATGAGTCATGTTACGGGCTACAGATACATCCAGTGAATATAAAGAATTTCCCTGAACATCCACCACAAACATGTTATAATAGCTTTACTACCAGGATTATGTGTCCGACAATTGTTTAGGTTAAATGTACTGTAGCTATAATAAAATAAATGAAAATCACTAGTGCCCTTTTGTGTATTTATCTGGGCTTTAGTCCAGTGTTCACAGCTTGTTGGTAACTATTCCCTCTATTTAAAGTCGTCCCTGACTCTAGGGTCATACGTACCATTTTTAAAGAAGTAAACACTTTGAACTGGCTGGCATTTTGGTTGACTTTGAGGAGGCAGCCAATCAGGATCATACACTTCATACTCATCGTAATAATCATCATAATTGTAGTCTAAAAGGTCGTCTAGTATGACAAATGTTTCTCCCCAGTTTGGCTTTCTCTTGCGATTCTTTTTTCGTTTTGTACTTCGACCCTTTCTACGACGTGAAACAGACTTTTTCTTTTCAGGAACATATAATCTGCTTGGCAGCACAGCGTCCACTCCATTTGGAATACCTTTCCAGTCTCTTTTTATATAGCGGGAAACCTCATTATTACCTAAAGAAAATATGATTGAAATAATAATTGTGATACAAATTTTTATGAATAAATTGTATGTAACAGGTGAGCATAATAATTAAAATAATAATATTTTGCAGTATATACCGTAAATCATATGTAAATAATACAAGTTGCAGCATATCATATGCAACTAATAACCTTATATTAGCTCAAAATGGACAATCCCTTTAAATTTGTCAATTAAATAATTTCAGATCTTCATAGTATAATTGCTAGTATACTTGTTAAGGAGGCGGCGCGGGGCCACAGTAGTCGCAGGTCACCCCTCCAGTGCAAACATCTATTGAGTCACAGTTCCCTCGTTATCCCAAACAAGGCCGGGGAAAGCGGTCACCTAAACACTGGCCACTAGTGGCTGTACAAGACAATACTAACATAAATTGTAATATCATAAAGTACCGTATTTTTCGGATTATAAAACACACTTTTGTTCCTCTAAATTTTGGGGGAAAGTGGGTGTGTGTTTTATAATCCGAATGTATGGATTATATACTGCAGGGGAGGGTTGGGACAGCTCTGGAGCGGTGTCGGGGGCTGGAGCGGTGTTGGGAGCTGGAGCGGGCAGATTGTGGGCTGCAGAGAGAGTGGGCAGATTTCTTGCTCCAGCTCATTTAATATAAACCGCCGCTGTCCATCACCTCGGTGCTGAAACAGTGCCGAGTTATGGACAGAGGAGCAGGCATACTACCTGCAGTCACCTCCCACATCAGGGCTATGCCCTCCGCCTCCCCCGTCACTCTTCATGTTCCCTCCCCAGCTGGCACACACATAGCCCCCCCTGCATCCAGAATATGCCCCCCGTCACTCTTTATGCCTCCCCAGCTGGCGTGCACATAGACCCCCGCATCAAGAATATGCCCCCTGTCACTGTTTATGCCCCAGAACTGGTGCGCACATTTAAAACAACAAGCTGCGCCCGGTCACATGATCTGATGGCCGGGAAACAGGAAGAGCAATGGAGGAGCTGTGAGCAGGGACCGAGCATCGGAGGGTGAGTTAACAGTTTGTTGTTTTAAATGTGCGCGCCAGTTCCGGGGCACAAACAGTGATGGGGGAGGGGAAGCATATTCTCGTTGTGGGGGGCTATGTGTACGCCAGCTGGAAAGGCATAAAGAATGACAGGGGGGCATATTCTTGATGCAAGGGGCTATGTGCGCGCCAGCTTGGGAGGCATAAAGAGTGACAGGGGGTCATATTCTGGATGCAGGGGGGCTATGTGTGTGCCAGCTGGGGAGGCATAAAGAGTGACAGGGGCATATTCTGGATGCAGTGGGGGGCTATGGGTATGCAAGCTGGGGGACATAAAGGGTGACAGGGGGCACATTCTGGATGCAGGGGGGCTGTGTGTGTGCCAGCTGGGGGCATAAAGAGTGACCATGGGGCATATCCTGGATGCAAGGGGCTAGTGTGTGCCAGCACAGTGGGGGCTAGTGTGTGCCAGCACATGGGGCTAGTGTGTGCCAGCACGTGGGGGCTAGTGTGTGCCAGCACGTGGGGGCTAGTGTGTTCCAGCACAGAGGCTAGTGTGGGCCAGTACAATGGGGGCATGTGTGTGCTAGCACATGGGGCTAGTGTGTGCCAGCATAATAGGGGCACGTGTGTGCCAGCACAATGGGGCATGTGTGTTCTAGCACGATGGGGGCATGTGTGTGCCAGCACAGTGGGGACATGTGTGTGCCAGTACAATGGGGGCATGTGTGTGCCAGCACAGGGGGGAATGTGTGTGCCAGTACAATGGGGGCATGTGTGTGCCAGCACAGGGAGGAATGTGTGTACCAACACAAGGAGGCCATATCCAGGATGGGGGACTATGTACCAGGATGGGAGTTATATATATGTATACTAGCTGTAGTACCCGGCTACGCCCGGGTTAATAAATAACTGATGTTAGCTATAACAAAATAGAATTTGAATATGTCATATTAATGACCTGTAAGAAAATAGAAGCTGAGCTGTGATTGATTGCTATAGGCAGCCTAATAAATCTCCAGCCAACAGTAAACCCTCCCCCTGGCCGGGCAGTATATGTGACCTCACACATACACATAATAGACAGCTCATGTGACTGACATCTGCCTTAATTCCCTATACATTGGCTGTTTTTAATCAGATGTTTATTTTTGGAAATTAAAGATAGCACATGTATGAGGCGAGTTGTGTGAGGTGATTGTGCACATCTGTGTCTTTCTGTGTGGTGTGTGTGTCCCTTGGGTGTGTGTATGTGTGTGTCCCTGTGGGGTGAGTGCATGTGTCCCTATAGGGTGTGTATGTGTGTGTGTTCCTGTGGGGGGGGTCTGTGTGGTGTGTATCTCTGTTGTGTGTGTCTCTTTGTGGTGTGTGTGTGTGTCCCTGTGGGGTGAGTGCATGTGTCCCTATAGGGTGTGTATGTGTGTGTGTCCCTGTGGGGGGGGGGTCTATACACATTCAGATCTTTTAACATTTTCAGAGCCCTACAGTAAAACAACAGTGGCACATGTGAAGGTCAAGTGCGTATGAGTTTCTTCTCCCTAGCACATTCCGTAAAACTTTGCAAACAAACATAAGAAGCTCAAGTTGTGTTTGAGACCATTTCCTGGATACATCCTTTAATATATTGCAAACAGTCCAGGGATCCAACAAATCCCCATTCTTCCCCTCCTCATTTTGTGGAAACCAGTCCAAGAACCCATTGCATTTAGCTGCCGATAGGGCATAGGGACAAAGGGTACAGTCCTTCGGTAAAAAGGCAGCCCATAACGAAAGGGGCACAGTCCATACAACGAGGCCATTCTTTGGGGCAGAAAGGGGCATGGCCGTCACCATCTGCTCCATGTGAAAGGGACATTAGCCCTTCCAAAGTCCAAGGTGAAGGAAAAAACGTAACACAAACCTGTCAACTGAAACTTCATGGCTGGTAACTTCTTTAAACCAGGGCCTGTAGGCCCACCATACGTTGGGGACACAGAATAGTCCTGACCTTTAGGGAAACAAGTGCAATGGGTGTGTTTCGGCACAGCTCCTGGGAGAGCCCAAGGGCCCAATGGTCCACTGACCACTGCAGTAATCCTAGCTGAATAGCATCCCGATTTACTTTCTCCTTCCAAACACGACTCTGCATGTCTGCAGCAAAGACATCCAGCGCACATTGTGCTTCATCCTCTTTGCTTGATGAAACAGAAAATAGCCGCGGTCCGGTCTCCCGAGGTTGTAGCAGTTTTCTGGACCCTGCAGGTGCGGCCTCTTCCGGCTGCCACACCCACTCTCTCAGCCTCCACCTGTCCCACTTTATTCCATTTATTTTTTTAGATTTTCATAAATAAACGCAAATCATATTAACCAAAATGTACCACTAGCATGAAGTATAATGTTCTCAGAATTTGCTGAAGGATTCCAGAGTTATTACCACATAAATTGACAGTGGTCAGAATTGTAAACTTTGGCCTGGTCAGGTAGGTGAAAACAGGCGTGGGGGTGGAGGTATTAAAAGCTGTTTGTCTCTACAATTGCTACCTCTTGTTGTTGGGCATTCCACAGTCTGATTGCTCTTGCTGTAAAGAACTCTTTCCTATTTAACTGCCAGAATGCTTTTCTTCCCCCCATAACTAAAGTATTGCCACCTTGTCCTTTTGTAAGGCCTTTGAAATAAATAAATCATCCTTTGTATGCTGGCTGTACACACAATAGAGAATACACAATAGAGACTGATGCTGGCTGTATATACAGTGTTGGCCAAAAGTATTGACACCCCTGCAATTCTGTCAGATAATACTCAGTTTCTTCCTGAAAATGATTGCAATCACATATTCTTTGGCATTATTATCTTCATTTAATTTGTCTTCAATGAAAAAAACACAAAAAGAATTGTCCTAAAGCCAAATTGGATATAATTCCACACCAAGCATAAAAAAGGTGGTGGACAAAAGTATTGGCACTGTTAGAAAAATCATGTGATACTTCTTTAATTTGTGTAATTAACAGCACCTGTAACTTACCTGTGGCACCTAACAGGTGTTGGAAATAACTAAATCACACTTGCAGCCAGTTGACATGGATTAAAGTTGACTCAACCTCTGTCCTGTGTCCTTGTGTGTACCACATTGAGCATGGAAAAAAGAAAGAAGACCAAAGAACTGTCCGAGGACTTGAGAAACCAAATTGTGAGGAAGCATGAGCAATCTCAAGGCTACAAGTCCATCTCCAAAGACCTGAATGTTCCTGTGTCTACCGTGCGCAGTGTCATCAAGAAGTTTAAAGCCCATGGCACTGTGGCTAACCTCCCTAGATGTGGACAGAAAAGAAAAATTGACGAGAGATTTCAACGCAAGATTGTGCGGATGGTGGATTAAGAACCTCGACTAACATCCAAACAAGTTCACGCTGCCCTGCAGTCCAAGAGTACAACAGTATCAACCCGTACTATCCGTCGGCGTCTGAATGAAAAGGGACTGTATGGTAGGAGACCCAGGAAGACCCCACTTCTTGCCGCGAGACATAAAAAAGCCAGGCTGGAGTTTGCCAAAACTTTCCTGAGAAAGCCTAAAACGTTTTGGAAGAATGTTGTCTCTTTTTGGGCAAAGGCATCAACATAGAGTTTACAGGAGAAAAAAAGAGGCATTCAAAGAAAAGAACACGGTCCCTACAGTCAAACATGGCGGAGGTTCCCTGATGTTTTGGGGTTGCTTTGCTGCCTCTGACACTGGACTGCTTGACCGTGTGCATGGCATTATGAAGTCTGAAGACTACCAACAAATTTTGCAGCATAATGTAGGGCCCAGTGTGAGAAAGCTGGGTCTCCCTCAGAGGTCATGGGTCTTCCAGCAGGACAATGACCCAAAACACACTTCAAAAAGCACTAGAAAATGGTTTGAGAGAAAGCACTGGAGACTTCTAAGGTGGCTAGCAATGAGTCCAGACCTGAATCCCATAGAACACCTGTGGAGAGATCTAAAAATGGCAGTTTGGAGAAGGCACCCTTCAAATATCAGGGACCTGGAGCTGTTTGCCAAAGAAGAATGGTCTAAAATTCCAGCAGAGCATTGTAAGAAACTCATTGATGGTTACCGGAAGCGGTTGATCTCAGTTATTTTGGCTAAAGGTTGTGCAACCAAGTATTAGGCTGAGGGTGCCAATACTTTTGTCCGGCCCATTTTTGGAGTTTTGTGTGAAATGATCAATGTTTTGCTTTTTGCTTCATTCTCTTTTGTGTTTTTTCATTGAAGACAAATTAAATGTAGATAATAATACCAAAGAATTTGTGATTGCAATCATTTTCAGGAAGAAACTGAGTATTATCTGACAGAATTGCAGGGGTGTCAATACTTTTGGCCAACACTGGATAATAAAAAAACTGCAGCTGGCCGCATACACAATGAAGACAGCTGCGGGCTAGAGATTGCTGGCTGTATGCTTATTAGAGACTTACAGCCATATGCACATTAGAGACTGCTGGCCGTATAAACAGAGACTGCCAGATGTATAGACATTAGAGACTGTCTGCCATATACACATTAGAGACTGCCGGCTATGTACACAGAGATTGCTAGCCGTATACACATTAGAGACTGTTGTCTTTTTATCTTATATACACAGCACTATTCTGTATATACAGGTCAACACTATATACATACAGTATATACAGACACATCGTATTACAGGATGTAGTGTGGACCGGTATATACAGTATGGTGTGTAGAGACACACAGACAGACACACAGACACATCATACCACCAGCAGCAGCTCTGTCCTTCATATCCTGCCAAGCCCACGGGCTCTCCGGTAACTTCCAGTTTGTCCTGCACATGTCAACCTATTGTGTGCATGTGCAGTACGAAGCTGTCGGAGCCTGACTTCACTGAAGATGTCAGTCTTGGCCAGGTGGGCCGTGGCGGTGAATGACAGGAGAGGGGGCACGCTCAAGAGGAGAGGGGGTGGGGCTTGAAGGAGATTGGGGCGTACCCCCTCGCCTCTCCTCCGGACCCCCTCTCCTGTCAATCACCTCTACAATTATGCCCTGACAGTGACCCTGTATTTGTAGGGGACTTTCTGACTTTGAATATATCAGTATGTCATGGCTATCACGTGTGCATAACCGCTGTGCATGCATCATCGCTGCCGAGAGCTCAGCACTCACAGCAGCAGAGACCCTGCTCTCTGCATCGCAGCATTTACAGCAGGAGGCTGGGAGAGGAAGCTTCCTTTCCCCTCTGACCAGTGCCCCCACAATGTCATTGTGAGGGCTCGATCATTGCCATGGTGACCTGGGTAACCAAGCTATGGAGACGTCTGAGATCATGCTCCTTGTGTCAGTGCAGCACTGCAATCTCGCATATATAACGTATTGCAATGATTGCACATTGCATTGCATTATTTCAGCGATCAGGACACTAAAAGTAAGCAGAAAGGCTGCCTTCACATTTGCGTATGTGAACGCAGCTTATGCTGCGTTCCCATACGCAGTGAAACGCATGCGCACTGTGTTCCTATGTTTAACATAGGAACGCATAGTGCCTGCGTTTGTCAGCGTTTGCTGCGTTCGGGTGCGGATGCGGACGATATCTGCTCCTTCCAGGGTCCAGCGTCCGCACCCGGGACGCAGCATGTTGCATTTTTTGTGCGCTCGGGGACCTTGGAAAATCAGCAAGCGTCCCCAAGCGCACAAAACCTGCATTGTCTTCAATGGGTCCGCAGTGTTCTGCGCTTGACAGCGCAGGAGAACGCTGCGGACCCATTGAAAAATCTCCCGGCGGCCGCCGGTGATGTCACAGGAGATCACCAACGGCCACCGGGAGATCAGCTCAGCCTCTGCTGATCTCTTCTTCCCCGCCGCTGGTAATACCCTAGCGATGTCGGCGGGGAGAAACAGCTGATTTGACAGCTGTTTGAATCTTCCGGCGCCGACATCTCCTCTCGGTGTCAGCGCGGGAGATTCAAAGAGCTGTCAAATCAGCTGTTTCTCCCCGCCGACATGTCCCGGAGCTTACCGGCGGCGGGGGAGGAGATCTCCGGCGCTGATCTCCGCCCCAGGACACCTCTGATTGGCTGCCAGCCTGCACAGTGATGTGTCCGCAGGCGGACATTCTCCGCTGCGGACACATCATTAGACCCTGCTTTTGACTGCGTTTGTGTCTGCATGCTATCAGCATGCAGACACAAACGCTAATGTGAAGGCAGCCTAATAGAAGCGTTTTGGATGTAGTTTATTCCCGCTGTGTCCAAATGCTGCATTCAACAAAACAAGCACAGTGGATGAAATGTCAGTTATGTCAGCTGCGGTGCGGGTAGCTGTGCCTCCACATAACACATACATGGTAATTTATTGCGGTGGAGTCAGAAGCGATATCCAGCTGGTGAATTCTGTGAAAATCCACCCTGCACCGTATGCAGATCGTGGGCACAGGGCTGCTGCGCTCAGCCTGCGTTCACTCGTGGCTTCCCTCAAAAACAAAATAAAACCAAAAGCAAAATAGAAAAAAATAAGATCAACAACAGAAACACATGGAAAAAAGAACATGCGGTGCCATCTGCCGGATCATTCGCAAACATCAGCAAACCGCTGATGTGAAAGCAGCCTTACACGGCAAATTACTTTTAAATCTCTGTAATACGTGATTCAGACATAGCTCCCAACTAAAAATTCACTGTAATGAGGCATAGGGAGTCACTTTGAACTGCCGTCTGGCCTGTGGTCCGGCTGTGTCCATCTTTTGACTTTTAAGGCATGAACAAATATGTCGTCATCAAGAGTTTTTTCACCTTTGACAAGACAGATACTGCTGAACAGAGGCCGAATGGAGTCCGGAGTAACTCTGCCGTCTCACAAGTGAATGGAACCGTTGTGGGTTTCACCTGAATCGTGTATTTCAGAGATGTAGATGGAAACTGTAATGTAATGTGCTCAGCATAGAGCACAGGATAAATGTGAATTGATACAAAAATATTTTGTCTCCAAATTGCCATTAAATAGCATTCAACTAAATGCACAAAAAGACAAGTCTCCACTCAGGTTTTACATCTGTTAATGGAAATACAAGGGCTTTCCATATTACTGGTGGCGCAACAACTCTGGATAAACACTATGGCTCCCCCCCCAAAAGAAAACCAGCAAAATCTGCACTCAAAAATCCAAATGCCCCACTCCCTTCAGAGCATCACAATGTGTCTAAACCAAGTGAATGTCCACATGTTTGTAGTGAGATGGCCTGCTTAAATTTCTCCAGAAGCTGGGCACAAAGTTCGGACACTACAATGTGCTAGGGCACCACAAATGCTTATTTGCAATTTTTTATTCTACAAAATTTAACTGCATTTGACATCATGGTTGTTTTCTATAGACTAAATAGTATCTACACCTGTAGATGAACTTCCAAATGGGTGTCATTAAATGATCTATTTTTTTCTTGTTAACCTTGTGAAAATCAAAGATTTAGGGATAAACAACATTTGTGTTGTAAAAATGTACTTATTCATTTTCACAGCTCTACGTTATAAAATTCTGTGAAGCACCTGGGGGTTGAAGATGCTCACCAAACATCTAGATAAATTCATTGAGGGGTCTAATTTCCAAAATGTGATCACTTGAGGGGCGACTTCCACTGTTTAGGCACATCAGTGTCTCTCCAATCACAACATGGCATCCACTATCGATTCCAGACATTTTTGCGTTCAAAAAGCCAAATAGTGCTCTTTCCTTTCCAAGCCGTGCAGTGCACCCCAAACAATAGTTTTCCCCATGTTAGGGTGGGGTATCGGCATACTCAGAAGAAATTGCACAAATTCTATGGTGCATTTACTCTTGCTAACTTTGTGAAACTGCAACACTTGATGATAAAGTACTGTAACTATTTTGTGGGAAAAAGTAAAATTTTCAGTTTTTCATTCCACTTTTGCATTAATTCTTGATTGTAGTTTTGAGCAGTTTAGGGGTAAAATTTTAGAATAGTATAACTTTGTGGTATTTTCTGTCATCTAGGCTTCTGAAAGTCACTTCAAATGTGATGCAGTCCCTAAACAAATGTTTTTTGTAAATTTTATCGGAAACATTAGAAATTGCATGCATACTACTTGTGCCCGGCTGCGAGTGCACTCAGTCACTGGGCGTTCTCTTCCTCTTCTTCTTTCTGTCTTATTTGTGCCAATGTGGCTCACTACACTAATATGCCCAGTAGTCAGGGACTAGAATTGGAGACATCTGAATGCCTTCTAGAGAAGAGAAAGGAAATGCACGTGAAAAAGCTACTGGTTATTACTAAAAGACATTATGCCCCTTGGGTAGTCTGGAGGTGCACTGCAGTTTGAGAAGAGTTGTCCTGTTCAGTGTAGATGGAGCAGAAAGAAGAAGTAGAGTCTAGACGTTGCGATCAATTGTACTTTCTACTGTTCAATTTTTTCAGTAAAGAAAAATTTATTCTAACAGCCATGGCTTCTCATGTACCTTTCAGTACAGCATAATACAGATGTACAGTGTGCCAAGAAAACAGATCACCGTAGGAGCAGTAACACCACAGTGAGATCCTCACACATATGTATGTTTATCACAGGCATCATGTGAACCTGACCCTAGACCTACACACCCTTACATACTCAACCACAAGCCAAAATGAGTGACCACTGTATTTCTTACTAGACTACTCGCTAGCTTGTTTTTGCAGACTTACCTTTAAACCACCCTCCAAAGGTAAAGTCAAGGTCTTGTTCCCAGCTGTCGTACTGGATCATTACATATCGTGTGAAAGTCTCTGAGGGAGATGAGGCCATACATTCTTCTAGGGTGGGTTGATTTTGGAATTCATACTGCCAATACCGATTACCTATATTATAGAAACATGGATTTTCAGATAAAGCAAAATACTGTAAATATGAAAGTTTATTCCCATCACAGTTAACATTATGAAATCATTTTCTGATCAGTGAATAGTGACCACTAAGGTGCCCACCAATTGTGAGATTTAAGGCAGCACATAGCATTTCTTTAGTACTGTAACTCCTTCAAAGTTTTTCCTGTTCAACAAATGGTCAATTAGCGCTTGTAAAGCTGAACTGTGGATGCCTAGCATTTCTTAAAATGGCTTCCACAGACAAGACTGTGCAGTCAATCTACATAGCAGGTTCCAAAAGCTAACAGGGCCTTCACTATTTATTCCTTTCTTCAACAGGGATCTGGACCTATGAAAAGGACCACTGGGTTATGTTCATAGAGTAGCTGCTGGCCAGTAATGCGAGCTGGCAGAATAAAGTTGACTACCCATGTCAAAACTGACAGTTACTAGACAAAAACAGCATGAACAAGGTCAGGAAGATGAAAAATACTAGAAAGACAACAGACGCACCATAGGGTGTTACCTAGGATGACAAAGTATAATTAATAAATGCGAGGAGTGAACACTCACAACCACTATAATTGCTTGCAAACAAATATCCATGGCTGCTGCAGGTCCCAGCAGGATGTATCAGAAGTAAACGTCAGGAGAAGGAATAGGGTTAATAAACTCTGCGCTGCCGTGATAATATAGTTTTAGAAAAATAAAATTATTGATAATCATGTAATTAATTTTGCTACGCATTTTGGAGCACAGACTCCCTTCTTCTGTACATTGTGATTTTTGCCTGAAGGAGGAGTGCTCCGAAACGTGTAGTAAAATAAAACACATAATTAGCAATACTTTTATTTTCCAACAAGTATGTTATCACGGCAGCGCAGAGTGTTTTAACCCTATTCCTTCTTCTGAGGTTCTGAAGGTCAGGAAAGTAGCTGAGGTCAGAAGCAGGAGAATACAGTAGAATCAGAGAAAGAAGTATTTTCAAGCAAATGGAGGGATAAAGGGACTCTCTCAGTACAGAATAATTGTTCACACCGAGTACAGGCGCTTGGTACATCATGGCAGGACTGATGATTTAAATACACCATCTCATCTGCTTGTATCCCCTAAATCTGCACTCCCTCTTCTTCTTTGATTGACAGCTATGGCTTCACAGAGCCAGAGAGGGCTTTAGATGGTAGGAAAACAAGCAGGTAGAAAGGTGTATTTAAATGATTGGCAGAGAGTAGAGGGGGTGAGGCCTTCTTCTGCTTGAGACCGCACAATCACAGACAGGAGAAGCAGTGAGAAGCCGGGAAAGCTGGAGATGCATGTGAGGGGGGAGAGAGGGAGTGATGAGCTCGGGCACATAAGACGACTGACATTGCACTATGAATGTTAGTTGTCATGTACCTGGTAAAGAGTGACAGGGAGGTAGGAGGGTTTGGCTTAGAGCCGACAGGGGAGTAGTAAAAGAAATGCAACCCCTCATAGTGACGCTGTGCTGCACACTTCGTTCGTCTCCTCACCTCTTTGCCATAACTTTTATAAACCTTTTCTCTGCAATCAAACCTTGAATCAGTGTAGTTAAGGTATGATTGCATTCAGCATCTTAGTGCCTGTAAGCCACTGACTTCACTTTATAGCCATAAATCCTGATGGTTGGTTTAAGGGTTCTCATAAACAATTTGTTGCACAGATTCTTCACGTCACCAAAATGAAATATTTGACACCGTGCCGTTGATTTGGTGAAAATTACCTTTAAAGAAGTAGGCTTTTTCAGTGCCTTGATAATTATTTGCTGGAAGGCAAAAGGCAGCATCGATATTGTCTGGAATGTTTGAGAAACCATCAATAATGGCACGGGGGTATCCAGAGTCCAGGGTTGTGTCAGAAAACCGCCAATATTGTGTACCCTGGAAAATCAAGTGAGCATGAGTCTATTACTTAAACTGTAACTGCACTTTCAGGTGACTTTGCAGAACAAGCTGTAATGTACATGACAAATAAATTAAATTCTGCATTTGGTAGCTGAAAACATTTTGCTTTCCCCTTTTGTTTCCACCCTTTTGCACTTCGCTACTCTATAGGGAATTCAAGCAGCAAGTATAGTTTCATCTATTACTGCAAACAGATTTGTAGACAGATTTGAGCAGCTTTTGGGTATGAATGATCAATGCAGAAGAGAAAAAGTTACTGATAAGTGGAGAAAAAATGCATTGTTTTCTTATAAAATATATCACTATGTTTCTAATCTTCACTTGTGTTATTGACTTCTGCAACAAAAGTTAAAAGCAAAGACTTTGTGAACCTTAACAGGTTAAAATTAACTTAAAAAATTTCATTTTGCAATACCAGATGTGTATTTAAAAAAAAAAAAAAAATTAAATGTAAATAAGAAATGTTGATAACATAAAAAATGTTTGTACCGTGTAAGCCAGTAGATAGGAAAATATTAGAATCTGAGAGTCCTCAGTGATTGATCCCTTTTAATGGCTAACTGAAAAGATGGTAAGAAAAAGCAAAGGAATTGACTCGCCCCAGGGCCGGGTACTCAGCTCTCAGGCGGTTGCAGTCTGGGATGTCACGGGTGGCTGCCCGAGGCTGTGGCCCTGGTGGTCAATGAATAAGGGGGTAAAATAAAGTATATACAAGTTCGTGACACCACCTGCAGTACCTGGTGATGCTCACCAGCGCTGCTACAGTCTTCGGGTGGTCGATGGTATTGCGGCAATGATGGTGTAGTCCCCCGCAGGCAGGACTGGACCGCCGGGGCAGCGATTCTGTGGGAGCAACAGTTTATATAGGAAAGGATGCAGCAGAGTCGAGACTTCACTTCACCGGGTACTTTACTGAAAACTTCTCCAAAGTCATTACAGTTCAGCAAGATGTTTCAATGGCAAATGCTACGGATGCTGCAAGTGGAACTTCTGGCTGTTAAATAGATCCCTCCTTGTGTACCTTTCTTATTCCTTACTTTCCCTTTGCCTCCCAGTGGCGGTGAAGTTTGACTTCTTAAAGACAATCTAACCTCCTGCTGCGTCTCTTAGTTTCCTCTCCTTTGTACCCGTCGGGTGAATCTTTTACTGTCCTTCACAGGATTCAACTGCAAAACTGATTCCCCTCTTGTGGGCTCTTTGGGAGTCAGGGCTGTATCTAAAATATCCCCGGTCATCGGATTCTCTGTTAGCCGTGAAGGTAATCACCGTTGCGGGTACCCGGTTTCCTCCTTTGGAACTAACTCGCGACTGAGCCTCCTGTTCCCTGCTTCAGTTCTTCTCTGGGATCTGTAGTGTTTTTGGGTCCCTCAGCCGAAGAGACCTCTTTGTTCCCTCCAGGCCGGCTGCCTGGCTCCAACCCTCTCTTCTCACTCTACTCCTCCTACCTTCTAACTAGTTCCCCATAGAGGTCACTATATACCCTCCTGGGGTCGCTCCCATCTACTAACCTAGTGTGTGGGTGTTAGCTCTAGGGTTCCACCTACAGGCCATAATTCCAATTGCAGTGGGGTTACTACACCGCTTTTATGGGTGCAGTACCCCCTTTGTGGCACCTACATAGTGGGGTACCACACACCCCCTTGATGAAACATGCTCGTCCGCGAGCATCACATTTGCCCATCGGGAAGTGAAAAAACTATTTTTATGTTACAAAACACCAACGGGTAACTATTTACAAATCACGAATATTTAAGTTTCTTCCCATTTCCGGGAGGCACATTTATTGTAACGTTGCACATATAAAACAATTCACACCATCACTCTGGCCCAACGGGACCGACTCTAGCTATGTGGGCCCAGCGGTAATCTATAGTCCAGCACAGTCCAGTGTGTGTTATCACCGCTGGGCCGCTATTCTTTACACATCATCAAAAACAGAAAGGGGAAAGAGTTCAATATAAAAGTCTTTAGGGTCGTCGGGACACACTCTTCATTCTCATAGAAGGGGCAGGCAAAAATAAGGGGCATGGTTGCTGAAGTATGGGGCTATTTACAAAGAATACAGTGTCTCTCGATGGAGTCTATTGTATATTACGTGTCATTGTTAATCTATTGTGAAAATTCTGATGGCGAACCATCCAAGTGGGGCAGGGTAGCGTTCATAAGTCACCTGCTCACCTCTATACAAGTCACGCCGGGGGTGTCCTTTTCTTAAGAAGGATTCCACATCCCGCCGGGAAAGAAGATGTTGTCCAATAAACCGGGTTCTCTCAAGAAACCCCATCCGTCCTTGTGGTATACCGACACAACAGTTCCAGCCTTGCGCAGGTCCATGGGAAGTGGGGGCTGAGCACGGGCCTCGTCTCTCAGCCTCTTGGTGGTCCGCTTCCTCTTGTACCAGTCCTCTCTCTGTTGATGCATTGCCACCTGGCTTCGCTCATCCAGAGCCTGCCGGGTGCTCTGCAGCGACTGATACGGGGGTGTTGAAGTGCCGCTGCTGGGAGGTCTGGGTGTAGCACAGGTTTCTGCGGAGCCGAGAATGGCGGGAACTCCCCGTTGGTGCTGCTGCCACGTAGTCCACCAAGCCGCCTCCGGGGTACTCCCTCCCGAAGCTCCTTCTAGTTCTTCAGCGTCTTCATCATAATAGTCCTCATAGATCTCCTTGACCTCTATGTCTGGCACCGTGGGTGCGGGCGCTGTCTCCAGCCGGAGACAACTGCTGGCCCAGGATGGTGGTGGTGTCGGGGGTTCCATCTGGGTCCCCGAGTCCCGGGTCTGAGTGGGTGGTGGTAAGGAGGCGCGGTACTGCTCTACCGCTCTGGCCGCAACCTCTGCCTCCAGCGCCTCACGGGCTGTCCTTCTAGATGACAGCTTGAATGTCCGTTCTGCGCTCCACCGCCGACACACCCACATGAGCGTCTGCTCCATGTCCTGTCGGAGCCGGGTGAATGCATCCCGCCAAAACTCTGCATCCCCTTTGATGGTAAGTAGGGACGCTGCTGCTGGGTTGCCTCGCTCGGCGCGGGTCTGCTCCTCCAGCTCACGGACTACATCTATCCACCGGGGTGCTGCCATGGTGCCGGGTACAAAGGAGTCTGATGGCGTCTGTCCTTCTTTTCCGATTTGTACAGCTATGAGCGGGTACTCCCTGGGAACTTCCTGTTGGCCGCCCCCTGATTGATTGATGGCAATCGGGGCGGCCACACTTTTTGGCGCCTCTCTCTAGGCCCTCCTTCTTCTAGGGGCTGAGGCACGCCCCCGGGCCTGGACATGGTGTTTACTTCATGGCGACGGTGCCATCTTGGGTCCCCATGCGATAATGGCGGGAACCCATCTTTGGCACCGTGTAAAGGCAGAAAAAGTCAGTTTTCAGTCCAAGTTCAAAGGCACACAGTACCCTGTGGAATCGGGCAAGTTGTCCTGCTCATGACGCCAGAATTGACTCGCCCCAGGGCCGGATACTCAGCTCTCAGGCGGTTGCAGTCTGGGATGTCACGGGTGGCTGCCCGAGGCTGTGGCCCTGGTGGTCAATGAATAAGGGAGTAAAATAAAGTATATACAAGTTCGTGACGCCACCTGCAGTACCTGGTGATGCTCACCAGCACCGCTACAGTCCTCCGGTGGTCGATGGTATTGCAGCAATGATGGTGTAGTCCCCCGCAGGTGGGACTGGACCGTCGGGGCAGCGATTCTGTGGCAGAAACAGTTTATATAGGAAAGAATGCAGCAGAGTCGGGACTTCACTTCACCGGGAACTTTACTGAAAACTTCTCCAAAGTCACAGTTCCCCCTAGAGGTCACTATATACCCTCCCGGGGTCCCTCCCACCTACTAACCTAGTGTGTGGGTGTTAGCTCTAGGGTTCCACCTACTGGCCATAATTCCAATTGCAGTGGGGTGACTACACCGCTTTTATGGGTGCAGTACCCCCTTTGTGGCACCTACATGGTGGGGCGCCACACAAGCTTTCGAGACTCTAAGGTCTCCTCATCAGGCAATAATGACACAAATTCTGAATGTACACACATATATACAAACAAATTGGGGGCTGGATAATGCAGTAAATAAACTAGATGAGGTGAAGCATAACATAGAAGGGTCAGATTTGTGAGGGGAGAGAGAGCATCTGCGGCACTCAACATGAGCGTTCAGAGATAAGAAGCAGACAGTTTCATGTTCTTTGATTAATTATTGGTCCATGATTTGAAGATTCCTCAATTGATGTAAAAAGACATAAATCCATGTTACACGTTCATTACCGCTCTGCATGTGTCAAAGTTCATCATAAGTTTATATTCACCCACACTCTCCTGATTCTTTGAGATTTGAAATTACCCTTCAAAACTAGTATTTTCATATCCATTATGGTGTGATCAGGGCTACAAAAATGATTGGCCACAGGTAGATCCAGAAAAACAGAAAATAGAATGGAAAATAGAATGGATCTACCTTTATTAGGCAACTTGGCTTTGTTCTATCTAACATTGTGGCTCCAAAAACAGAAATGCTAGTGCATTCCTGCAGTAAGGCCTCTTAGGGCCACTTTACACACACCAACTTATCTGTCCAACTTCTGAACAACTTACTGGTTGCAGTGAAATCATGGACACATTGCTCCATTTTGTGGCTGTGTACAAATGTAACAATGTGTCCATGATTTCACTGCAACCAGTTAAGCGGCCGTCACACGCAACGATTTCTTGCCCGATATCGTTTAAGCGATCTCCTTTTTGATCGCTTAAGCGATATCGGGCTTCAAATCGTTGCATGTAATCAAGCGATTTACGATGTAAAATCGCTTGATCCTGACATCGCAGATCTGAGCTCCGGAGCTCAGATCTAGCGATGAACGATGTCACGATCTGCTTCATCGTGGTGTATAACACCACGATGAACGATCTCCCAGCAGCAGAGCCTATGCTGGGAGATGGTAACTATGGTACACGTCGGGTTACTAAGCGACGTGCGGCGCCTAGTAACCCGATGTGTACCATAGTAACCAGCGAGATCGCGGCTCCACATCGCTGGTGAGTCTGCCTGTGTGACAGCTCACCAGCGATGTGAGCGATATTGTAAGCGATCGCGCGTGCACGTGATCGCTTACAATATCGCTAGCGATATCTGTGTGTGTGACGGCCGCTTTAGTTGTTCAGAAGTTGAACAGATAAGTTGGTGTGTGTAAAGTGGCCATTATACTGGGTTTTATCCCATTACTGGCCTCTGCTTACTACAGTAAGGCTGCTTTCACATCTCCATTTCTCATATCCAGTTGCAGAGAAAATGGGTTTAAATACAGCGCTTCCATCCAGCAAATAGACGATTCTTCCACGATTTTGATTATACGGGATATGTGATTCATTTTAATGCATTTCAGGGCATGCAAGCCCCTTCTTCAGGATAAATCACAGGTCTACCATATCACAGGTATTTAAACCCATTTTCTCTACAACTGGATATTGGATTTCAGCTCTATGGGTGACTGCTGCAGAATGTCATATTAAGGTGATACCCTATATGCATACAGAGGTTGTGGCTCTACACAACATTATAAGGTTAGCCTTTACCTTATTTATTGAATTGATTCTCTATACGGGTAAACACTATGTTGCACCATTATTTCCTTTCCAGTACAATCTGCACCACATCTGTGTTTCTCGGCAAATCCGGCAGTTTGCTGCATCTGCTGGTAGCTGGAAGGGACCCGTCACACGGTGCCACCTCGCCGGAGATGTCGGCGGCGACTGGCGGGAGTGCGCACGCTTTTGGCGCCCTACCAGCATCGCCAGACCCCCGGTTTACATGGGGAGAAACCTCTGGCAATGCACTGGCGAGGTGACAGGCGGCATCGCCGCCGGGGTGTCTCAAAACCCCAGCGGTGATGCAGTACAATGGGAGCCTATGGCTCCCATCACCTGTCAGGTCGCCAGCGGCCATTTACATGGGGCGATGTGTGCACATCGCCCCAGATCGGCAGCCTGGTTTCAGGCGACCAGTAAAAGGCGTCACCATCGCCTAATTACATTATCGGTGCCGATAGGCCACGCCCCTGCATTGCCTAACAAATCGGCGGTACTATCGCCACGTGTGACGGTACCCGAACACTTGCAGTATTAGGCTGAACGCAGTCTTGCCGCAGGTGTTCTGGCATTTCCAGATATGCCGTGAAATGCTAACTTGAAAGCAGCCTAAACTGATCAGCAACAATGCTGAGAGCGGACAGCCATTGAAAACTGGTGGCATAACCTAAAGATACTTTTAGATTATGATTCCAGGAAGGCCCTTTCTTGCTCATGTCTTCCTTCTCTTTATAACCATGCTTGTACCAGAATAAAACTAAGAGTATTCTTGCTCCATTAAAAAATGTACAATAATATAATGATGCTACAAGAAACATACTACTTGGTTCATATTCTTTTTATCAAATCTGGCCACTAACAATATAGTGTTAGCAAAAATATTAGTTTAAATTCAATCGACATCTTGTATGTCTGAAAGAAAGGCTACATTTTCATAAAGAGACAAATGTTTTGAGTTCCTGCCGTAATTAGAAACAGGTTGCATGAAACCTACCAATGCCCTACAGTATCTTTGGAATCTGCATTCTAACAATATAATAAATCTGTTTGCAGTTGAAGCTCTATTTTCCTAATACAAAATAATTAAAATGTGTATAGAGTGGTTTGTGCTAACCACTAGTTGACAGATAATGTATATACTGTCTATGCATTGAATGCAAAATTAAAATGGTATGTTGTAAGCTCTTGGGCTCCACCTAGTGGTTATTGCAGGAAGCCAGACAATCATGTAGGGGATTTAAAGTGTACCTTTTACCAGTTTGAGAATATTAGACAATCCACCTCATAGAATAGTGGCTTCTAAACTGAATAAACATTTTTTTTTTATTTTTCCTCTATGTTACGAGATATTAGTATGTAAGATTTAGGTTATAACTTATTATAATTTATTATAAATTCAAGTAAATGCTTTCAGAGATTTTTCTCTGGGGGTGTGTACTTTTTCTCCTGAATAATCTTGACCAATCAAAAGCAGGAGGCGGTTTTCAGATAGAAAAAGAACACGCCCCCCAGAATGTAATGCCAGAATATAGGGTACTGCTAAAAAATGAAACAAGACTTTCCCACCTTAAAAATATAAGTTTTTCCCTGGCAGTTCAATCGAGTGAATACAGCATCTATGGGACCTTCTATACCCCAAACTTCCATAATCAGTTTTGGGGATCCATCCAGTGCTTGTTTATCATCAAGTTCATAGAAGTATTTTCCTTTAAAAGATAAAAAAAGACATATGTACTGAACTCAAAATTTGGGGGCTTTAATGACCAATGATTGCATAAAAAATCCCAAATATTTAATTAAAGCATGATTCCAGAATTTCAGGGGAGTTCTTCAGAGCTGGGGTATTGCTGTAAACCTGAGTTCCCTGCCCCAGGACTTTTACTTACCATCCTGTGTTTTCACATGTTTTCAGCATCTCTGCGGTCCCATGGCGCCATCTTGTGGCCGTAACTTCTGACTGGAAGTCAGAAGTTAAGTCACAGTCTCTCAATACAAGTATATGAGAGCCAGAACGAGGCCAGAACAAGACTCTCATATACTTATATTACGTTGGGACAACCAGTGCACTCCATGAAACACTGGACAAATCCAGCAGGTCACAAATTACCAGAGACCACCAGGAGTGATACTGATAACAGATGAAGACGCCGGAGGGTGAGTTCAAGACAGGGAGCGGGGAACTTAAATCTAAAGCACTACTCAGTGAAATTTCAAAAAAAACAAAACGCTGGAGAAGCGCTTTAAGACCAAATTGTGTTCTGATGATGTGATGATGTCTCCTTACCTCGGAAAGCATAAATGGAACCATTTTTGAAATTGGTAAAAGCATCAAAGGGTTTCCCGCTACATAGATCCTCAGGGCTCTCTTCTATTGCAAATGGTGTCACAGTGGTCTCCACTTTCTGGGGAGCTGAAGTCATGGTGGATTCAGTCAACTCCGTCGGAAACGTGCTACTAAAAGTATCATAGTTGTATTCATCTTCAGGAACGTCAAAAACATCTCCTCGTGTCTCTGAAAAAGAACATACTGTTTACATACCTAATGTTTTACCTGTTAATGGTTGTAGCTTTTACATCTAATGTATATTTGTTCTATCATACGTTTATAGAAACAGAGAGCCTATGTATCGTATACAACATGTAGACTTATGTATAGGTATAGTTAAAAGGAATCTGGTCCTACATGACTCTGAAAGCTAAATTCATCTACATCATTATATATTTCATCTGTTGCTTCATTCCAGAAAAATCAGCATTTTAAATGATATGCAAATTAGATGTTAAGTACTCTTGGACTGACAGAGCGCTTCTGGAGCCTATGACTTAAGATTGTTTCCTCGGCCAGAACCAGCCTTTTTACCTTGATTGATTATTCACTATCTTTGTGATATGTGAACCAACGGCACAAGGAAGGGTTAATGACTGCACTGCCGGACGTCAGAAGACATGAAGACATCAGATACAAGGTGACATTAAACATTGATATAGAGATATGGTTCATTTGTCAATGTGTTTCAAGGCTCTCAGGCCCCTTCCTCAGGTCCTCAGGACAAACCAGCATTGACTATCTTTGTGATGTCAAGCAAAGAAATCAGACATTGTGCTATCAATCAAGCTAAAGAGGCTGGTACTAGGTGGGGAAAAAACCTTGGTAGGGAGAGGTTTGGGCAGTGCATTGTCAGACATAAGCAGTTAACACATCATCTGCATATTAATTAAAATGTTGATCTCTTTAAAATGCAATGCAACATGAGATACAAGATATAAAAAAGTTGAAGGATTTAGCTTTCAAAGACCTGCATGCCCGTATATGCAGTTTGGGGTTGATATTATAGACCAATGCCCACTAGCTAAGTTAGCCAAAGTAAACCATCAGATTACTTAAAGATGCCCCAGACTTGGGTCCATCTGAATACTTCAACCTTAAACAAAGTTGTCATTGAGTGGGATACTACAGGTGATATGTGCAGCTACATTTGTTGGCCAAAATTGGTAATACAGAAACGGAAGCAAGCAAGTTAGTACACAGGAGATGAAAATCTCAGTCTATGATTCTGGGAGGGAAGGATTGAGAAGATGCACTGGGGTCAAATGACACCTGTGATGCAGTTACAAAAAATGAAAGAGTATAAAGAAGGGGCAGCACTCACCAGAAGTTGCTGTGGCTCTTTTATTCCACCCCAGGGTTACACGTGCAGGGAGGGAGGGGTGCAGAGTCGGACAACGGCTAACCGTTTTGTGCTGTTAGCGCTTCAACAGGTCCAACACTAACAGCGTGAAACGGTTAGCCATTGTCCGACTCAGCACCCCCTCCCTCCCTGCACATGTAACCCTGGGATGGAATAAAAGAGAAACAGCAATTTCTGGTGAGTGCCACTCCTTCTTTATACTAATTTATGGACTTATGCTTGAGCTGAGCAACACCAGTTTAACCGGTCGCAGCCCACAGCCTGTGTGGTTACCAGCCCAGATAAAAGGCAGACCAGTGCTTGGATTCTCTCTGCTTACATGACAAAAAATAAAAGACCTGCCTAGGTCCAGAAGAAGAGAAGTTGGCACCAGAAGTCCAATCAGTGAGAAAAGGGGTCAGTGAAGTGGGCTGAGGGCACTCAGAGGGACCCGATGGAGGCCAGACCCCCAAGGATATAGAGTAGATATGACAGGCTCAAACCCCAATTTAAGTGCTCTGGGGAAATAAACAAAGCTAAAGTATAGGAGCAGCCCCGACACACTAATATCATGAAAATAGAGTCTTTGCAAGACAGTCTTTTTTGTTGTGATTTTATTTTTGTGAAAAAGTTGGTGTTACAATCCAACGTTTCAGCTCTACATCTCGAGCTTTCATCAGGAATATGACTTGGTCCTTAGTTTCGGGGTGTATGTATAGGTGGTATAGGTTTACTTTTGTGGTCCAGCTAGGGTGAGGTCATCCCTGTCAAGGGTAGCCCTGCTGGTCCGGACTCAATTGAAGTCACAGACGTCACAGGAGAGAATGAGGGGTTATTTTATTAGCACAGGTGGAGTACCTTAGGCTAGAAAGCTCGAGATGTAGAGCTGAAACTTTGGATTGTAACACCACCTTTTTCACAAAAATAAAATCACAACAAAAAATACTGTCATTGCAAAGACTCTATTTTCATGATATTAGTGTGCTGGGGCTACTCCTATACTTTAGACCCCCAAGGAGGCCTGAGTGCAGAGAGGAAGATTGGTGACCCTAGCTGTGGGGGGAAGATCTGTGACTCGTGCCAGCAGAGGTACCTGAGGGCCCAGACTACACTGTTCAAGGTAAAGACCTCTGATGTCACTGAGAGCAGCAGACTCAGGCTATGCTGGTCAGGGTAAACAGCTCTGTTACTAAAGGCCCCGTTACACGGCACAATATTCTAGCAATATCGCTCAAACGTCACAGGTTTGGAGTCGTTCAAACGACATCGTTAGGACGTCGTTGCGTGTAGCTGTGGAGCCCACTGGGACAGGGTACTCGGTACCAGACCGGGGTATCATGGGGAATCACGGTGGTCTTGGTCCGGACCGTGTACCGGGCCCACAAGTATTGGGTTTTGGGGGTTATGTACAGGGACTATAGTCTTGACGCCACCCGTGGTATGTGGTCAGGGTGACCACCGCTGCTGCAGAACCTCCAGAGCCTGGTTCCCCGGGGCAGTGGTGATGATAGTCTATGGATGATGCAGGGTAGGGGTAGTGGTAGAGATGATAACAGTTTGTGAGGGAGAGTAAGGCTCGAGTGCAAGGATCACACAGACTCACGGTTTTGTAGTTTTCCAAGTCTTTACTGTAGATGGTATTCAGTAAGTTTTGTCCACGGAGTCTGTACCGGTGCCGAGTTGCTCCCACCCTGACCAGGTCCTTGGTTTCCTACTCCTGCGCTGTGTGTGTGGCCCTGCTGCCGCTTTAGCTAGGCTGCCGGCCCTGTCTCCCCTCACAGGTACCAAACTTGCTAGGCAACTTGAGTCTTACCTTTGTGTCTCTGACCCTGCCGTGTTGCTTCGCTGTGGTACAGTGAAGATATATCATCTTCACTTATCCGGTGTTTTCTGTGCTGCTTTTTTTTTTTTTAAACCAATCAGTTTTTATTGAAGAATATCAGATGAACAAGTATAAAACAGTCAATTTAAAAGGATTAAGCAAAAAACAGAGGGGACAAAGGGGAGGGGGGGGAGGGTAGGGGGGTTACAGTGCGGCAAAACCATATAGTTACATTCTGTGTGTACAGTTTGGGTGAGTTACATTTAAGGCAAGAAACAATACAAAAACCAATAAATTGATACAGATATATAGATGTTATTTTCGTTGTCAACATAAGTGAACAGGAGCTATGTGATCTAAGAGAGCTGAGGAGCAGATCTCCGTATAATCACTTAGTTTGATTTAGGTCTGGACTGTATTATATGGAGAGGAGATCCATGGATCCCACCAATTTAATGTCTTCGTTCGACTTGGGAGGTCATGGGCCAGCATAAGCTCATGCATACAGTGAGAATTGATTCGAGAAATGATCTCTGATAAGGGGGGTGGATTTGTTGATTTCCAGTGAGCCGCTATTGTCAGTCTAGAAGCCACCAGGACATTGGTAAGAGTAGGTCTCAGTAACGAAGGGAGATCTCTGATACCGAGTCCCAGGAGAGCCAGGGGTGCAGTCAGAGCCACTGGGACCCTCAGTATATTGTTAAGTAGAGATTCTACTTGGTGCCACAAACGACGTATGTGAGGGCATGACCACCACACGTGGACTACAGTGCCTAAATCCGTACAACCCCTCCAACACCCGGAGGACGAGGAAGAGTCTATAGTTCCGAATTTGGCCACTCGATCAGGAGTAAGATACCAGTTAAGCATTAGTTTTTTTGATTGTTCTAAATGAGTAGTGCACCTAGAGAATTTAGCGGCGTGTGATGATGCCAAATGCCATTCCTCCAAAGATGCAGTGAAGCCAAGTCTGTCTTCCCATTTAAGCATGTAGGGTAGTTTCGTAGAGGAGAGTGCCCATTGGATTGCAGTGTATATAATAGAAACACCTCTGGTAATATAACCCGATTGTTTGAATAGCACTTGTAAAGCTGGGGAAATATGCGTGGTGTCTACATCTGGGATGTTAATGGAGAGTAAGAAATGTCGTAGTCTGATATAAGAGAACAAAGAGTTTTTAGGGAGAGTGAATTTATTGCAGAGAGTTTCAAAAGATGCAAGACGGTTCCGTTCTAATATTGTCCACAAGTAAGGGGGATCTGGGGCATCCAGTGTACGCCATTTTGCAAGGGAAATGTCTCCCATAGTAAGTTCTATAGCTCGAAGCGTAATGTATCGAAAGAGGAATATGAGGTGAGTTCTAGACATAGCCCGCCAGGTCCGAAGGACTCCCTGCATGGCTGTAAGGGATGGTGCAGATGGGGTGGCACGTAGAAGATTCATTTCTAGTAGGAGGCGTGTGGAATGCGCTGGAGCAAAGTGAGACTCAATCTGAAGCCAGTGGGAAGAAGGAGACTGAACCCACCAGGATCTCGCAGCGTCCAAGGCTATAGCTGTATAGTATTGTGCAATATCAGGAACTCCGAAGCCACCTCTTTTAATGGGGAGGGATAATGTTTTTAATGCTACCCTGGGGGTCTTATTGTTCCATATAAATCTAGTGAGTATCGATTGGAGCATCCACAAATATTTTTTAGGGAAGTGGAGGGGGATGCAACGGAGGATATATAAAATCTTGGGAAGAAGCATCATTTTAACTGTATTCATACGGGCTAGCCAGGAAAGTTGACAAGAAGAGAAGTCCGAACAGGCCGAGCGGAGTGACGTTATGAGGTTCTCACAGTTAATACGTGTAATGTGTTTTAATTCAGATATTTGAATGCCTAGGTATTTGAAGCCCTTTGATGACCAAAGTGCTGGGAAGAGAGAGGCCAGATGGCTCTGCGAGGTAGCGGGAAGGTTAATGGGAAAGACTGAGGATTTTGTAAGATTTAGCTTGTAGAATGAGGCAGCAGAGAAATCGGAGAGAACCGAGAGTAGAGCAGGGAGGGAAGTATGTGGGTTTGTGCACGTGAGGAGAACATCATCGGCGTAAAGGGTAATTTTGTGTTCTATCGAACCTATCCCAACCCCAGAGATTTCAGGATGCAAGCGAATGATTGCTGCTAGCGGTTCCATAACAAGGGCGAACACTAGAGGGGAGAGGGGGCAGCCCTGTCTGGTCCCATTAGAAATCTCAAAGTCCAGAGAAGAAAATCCTCCAGCCTTCACAAGTGCGTTGGGAGATGAATATAAGGCCAAGATAGCAGATCTAATACTACCCGAGAAGGCAAATTTGTCTAAGACCGCTGCCAAGAACCCCCAGTGCACTCGGTCAAAAGCTTTTTCAGCGTCAAGGGAGACCAGTACACTGGGGGATCCTCTCCTCTCTAAGACCTCAATGAGATCAATGACTCGCCTTGTCGCATCTCTCGCCTGTCTGCCAGGTATGAAGCCTACCTGATCAATGGCGATCAAGGACGGGAGAACCCCTTGAGACGTTCCGCCAGCAGCTTCGCATATATTTTTAGGTCGCAATTTAACAATGCTATGGGGCGGTAATTGTTAGGATCTGTGGGAGTTTTCCCCGGTTTCAGGATTGTGGAGATAGAGGCTCGAAGGCCTTCCGGCTTGATGTTCCCCTCACGCTGCCAGTGGATAAAAAGTGCAAGTAGACGAGGGGCCAAAAGAGGGGCAAAGGAAGTGTAATATTGGAAGGAGAAACCATCAGGTCCCGGGGCTGTTCTCTTTTGAGAAGTTCGTATAGTGTCAAGAACTTCTTGTAATGAGAGAGGGGCATTGAGAGTATCAAGTTGAGACCGTGTTAGTGAAGGAAGCTTAGCTTTGGCAAGAAAGGAAGAGATGGAGACTGAGGTAGGTTGCAGAGTCGAGGGGGAGGATTGTAAATTATAGAGATTTTCGTAAAACTTACGGAATTGGTCTGCAATCTGAAGAGGGTTCCGTATCATAGAACCTTGAGGCGTGATGAGGTGTGAAATACGGGCGCGTGCCTCGGATTTTTTGATCCTGCGTGCTAATAACGCACCCGCACGATCGCCCATGCTATAGAAAAGAGATTTGGTCTTTTTTAATTGGAGTTCCACCTTCGAGAGAAGAAGAGCTCGAATCTTATTGCGGATATTCGTGAGGTCTGATAGCACAGTTGGGGAAGGAGCTGATTTATATAATGCTTCATGGTCTTTCAAGTCGCTTAACAGGGAAGACAGAGTCATGTTGTACTGCCTCTTTTGGTAGGCTGCAAGTTTGATTAAGTGTCCTCTCATTACTGCTTTGTGGGCAAACCATAGTATGTCCGGAGCGATGTCATCTACGTCATTGAGGTGAAAGAATTCTGTCAGGTGCGCGGTGAGGGTGTCGCAGTTGTCTTGAGCAGTCAATAGCTGTTCATTCAGTCTCCAGGAAGTAAGGGGGTTGCGTGGAGTAGAGTCTGTGAAGGTCAGAGAAATAGGGGCATGATCAGACCACGTAATCAGGTCAATCGTAGATTTTAAGCAGAGGGGGAGAAGAGAGTCATTAACTAGTATAAAATCAATGCGACTAAAAGAGCGGTGTCGGGAGGAAAAGAAAGAGTAGTCACGTTCCGTGCCGTGCTGGTATCTCCAGATGTCATGGAAATGAAAGGAGTCAAGGAGAGGGCCTAAGTCCGTTCTGTACGTTGATGGAGAGGAGCAGTCAAGTGAGCGTAGTAGGGGGGCATTTAGATCACCTGCAATTAGTTTATGTCCTATCATTGTAGGGGTGAGAGCGTCAAGGGTGGAGCGTAAGTATGTAGATTGTTTATGATTCGGAACGTAAAGAGCCAGTAAAGAGAAAAGAACATCATTTAGCTTACATATTAACAATAAGAAGCGTCCCTCAGGGTCAGGCATTACTTTGAGCAATTCAAATGTTAACCTATGCGAGATTAGTATGGCTACTCCGGCTACTTTTTTCTTCGCGTTTGCAAAGTAACGATTGGGAAAGAGGTGCGTTTTAATACGCGTATTATCCTCTTCCAGTAAGTGGGTTTCCTGTAGGATAACGATATCCGCTCGGGACTTTCTAAGGTGATTATACAGCAAGGATCGCTTCTGCGGTGAGTTTAAACCATTGACATTCAATGACAATACAGAGACAGCCATAGCATAATATGTGAGGGAGGATCAGAGATAAAGTACATTATGAATAACAGTCGAACCATACAGTAAATGCGAGCATCTGTAAAAGGGGTGGAGGATTGGGGTAGGCGACAAATGAAGGGTAATGCAAACATTAGATAATACATAAGGTAACACATAAGAGACCACATCACAAGAGCTGCAAAAAGAGATTGCTCGAGTAACATGGAAGCATGAGAAACAAAAAATTGAGAGAACATCAGAGCCCTGAAGGAGGGATCAGACAGAGGGACAGGAGGTCCGGGTATCCTGTCTTCCAAGGCTCAGAGTTAGAAAAAACAGGTGGATTAGTCCAGGCCAAGTCGGCAGGACCAAGGGGAAAAGGAGGAGAGAGCGATTGATGATAAAAACAGTTCGCTCAACAGGGCAAAACCCTCCCAAAATGTTAAATCAATCAGGAAAGGAGAGGCACAAAAAGGGGGAGAGCGTAGAGAAGGGGGAAAAGGGCGATGAGGAAGGGAATAGAGGTTAAGTGAGGAGAGATGAATAGGATAGGTAGTGCAGGGTAGTGGGGGGAGACAGGGGGAGATAGATTGGAGAAGGTAATGTAATAGAGGGGGGAGAGAGGCGATAAGCAGAGGAGAGGAGAGATTACTTGAGATAACCTGGGAGGTGTAGGTATCAGTCCAGGAAGGCGGATTTCCCAAGAGGCACGCCGGTGGATCCGGGACTAAAGCAAGAAATAGCCACATTGTCCAGAAATAAGGCTGAAGTATTCACACGACTTTCCATTCAGGATCAATTCTGCGGACGTTGGGGATCCGCTTGGGGGGTGGATCCTTCTTTGAACGGTGATCTGGCGCTAGATCGGCAGTAGGAAGAAAGTTCCAGGACCTCAAAAGATGCTCCGCGCGCTGGGGGTTAAGCAGACATACGATGTGTCATCCTTCCGGACAATCAGGCGGGTAGGGCGCCCCCAGCGATAGGGAACGTCCTTTTCCCTCAGAATTGTGGTATAGGGCTTAAATTCCCTACGGAGGGCCAAAGTGGCTGGAGAAAGATCCGGATAGACTTGAATGCCCACAAATTTTTGGGGAAGGGAGGGCAACGCACGCAGGGCTCTTAAGAAGTCTTCCTTGGCTTCATAAAAGTGAATACGTCCCAATACATCCCTGGGTAGGTCCTCACGGATTCCCTTCGGTTTGGGGACCCTGTGAATACGATCAATCTTTATATCCCTAGGATCAGGGTCTGAAAGGACTTCCCTCATAAAGTCCTGGAGGAAGCCTCTGAGTTCCTCCTGTGGGATCAACTCAGGGATGCCTCGTAGTCGGATGTTATTTTGTCTATTTCGATCTTCTAAGTCGGCTTGTTTAGAGGCTAGGGCTCCCACAGAACTTTGGAGCGATTCATGCTCATCCCATAGTCCATTATGTGAGTGGATCAATTCCGTCATCTTAGTTTCCACATCATCCGTTCTGTTCCCCAGGTCTGTTACTTCCCTCTGTAGGTCCGCAATCATGGACCGCATGTCGTCTTGCAGAGACGACCGGAGGTCTGCCATCAAGATTCTCATATGAGAGAGGTTGACGGGAGTCTCCGGGGGCAGAGAGGAGAGGGAAGAGTCCTGTGTATGCTGGTCTCTGCGAGACGCGCGCGCAGCACGAGGGGACTGCGGCGCCATGTTGGTATCAGGCGCGGGAGTCTGGGGACCCGGGGTGAAAAAGTCCGAAACCCTCTTAGGGAGAAGGGTTTGCTGACTCCTAACTTTCCCCATGTGCGGAGGGCGGATCGCTGGAGTAGGGAGCCGGGTTTGAGCTGGAAGTGCGCAGTGTGGCAGCTGAAATATCCACCTTTGTGCCTCTGGGACCGGGAGCTCCTGGATTAAGCGGCTTGTGCCATCGGCTGTCAAGCCACGCCCTCTTTTCTGTGCTGCTTGTGTCAGGCACAATTGCAGATCCGGTATCCGGTCTTTGCGCTTCTCCGGGGTGAGTTTAGGGTAACTTCGTGTCCCGGGTGTGTTCCTCTGCTTCTCCTACTCCTTTCCTCAGACCTTAGCCGGCCTGGAAGTGGACAGTGGACCGTGGGTTGGGCCTAACGCAGCCCTTTTACACTCAGGTCCTTTCCCTCAGTCCTCTCAGGAACTGAACTAACTGCCACTTCCTCTCCACCCAGAATATATAGGGAAGGAGCTTTAGCTTCCCTTCTGGCCTGGAGGCGCTAGTGTAGTGTTGTTACTGTGGCACATTAACCCCTGGGGTGCCACATAGCATCAAGATTTGATTACGATAAATCGTTGGATCGTTGATCACAGATTTGAGAACATGTTCTCAAATCAAACGATCAACGGTCAGCCAACCTGCTATATCATTGTGTGTGACACTGCGATAACAATGTCGTTTACGACTTCGCCCATTCACAGCAATGAGCAGGGATCATTCGCTGGGTTGTGCGAACGATACCTGCTCACTACATCGTTGGTGAGTCGTCCATGATATCTAGACGTGTGACATCTCACCAACGATGTCGAAACGATATCGGAAACGACCGCTCACCTGCAAAATTGTTGCCGACATGATTTCAACATCGTGCCGTTTAACGGTACCTTTAGTGAGATCCACAGATCTAGACTACGCTGGTCAAGGTAAGGAACCCCAATGTTACTAAGTGCAGACTTAGACCACGCCAATCACAGTAAAGAGCCCCAACATTGCTAAGTGAAATCCGCAGACCCAGACTATGCCTTCAGTACCAGAGGTCCAGATCTTTGCCAGTCAAGACCCAGAATACAAGTGATGTTAGCTAAGAGCTTGATCCCAAGAGAAGCCCGCTGACTGTCAAGAATTGAGGCTTCGATTGGAGGAAGTACTTGCGATGGTAGAAGAGACACCAGTGAACTGGTCTGTCACTTCCTGCACCAACATATGGTACAAAGGTTGACCTGGGCTAGGACAACAAGCTGGACGGGGGTTGGCTGGAGCACAAGAGTCAATCTATGACAGCGGCATTTACAGTATGTCATCATTTGGCATTCCCGAGACGTAATCACGGGGAATCGGTGAGTTGAAATGATGGCCAGGGTTCTGCAAAAGACTCCTGGGTCTGTCATTATGGTTCTCCCCTGATTTTTGCTGTATACAGCAATATTGTGGCATTGCTGTATATAGCATATCTGATCGGATAATCGCATCTTCAAGTTCTCTAAGAGGACTAATAATGTAAAAGTAAACAAATTATGTTTTCAAAGAATATGAAAAAAATTTAAAAAAATGTATAGTTCAAATACCCACCCCCACTTAAAGTTCAAATCTCCATTCTTAAAAATGAAGAAATAAAAAAAACACACATTTGATATTTCTGCATCTGTAAAAGTCTGTTCAAACCAAGTTCAGGCACTTGGTGCATCATGATGGGGTTCATCATTTAAATACACTTCACTGCCTCCTGTTTTATTGACAGCTATGGCTTCATAGAGCCATAAAAGGGTGTAGGAAAAGGTGTATTTAAATGATTGGCCCTGCCATGATATACACCTGTACTTGGTTTGCACAGTCATTGTGTGCTGACCTAGTCCCTTCAAAGGCTGGCTTCACACTTCGGGCAGGTCCGATCCGGGGCTGTCCGGTGTAAACTGGACAGCCCTGGACCCGATTTTCACCCCATGCAGCCCTATGGGGCCAAATGGAGCTGGATGGCAACTCTCTGCCATCCGGTGTCCATGTGTCCGGCAGAATCTGGGAGGAATCGGATTTTTCTCTTAGACACAAAATCGGAGTATGCTGCATTTTTGTGTCCGGGGAGAAAAATCTCCCCAAATCGGATCCTCCCGGATTCTCCCGGATCCTCCCGGATCCGGGCCAATCTGGCACTCCCTAGCAAGGGAGTCTATGGAGCCGGATTGCACCGATCCGGGAACCGGACACCTGCGGCTGAAGTTCAGCGTGAGCTACGCTGAACTTCAGCACCAGGGAGCTGTACCCTGGGAAGCGGTTCAGCACCACTTCGCAGGGGACAGCTGAGCTCTGCAGCATCCGGCTGCACACCGGACTGGAGGGCATATTTGCCCTCCTCTTCTGTGTCCAGATCCGGTCTGGGCTGTCAGGTGCACCCCTGACAGCCCCGGATAGGACGTGACCGCAGTGTGAAGCCAGCCAAAGAGGTTTTCCATTGATAATTCACCACCTTTCATTTGTCCTAACTCTTGCTCACTAACACTTTCCTAATATACTTTCACTACTCGCCCTGCTCCTTATAAGCTTATCGCTCTGCAGCTCCTGTATCCTTCTGTTGTGATTATGGCTCTGATACTTCCGATCTGGGGACTGGAATCGGGTGAACTGAGCAGGGCAGGTCACTGGTGGGGTTATGGCTACCTCTCAGTGAGTGACAGCAGTCTGGGCATGCATGCTCAGATAAGACTTAATTTTCTCTCAACCTGGAGCTTGGTTTGCAGTGCGGTGCTTTCATCTAATAAGTGCTGTGATGTGCTGATCATTAGCTAGTATATCACAGGACATGTCAGGCATGGCAATTCAATGCAGAATTTAGGAAGATGAGAGAGAAAACTGATGTGAGCTAAGTAAGGCTAGTCCTAAGGCTAGGGTCAGACCTGCATCTGCCCTCAGCCTGCTGAATCCATTTAAAACTTAGTCTCCGGCAGCCTCAGCGCATAGCGTTAACGGAATGTAACGCTATGCGCTGTCTGCCTATGCAGCTCTATGGCAACCTGATGCTTACCGCAGCCACCGCCTCCACACACAAGCACTGGATTTGCGTTATTGCAGAGCACACAGGAAACGCGGTTTGCAACGTTTTCCTGTGCGGTCTGCAATAGCGCATATCCGGTCCTTGTGTGTGGAGCCGGTGGGTGCGCGAAGCCTCAGGTTACCATAACAATGCATAGGCAGGCGGTGCACAGTGTTACATGCTATTAACGCTATGCGCTCAGCCTGCCAGAAACTAAGTTTTAAACAGATTCGGCAGGCTGAGGGCAGATGCAGGCCTAAGGGGGCATAACATTTGGAACTACATTCTGGCAATGCACAGGTCCAACACCTGGAACCCGGGGTCCGAATTCAATGGGATCCCTAGTCTGCCAGATACAGGTTCCATTGGGCACATTGTGATTTCACATGTGGTGGCCCGAATGTGGGTGTTTCTGGGCTTTGTCATGGAGACCAAAAATGCACCAAATTGCATGTTTGGTGTCTGTGAAAAAGCCAGAAACATCCAGAAACACCCGGATGCGTGAAAAAAAGCAAAGATCTGGATGCACCCACAAGTGGCACCCTTCAAAGTCAATGGGGCTAAAATTAGATGCGGGTGCATCCAGTTCAAGCTGGATTCACACAGATGGTGAAAAACGCCAGTGCGAAACCAGCCTAAAGCGGAGAACTGTCTGAGTCTGCAGAAGCCTTGAACTGCCTTCAATGCAAGAAAGTGTTATCAAGAGTTCTTAAAACACTCGTTTCCTAATAATTTTGTGGCATAAACAGGCTGCCGATCACATGATGAGCAAGCACAACGCTCATTCATTGGGTTAAATTAGTTTTTGTAAACTGCAAAAGTCATCCATTCTCAGGAGCACTAAGCGATTTATTACAGATTGCTTAATGGATATTATTTCCTTTGGTCTGTTTGACTAAACAGGCAAATAAATGACCGCTGGTTAGTTAAAGTTGTAAAAAAAATTACATAATTCAATTTTATACATTTATTAATAAACCTTTGAGCATAGATTCAAAACATTTTTAAAAAATGAAAAATTTCCTTTAAATAAAAAAATCCCGCAGAATCTGAATTCTAGGTAATTTTTTTTTACCAAATTATGAATTCCACAACAAAACAAAAATGGATGCATTGTTTTGTATTCAATATTCTAATTTTTAAAATTTGTTGTGATTGTGAATGTGATGTACATTGTATGGTAAAATTATGATATTATTCAAATTTCATCCAGCAGAAAAGAAGTCCTCATAAGACCCCGTGCACACGTTGAGTATTTGATGATTTTTTTACCTCAGGATTTGTAACCAAAACCCCGAATGGGTGAGAAATATAGAAGTGGTGACGCATTTCTATTATACTTGTCCTCTGATTGATCCACTCCTGGTTTTGGCTACAAATATTGAGGTAATAACTCACCAAATACTCAATATGTGCATGTGGCCTTACAAATACTGAGGTAAAAAACTCACCAAATACTGAATATGTGTATGTGGCCTTACAAATACTGGGGTAAAAAAAACTCACCAAATACTGAATATGTGTATGTGGCCTTACAAATACTGGGGTAAAAAAAACTCACCAAATACTCAATGTGTGAGGTAAAAAACTTACCAAATACTCAATTTGTGAGGTAAAAAAACTCACCAAGTACTCAATGTGTGAGGTAAAAAAACTCACCAAATACTCAATGTGCTCATGTGGCTTCAGGCTATGTAGATGGCAAAATTAAAAAAAAAAAAAAGTTGGAAGAAGGGGAGGAAAAATAGTTGCGCAAAAAAAAAAATTGTGGCCATGAGGGGCTTAAATTGTGTTGTTTGGAATGAGAGACCCCCATTAAATTCTTACCTTTTGGTTTGCAGACTGAAATGTAGTCATCACAGCAGCTCTTGTAGTATATGCACAAGTTATCACATTGGCATTTTTTACCAGCATTAAACCCATCTAAACATCGACCAACACAGGACTCTGCAACAGGAAAACTCAAATTTAGAAGTGTTTACAATGTGTGAAAATTAAAGTGATTCTGAGGCCAGGTTCACACAGTCATTTTTTTGGCACAATTACGATGTTTTGTCCGTCTACGGGGCCAAGCACATGTCCAAATTTTTCCTTGCGCAAAGTCTGTTCTCGCAAAAAAGTCCAGCAAACCTGAGTTTAATCAGAAATTCTGATCGCACTCAGCCATGTAAGTCAAAAGACATTGGACTACACTTGGATGAGATATGAGTGCAATCTGAAATCCACAGACTGATAGAATGGAAAAGATGGAGAAATGTTTTTTCCCATCTTCTCATCCAAGAGAATTGGAGCATAGTATGCTCAATCTCTGTTCAAAGTTTGATTAAAGTGTTATTTGCATAATCGACTTGATTTTTTTATAAGGGAGAATCTATAGTTATCTGCACGAGCCCTTTAGGGACCATGCACATAGCTGACTAACCCTGGACAACCCCTTTGAGAACCTGTGATAGGCTGGAGGCCCACTGTCATGCATCAAACACAGAACATGTTTGATGCATGACAGTGATGCGAGTGTTGTGCGTGTTTGCTGTGAGTGTGGTGAGAGTGTGGTGCGTGTGGGTGTGTGTGCATGGCTGTATGCATGTGAGTGTACTGCTAGTGTGCTGCGTGAGTGAATGTGTGGTGCATGTCAGTGTGATGCTGTCCGTGGTCCTGAAGCTAGATTCAGGACCGCGGACAGCATTTACCAGCGTATTCAATACCCCTGCTGTCAAAGCAGCAGTGTTTAAATTTCCCGAGGTTCACCAGCATATTAACCCCATTTTTCTGTCATGCCAGTTTGTGTTCAGTTATGTCCACACTCCCTGAACACAAACTGACATGTCAGAATGCATCATCAGGGGTTAATGCATATTTTTAATAAAAGCCGGCAATTACTGCTATTCTGTAATGTACTGTATTCTCCTGCGGTGAGAAGGAGTCAGGAGCTGTCTATGGTCCTGATCACTATAGCTGGCTGCTGAAGCTGTTCAGATTGCAGTCAGCACCCAGCTATAGCGATCAGAACCATGGACAGCTCCTGACTAATGCTCACCGCTGGAGAAAAAAAGTACATTACAGAATAGCAGTAATTGCTGGCTTTTATTAAAAAACTGCATTAACCCCTGATGACACATTCTGACATGTCAGTTTGTGTTCAGGAGTGTGGACATAACTGAACACAAACTGGCATGATAGAAACATGGGATTAATATGCTGGTGAACCCCGGGAAATTCAAACACCGCTGCTGTCAAAGCAGCGATGTTTGTAATTGCCGGGTTGCCGCCACAGTAACCAATCAGCTTACACCAGTGTGACAGCAGCGGTGTAAACTGAAGGGTTAAATGAGGGGATGATTGCTCTCCAAGGTACTGAAGTGTTAACTTCAGCACCTTGCAGAGCCCGGGCATTCAAACACCAGCGGGGTTTAAATTACCCAGTAATTGCTGTCCATGATGCTGATGTATTAACATCAGCATCATAGATAGCGCAGACAATCAAACCCCACTGGTGTTTGAATGCCCAGGCTCTGCAAGTTGCTGAAACTAACACTTCAGTACCTTGGAGAGCAATCATCCCCTAATTTAACCCTTCAGTTAACACCGCTGCTGTCACAGTGGTGTAAGCTGATTGAAATTGCCAGGTTGCCGGCATAGTAACCAAACACCATTGCTTTGACAGCAGCGGTGTTTGAATAGCCAGTAAAAGCACACGTGTGCGACTATCGCACAGTGTGCTGTATGGGTGGGAGTTTTTCTCGCACCCATATACTTTAAATGGACACTCGAAAGAGGAAATCATGGTCAATCGCAGCATGCTGTGATTGAACTCGCATTTCCCTCGCAATGCGAGTTCATAATGGAACCAGTATCATTCACTAATACTGGTCCGAGTGCAATGCGATATTCCCTCACGCACAGTGTGCCTCCAGCCCTAAGGAAACTCTATGAAGATCCAAGTCAAAAGGGGAGCTGATGCTGTAACCAAGAGGCCTGTCAGGCACTAGCAGTCTGCAACAAGAAGTGGACAGGAATTCTACTGACCAATTAGTCTCCAGTGCAGCCCGGCTCCCAGTGACTTTTAAACAACTGTTCTGTGAAATGTTGAAGCGTTTCAGAGTTAGGCTAGGGTCTGACTTGCATCTTGACTCAGCCTGCCGTATGTGTGAAAAACTTTTTTCAGGCTCAGCGCATAGTGTTACCGGCATGTAATGCTATGTGCTGCCTGTGTATAGTATCCCTATGGCAACCGGAATCATCGCGCACCCGTTTCGGCTTCACTTACAAGTCTCGGATATACACTTTTGATGAGCGCACAGGAAACGCGGTTTACAGCATTTTTTAGAGTGCTCTGAATAAGCGCATATCCGTGGATTGTTGACTGTGGAGCCGGCGGCTGCAGTAAGCTTCCGGTAGCCATAGAGATCCATAGCCTGGCAGCGCACAACATTACATGCTGGTACGCTATGCGCAGCTCTGGCCAAAAACTACGTTTCTGACGGATTCCGCACATCTCTTGCATCGCATCCCCTCAAATTAAATATCCTTGGCTATGTATTGTGCTCTGGACATTCTATGGATGTTGGCCCTGTGCCTACGCTGTGTAGTTTGTCAGCATTTGGTGCAGAAAAATCTGCATCAATCTGCATCCATTTTGTAGAATAAAAACGCATCATAAACGTATCGTGTTTTTGACATGTTTTTGTTCTGTTTTTTTCAGTAGCGTATTTTAGAATGAAGTCAATGACTAGAGGGTTGAAAAACGCTTTAAAACAAAATGGATCAATAATTGACATGCTGCAGATTTTTCTGTATCAAAGGCTGGGTTCACATTTGCGTTGTGAACACAGCATAACCGATTGTAGCCAACACATGCGCACTGCGTTCCTATGTTTAACATGGGAACGCATGGTACCTGCGTTTAGCTGCGTTCTGTTGCGGTTGTGTTCGGATGTGCATAATTTGTGTGCCCTCCGAACGCACCATGATGCATTTTTTTGTGCGGGCGCTTGTTTTATCAGCAAGCACACAAAGAATGAATGGAAGTCAATGGATCCGCAGTGTCCTCCGCATGACAGCGCAGGAAAACGCTGCGGATCACATTGAAATCTATCCCAGTGGTCGCCGGGAAGTTAGAGGCTGCCGCTGTGAAGTCAGCGGCGGCCGTCGAGAGATCAGCGGCAGCCGCTGGGAGATCTAAGGTGGCTGCTGGGAGTTCAGCGGCGTCTGCCGCTGATCTCTCAGCAGCCGCTGAGGCCATGGATTGGGTGGCTGGGCACCATACTATGTGAACGCATGCGGAGAATCTCCACTGCGTTAACATCAGTATTGCAGTGTTTGGCTTTGCGTTTGCGTTTGCATGCCAGACGCATGCAGATACAAATGCTAGTGTGAACTTAGCCAAAGTTGCAGAAAAATCTGTACCAAATACGCAGCATGGGAACAGCACTACTGAAATCTCAGACTGTGGTGGCTTCAGGATAAACAGCCGTATTTGATACAGAATTTTCTGAACCAAATACGGACCAAATACGCAAAGTGACACAGAGCCTTACTTTACTGTTCAACAAGCTCCTCTCTGTCAAATTATTGAGAAGTTCTTATGGCCATGATGCCATTTTATTATCGTAAGGGTACCGTCACACCTGGCTATATCGGCGGAGATATCACCGGTGCCGCACAGGGGCACGCACGTTTTTGGCGCCCCGCCAGTTTCGCCGTCGCGTGTTTACACACACCAATAACTTTGGCGACGCACCGGCGATGTTACAGGCGCCATCGCCGCTGGGGTGTCCACAAACTCCAGCGGCGATCCTGTAACATGGGAGGCTATGGCTCCCATCGCCTGTAACATCGGCGATCGCCATGTTACATGGGGTGATGTGTACACATCGCCCCAGAGTGCCCGCCTGGTTTCAGAGCAGTGCTGAGAAACCAGGCGACCACTCTAAGGCGATTTTTAGCGCCGACATCGCCTCTTTACACTAGGCGACACACCAGCGCTGTCGGCGGCGATAGGCCACGCCCCTGCATCACCACGATATGGCCAGGTGTGACGGTACCCTAAGGGTACCTTTACACACGGCTACATTTGTAGCTTGTCACCAGGTAACTTACTGGTTGCAGTGAAATCATGGATACATGATTCCATTTGTACACAGCAACAAGATAGAACCATGTATCCATGATTTCACTGCAACCAGTAAGTTACCTGATGACAAGCTACAAATGTAGCCGTGTGTAAAGGTACCCTAACAGTTATGGTGGCGTTACATACAAGGATATCGTTAACGATATCGTTGCAACGTCATGAATTTGAGATCGTTGCAACAATATTGTTTGTGCATCCTTGCGTGTAAATGAACGATATAGGATGAAAAAATCGTTGGATCGTTCATCCTAGATTTGAGATCCTGACCTCAAATCATCGTTCGTCGTCCAATTTAAATCTCCTCCAATGTGCCACATCGTTCAGGGTGAAGCCTTTTGAACGATATCGTTCAAAAGACTCCTATTCCTGCCGCAGATATTTATCAAAGTTTATTAAAAAAACATTTCACAGTCGTGATTCTACATTTAAAGCCGCTCTGCAGCTCTGTGCTACATGTCGCCACAGAGCTGCAGGAGCGGGTATGAACCCGGTGTTTAAGTGGTTAATGGGTGTGGGCACTCTCTGGGGCCATGTGGCACACTATCATTAACCACTTAAACACCGGGTTCTTACCCGCTCCTGCAGCTCTGTGCCGACATGTAGCACAGAGCTGCAGAGCGGCTTTAAATGTAAAATCACAAATGGGAATTAAAATTAAAAGTTTGGTAATGGCTTTTACATACAATAATGTGCCAGTGCTGCTGTCACAATGCTGCCACATTATTGTAATGCCATTGTTCAGCCTTTAATACATCAGACAGAACATTTTCGCTCAGACTCTGGCGCGGTGCCAAAGTTAACATCGTTAACGATATCTTGTGTGTGACGACGCACGAACGATAATTAAATACCGTTCGGACGATTTCAGTCACGTGACTTTTCCTCCAATATCGTTCTCGATATTGGAGCGTGTAACGGCACCATTAATGTTGGAATCTAATAAAAAAGACCTTTGATCGCAATGTCCTTGATTGGGTCAATCACATGCTTATTTGCAGTTTCAGCACATCTGTTGACTCTAGGAAGGTCAATGCCCAGAGTCATTTTGTTAGAAAATAGAATGAGATTTTTTCCTTAACCTAAATTATGTAAATGTGAAATAATGATTAAATACTAATAACATCGACAAAGACAAAAGTAAATCACATTGTTTCACGTAAGATAACAATAGCTCATTATTTTACAACCAATTGTGTATTCTTCCAATACATCCAGCATTAAAAAAGACGTTCATGGCAAATGGTATTGATAAAAAATAGAAAAAAACAATCCCACTCAATATTATTAATATCAAGTTTCCAATGGAAGGGCTGCTTCAGATACCCGTATTTTTGGTTCTAGTGCTATACTTCAGAACATTGGATCATACTCAGATGAGCGTTATTGACATTGACAGTGCACATGTCCAATTTTTTTCTTGAAAAGAATGGTTCGAGGAAAGAAATTGCAGCATGAATAATTATTCATGCTGCAATTTGAGAATCAGATGGCACTCGAAAATTGAAGTCTATGGGTCTGTAAAAAATCAGATGTAATAGAGAAGCTGGAGAAACCTTTTTTTATTTTTCACTCTCCACCTCTGACTAAGGCGGCCGTCACACGGTTCAATATTGCGAACGATATCGTTTAAGCGATCTGCTTTTTGATCGCTTAAGCAATATGGTTTGTGCATCGCTGCGTGCAATCAAGCGATTTTACAATGTAATATCGCTTGATCGCTAGATCGCAGATTGGTGAGCCGGAGCTCATATCAAGCGATAAACGCTTGAACAATCTGCTTCATCGTGGTGTATGACACCACGATGAACAATCTCCCAGCTGCAGAGCCTATGCTGGGAGATGGTATCTATGGTAACCGTCGGGTTACTAAGCGCCGCGCGGCGCCTAGTAACCCGATGTGTACCATAGTTACCAGCGATCTCGCTGCTCCACATCGCTGGTGAGTCTGTCTGTGTGACATCTCACCAGCGATGTGAGCGATATTGTTAGCGATCGCGCGTGCACATGATCGCTTACAATATCACTCACGATATACAGTAGATACGTGTGACGGCCGCCTAAAATGGATCCGACACTCTGATCAAACTCTAATCAGTCTGATTAGCATAATTAGGCCATTTTTATTTGGAATTGAGAAAATATGATCGTTTCAACACAGCCTAACTTAAATTCCTGTGGTTAGTTTTTTATTTGAAAAATATATCTTTATGCAGTGGAAAGTAAAAGGGTTATCCCTCAAATATGTTTAGTAAAACAAATGACATAATTATATACATGTTTCTTATTGAGTAAGAGATGCTCACTCGTACAATGGCTTTCTCCTCATTTCAAAATGTGGAGACTGAGCAGAAAATTAGCACATGCTTGGCCACCTCTATTAGGGCTCATTCCGATGCCAGTTTTTTTGTACAAGTTATGTATTTTTTATGGACAGAATACGCACCTATTGTGGAGCTGTTCAGATGTCCATGTATTTTTCTCACTGAGTGATCAAGGCGATTTGTCAAACTTTGATCTGAGTTTTTGATCAATCTGTGTGTACAGTGTCCATTTTAGGACATGGTCATATATCAAAGTCAAACATCAGAAATACTCTGTCTGGTACCTGATAATGACTTTGACAGATGACTTTCATAAATGACTTTGACAAGTCAAAGTCATTTATAAAAGTCATTATCAGGTATCAAGAGAATTTCTCATGTTTGACTTTGATATATGATCATGTCCCAAAATGGGCCTTGTACTAGTGCTGTCCATTTTCCATGGATTCTATGATAAGATTGTTAAGACAGAATCCTGGACAAAGTGCCTCAGTGTCCGCGCTGCTGCTCCGAGACCAAAGACACACAGACACAGGAATGTCTGGATCAGCGATAGCCTTTATTTTCCGACGCGTTTCGGAGCCTCCTCCCGAGCTCCTTCCTCAGGGAACATCCCTGAGGAAGGAGCTCGGGAGGAGGCTCCGAAACGCGTCGGAAAATAAAGGCTATCGCTGATCCAGACATTCCTGTGTCTGTGTGTCTTTGGTCTCGGAGCAGCAGCGCGGACACTGAGGCACTTTGTCCAGGATTCTGTATTACAACCACGGTCACCGTTGGGAGTGCGGTCCCTGCAGCAGCTGCCTGTACGCTATTCTACCAGTTGTGGGTTTCACAACTGACAAAGGTGAGCAATTCCACATCGATAAGCGACAGTGTATCATTGAGATAAGACCCTATTGCGCATTCTTTCGTTCAAAGATTGTTAAGAAACCTTCATATTTTTTTATTATCCAAGAAAAACTGATGAAATTCTGATTAAATGAACGGATGAAACTTGGATCAGTTTTCGCATACAAGAAAATCACTGACGTCTGCATAAACCCTAAGGGTGTCTTTACACGTCGCAACATTGCATGCAATTTCACTTGCAACTTACTGGTCGCAGTGAAATTATGGGCACATTGTTCTATTTGTACACAGCAACAAAATGGAAAAATATGTCCATGATTTCACTGCAACCAGTAAGTTGCAAGTGAAATTGCATGCAATATTGCGACGTGTAAAGGTACCCTGAAGGCCGCTTTACACATCGCAATATCGTTCCGATATTGCATACGATTTCGCGGGAGCGCACACGTTTTTGGCACTTGTCCAAAATCGCATAGAAGATGTTACACAGGGAGATATCGGCAGGCAACGCAACTACAACGTCGTACGCCCCTCTTGCACACTGTGTCTGAGCAACTCAGGGAACGACCAATTAACATTGGAGTGAATAGGGTAAGTTGCACTCCAAATCATAGTTGCGCTGTCACACAGCACGATCCTGCCAGATCGTCAAGCCAATATTGCACGGTTGAAGAGCCTGCACAATCCACAAACTATATCGTTTTTTGCCTTGTTCTTGCATCGCATTGCTCATTTACACGACACAACACACCAACGATAACAACTGCAACGCCCCTACCACATGACTTTTTATCGTAGTTGCGTTGCGATATTGTGATGTGTTAAAGCGGCCTTGAGAGCTCTTTCAGATATCTGCCATTATCGGTCTGATCTCAGATCCCAATGCACGGACAGGCTGCGTGTCTCCGAACTGAGTATGACAGACATCAAGAAATATATGAAGCCGTTACGCTTGGGTCAGGAGACGCATGGTCAGTTGTGATTCAAGATCGGACTGATGATCAAGGATGTCAGATTGAGCCCTAAGTAAAAGTTCATACTAAGGGTAATCTACCATTTATAGAAATAATAAATTATAACAGTGTGTATCTAAAATGTGTGAATTTGACCTAGTACTCATCTTTACCAAACTATAGCTGGTTCTGTGTTATGTGGATTTGGTAAATATTACTCGTGTTATTTTTATATGTTAGCAATTTCCAAAAATTAACTTAGGATCTTAAAATAAGCTTGAAAACTAAGACGTAAACTAAAGCTACAGATCTATATGTAGATGTGCACAATCACATTTCTATGTCCACCTACCTTCTGCAGCCTGGGCAAACCATGCTGCCCCCAAGAACAGGAGAGCAGAGAGCAGCGGAGCTCTCATCACTGGCCTCATACACTTTAGTCTATGATGTGGTTCCTGACCTCTGGTTTTATCTGCCTCTCTATTTGCCATTTCATCACTTTTGTTTGCACACATTCACAAATGAAAATATTTTTCTCTACTTCCCTCCACCTCCCCCATGGCTCTGTATTCCTGGTATTCGGGAATCCTTTCCTAATGAAGATTTCTTCATAGGTATTATCTGATTTTTAAGTTTAGCTTTGTATTTTATGAAGATTATAATAAATGTGGTTGTTGTAAGTAGGACACTGGTAACATCCTGAAGGGGAGATATGTTTCACTGATGTTGATGACCTCAATGATGTAGGCTCCACAATGTTAAATGTTGAGTGGGTTAATAGGTCTTGACAAGAATGGGTTTTTGCGAACAGTCAAAGAGATGGGAGGGATTGCTGTTCACATATCTCAACCCCTGGGTATGGTCCAGGGGTAAAATGGAGAACCTGTGGACTAACTGAGAGGACTATGTGTCTGGAGTTGTGCAGACCTCCGCTAGAGCCATGCTTAAAGGGCCAGATATTTACCTGATTAGATGAACCCCACAGCAGTATAAATTCTGTTTGCTCCTTTATACAAAGGCTGTTTTAAGTTTGCCATTTTTGACTGGTTGCAGGAGAACTTTATTTGACTTTTACCGCACTCTACAGTAAGACCCTCCGGTCTATTCTGAAATCCGGCCATGTGAAGGCCTATGCCCACATCACTGGAGAATTTTCCCAAAGTCCTGCCGGCATCACTTGGAGTAACTTTAGGTGAGATTATACAGTATGTATATACAACATGTATGTGTGGCGCCCCACTAAGAGTGCGTCACAGGAGGGTACTACACCCCTGACTAAGGTGTCGTATTCTCCGTCCCAGTGGTGAAAAGGATAATCCTGAGGCTCCATCTACCACATACAGCACCTAGAGGCAGAGGACCAATTAGGCACCCTTTCCTGGGTAACTGGTCCTGGTGGGAGGAGAGTTAGAGTATATAGCAGTGGGGAAAGCAGTAAGGAGTTAGAATGGTGGAGAGACAAGAACAAGGGAAGTCAAGTCATGACAGCAGAGACAGCTAACGGGGAGGGCACCGAGCACTGGTGACCCAGAAGGAGAAAGGGGACAAGATAGAGCGGGTGATAGAAGACCCGAGCCCAGTCCACAACCCGGAGTACCGGCTCCGAGGTGGTTCAGACGATTTAACCCTGCACCACAGAACCCGGAGTGGTTGAAGGCTTCCTAGGAGCACAACTCACAACTTAACTATCACCGCAGCTATACCAGGGGGTACCCACCTTTGAGGGCCAGGGGCCGAGAGTCAGGGCCATGACAACGGGAACCCCAATCGAGGGCCCTCAGTACCCTGGCAAGGTATGCTAAAGCAGCGAAGAGAGGGACAGTCAGGATAGAGATGGACACCTGTGGAGCCTCAGAGGGACACTATTCACCGCAGGGACCACCTGGTCCGTTACTTGGCATTGAGAACTGTTTCACCTGTCTGCCATTGAACATCTAAGTAAATACCCGTTCAGAGGAGCAACGTGTCTGAGCCATATTCCGGGACTACCGTTTAATTGCCTTGCCTTACAGAAACACCCGAGCTGCCCTATTACTCTACTGCAGCTCTTAACTCCGGGGACCCCGCTCATCCTGTAGGGAGCGGTTCCATCCTGCTGCCGCCGATCACCGGAACCCTACAGGTGGCGTCACGAACTAATAACTATATCTCTTCTATTATTTTACTTTCACCCTTTTACTGACTACCGGCCCTACAACCTCAGGCACCGGAACCGTGACTGACAGCCTGCGCCTGAGACCCGAGCACCCGGCTCACGGTAAGTCATATGCATGTATGTTGTGTTATTATTCCTGTTTCTATCAATGGTGGTTTTATGCAGATTGTGATGCATATTTGTCTCGCCCCTGGCGGAGACCGTGGGGTATTCGGAACCGGGCCCGCTCATTGTCGTCTGGGGCTGCAGGATGTCACGGTGGCGTGACCCGGTCCGTGATCCCCTCGTCGGGCAAGCAGTTAAAAAAGGGAATTGTAAAAACGCAGAAAAATAAAATAAAAATGAAAATAAAAGAGTGTTGTGACGCCACCCGTAGAATGCAGCCAGTATAGCCGCTGCTGCAATCGGGACCTCTGGAGATGATGGGAGTAGCAGCAAGGATGATTCAGCTCTCCACGGGAAAAGGGTGTCAGCTATGTCATTTTGGCAACCTGGAACATGTTAAACCCTGAACCATGCATTAGCAGCCAAACACTTTAGAACTAAAAATCTAATGAACTTTAATGACCGGAGGGGAAGATGCCGATAAATGATACACTGCATGAACCACACTGGCATTATCAGACCAAAAACTAACCCGTTTGTTTCTCAAAGCTCCGCTCCATAATTCAACTGCTACCGCGATGGGAAAAAGCTAAAGCAGGGTCAAATTCCTTGTCCACCCACGTGCTACCCAGGACTCAGGCCGGCCGGCTGAGCACCATTTGTCCCAAAAAAATCATGCCGAAACCCGGCGAACCTGTGGCGTCAGAGAACAATTCAATATCGACGTTGGTGCGTTCATCCTCCTGGAAACACCTATGACCGTTATTCTGACAAAATTAGTCTTGAACACAATTAGATCATCCTTTAGGTGGCGTGTAATCCTAATTTTATGGTGTGGACAAAGAACCCCTTCTGTGGCGAGAGCCAGCCGCCTAGAGAAAATCCTGCCCATGGGCATGACAGTGCAGGCAAAATTGAGGGACCCCAATAGGGACTGCATTTGAACCAAAGTAACCTTACTGACAGAAATAAATCCCTCGATAAGCCCCAGCAAACCTAAAACCTTTCCCTAAGGAAGACGGAATTTTATGGCCTGGGAGTCGATGACGACCCCCAAAAAAGCCAATTCAGTGACTGGATCTATAGTTTTCTTGGTGGACAAAGGGACTCCGAAATGACCCATTAACGACTTAAACTGCTCAAGAACCTGCTTGCAAACCGGGGAATCAGCGGGCCCCACAAATAAAAAATAGTCAACGTAATGAGTGACTGAGGAAACCCATGTTTCACACCGAACAACTTATTCCAAGAAGGTGCTGAAAGTCTCGAAATATTGGCAGGATATAGAGCAGCCCATGGGCAAACAGGTGTCGTAATAGTAGGAGTCCACAAACATTGCACCCAGTAGGTGATAACAGTCAGGGTGCACCGGCAACAGGCGACAAGCAGACTCGATATCCGATTTTGCCATAAGGACACCACGCCTGGCGCACCTGACCAGATCAACGGCCTTATCAAAGGACACAATGTACTGCTGAATCTTCGCTAGGAATACCATCATTTACCAACCTGCCGCTTGGATAGGACAAATGGTGAATGAGGTCTTACTGGCCCTGTTCTGTTTTTGGGGACTACTCCTAGTGTTGACACCCGCAAGTTCCAAAAAGACGGAGCCACAAAAGGTGGAAACGCCCTAGACGTACTTCTGTCGACAACTTGCTATGCAGTACCTCTGGGAGTTCTCTGGCAGATTTCAAATTAGGGACAGAAGAGGGTAAAGCAGAAAAAACAAAAGGAATGAAAAAAACAAATGAAAAACCGAACCTAATTTGTGCCACTGCCTTATTGGGGTACTTGTCTAACCACGCCCCCATCCTTATCATGCTCTCTGGGGTCACGGTGTTCACCCTGACTTCCAGACTTGGGTCCGCCTGTTTTTTGTGGAGATCACGTGCATTTTGCTGCAGTGTGGGGACCTCCACATGAGGAGCATTCGAGTTTGTACTTACACAAGCCGTAAAACTTGCAGTGCCCCTCGTTGTACAGCCAACATGTCCCTGGTTTGCGACTGCTGAGCCCGCTTGGCACCGGGTCCAGCGGCTGACCCTGGAAAGGGTGGGGCTGCCCTCTGGACTATCATGAGGTGAAGCCATGAATCCGTGGCTTTGACGCCTCATTCGAGATGGGGGTTCAGAGCTACCCGGGGGCGAAAATCCTTATCGTATTTCCACCAAGCTGAACTCCCATGTGCCTTATACGAGCTATAGATGCTATCCATATAAATGAATAGCTCAGAGCACCTCTCCGGGTGACAGGGCCGGTGTCAGCACATGGCGTACTTGAACAAGTGCTGTGGGGGCCCACTGGCCATCAGGGACAAGGAGCCCTGATGGCCAAGGGCCCATCAGGGAAGGCAGCCTTGATAAGGAGGAGCCCAGCAGCTGGGAAACTCAGGCAGCTGAGTGCACCCAAAGTGCTGCCTGTGCACATGGCTAATTTGAATGCGATTCAAATTAGCTATGTGTCGGCTCCCATCTGTGCTCCCTCCTCAGCCGACTGCAGCAGAGTGATGAGTCATCACCCTGCGACCTCATCACTCTGCTGCAGCCATGCTGGAAGTGAGGAGGATCGTGGACTGGAGCCTGCTACAATGACAGAGGGACAGAAACTGAGGAGGACAGGGGCTTCGGAGGAGCGGAGAGAAGGTGAGCATAATCTTTTTTTTTTTTTACTATGTGCAGCATGATCGGGGATTATAGAGGCTGTCACTGGGCTGCTTGCAGATTGTGCTGGGCTGTGGAGGGCTGCTGAGTTTATGGAGGCTGTGCTATGGAGGCTGCTACTTAGCTATGAAGGCTGTGATATGAGGCTGGGCTGGCTATGGAGGCTGCTGCTGGGCATGGAGGCTGGCTTGACTCTGTGCTGCTATGAGGTGCTGCTGGCTATATGGAGGCTGCTGCTGGACTATGGAGGCTAGGATATGGAGGCTGTTGCTGGGCTATTGAAGCTGCTGCAGGGCTATATGGAGGCTGCTTCTGGGCTATGGATGTTGCTGCTGGGCTACAGAGGCTGCTGTTGGGCTATGAAGGCTAGGCTATGGAGTCTGCTGTTCGACTATGGTGGCTAGGCTATGGAGGCTGCTGCTGGGCTATTGAAGCTGCTGCAGGGCTATATGGAGGGTGCGGCTAGGCTACAGAGGCTGCTGCTGGGCTATAGAGGCTGTGCTATGGAGGCTACTGCTGGGATATTATATATATTATAAACAAAAATGGACAGCAGCACATCCTTTTCAATACGCATATGTGGATTTATTCCTGGACTGCGACGTTTTGGCTATGTGTCAGCCTTTCTCAAGCAGTACAGTCTAAGTGAACTAGTGCACATATATATAAGGCCCACACAGGGGCAATTACAATCAATAGTGATTACACAATTAAGTTTTTAAAACTGTTATTATACAGTAATTAATAGTGATAAAAGATTCCCTTTATACAATAAATTGCTTTAAAACAGTGCCAATGTGAAATTAAAATATTCATCTTTAAAAATCAATCTTAGAGGATTAAAATCTTATATATTTCCATAATTGGTACTTATTTACTTATTTACTGCACCTGTAAGCAGAATAGCGATGACTACAATCAAAATATAGCTTGTATAAAGCTCACACATACCATCTCCATGTACAACTTGCAGCTCCATGTGGAACGCCCGCGCATGCCCAGTTGCGCTGTCGTTCTCATCTCACGCATGCGCAATGCTTCTCTGACGGGATTCTCGTGCACCCAGCTTACATGAGATCCCGCGCATGCGCAATGCATATGCGAGAATCTCGGCGGCCATTTTTACCATAGTAACGATGACAACAATAGTTATACATATATATAATGTTAACTGAGCACTTTTATCACTCAAAGTAATACTTTAGTGCAGTCCATCTGTTTATAACCTAATATAAGGGATCCACGGAGTACAAATGTTATACTTTTATTCATAAACGCAGTGCATATACTCTTCATATATACCCCTAACCCAGAAAAGGGATCTACGGAGCATATCACCAATATCCACAAGGGAAAAATTAGTATATACACTCTAGTTTAGTACTCCTCACCCTATATATTAATTAGACCACCAAAAATGAGTTATTAATTGTGCTCTTTATTTTGAAAAGATAATATAATAGCCACTTGTCAGTACATATCAATAGGTATAATGGAGTCAATATCACATAGCTTCAAAAGACTGCAATCAATCGCCAAATCTGCAAAAATAGGAAATAAAAAATTATATTTAATAATACATCATAAACAATTCCGTTTAAACAAAGCCGTTTTAAGACTACATATTTATATTTTAAAATAGATACCTCTACTTATCAATCAGACTGTTATACCTCTAAATATCTGGGGCATCACACCCTAATATGAGGACTATTTATATATCATGTCTAAAAAACTATTTTGGTGATGTGTACTTAGCGTCTTTTGACGTAGTGTCATTGTACACGTCCATTAACCATGAGAGAGGTCTTAAAGCTGTAGAGAATAAATTGGTGGATACAAAGTATACTAAGGATGAGAAGCAACTAATATTACAATTATTGGAATTGGTTCTAAAAAATAATTACTTTCTTTTTGGAGATGATTTTTATTTACAATGCCGAGGTACGGCAATGGGTGCCAATATGGCACCCGCTTATGCCAATATAGTAATGAGAGTCCTGGAGGAAGACGTCATCTATAACACTGATTTATTTGATCAGGTGGCTGTTTGGTGGAGATATATAGATGACGTCTTCCTCATATGGACGGGTATGGAAGACTCTCTTTTAAAATTTTATGAACTCCTGAATATGTTAGATGAAACCATCAAATTTACTCTTGTTTATTCAAAAAATGAAATTCAATTCTTGGATGTCTTAGTAAAATACAATAACAATACTCTGAGTACAGAATTATTTAGAAAAGAGACTGATAAGAATGACCTTTTGATCTATGATAGTCATCACCCAAAAAACACTCGAGACTCTATCCCCTATAGTCAAATGCTTAGGGTAAAGCGGATAGTGAGTGATCCTAAAGTACAGGAAGAATCTCTTTCCAATATGATCACAAGATTTAACCTGAGGCAATATCCAATGAAACTACTAAAAGAGCAAAAAAGGAGAGTAGATCTGATAGATAGAGAGAGTGCTCTAGATAGGGGTACAAATAAAAAAGTATCTACACGTATACCCTTTGTGACTTCATTTTGTAATGAGAGTGGACTAATAGCCAAAATTATTAAAAAACACTGGGGAATGTTGACTAAATGTCTACCACAAGTAGAGGCTTTTAAGATGCCCCCACTCTTGGCGTACAAAAAAAGTCATAATTTGGGTGACAAATTAATACATTCAGATCTAGGACCCCTTAAGAAAGACGGACAACGATATTTGACGGGTAATAACAGAAAAGGGTGTTACCCATTTCTCTCCTGCATAAATTGCAGATTAATGATCAAGGGCTCTTCTTTCAGGCATCCTAATACAAGTGAAGTTTTTGAAATTAAGCATTATTTAACTTGCTCATTGGAATTCGTGGTATACCTATTAGAGTGCCCATGTCCCTTATGGTCCGTGGGAGAAACTACATGGGATTTTAAGACTAGAATCAATCACCATAGGCATACCATAAGAAAAGAACGCAAGGATCTCCCAGTCTCTAAACATTTTTTTGAACGGGGCCATACTGAACACCAATTGAGGTTTAGAATTATATACAAAGAAGGGGAGGAGATAGGATCCGTCTCCTAAAAAAACGTGAATTGGAGTGGATCCATCGTTTGGGAACACTAAAACCCCAAGGACTTAATGTTGAATATAGGCTTACTCAAGCAACATAAGTATAAGACATATAAACAGTCCTCATATTTGGGTGTGATGCCCCAGATATATATATGCTCAGCCTCCAAATAATGAATACAGCCCAGCACAGCCTCAAAATAATATACACAGCACAACCTCCAAAACATATATACAGCACATATATACAGCACAGCAGCACAGATCCCCATTCTTTTCTCCTGGTTGTTAGAGGAGAACTTTCTGAGCAAGATCTATTCTGTAACTTTGCCTTTGGTATAGTAGCGGTACTGATCACTCAGAAGAATGTGGCCCAGAAGATCCTGGCCAAGATTCAGCAGGATAAGAAGGCATGGATAATTGGATCAATACTTTACCATTATGCAGGCTAGTTTTACTGCATTTGCTTCAATCAAGCTCATTTTTACTTTCTTCATTTTATCCTCTAACTCAACTCTCTTAGTCCTTACTCTATTCCATTTATCTGGGTCTTCTCTTCATCTCCAAAATATATAGAAACCTTAGTTTTGCCTTTTGGGTTTTAAACAGTTTATCCTGCCATAGACATTTATGGCACATATAGTGTGTGGCACCCCAGGGTCCAAGTGCCACAGTGTCATTATCGCCCCTGGGTGGTAGTGCCACACTTGAGAGCAATGGAGGGACTTCACACCAAGCAAAAAACAGAGCACACAACACCTTTCTGCCTCCAGGCCTGAAGGGGAAAACCAAGACCCGGCTTCAGGGTGAGCTTCCCTATAAATTCTGGTCTGGGGCGGAGTTAGTCAGTTCAGTTCCTAGGAGGACGGATGAAGACATCCTGTGGATTGGTAGCTGCACTAAGCTCGTCCTAGGGTAGCTAAGCCTAGCTTGAGGGCCCAAGGCAAGGGTCTGAGGAAGTGGAGAGGAGCCTGGGGAGAGGAGCAGTGTCGTGCTCACCCCGGAGGAACAGCGCCAAGGACGGACACAGGAGTCCGAGGCTGTGCAGGGCCTAACGAGTTGGCAGTCAATACCGGAAGGTGGTGGATTCCATGTCCCCCAGCCACACTGTGCCCGGAGGCAAAGCAGCAGATGGAGCCCAAGAACAGCCACCTGAGACGAGGGGCTAGAGAAGGACTCGAGTTACCTGCCATACCGGCACCAAGCAGGAGAGAGGGCCAGAAGCTCAGCTTATGCAGCAACAGAGACCCGTTACAAAGCGCAGAAAGGTGGCTTCAGAACTTGCCGAACCCTGAGTTGCTCTCAGGTGCCAGGACTCAGTATAACATCGCCAGTTGGAATTACAGTTGCACCATTAAAAGGACTAAGGAACCAACAAACCATGAGTCTGTCTGTTGCTTTGTCCCCGCCATCCTGCACCCTACACCCTCACCTCGTCTGTTACCCCAGGAATCCACTCCACCCGTGGGGAGCCGCTCCACCACAGCTGCCTATCCATCATCCCGGAGGTCCTGCAGCAGCGGTGGCCACTATTAGTCACATACCACAGGTGGCGTCATGAATAACTACTCTTCTTATAACCTCTTCCCCTACCATGCTAAGAACTCCCTTTTACAACTGAACCCAGGGTCACTGAAGCCGGTACTTGACCCCTGTGACTCCCCACAGCTGCTAAATAGCCCGGTTCCAAGTACCCCACGGCCCTGGGGTGACCCATAGTACATCTGTCTAAAATATGCAAGTCTCACCTCTGGAAACCTCACTCATCTCCAAATTTTGGGTTCACTGCTAACTGTGACCCAGCTCCATGACCCTGGGCGTGCAGTAAAGGGGAATATTTACAGGGGAAAAGTTTGTGATGCCAGCTGTGGTATTCGGCCAGGGATGACCAACGCTGCAGTTTCAGACCACTGGGGCAGATGTTAGGGCAGCCTGGAAGGTATCGCTCCCCACAGGTGGAGAGGAGCCCCAGGGCAGATAGAAAAGTCTATGGCGAGGAGGGGCTGTGATGATTAAGATGGCCGCAGGGAATAAAAGAAGGAGACAGACAGTTCTTGTGATTCTTTACCTTTACTTGCTGTTTGGGCAAGATCACCCAGCCGGGTGCTGTGCTTCTCCAAAGTGTCACCGGGATAGTCCCCAGGAGATTAGAATCGCTCTGTCGAGACACCATTCACAGGACTTCCCAGGTTGCTCTTTACTGCGCTGGCTACTCATCTCTCCTGCCCTGCGCTGTCGTAAACAGGGTCTCAGGCTGATGGCTGTGTGCCTTGTCGGGCGACTGCAGCGGCATGTCCCCTAGCCACTGTCCTGCGGATTATTCACGGTTTGTGGCCACTGCTCCTGCAAAACCAGTGGCCTCCAGTTTTCCTGGTTGGGGCTTGGAGCACCCAAACCAGATCAGGGCCAGTCCCCTGCGGCAACCAGTCCCTCTGCCCAATTCGGGTCGGGACCAGATTCGGGGCACACGGGTGGATCCCCCCCTCCCGTGTCCCCTAGGACTCTCTTGGTCCTGCATTCTCTTTGGATACCTTCCTCCTCTCGACTCCTTCTCTAATTCTCTCCAACTAACTGTTAACCCCTCCTCCTGACCAAGAGATGGGGCCCTCCCTCTCAATAGGGTCCACCTGAATCCCCCAGCTTGTAATTGGGATGATGTTGTGTGCAATTCTGTGTGTCTCGGGTTTGCGACCCCGCTCACCTAGGAACGGTGACACCACACCTATGGAGTAGGTGCAGCATTATTGTGGGGTCCAGTCCGCCGGCGCACCACACATGTAGTTGCTGAGAATGGAGAGGTGGCCACATATGGATAGTATTACACTGATGTACAAAGCACATGCGTGAGATGTGTGTCTGAAAATGTAAGCACAGATCTCTGAATAAGCAATGGAAGATAAGATACTTTCTATCCTCATTTCTCCAGCCTGACCAGTGTAACGGAGTGGGTAGCCCTGACTGTATTATCATTGAAATGGACACTGAAGTGGACATTACACAGTCCGATACTGCCCCCTTGTGGACAAGTGCTGAAATTGCTGCAGAGATAATGACACCGACTGCTGATCCCCTCCCACAACAGCTGTGTGCTCAGGAGGAAAAAGTGCGGGAAAGTCAGAAGGAGACGGAGCTCAACCAGGACAGACCTGCCAGTGGGTGTCCCTCGAGAGAGGGCTTCCTTGTGACCCCTTTCTGGAAAGATCATGCCATGGAAGCCGTTGCGACAACCCCCAGGCTGCAGAACATTGTTACCATGAGCCTAACCTGACTGCAGAGCGTCGCACTCCTAGAACATCTTCAGAGACTGTGACGGACACAAGGGAGTCACCTTCGAAATCTATATTTTTTTTTTTACCCCGGACTGAGAGACTATAAACCGGTACCTGTGGAGAGGACTGAGGAAACCCCCTTCATCGCTTCCCCTGGAATCGCCACCGTTAGACCCCAGGCCTGCGACGTGGGAGCTACGCCTTCTGTTGTTATAGACTGGTAACGTACATTGAGGGAAAGCTAGGGAAAGAGATTGCCAGTACTGTTTTGTTTCTTGCCGTGCATCCGGAACTAAATATCAGGGTATTCAACCTTCCCTATGTGTGCAGCCAAACCAGTTGAATGTGTTATCACCATGTTTAATAGTAAAGAAATGTTTCCTCCCGTTAAATCTGAGTATGGGGATTTTGTTGAAGCTGATCATAGACACACACCCGCGGCCTTACTGCCGGTCACTTCATCTGGCGTAATCGGCAGGATCTGTGATCAACAAAATCCTCTCCCGGTAGTAGCTTATAACCAGACAGCTCCCCCAGCGTCTATTGTCAATCAAGTGAGAAAGTTTAACGGACGGAATTATCCTGTACCTGAATGGACAGAACAACTCAAGATAGTGGGGGAAATGTATAACGTTGATCCTAAGACCCTAGCAGAAATGGCCATGCTAACATTAGAGGGGGTGGCGTGGACGACAGTCAGGCTGGAGACGGTTAGGGGCCGGCGTACATTGGATGACTTGGTGCGGGTGCTGGAGAACACCTATGGGCCGACCACATACGCGGGGACATTGCGCTATATGTTCTTCCGGCGTACTCAGCTCGAGTGGGAGGACATTCCTCAATATGCAAACGCCCTCCAAGTACTGCTTGAACAAGCCCTGTAGAAAAGAAGAACAGATAGCTAGTACAGACTCCCGTGACCTGGTGCTGAGAGATCAATTTGTGACAGGGCTGAGAGACCCGTACCTTAACCGCTCATTGCAAGATCTACTCCGGATAAATCCAGCCCTTACGTTCGCTGAGGTTAAACAGGAAGCGATAGAACGTTCTAGGGGACCTGTCATGGAGACACAGACTTATACCGCGGCTTGCAGGTCCATGTCCGGTACCAGAACTCCGAACAGTGACATGGAAGAACTGAAACAGATGGTGGCAGAGTTACAGAAACAGGTGCTACAGCTCACACTAGACCAACAGGCGGACAGTCAAGCGAGACAACAACCCAGCCGGCCTATGGGAAGATGCTGGACATGCGGCGACCCCCGCCATAGAGCAAACCGTTGCCCCCAGAACTTTCAAGTCCACCCATGGTCCGATTTACCAGAACTAGCAAGCCATGCCCCTCACCAGCGGCCGCCGTTAAACTAGATGCCCCTGCCAAAGTGGCTCACTCGAATAAAACGATGTTTGGGTGAGCGCTGGGATATGAAGACAGCTACACTTCAACAAGTATTTTACCTGTAAGTTTATTGTTCAAATCACACTAGGTCCTCTCCCACAACTTGTTTCGACGCTCAGGGCGTCTTCCTGTTGAAGTGTAGCTGTCTTCATATCCCAGCGCTCACCCAAACATCGTTTTATTCAATTGCCTGCATACCCATCTCCCTATGGGGAGAGCGGTGGAGCAGCTCCGGAGGAGAAGACAAACCTAACAGAGGAGAGGAAAACACGTGAGGGATCACGTGCAATTGCACAGGCGGACACCGAGGAAAAAGGGAAAGAATTCCACACCGCATAGAGAGAGACCCCGTGCACTCACTACGTGAGCCCCCCTGTTGTGCGGACAGCACAACAGGAAAAGGTGAGTGTAACGGTGACTTAACAGAGGGTGGATATAAAACATAAAGCAGCGTGGCGCAACCAATTTCTATATCTCATTAAAAGTGGCTCACTCGGCAGGGGAGGCCAAGGAGAAGGGTGTAGGGAAACAGAGCCAGCAACGGAACAAACTTGCATCAAACAGCCCCACCCTGGAAGTATTGCTGGAAGGGATTGCCGTGCAAGGACTAATGGACACTGGGTCTCAGGTATCCACCATCTCCGAGCAGTTTTATGAAGAATATCTGAAGCCGCGGGTTGCCTATGACCCTGATACTGTCATCAAGATCAAAGCAGCCAATAATCTACCCATTCCGGTGAAGGGAGTTGCCTGGATGAACACCGAAATCTGTGGGCAGGACCTCGGGAAGAGGGGGATAATCGTGGTCAAGGAAGGCTTTGGACCAGAAACGCCCATGATTATTGGGATGAACATCCTGAAAGATCTGGATCTGGTGCTGTTTACCAAGAAGGGACCCAAATACTGGCAGGAGGTGACCGCACACAAGGCCACCCGCCGAGCCTTCCAACGAGTGGTCCGGACCTGCAGCCTCCAGCGAATGGCAGAGGAACAACTGCCGCTGCCACGATCACCGTACCCCACCATACTAGGATAACCTTACCGGCTGAGAAGGAGACAGTTATCTCGCTACCCCTTGGCACCACAAGACAGCTTGAAGGCGTGGAGGTGCTGATTGAGCCGCGGACCCCGAAGGAAGGGAAGTTGAATCCACTAGTTGCTCGAACGCTAGCTGTTGTGAGAAAGGGAAGGATTCCTGTTAGGCTGGGCAACACGGCTAACGAGGGCGTCGACCTAGAGGCTGGGACACAGCTCGCCCGAGTTTACGCCCTACCCGAAGAGGTGAATCCTATGAGCCCCCTCCAGTTTGCACCGTCTACAGAGGGAGATTGGACAGTGACTGTCTCTGCCATGGCCACTGCCACAGACGACACCAAAGGGTGAGAACTACGAAAAACGTGTCAGTTGGACACATCCCAATACTCCAAACAGGAGGTGTCCCAGATAGAGGAACTACTACAAGAACACCAGGCGTCCTTTGCCCGGCATGACACCGACTTTGGATGCACCACCAGTATCAAGCATGAGATCCCCACGGGTGACGCCGCCCCTATCCACGAGAGGTACCACCAAATACCTCCCCAACAATACCAAGAAGTGAAAAACCTCCTGAATTTCATGTTACATGCTGGAGTGGTACGAGAAAGCCAGAGCCCCTGGGCTGCACCGGTGGTGATAGTTAAGAAGAAAGACGGGTCCCTGAGGTTTTGTGTGGACTACCGCCGCTTGAATGCTTGTACCATCAGTGACTCGTACCCTTTGCCAAGGATGGAAGAATCCCTGACAGCCCTGAAGAAAGCCAATTACTTTTCTTCCTTGGATCTGGCCAGCGGCTATTGGCAGGTACCCATGCACGAGAAGGATAGAGAAAAGACTGCTTTCATCCTACCCATGGGCCTGTACGAGTTCGACCGGATGCCCTTTGGCCTGAACAACGCGCCGGGGACGTTCCAGAGGCTGATGGAGCGCTGCTTGGGGGACTTCAATTTCGACTTCACCATCATCTACCTGGACGACATTGTAGTCTATTCGGCCACATTTGAAGAACACCTACAGCAGCTGGGCCATGTGTTCCGTAGGTTGAGAGAACATGGCCTGAAGTTGAAACCCAGCAAGTGCCATCTTCTGCAGCCAGAGATCGATTACCTGGGTCACCGGATCTCGGCCGAAGGTGTTCAACCGTCTCCAGAGAAAATAGCCGCCGTACGGGACTGGCCACAACCTGCAAATGTCAAGGAGGTCAGGGCTTTCCTGGGGCTGGCCGGCTACTACCGCCAGTTCGTCAAAAACTTCGCCCGGCTTGCTGCACCACTGCACGACCTGCTTCGAGGGACCACCAACAGCCCCAGGGGATGACCCATCAGCTGGGGACCTAGCCAGGAAAAGTCCTTCCAAGTCCTAAAGGGTGCTCTGACGTCCCCCCCCATCTTGGCATATGCAGACTACAATCTGCCCTTTCAACTACATACCGATGCCAGTCTACAGGGTCTAGGGGCAGTACTCTCCCAGGTACAAGAAGGCAAGGAACGTGTCATAGTCTATGCCAGTCGGTCCCTACACGAGGGTGAGAAGAACCCCATCAATTACAGCTCGTTCCGGCAGGAGCTGTTGGCCCTAACGTGGGCTATGACGGAAAAATTTGCAGGATATCTCACGGGGACAGAAGTACTAGTTCTGACAGATAACAATCCGTTGGTGCACTTAGAGAATGCAAAACTCGGAGTCATGGAGCAGCGTTGGATGGCCCAGCTCTCTAAGTTTAACTACAAGATCAGATATAGAGCTGGGGCTGAGAATCAAAATGCGGACAGCCTGTCTAGAGTGACATCCCCCTTACTCACTAGAGACCGGGATGAAGAACTAGAAGGAGACGAGACGCCTGACTTCGCAAGGCTTGCCCAACAGATGATGGATTGCCGCCAGTATGTTGTGGGTGAAGCTGGAACTCAAGTGGGGGCCCCGCTGTCCCCCCAGGAGTGGTGCAGACTCCAGGACCAGAACCCTGAATGGGCCCTACTCAAGCAATGGGTGAAGCAACAGCAGAAGCCTTCCTCCGATGCACGGTCGCGACTGTCCACCGGGACCTTGAACTTGCTCAGCCAGTGGGATCGGCTGATTTTGAGAGAAGAGGTACTGTATCGGAAGGTTCTCCTGTCCCACATGTTGGAGGAATGTATACAAGTTGTGGTGCCTGCCCAATTGGCCCGTGAGATGGTGGGTGAAGCACACAAAAGGAACGGTCACTTTGGAATAGACAAGACCTTTCAGTGGATTCAACAGTCCATCTACTGTCCGGGGCTCCGCAAGCTGGTCGAAGATGTCTGCAGAACCTGTCGCACCTGTGAACTTCACAAGTCCACTGAGCAGCGTGCACCTGTCCAGACAATTAAAACATCCAGGCCTCTTGAGCTGTTGATGGTGGACTATCTGTTGATTGGGATGGCGAGTAGTGGCTATCAATACTGCCTAGTCATGGTGGACCACTTCACAAAATTCGCCGTCGCTGTTGCTACCAAAGACCAGACTGCCGAATCAGCTGCACGGGCCATCTGTCGACAGTTCATCCACGTCTATAGGTGTCCGGAGAGGTTGCACTCCGATCAGGGGGCTTGTTTCGAGGGCAGAGTTATCGAAGAACTGCATCGGATATATGGGATCCAGAAGTCGAGGACCACCCCTTACCACCCACAAGGAAACGGTGCGTGTGAGCGCTTTAACCAGACTCTACTCCAGTTGATCCGCACCTTAGCCGATGATAAGAAGGACCAATGGCCCCAATTCCTTCCAGATCTAGTATGGGCCTACAACAACCAAGTCCACTCTGTGACTGGCTACACCCCACACACCCTTCTCTTTGGCCGCCCTGGAAAAGGGGTCCATGACCTGAACCTATTCCGCCCTGAAGAAGAGGTCTACAATACCTACTCATCCTGGCTATATGCTCACCGACAGAAGATGGAAACTGTACACCGGCTAGTGGGCCAACAAATCCGGAACCAGATACATGCTGACCCACTCCCAGTACAAGAGGAACCCTCTAGTGAAGACAGTGGCAACACCCGCACCGTACACCGAAACATGTTGCGCCCCTGCCGGTCCCAGCCTGACTCCCGGACCACGGTACCCAGAGGGGGTGACGCTGCTGACATGACTGACGTCATAGATACTATTCAGCATAGCGACCACGTTGACTCCGAGGCTGGTGACCCACCTACCCAGACTAGTTCTTCCCCCGGGGGACCGACTGAAGTGGAGCGTATAAAAGGTGACAAGGTGGGGAACAGCCGACCCTTGCGGCGCACTGGCCGCACCACTGCTGGGGTCCCTCCTGGACGGTTCTACAGGGACCAGTATGTATGGCCCACTTCTCAACCAACCCCTGTGACATCTACAGCCATCGCTGCCTTGGAACCGGCGGTTGTTGACAGGGACTGCCAACCTTTAAGTGGGGGGGTATGTAATGGAGTGGGTAGCCCTGACTGTATTATTATTGAAATGGACACTGAAGTGGACATTACACAGTCCAATACTGCCCCCTTGTGGACAAGTGCTGAAATTGCTGCAGAGATAATGACACCGACTGCTGATCCCCTCCCACAACAGCCGTGTGCTCAGGAGGAAAAAGTGCGGGAAAGTAAGAAGGAGACTGAGCTCGACCAGGACAGACCTGCCTGTGGGTGTCCCTCGAGAGAGGGCTTCCTTGTGACCCATTCTGGAAAGATCACGCCGTGGAAGCCGTTGCGACAACCCCCAGGCTGCAGAACATTGTTACCATGAGCCTAGCCTGACTGCAGAGCGTCGCACTCCTAGAACATCTTCAGAGACTGTGACGGACACAAGGGAGCCACCTTCGAAATCTATATTTTTTTCTTTTTTTTTTTCTTTTTCCCCGGACTGAGAGACTATAAACCGGTACCTGTGGAGAGGACTGAGGAAACCCCCTTCATAGCTTCCCCTGGAATTGCCACCGTTAGACCCCAGGCCTGCGACGTGGGAGCTACACCTTCTGCTGTTATAGACTGGTAACGTACATTGAGGGAAAGCTAGGGAAAGAGATTGCCAGTACTGTTTTGTTTCTTGCCGTGCATCTGGAACTGAATATCAGGGTATTCAACCTTTCCTATGAGTGCAGCCAAACCGGTTGAATGTGTTATCACCATGTTTAATAGTAAAAAAATGTTTCCTCCTGTTAAATCTGAGTATGGGGATTTTGTTGAAGCAGATCATAGACACACACCCACGGCCTTACTGCCAGTCACTTCACCAGCTCCACTTAATCCAGGGAGCAAGATGCAGCGAATAAATTATTCTTTGACAAATGGCAAAAAAAGATGTCTACAGAAGATGCAAGGACAAGCATTTAAGTGACAGAAAATCCACTCTCCAGCATGCTTCTGCCCACATGGACCTGCCCAGGAGAAAAAGGGATAAAAGTCAACAGCATAGGAGCTACATAGAAAAAAAAACATAAGGAAGGCCAGTAGAGGGCAGCAAAGAAAGAATAATCACTGTTCAGTATCTATAACAATACATACCCATGTTTTTCCAAAAATGAGTCAGTGTCTTATATTTTTTCAACCTCCAAAAAAAGGGCTAGGGCTTAATTTTGGGGTAGGGCTTATATTTGTTCACAAATAAGCAATCACACATTTATGTTTAAAAAAAAAAAAAAAAAAAAAAACGTTTAAGCCAGTAGACAGAAAAACATATATTAGAATCTGAGAGTCTTCAGTGGTTGATATTTTTTAATGGTTAACTGGAAAGATGGTAAGCATAGCAAGCTTTCGGGACACTATGGCCTCTTCATCAGGCTGATAATGACTCACCGTGCCCGAGACTCCAAGGGACAGTCGTTTTCTTCTTCCTCCTTGTCACGGGAACCGCGCCTGCCGGTAATGGGGCCCGGTGGTCCAGATTCAATAAAGACGTCGTTGGTTGAATAGTAAAGGGGTTAATTGTTTCGTGACGCCACCTATCAGTGTTCCGGTGATACCCACCGGCGCTGCTTGGGCCTCCAGGGGATGGAATGCAGCAAGATATAACGCTCCCCACAGGCTGAGTGGTGATCCCCGGAGCCAGGAGCTGCACAAGATGTTGTGAGGCAGCTGCGGCTACCTTAGTATGCGGAGATAGACAGTTCTTAAGAAAGCACGGACACTGGAAGTCTCTGTAATGGGTACTTTACTGTAACCAGCAGGTGATACATGGCATACAGTTCTCGGTTAACAGACCGGGTGGACTCAGCAATGACCAGTGTTTCTCAGAGCTCCGCGGTGTTCCTCCATTCTAACTAAGCTGTGTTGCCGAGGTCGCCATGGAATGCCAGATCGGGTACAAGGAGGCTGCTTCAATTACCCTACCGGGGAATTCTGGCCGGATTTGTGGGGAGCCTTGGGTCCTTTTAGTGGGTACTCCGCTGGCTAGACGACTCTGTGTGTGCGGTGGTGGTGGGGTGCTCCTGTAAAGTGGTCCCTCCACTCCTGGTTGGCGTAGCAGTGCTGAACAACTACTAGCTTCCGTACCAGTAAACCGGTTGTAGATGGGCACGGGGATGTTTTGACCCGTATGCAAATGCCCAGAGTCCGGTTGTTGAGGCACCGGGGTAATGGCGCCCAACCGGGGTGATGGCCAGGGGGCTGCACGGGACTGTGCAGGCCCCCTCTCCTAGGTTGCAGAGCTTGTTGTTTCTGCTCCCTTCTCCTACATTGCTCTTTTCAGAAGTCTACTTCTCCACTACACACTACCACTACACTCCACCCACCAGGACCTTATTGGCCCTCTATGCTGTTGTGCATGTAGGGTATGGAGCTCTGAGTTTTAACTGAGTCATTGCTTAGTCAGAGAATATTGCTACTGCTGTCTTGGCTGCAATACCCTCCTGTGATGCACTCGTTGCGGGGCGCCACAATAATACCACAGATTCTGAAGACGCACACATATATACATATGCAGGCAGGGTAGGATGATGCAGAACTTCAGAATCTGTGTCATTGTCAGCCTGATGAAGAGGCCATAGTGTCTCGAAAGCTTGCTTTACTTACCATCTCTCCAGTTAGCCATTAAAAGGTATCAACCACTGAAGACTCTCAGATTCTAATATATATTTTTCACAGCTGCTACCCCTTTCATCCCCAGAGGTCCCGACTGCAGCAGCGACTCTACCAGCCGCCTTCCACAGGTGGTGTCACGTCACAAACTCTTTTATTTTACTTTTATATTACTTTTATTTTTCTTTTCATCCCTTTTTCAACTACTCCCTTTTACTGGCTGCCCACCAACGGGACAACGAACCGGGTCACCCCACCGTGACATCCCGCAGCCCCGACGATATCGAGAGGGCCTGATTCGAGTACCCCACGGTCCCCGCTGGGGCGAGTCAGGTGCAGGGCCAATAGGCCACTCACCTACTAGGGTTGTGCACCCCTGCTCAAACCCAGTGGCAGCGTTAGTGGAATAGTGGGAGCTGATACTGAGATGCTCGCCATCACCGCTCCTGCTCCTCTTCCGGGTTGGTTCACGTTACTGGAAGCCACCGGAACTTCGCCACAACAGGTCCTCAAGCGTTGTACCTGTTGCCGGGTAATGCCAGGTCCTTCCAGCCACGATCTCTGTTATTATAAAGCCTGGAGCTGCTCCTGCTACAAGCTGGAGTGACGGTCGGAGCTGTTAGGGTCTGGCGAACTGAAACTAGCAAGTTCCTTTAGTCTGCAAATGTCATTTAGTTCCGCTGTAAGCTCCTTTCGGGAAGGAGGTGTAGTCTTTTTCCAGTATCTAGGTATTAGCCATCAAACTGGCGTCAAAAAGTGGCGTAGTAAGCTAGATTTGAATTTTGAAATGGACATATCAAGGAGATTTAAAAGTGCTAATTCCAACGTGAGGTCCAGCAGATCAGGGGTAACCCTGCAATATAGATCTCCCACGCTCTTCCAGAATTGGGAGATAGGTCTACAATGCCACCATCCATGAATATAAAGATCCTCTGCGTTCGAGGCATCTCCAGCACCTGTCTGAGACCGTCGGGAAGATAGTGTTGACCTCCACAGGGCACCTGTACCATCTAAGCACCACCTTATAATTGTGCTCCTTGGAAACCTCTGAAATTGATGCCTTATTTGTGAAGAGTATATCCTATCCCATTCCGCAGGAGTAAGCTGTCTCCAAAGGTCTATCTGCCACTTTCTCATAAACGTGGGTGTCTCGCTCGTGGACTCCTCCCTACTGTCCAAGAAAGTATTATACAGGACAGAGATCGCGTGCATTGTATTTTTAACTTGTTTGTATGTATCACTTTTTCATGTACAGCACCATGGAATCGATAGAACTCTATAAATAAATGATAATAATATCGTCAGAAAAAGGAGCGACACTCACTGGGTTGCAGACATATGGCCACTTTACACGCGGCAACATTTCTAGCTTATCCACAGGTAACTTACTGGCTGCAGTGAAACCATGGAGACATGGTTCTATCTTGTTGTTGTGTACAAATGGAATAATGTCTCCATGATTTCACTGCAGCCAGTAAGTTACCTGTAGCCACCCTAGAAATGTAGCCGCGTGTAAAGTGGCCAATATGGATAATTTATTCAGTCCATATCTGGGTTTTTCTGACTGTATTGACTATACTTGTGCTTGAGCTGAGCAACACCTTTCGGGTGTGTCGCAAACCCACATAATGGAATAATTGCCCAAAGATAGGACCCAGTGCCCGGTTTTCTTTCTTCAAGTCTGCCATAATAATAATATCCTCATCCTCAGCAGAAGGTACGGGGTGGTCACCAGCACACTGCCCTTATCAGGATTTATAGCTGACAAACACAATCATTTCCCAGAGATATCATTAAACACATATTATCTATCTATCTATCATCTATCTATCTATCTATCTATCTATCTATCTATCTATCATGAAAGAATGGCATGAAAGAATGAAAAAACAGCACAAAAAAATATGACAGAAGTGGACCTTTATTAAATAAGGTCCACTTTTGTCTTATTTTTTGGTGCTGTTTTTTTCATTTTTTCATTATCTATGGACACTTTAAACAGGTGTTGAAAAAGCTTTGCACTTTAAAGGTAAAAATTATTTTAGTGCTGTTCCATTATTTTTCTTCTATCTATGTTAGCTATCTTATCTATATATCTATTTCTACCTATCTATCTACAGTATTATCTATCTAATATGTATACAGCCGTCAGTCTCTAAGGTGCGTACAGTCAGTAGTCTCTGATGTGAATATGGCCAGCAGTCTCTGTGTATACAGCCAGCAGTCTCGAATGTACATACAGTCGGCAGTCTCTAATGTGGAAACAGCCGTCAGTCTCTAATATGCATACAGCCAGCAGGCTATAATGTGTATACATCCGGCAGTCTGTAATGTGCATACAGCCAACCGTCTCTATTGTGCATACGGCCTGCAGCCGTCTCCATTGTGTATATGGCCTGCAGCCTTCTATTGTGTATTTGGCCTGCAGCTGTCTCCATTGCGTATATAGCCCACAGCCATCTAAATTGCGTATACAGTAAGCGTCAGTCTCCACTGTGTATATAGCCCGCAGCCATCTCCAATGCATACACGGCTAGCAGCAATCTCTATTGCGTACACGGCCCTCAGCTGTCTCCATTGCGTATATGGCCTTCAGCTGTCTCCATTGCAAATACAGCCTGAAGCCGTCTCCATTGCATGTACGGCCCGCAGCTGTCTCCATTGTGTATATGGCCCTGCAACCATCTCCCTTGCGTATACAGCCTGCAGCATAACTACGGAGGATGAATTCTTCAGTCTTGCTCAGGAGGACTTCTGGTTACTACGAAGCCCATGTGACTCATGACCAATAAGCACCTGGAGTCAAAAGGTGTGACTTAATGAATCTGGATATGTGGCGCCCCGCCAAGCAGGCGTCACAGAGGGGTACTGCACCCGTAAAAGAGGTGCAGATAATCCAGCTGCAGGTGGATCATAGGATGGTAGGTGGAACCCATAAACCAGCACTCCCACACTAGATTACACGGTGGGAGGGTACCCGGGAGGGAATAAAACCACCTCTAGGGGGAGCAAGGAGGTCTTTGCCTCTAAGCTCTGGAGCTGAGAGGGCTTTTGGATTTGAGAGATGGAAGAGGAGGAGAGGGCTTGAAAAAAGCTTCCCAGGAGCAGAATGTTACCAGGAACCGGAGCCCGCACCTGTGGGATACTTCAGGACCACAGAAAATACGGAGACCTGTGGAGTATATACTTCTCCTGGGCTCCTGAGTGATCAGAAGAGTGTACCAGGCACCGCTTGATGGTTCAGCAGTCAGCCAGCAGAGGGTAACCCAACGGAAGCAAACGAGAGAGGAAACAGGAGGTCAGGTTGGCTTTATGGAACCAGACTTCACCACCACTGGAAAGCAGGAAAGAGACAGACGAGGGGAGAGCACGAAGGCACACATGAAGGGGTCCACCATACCACCTAAGATCTGCCTGCAGCCACCCGTTTAGCTACCTGTCCTCACACCATCAGGAATTGTTACCGTACTAGCCAATATGGATTGACTGGGTTACATGCAGTAAAAAGTGGCTATTACAGACAGGCGGTGTAGCTTTCTTCACAACAGTGCTACATCAATGCCTGTCACACTGCTACCAGCCAAAATGGATTTGCTTGGCTAGATGCAGTAAAAGGTGGCTATTACAGACAGGCAGTGTAGCTTTCTTCACAACAGTGCTACACCAATGCCTGGCATACACTGCTACTAGCCAAAATGGATTTGCTTGGCTAGATGTAGTAAAAAATGGCTATTACTGACAGGCGGTGTAGCTTTCTTCACAACAGTGCTACACCAATGCCTGTCACACTGCTACTAGCCAAAAGGGTTTTACTGGACTAGAGGGAGTAAAAAATGCCTATTACTGACAGGCGGTGTAGCTTTCTTCACAACAGTGCTACACCAATGCCTGGCATACAATGTTACTAGCCAAAAATTATTTACTGGGCTAGATTTGGCCAGATGCTGTAAAAAAACGCTTGCACAGCACTGGAACAGACCTGCCTGGCAAAAACTGCTTTTAAGCCCTGAAAAGGGCTGTTCTTGGAAGTAGTTCCTAAACCTGTCAACTATCTATCTAAATTGCAATTTAATTGCTGTCTAACTAGCTTTCTCTGTAGAGACCTGCCTGGCAAAAACGACTTTTTAAGCCCTCAAAGGGGCTGTTCTTCAAAGTAGTTTTGGCGCCCCTGCGTCCAGGAGGCCACAAAGGGAACTGCAGCCAGGCAGGTAGGACACTTGTTGCACATCAACACCCTCACAGCCCACATAACCCACGTGTAGGAGAAGGTAGCATCCAGCCCTGAGATTAGAGACTCTATGAAATTGAGGGGTGGTGGATTTGGAGGAGTGGGTTGGGCACACCCAAAGTCAGGTGACTTGACAGTATATAGGAAGGGGGAGGAGTGAAGGTGTTCAGTAGGCCAAGGTAGGCTGAACACTAAAGACCAAGAGCAGTAAAGACAGAGAAGCTGAGAAGCACGGCAAGGCCGAGAGAACGGCAGCTGGTTGAGCTGAAGCTGAGCAGACAGAAAGCCACACGTCCTGGAAGAGTGAGGGCAGAAGGAACGCAGAATCTGTACTGAGCCAGTGTGAGCCAGAGGAGAGAGAAAGCCTATCCAGAGCCGGATCCCCAGGAGTGTCAGAGGACAGAGAGGGACGGTGTAACCCGGGCCCTAGAAACGCAGCTAAAGCAACCTACTGCAGGCGGAGTAGCCCTCCTATGATACTAAGAGATACAGAAGGAAAGGAGCCTGGTAGAGCCTCGTGCTGGAGGACTACTGGAGGCTGGGCTGAAGTAGAGTGTCGGCTCTAGAGGGGACCGTAGTTTACCCGGCATCCCCAAACAACACGACGGGGGGTCTGAGTTTCAGATTGAGATCCCTAACCTAAGGACAGGCAGCTCAGTGACACACGTAGGACTCACAGGAGCCCGAGTCACCGCCATACTGTCCAGTGTCGCACAACACGAAGTAAAGAGAGAACGTAACAGCCCGGAAGGACATAGCAGATTGTGTGAAGGGTCACAGAGAGAGAGACCTGGCTGCAGAGCAAAGGGAACCCGGAGAGGGAGAATGTGCCCGTGTACTTGAACTGTGTAAGAACTGTACTTGAACTGTAAAGTGACTTGAAGAACTGAAAGTAAAGCTTTCGAAAACCCTGGAACTGCTTCCCTTGTGTTTCTGCATGAAGTGATTCTCTCCATACAGGATACAGCCTCTCAGCACCAGCCAGGAGGAGAGATCCCTGCAGCGTCTGCAAAGTAAGTGTGCTACACACTCCACAATAGACTTAACCCTTACTGCCCCGGGGAACACAGTTCTACCCACTGGAACTATACCACCTAAGCTGCCACTACATCATCCCCGGAGGTTCTGCAGCAGCGGCGGCCCCCATCACTGGCCGCATCAAGTGGGTGGCGTCACGGCTGACAACCCCTGTAAATATTTCCCTTTATTTGCCAGGGCCCGGGACACGGTCCAGACCAGGACCACCCGTGACTTCTCCAGTAAAGACCCGGTCCGGTACCGAGTACCCTCGTCCCAGTGGGCTCGAAAAACCTGGCGTCACGAACAGGATCTACCCGGTCCAAAAGAATTGGACCTTGTGCGCCTAAAGTACGTGTTCTGGACTTTCCCGCCAAAATCTGACCTTAATGGCGGCCAGGGGAGACTAACGCCATGTGCAGAGGAGGCGTTCCCGAAACTCCCATCGTGGGCCGGCCCGGTCCAAGGCGCGAAGTAAAGGACCCGCCCTGGCTCCCCTTAACTCCGGGAGAGCCAGCTGTCACTCTGAAAGAAGAGCCTCCGCCCCTAGACCCTCCTCCTAAAAAGCCGGCGGGAACGAAGAAGGAAATCATCATCAGGAGGGGGCGGAACGAAGAACCGGAAGAGAAGCAGTCGCCATTGCAGTACACGAGGACGGAAGCGGAGGACGCCCAGGAGAGCGCTGCACCCGGAAGACTGCAAGTGATCCCAGAGGGCCCACAGAGTGATCCCTTGGAGGAACCCAGCAGAGGAAAGAACTTGTGTGACCGTGGAGAGATGGCGGAAGGCGGCGAAGAGCGTCCATACGTCCGAGATACCCGGAGGGGTATACTGCGACTGCTGCCCCAGCAGATGACCCGTGTCCAAGAACAGCGTACCCGGATCCAGGTCAGCGTGGATCACCACCAGCAGGCCTACCAGACTATGCAACCCGGCTGGGTTGAAGACACTCGTGACCGCATGAAGAGCCAGGGTGGATGCCGAACCGCAACTTTAGTGGACTTGTCTATGCCCAGAGCTGCACCGCGCCCTATCCGGAAAGAGACCAACCCGCTCAGAGCCCTGGAAGAGAAATGGTTATCCCTGCCGGAGCCCCTGATTCCAGCGCCTATGACGACCGAGGTGAGAGGGGAGCAGCTCCGTTGCTGGTGGGAACGGGATGAAACCAGTGATGATATGATGGGCTTCGTAGGAGATCCCGGTGGCCCTGTAGGCCCCGTAGAAATAGTCACGAGGAACGAGTACTTGAGAAGATGTAGTCAATGATGGGAACAAGAAGAATTGAAAAGGCAAGAGAAAAAGCGGGAGTTGATTGCACAGACTCAATATTTAAAAACCATTGCCAGAAGAGATAAGAATGTTACTGGATCACAGAGGCATGAGGGCAGGATTGTGAAAGTTAAAGATGCAGATGGATATGCCTTTGCCCGAGAAGCAGGAATAGACAGTGACATATTTATCAACCGCCGTGATGTTGAATCGCACTTGCCAGAAAAGCACCCTTACAGGGAAGTACAAGTTGGAGAGTGGGTCTCCTATGTTATTGTCCTAGGAGCAAGAGGCCCGTATGGCATAAGAGTACATAGACTTTGCTTGGATGCGTCTGAAGATGACATGCCTGCATTAGAGGAAACAAATCTAGTAATATCCCAGGACCCAATCGTTAACCCGGGTCCTATCACTGACTCAATAACTGTTCCAGTGAAGAGCAACGCAGATGTTACAACCCAAACTCCGGAGAGTTACCTGCTGATTCAGGCCCTGCAAGAACTCGAAATGTTCCCCAGAAAACGAGGACCACCAACACTTCCGTGGAAGGTCAAGCTGGAAGGAAAGAAGGAGTGAGACCTGTGTCCTGTAACCAGAAGAAGAGGAAACCGTAAGTGTGAATGAAGTGTTTTCCTTAGTGACCCCATCCCTTACCTGAATGAATGCTAGCATTCCCCTGTATGTCTTGTATGTGTTGAACTGAACATTGATATCATGAACGATGACGTGATATAAACTTTGAACTGTATATAGTTGAGCACCTTAGTGTGCTCCACTTTGGTTTTAAGACCAGTATGCACGTGAGACATCGTGCATGAGACTTTGAATCGTGAACTTTGCACTTTGAACTGTTTTTGAAAGTTTTTGCTCTTTTTGAGAAAAGAAGAATGTTTTTATACTTTTTGATAAGAAAGTAGAGCTTATAATGTGTGTTTTAAAGAAAGTAAATGCGTTGTAGCATTAGACCCGGCAAAGGTCTAGAAGGGTGGAGGAACTGGATTAACCCCCATGTATATTAAGTTAGGGAAAGCAAGTGCCTGGGGGTGGTGTAGCGAGAATCCAGGCCTCCTAAGCCAATACACCCATGAGCCAATGTATATAGTTAATTTAACGTAATGTTTAAAGAGACTCGAACCTCCCGGATGGGAAGAACCAAGAATGCTTACTGTTTAATGTTGTTGAAAAATAAAATGTTTTCAGGGGATCTATGACTGGCAGCGTGGGGACGCGCTAGTTGACTCCGGGAGAGTGTGGCGCCCCTGCGTCCAGAAGGCCACTAAGGGAACTGCAGCCAGGCAGGTAGGACACTTGTTGCACATCAACACCCTCACAGCCCACATAACCCACGTGTAGGAGAAGGTAGCATCCAGCCCTGAGATTAGAGACTCTATGAGATTGAGGGGTGGTGGATTTGGAGGAGTGGTTTGGGCACACCCGAAGTCAGGTGACTTAACAGTATATAGGAAGGGGGAGGAGTGAAGGTGTTCAGTAGGCCGAGGTAGGCTGAACAGTAAAGACCAAGAGCAGTAAAGACAGAGAAGCTGAGAAGCACGGCAAGGCCGAGAGAACAGCAGCTGGTTGAGCTGAAGCTGAGCAGACAGAAAGCCACACGTCCTGGAAGAGTGAGGGCAGAAGGAACGCAGAATCTGTACTGAGCCAGTGCGAGCCAGAGGAGAGAGAGCCTATCCAGAGCCGGATCCCCAGGAGTGTGAGAGGACAGAGAGGGACGGTGTAACCCAGGCCCTAGAAACGCAGCTAAAGCAACCTACTGCAGGCGGAGTAGCCCTCCTATGATACTAAGAGATACAGAAGGAAAGAAGCCTGGTAGAGCCTCGTGCTGGAGGACTACTGGAGGCTGGGCTGAAGTAGAGTGTCGGCTCTAGAGGGGACCGTAGTTTACCCGGCATCCCCAAACAACACGACGAGGGGTCTGAGTTTCAGATTGAGATCCCTACCCTAAGGACAGGCAGCTCAGTGACACACGTAGGACTCACAGGAGCCCGAGTCACCGCCATACTGTCCAGTGTCGCACAACACGAAGTAAAGAGAGAACGTAACAGCCCGGGAAGGACATAGCAGATTGTGTGAAGGGTCACAGAGAGAGAGACCTGGCTGCAGAGCAAAGGGAACCCGGAGAGGGAGAATGTGCCCGTGTACTTGAACTGTGTAAGAACTGTACTTGAACTGTAAAGTGACTTGAAGAACTGAGAGTAAAGCTTTGGAAAACCCTGGAACTGCTTCCCTTGTGTTTCTGCATGAAGTGATTCTCTCCATACAGGATACAGCTTCTCAGCACCAGCCAGGAGGAGAGATCCCTGCAGCGTCTGCAAAGTAAGTGTGCTACACACTCCACAATAGACTTAACCCTTACTGCCCCAGGAAACACACAGTTCTACCCACTGGAACTATACCACCTAAGCTGCCACTACATCATCCCCGGAGGTTCTGCAGCAGCGGCGGCCCCCATCACTGGCCGCATCAAGTGGGTGGCGTCACGACTGACAACCCCTGTAAATATTTCCCTTTATTTGCCAGGGCCCGGGACACGGTCCGGACCAGGACCACCCGTGACTTCCCCAGTAAAGACCCGGTCCGGTACCGAGTACCCTCGTCCCAGTGGGCTCGACATAGTCCCTAAACCTATCAACTATCTATCTAACTTGCAATTGAATCACTATCTAACTAATTTGGTCTGTATTTCACACGGCAGCAGCAGCGGCACGTCTGGCACTGAGCTGCAGCACTGAGAAAATGGCGAACAGGGTAAAATGGCCGGGTTTTATATAGCAAGGGTATGTGACATGAAATAATGCGCTTAGATGGTGCTGACATTGCTGGATTCTGCTGTGTATGTTTGTCTTTGTAAGAGCTGCATGGTTGATAGTTGTGAAGATCCTGGCCTCCTGTGTTGTGCTCCAGAACTGCATTCACTATTAGGTTCAACTGCTGGTTAAGGGGTTAATGTGTGACTCACCTGAACTCCCCTCCCCCTAGCCTCTCCTTCCACTAGGTGGTGCTGCTGATAGAGTTTCACTCTGTGCCTGGAAGCCGTGCTGCGCTGACCTGTGTGTTTGTGTGGCTGATATCCTTTCTGTTGGAGTTGCTGTATTCCTGTTCTGTGGAGTGAGGTGAGGGGAGAATAGCGCAGGGCTGGTGGAGGAGTTTTATGGAGAGGCTGGAGGCCCAAACCATCTCACCTTCAGAGATACTTTTGGGATCAGGGTCATTCAGGGTTCCTAGACTAGGGTCAGACTAGTCTTCCCTAGTCACTCTGCCCATAACTGCAATTCCCTCATCAGCATTCTCACTACACCGTGACACATATCCAGCCAATGACACAGATCCTTGTGAGAAAAAAGTGCACTTTGCCATATGCATGCTGATAGGCTGACAGGTCGGACCACCCACAATAAGTAAGCGGCTAAGAAAAAAAAAATGGAAATCTGCATATATGATCACAGACGTCTCCCCAGACTCTCGCTCCCGTCCACTATATATTCCTAGACACTGAAACTCATCATTACGTTCACCAAAAGCATTACTGTGAAAAGTCAGTAACGCTTTTGGTGAATGAAGCGTTATCGAACAGAAACTCGAATTACCGGATTTTTAGCATATTGTTCAAATTCATCGAATGACTTGAACATAGCCCAAAACAGGTCTAATTTGAAATTGGCGAACAACTCTAATCGAATATCGCTCATCCAGGAGGTCACACACAGGAATCACACACCAGGTCCTTAGACTTGCTCCTTATTGGCACCTGTCATGAGTCCAGATCCTCAGGGCCTCAATAACCACCTGGACTTCCAGGAGCTCTAGACAGCTCCACTCTCAGACATGCTTGTCTGCAATCTGGTCCAAACAGGAAGTTGAAGGACTTTGCTTACATCACAGAACATGTGATCAAGAAGGAGTCACATTATAACAGATGTGACACACCTATGGGTAGGTATGTGAATGGTGAGTCTCACCCATCACTTCATGACCATCCTTAAATCCAGACCATATCCTATAAAGGCTTTTGGAACAATAAGTCCCAGCAAATATCCTGGATTTAGATGGCAGCAGATTTAAGTATGTGCGATACATATTGACCATGTACAGTATTGCTGGTATACCTCACACTTCCTTAACTCCCTTAAACTTAATACTCTAAATATTTTAAACAATAATCGTATAGATGTTTCTGGTCAGAAAGACAAATTTCTTGCTCCAAGGAACACCCAGGTTTTCTGCTCTATAATCGACCAAATAGAAATAGCTTCACTCTTTCATTAGCTCTGCCATATTTCTCTAAAAAGTCATTAATTATTGCTAGGGAGAAGGGGTTAAAACTGCAGAAATGTTCTGATATGGAAATGTTTCCAAGCTGACACCCTGGAGGAATCATAATCTGGAACATTAACATCAGAGCAAAATCAATGATCATTTTAAAAGACAAAAAGGGGAAAAGAAGAAGAGCTTTGTGAGTGTAGCACATAGCAGATATTACTACAATAATAATGTGCACTTACAATGCATTTTTCATTGAAACTAGATTTGAAAGCATCTTAGTAGTTTTTACATTTGCATATAAATTACGGTACAATTGTTGCTATACTTAGACATAAATCACTAATATACCGTATATACTCGCGTATAAGCCGAGTTTTTCAGCCCAAAAATTGGGCTGAAAAGTCCCCCCCTCGGCTTATACGCGAGTCATACGGCCCCCCTCATAATTTGGCGATGAGCCCCGGTCACATGACAAGGAAGACACAGAGGAAGATGGAAGCCGGAGCCGGGAGCCACGATCCGCCATCGGAGGGTGACAGCTGCTAGACAGGTAATGTATATGCGCAGCGCTGCATGCGGGGGGGCCCAGCAAGTGAGGTGGGGGTGCCAAATTATGAGGGGGGCCCTGCTGGGGCCCTGTATACTACCACTGGGGCTGTATATACCACTGGGGCTGCTGGATACTACCACTGGGGCTGTATACTACCACTGGGGCTGTATACTACCACTGGGGCTGAATATACCACTGGGGCTGCTGTATACTACCACTGGGGCTGTATACTACCACTGGGGCTGTATACTACTACTGGGGCTGTATGTATACTACCACTGGGGCTGTATACTACCACTGGGGCTGAATATACCACTGGGGCTGCTGTATACTACCACTGGGGCTGTATACTACCACTGGGGCCGTATACTACCACTGGGGCTGTATACTACTACTGGGGCTGTATGTATACTACCACTGGGGCTGTATATACCACTGGGGCTGCTGTATACTACCACTGGGGCTGTATACTACCACTGGGGCTGTATACTACTACTGGGGCTGTATATACCACTGGGGCTGCTGTATACTACCACTGGGGCTGTATACTACCACTGGGGCTGTATATACCACTGGGGCTGCTGTATGCTACCACTGGGGCTGAATATACCACTGGGGCTGCTGTATACTACCACTGGGGCTGTATACTACCACTGGTGCTGTATACTACTACTGGGGCTGTATGTATACTACCACTGGGGCTGTATATACCTCTGGGGCTGCTGTATATACCTCTGGGGCTGCGTGTATATTACCACTGGGGCTGTATATACCACTGGGGCTGTATATACTACTGGGGCTGCGTGTATACTACCACTGGGGCTGTATATACTACTGGGGCTGCGTGTATACTACCACTGGGGCTGCTGCTGTATACTACCACTGGGGCTGCTGTATACTACCACTGGGGCTGCTGCTGTATATACCACTGGGGCTGCTGCTGTAACACTGCTGGGGCCTGTATATACCACTGGGGAGGCTGCTGTATACCACACTGCTGGGGCTGTATACCTGTGCTGGGGTCCACCCTCGGCTTATACACGAGTCAATAGATTTTCCCAGGTTTTGGGGGCAAAAGTAGGGGGGTCGGCTTATACACGGGTCGGCTTATACACGAGTATAGGTAATCAGAAATGAGAAGTCAGGATAAAGATGCTGGATAAATATTATGCTGGTAAGGAAGGGTCCAAAAGCTAAAACTTAAACCATAGAAAACTCATGCCAACAGAGAAGAGATAGGGAGTGGAGGTTGAGCGTGTGCGGCTCAATTATAATATAAGGAGCGAGTGTTCTGGGTTTTTTTGTGTACACTTTAGTCATTTTTACTTTTTGTATCCTATTTAATAATTAATGGCTTAATTGCTATTATTATTACTACATGCCAAAACTGACTTCAAAAGAGTATTGATCACAGTTGGAAGCTGCTTGAGATAATGTTGCCCTGAGGAATTTGACAATGAGGAAGGGACTTAAAGGGGCCAAATATATTATTAATTCTTATCTACACAAGTTCAGAAAGACAAAAGGAATTATTATAAATGGGTGGAGAAAGGGAAGGTCAGGACCCAGAGATAGGTAGATGGGTAACGGTTAGAAGAAGGGGTAGGGGAAAAAGTATCAGGGAGCCTAGTAGCATGAGCCTATGGAGATAAATAGGTGGTTTAAGAATTGGTGCAGAAAGGAAGAATTTGGGCTCATTGAGAACAGGGGCAACCTCTGACTACAGGAGGGATAGTCTGCTCCTCAATGGGGAGGGTGCCATTGTGCTAAGGTAAAAATAGTCTGAACTTAGGTTGGGGGAGCTTTTAAATTAAAGAGAACCTGTCAGTTAGTTTATTCCCCCCCAGCTATCACTGTCTGTAGCTGTAGCTTTATAATACCAGTTTAAACATCCCTGTCTGAGCTCATAGTGTAATGTGAAAGGTGAAAGAAAAGCATTTATACACTTACATTTCCTAATGTAATGAGGCAGTCAGTCTCCAGCTTGGAGGACGGAGACTGTTTGGCAGGTTAATACCGTGTTTGCCCGAAAGTAAGACCCCGTCTTACATTAATTTTTCCTCCGAAAGTCGCACCCTTTCTTACTTTCGGTGGGGGGTCTTACATTAGCCCAAGAAGACCACTGCAGCCTCCCTCAACAGTACTGCAGTGTACCGTATACACAGACACACACAGCCCCATATACACACCCATACGGTACCCATACACACACACACCCATACCCATAGGTACACATACAGTACACACACACACACACACAGCCCTATACACACACACCCATGGTTATGGTTATACAGTACACGTTTCCTTAAATTTTTTTCTCTCGTTCTCTTTCATTTTCCTCTGCGGTGCAGCTGTGAAGCTTGTGCTGCAGGGGACGCTTGGCCAATCAGCAGCGAGCTGGGACTACAGTGACGTCAGGGCTTGGCGGCCAATCACAGCTCGAGCTGCCGGGCCAATCAGCACTCGAGCTGATGGGCCAATCAGCAGCGAGCCAGGCAGTGACGTCGGGGCTGGGAACCATCAGTGATGTACAGGGTGTCGGGGCAGCCCCCGCAGAATGTCCTCGGCTGTATGGGCAGAAAAACAGCTTTCAACTCCTTAGGCTGCTTTCACATCAGCGGTTTTCGCGGATAGTGGCAGTTGCGGTGAAAAAAACTGCAACTGCCGCAATTAACGCATAATGGCCGCACTTGCGGTTCACTTGCGGCAAGCCCCATACAATGTCTATGGGGCTTGCGGTAAGTGTGAAGCAGGTGCGGCAAGTGCGGTTTCGGCACTTGCGGCAGGTGCGGCCGCAAAAAAAAGTGGTATGCCGCGCTTTTTCCGCGGCCGCACCTGCTGCAAGTGCCCTTACCGCACTTGCCGCACCTGCCGCAAGCCCCATAGACATTGTATGGGGCTAGATGGAAGTGAACCGCAGGTGCGGCCGTTATGCGGTAATCACAGCAGTTGTGTTTTTTACACCGCAACTGCCGCGATCTATACTGGAGGACAGCAGTGACGTCGGGGCTAGACACACCGGGGGACAGCGGGGGCCCAAAGGAAGGGTAATAAGGGAGGCCTTATATTCCCCAGCGCCCCCCCCCCCCCCCCACGAGGCTTCCTTACTTTCGGGGGGAGGCCTTACATTAGCAGACCCCCCCGTTACCCCTACCCTGACTTACTTTCGGGGGGGGGTCTTACTATCGGGGAAACACGGTAGTTAACATTTCAGCCTTATGTTAGAACATGTTGGGAGACCTGATGTGATGTCATAACCATGTGACTACAATAGGTGGAGCTAAGTGCCTATAACATAATATGAGTTTGCTCACTTAGCTCTGCCCACTATGGTCACATGATTGTTACATCACACAGGTCTTTTAGCCATCCAAGTTAATAGTGAGTTAACTATTATCCTGCCAGACAGTCTCCCTCCTCCTAGGTGTAGACTGAAATGTAAGTGTAAAAATGCTTTTTTTTCACTTATAACATTACACTATGAGCTCAGACAGGGATGATTAGAATAGTACTATGAAGCTGCAGGTGCAGACAGTGATAGCTGAGGGGGCATAAACCAGCAGACAGGTTCCCTTTAAGATTTGAGGCAAGGATTAGTAGTTGTGCAAATAAGGGGTTAGGGGTACATCACAAACAGCGATATCGCTGTGTGTGAAAAGCAGCAGTGACGGGGCCCCTGCTGTGAGGTCGCTGATTGTTACACAACAATCAGGACCATTTTTTGCTCGTTGGTCTCCCACTGTGCAGCACGCATCAGCGTGTTTGACAGCGGGAGACCAACAAGCGCCAGTCCCGAGAATGCAGGGAGCCGGCGCGGGCAGCGGCACCGCCACCAGCCGCAGCCACAGTGGCATGCACCCAGCTGCGCAATGCACACTGGGACATATAGTCATAAGACTACATATCCCAGGGTGCACTGCGTGGCCAAGTTCACAGCGCGCCTGAGGAAGCTGCGCCCTGGCAGCGATACGCGTGGGGCCTGGGTGCCCTGCAGTCACCTCGCTACGTACCTCGGACTGACACTTCGGACAATTTACAGACTGGTAATATGCACTTTATTTTCCACTGTCAGTGGACACGGTGACCTACACTGTTTTGACCATATGTAAACAATAGGGAGTACTCAATATATATGGGTGGTCCTTGTATCAATTATACGGTTAGATAGCTGATGGTTAAGACCTTTGTTATCATCCATATGTGACCACCCCTAGGGACCACTGTGTTTGGGACTACTAAACGACTCATAGCATTACTCATTGGATGATTTGGGGAATCTTGGGTAAACTTATAATATGTGAAATTTTCTCTATAATTGTCTGTGCCTCTGCAGACTTCACTTGCGTGAGATATTGGTATCTGTCTCACTTATAAACATTGTTTATTCCAGCTGCTGAGGCCAGTATTGAATCATATTTAACACACCCAGCACTATCAATCATTCTGTGGCCCTATGATTTGTGCTTCATAATAGGTCCCTTGACCTATAGATGTTGTTACCCATAACACTGTCCACCTTATGAAGTAAGGTGATTCCCTGTAGGGTATATATAAAAAACAAACATGTCCACCTTATATTGGTCTAACAAGCGTATTTATGTGAAATATTGTGGTGAAGGAGCACTATACTTCTCGTACCTGCTCTCATCCCCCACCCTCGGGTCTCTTCCTACAACTCAATCCTGTATTTTGTCTAACCTGTTGTGATCACCGATATTGTGTCATATCCTGCTCATATTTTGTCAGCATTGTATTCTGTACATATGTTCAGTGGTGTGTTCTGCAGTGGCACCCTATGGTTTTAAATGTTTTTAATCTTGTTTGGTCTATTGCACTAATAAAGTTATAATTCTCACTATTCTACTACTCGTGTGTGTTGCTCCCTCAATGTGCCATGTCTTCTCTCCGCCATTCATATCTGTCCCACTTGGCACGGTGAGCGACCCCTCCTTCCCTTGATATAATTCAGACCATTGCGGTGCACCCTGTTTTCTGTTAAAACTTGATGTGTAACCAGGGTACACATCAAGTAACTAAGTACAGCACTGTCCTAGTTACCTGCTGTGTACCCTGGTTACCAGCCTGTAAGCGGGAGAAGGCTAGTAACCAAGATACACAGCGGGTAACTATGACAGTGCTGTGCTTAGTTACCCGATGTGTACCTTAGTTACCAGCCTTCTCCCGCTTATCCAGTGATGTGGAGGTCGGCCCCCTGGTCCCTGGTTGCTGAAAAGATCTGCCTGTTTGACAGCTCCCCAGCGATCACACAGCGATGTTCCAGCGATCCTGGTCGTTGATGGGATCGCTGGAACATAGCTGTGTGTAACAGCACCCTTAGATAGTGCAGACATAGACAGTGAAAGGGTAGGGTCAAAGAGGGCTTAGAGGGAGCTAGGACGTGCAGGGAAAGTTGGAAGGTGAGTAGGAATAATAAATGTCTTAAGGCCATGCCACACGCTTCAATCTCGATCACGATATCGCCTGGAAAGTCATGTGATCGAGATCGCTAGAACAATTTATTAATATCGTTTGTGCGGTGTCACAAGCATAGATCTCGTTAACGATTTTAAATTTGGCAACGCGCCAGCGATCCAGAGCACAACCCAGCGATCGAGGCCAGCCAGTGTCAGGAATAGACGAAATCGGCAATGAGGTTATTTGCATGGTGTCACACACAACGATGCAGCAGGTTGAACGCTGGTTAATTGAACGACGCACGACGGATTTGAGGTCAGGATCACAAATCAGCGACAAGCAATCAAAGATTTTTCATCCAAAAATCGTTCAGTTACACGCAACGAAGCACAAACGATATCGCTTAAGCGATTAAAAAATCGTGTCATTTAAGCGATATCGTTAACGATATTGAAGCGTGTGATGTGGCCTTTAATAGTATTTAATGTCTGCTGGCGAATGCAAGAAATCTTGCAAAAATTTATGAATTGGAGACTCATGTCAGCCACAAAGTGATGATTATTAACTGGATAAATGAGGGCTATGACTAGGTCACACTCACCCATTGTGCCGGAGTCTGCGATTGGTTGCCATAGGCAACAAACTTGACGTCATAGTAGTGAAAAAATAAATACATTTAAAAAAATGACTTAGAGCTTTGCTGTATTTTTGATTCTCAGTGCAGATTAAGCGGTCAGCTAAGGGCTACTACCCCGAGATGTCTGGCTTTACATTGGCTGGCAAGCAAAGATACAAAAGAGCCCATTATCATGTTTTTATTATTTAAAGAAATAATTAAAAGAAATGTTTGGGCTTTACCCTATTTTTGATTGCCAGCCAAGGTAAAAACCAGCAGCTGGGGCTGGTATTCTCAGCATGGTGAGGCCCATAGTTATTGGGCCCCCCTAGGCTAAAGAATAGCAGACTGCAGTCACCCTAGAAATTGGCACATTCTTTAGATGCACCAATTACTGGCGACTTGTCCGCCTCTTCTGGATGCTGTGGTACAGTGGCATTTGAGTGATAGAAGGGGTTAATGACAGCTGAGTATTGACAGCTTGTCATTAAACCCTAGATTGATAATGTTCAGGTCTCTATGAGTTCCCTAAACATTAAGCAGAAGAAATTGACTTAAATGGCAAAGCGGATCTGGACATATTGTGCCTCTGAGGCCACCTACCCGGCCCTACAACATTCATATAGCCCCTGTACCTGAGCCTCTTTACTCAAGTCTGCCACAGCCCTACAGTCCTCCACCTAATTCACCTGTGTGTGGACTGCTCTATCAAGGTCATCGATATCCTCCACTAGTGGGCCCTTGGCCTGAGCTTACACTTCCAGGCTCCAAGTGTCCTCCACTGATACCAGCCAGTTAGGTTCTAAGGGCACCTCCCATACACAAGCAAAGCGAGGACTGTCAGAACACACAGTGTTGGCGGTGTGGAAGTAAAGCACACTCTGCTAGAGGATGTCAAAGTGATCATCCAGGACACCCAGAGCTGAAGTTGACTTCCAGCCTCTGCAGTAGTGAGACACACTATAGGGTGTCCCATCCTACATCCCAGTTGACTGCTTAGTGGATACCAGATCATCGGTAATGACCATGCCTAAGTCATACTTCAACCGTCACTTTTAAGCGTTGGCCAAGCCAGAGCGGGAGATACTAATCTTGGTAAAAGCTGATATTCCATAACCAATATTAGTTATGTAGTTATGTGGAAAACATGTGTGAAGAAAAGGCATCCTGCTGATTCCCAAGCCTATCAAAGAAGATGTACCTGTGATAATGGGCATGTATATTCTGTGAGAACTAGACCAGGTTATGTTCACTAAATGTGGACCTGGCTACTGGAAAGGAGGCCACTTCACACAAACCTGCCCAGGAAGCATTCCAACATTTGATCTGCATATGTGGGACACAGAAGAGTCCCAATACACCAGTTTGTGTGAGTAACTTGAGTGCCGAGAAGTGTTCCTCTTTTTCTCCCTCTTTGTCAGGAACTTCCACTACCTGTGGGAACCTTCCACAAAGATGAACACATGGAGGTGATCATCAAACCGGTGGGCCAAGGAGAGGTAGGCCAGAATGCCTTGGTAGCCCAAACACTGGCAGTACTCCATATTTGATGAGTACCCATCAGAGCTGTGAATGTGGGACATTCTTGGCCAAGAGACCACTATCAATGAGCTGGATGATGTTGTTTCTTTTTTTATGGGAAATCTTCATGGTTGCTCCTTGATTTGATACAGTGACCCTTCGCTTGGGAATCAATCTAATAACACACTGAGCTATTAGGGAATATAAGAACAGGATGTAATTGGTATACAGAAAAAAAAAAGTTCAATCACGAGAAGCAAAACAGAAAGAATGACAAAAATCTGTATACTTAATCATATGCTAAATAGTTGCAAGTCAAAGTTATGTAAAAGATAGCCAAGATGATTGCCTATAAAATGAAGGTAGTCTCACTCAAAGCTGTAGTGGACAGTGAGATATGGAGCCTGAAAGTTAAAAGTTCAAAACACTGTTACCCTTTTGCTCGTCAGTTTAACACTGATGACTGACATACAACACAAATGGATAATAGTCATGAAAGCCACAAAATAAGTGTTTTCTTCAGATCCAAACGTTTTACAGCCACAAATGAATCCAAATTCTTTTAATACGAAAATGTCAGAACACGTGTTCACTTATTCCATTATCTTCTAAGAAACAGGGCAAAGCGAAAACCCCAAATCATTAAAATGCTTGAATTTGAATTTTAAATAATCATTTTGTAAACATTTCACAGCAAAGTGGAAATATCTGCATAACTCAATCTTCTAAGCATTCAAAAATAAAAGGTGGTGAATTCTACTAATAGGGTAAATGGACATCAATGAAGGCTGTTCCCAACTTAGGACCCCCTTATATAGGTGAAAACAGAAACTACTTCAAAGAGTTGTCCTTGTGCAGGCAGACTTAAAATAATTGTGTATTACATAATTGCCCATTCAGTTTGTCAGGAGTGCAGTTTCATTTATAGATGGATCCAGCTGGATGGTGAGTAGAGACATGCAGATTATTATTTACTAGATGGATACTATTCCATCGGGAGGGCGGGCGGTGACGTCACCATGGGGGCAGGCTCTGTGGCACTGTTGGCCATCTCTTTTTTCCCCTGTGCGCTCTCTGCCTGCCCGTGCTCACTCTCTCTCCCCTCATGTTATCTCTCCTTTGAGCTGTCTTTCTCCTGTCTCCTGTGTATTCTCCCCTTGTGTGCTCTCTCCTTTGAGTTGTCTCCATATGTGCCCTCTCTCCCCTCGTGTGCTGTTTCCCCGTCTGCGCTCTCTCCCCCTCCTATGCTCTGTCCATTGAGCTGTCTTCCCCCAGTGTGTAATGTATGTAAATAAATGTACTTTTACTTAAAAACCTGTTTCTGTGTTTCCTGGCTAAAAATGTGTAGGGCTTCGCTGTATTTCCTCTTGCCAGGGCAGGTACACCAAGAATCTACTGGCTGCCAACCCCCGCTGCCTGGTGTTACCTCGCTGGCAATGAAAACTACAGGAGAGCTCTATTTCTTTTTTAAATAAATAATGTAAAAAAAAATTGGTGTGGGTTCCGCCATATTTTTTATGGCCAGCTGAAGTAGCCCAGGCAGCTGGGGGCTGGAATTCTCAGCGTGGTAAGACCCAAGCGTTCTGGGGCCCCCCACACTGAAAATTGCAGCCGGCAGACACCCCAGAATTGGCACCTCTATGAGAGACGCCAAAACTGGCGATTACCGCGCTCTACCAGCTACCGTGTAGCGATGGCAGAATTGGTAATAAAGGGGTTGATGTCAGCTTTTTTTGACAGCTGATATCAAGCCCTATTGCTAATGTCAGCTGTCGGTATGCCAGCCGGCCATTAGCAATACTTTCAGTAAATAGATAAACAAAAAAACATAACAGAGAGAAATCCTTTATTGTATACAAAATAGACAGAGACATCTCATTATCCATTTTATTAGCTCCCACAAAGTTTCCCTCCGATGTACTCCTGTAATTATTGTAATCTTGAAGTGAGACAGTGTGATGCACCACACCGACGCCATCTTTGTATACCCGAGCGTCCAAAGATGGTGGCCATGTGATTTAATTTGAATGTGTGTGTGTGTACGACACGTCATGTGACCCGCTGCGTGTATGTATGTGCATATACATATGTGTATATATGTGTTGACCTGCTACATTATGTGACCAGCCGTGTGTGTATATATATATATATATGTGCGGCTGTATTTATGTGTGTGTGTGTCCTCCATGTCACGTGACCCCCTGCGTGTGTGTATATGTGGACCCGCTGCATTAAGTGACCCACCGTGTGTATGTGTATGGCACCACTGCGTCACGTGAGCCACCGCATGTGTATGCGTGTGTATGCTTGTGTGTCTTGTGTGTATGCGCATGTATGTTTGTGTTCCTGTGATGTCATGTTACTCGCTGTGTGTGTATATCTGTATGTCCCACTCACGCGTGTTTTGCATATATATCTGTATATGTGTGTGTATATGTAGACCCGCTGCATCACATGACCCGCCGTGTCTGTATAATGTGTCTGTATGTGTGCGTGTATGTACCTCTGGTGTCACATGACACCTGCCGAGTGTGTGTATATATATATATATATACACTAGCTGCCCGGGCATAGTAACTAACTGTTCTTAGTTATAAGCGGAGTGTATGTCTGTGTGTGTATGTATGCCTACTATACGTATCAATCCTGCCCCCCCACACTTCCCCCAACCCTCCCCATCCACCCACGCTCCCCTCAAATCTACCCCTCACCCCCCGCCCCACCCCAAAATGTCTTCTACCCCCAATCCTGCAACCCACACCCTCCCCACACCTGCACCCCCACCCCCCTAAAAACGCCTCCCTTGCCCCCTTATCCTACACCCTTCCAAAACCAACCCCCCTAAACCTGCCCCTCCAAATCCACAGTCCCCTACAAACCCTGAGTCAAATGGGGTGTGTGTGCAAAATGTTGTGATTGTAGATGCAATGCTGCAAATTCCTTTAATGGACATACATACATACTTACATTCATTCGCAAAATGAATGTGATTGTAGATACAATGGTTTGAATTCCTTTAGTGGAAATACATACATACATTCAAAAATATATTGCAATCTGAGAGTCCTCAGTGGTTGATACCTTTTAATGGCTAACTGAAAAGATGGTAAAGATAGCAAGCTTTCGGGACACTGAGTTCCCTCCTTCAGGCTGGTAAGAAGGGAACTCAGTGTCCCGAAAGCTTGCTATGTTTACCATCTTTTCAGTTAGCCATTAAAAGGTATCAACCACTGAGGACTCTCAGATTGTAATATATTTTTCTATCTACTGGCTAACACGGTATAAATATTCTTTACCTTACATACATTCATTAATTTCTGTAATTCTTGCCTCCCTTTCTTCCATTTCAGTAAGTCTTGCTCATTGAGGCGTAATACAGCTTTTCTCTTATCATGTGACGACAATCACCCACCCGGGCAATTGGGATATTTATATGGATACAACTAAATAAAATGTGAATGAATGGTGATATCAATTTGTAAATAACTCATGAAAGAATAAGGTTACATTAAAACCAAGCACACGATTGCTTTTCTTATGAAATTCTCAGTGAGTTTGATGTGTCACATGACCCTCTTCCCATTAAAAAAATAAAGTTGGATCCAAAATGGCCAAATTCAAAATGGCCACTATAGTCACTACCCATCTGGAAAAGTTTTCCCCCTCCAATAGACTAATGTGCCACAAACAGGAAGTTGATATCACCAACCATTTCCATTTTATTTAGGTGTACCCATATAGATGGCCCACCCTGTTTATATAATGTGTGTGTGTGTATGACGTGATTTGCCGCATGTGTATGTGTATATGTATATATCTGTGTATGTGCATTACGTGACCCGCAGCTTGTGTGTATGTATATTGTGAGACAGTGCGGGGGATCATATGCGAGGGGCGCTATGTCTCCCCCAGAATGCGCACTGTCACGTATTGAGCCCAGTGTAGGGTGTGAGAGAAAGGGACGGTCCGCTCCCTCCGCTCCGTGTCTTGCAAGGTCCCGGAAGGAGACACGGAGTTAAAAGCCTGAGCAGGAGGCAGGGCTGGGTTCCCTGTACACAGAATTGTGCCTTAGCTGCAGCAGCAGCAGAGATAGACTGGAGAGGTCTAGAGTTCCAGGGGGCCGTGTGCTATACTAACACGGCCTAGCCCAGGAGGGCTGGGGAGCTCGGGGTGACCTATAACGGAAGCCCATAACCTGAAGGAACCGGGCTGCTTTGTGTGAACTGTATCCTGTGTACCCGGCTGCGACCCAGATTCCGGCAGACTGTGCCACCGCTGTGTGTGTATCTGCAATAAACCTTTGTACTGTTGGAACTACTACCGGACTCCACGTGTTGCCTGACTTGCAATCCCGGCGCTGCCCCACATATGGTGGAGAATGCGGGCAGCCTGAACCACGAACTGCATGTCCATACTTAAGCCGGCCACGCTACAGTTCAGGTCTGCCGCTGATATGGAGGAACTCCTGAGGCAGCTGGTACTTACCCAGCAGCGGCAACAAGAACAGCAGCAGCGACACGAGGAGCAGCAGCTCCGACAGCAGGAGCAGCAGCTCCGACAGCAGGAGCAAGAGCAGAAAAGGAATGAACTGCTCCTGCAGCAAATTACGGCCCTACGAGACCCGCCAACAGCGCCTCCCCCGGAACAGCGTGAGGCCCGGGTCCGGTCGGCCCTGCGGAAGCTGAGTCCAGAGGACGACGTACAGTTAGGGCCAGAAATATTTGGACAGTGACACAAGTTTTGTTATTTTAGCTGTTTACAAAAACATGTTCAGAAATACAATTATATATATAATATGGGCTGAAAGTGCACACTCCCAGCTGCAATATGAGAGTTTCCACATCCAAATCGGAGAAAGGGTTTAGGAATCATAGCTCTGTAATGCATAGCCTCCTCTTTTTCAAGGGACCAAAAGTAATTGGATAATGGACTCTAAGGGCTGCAATTAACTCTGAAGGCGTCTCCCTCGTTAACCTGTAATCAATGAAGTAGTTAAAAGGTCAGGGGTGGATTCCAGGTGTGTGGTTTTGCATTTGGAAGCTGTTGCTGTGACCAGACAACATGTGGTCAAAGGAACTCTCAATTGAGGTGAAGCAGAACATCCTGAGGCTGAAAAAAAAGAAAAAATCCATCAGAGAGATGGCAGACATGCTTGGAGTAGCAAAATCAACAGTTGGGTACATTCTGAGAAAAAATGAATTGACTGGTGAGCTTGGGAACTCTAAAAGGCCTGGGCGTCCACGGATGACAACAGTGGTGGATGATCACCGCATACTTTATTTGGTGAAGAAGAACCCGTTCACAACATCAACTGAAGTCCAGAACACTCTCAGTGAAGTAGGTGTATCTGTCTCTAAGTCAACAGTAAAGAGAAGACTCCATGACAGTAAATACAAAGGGTTCACATCTAGATGCAAACATTCATCAATTCCAAAAATAGACAGGCCAGAGTTAAATTTGCTGAAAAACACCTCAAGAAGCCAGCTCAGTTCTGGAAAAGTATTCTATGGACAGATGAGACAAAGATCAACCTGTACCAGAATGATGGGAAGAAAAAAGTTTGGAGAAGAAAGGGAACGGCACATGATCCAAGGCACACCACATCCTCTGTAAAAACATGGTGGAGGCAACGTGATGGCATGGGTATGCATGGCTTTCAATGGCACTGGGTCACTTGTGTTTATTGATGACATAACAGCAGACAAGAGTAGCCAGATGAATTCTGAAGTGTACCGGATATACTTTCAGTCCAGATTCAGCCAAATGCTGCAAAGTTGATTGGACGGCGCTTCATAGTACAGATGGACAATGACCCCAAGCATACAGCCAAAGCTACCCAGGAGTTCATGAGTGCAAAAAAGTGGAACATTCTGCAATGGCCAAGTCAATCACCAGATCTTAACCCAATTGAGCATGCATTTCATTTGCTCAAATCCAGACCTAAGACGGAAAGACCCACAAACAAGCAAGACCTGAAGGCTGCGGCTGTAAAGGCCTGGCAAAGCATTAAGAAGGAGGAAACCCAGCGTTTGGTGATGTCCATGGGTTCCAGACTTAAGGCAGTGATTGCCTCCAAAGGATTCGCAACAAAATATTGAAAATAAAAATATTTTGTTTGGGTTATGTTTATTTGTCCAATTACTTTTTACCTCCTAAAATGTGGAGTGTTTGTAAAGAAATGTGTACAATTCCTACATTTTCTATCAGATATTTTTGTTCAACCCTTCAAATTAAACATTACAATCTGCACTTGAATTCTGTTGTAGAGGTTTCATTTCAAATCCAATGTGGTGGCATGCAGAGCCCAACTCGCGAAAATTGCGTCACTGTCCAAATATTTCTGGACCTAACTGTAGAAGCCTTCCTCACAGTCTACGAGCGCACCGCAGAGTGAGAAGGCCTCCCTCCCACTCAGTGGGCTGAAGTGGTGGCGCCGTTCCTGATGGGCGACGCCCAAAAGGCCTACACAGATCTCAGTTGGGAGGATGCACAGGACTACGCCAGACTCAAAGGTGAGATCCTTGCTAGACTGGGGGTCAATACTTATGTCCGAGCCCAACGGGTGTTTTCCTGGTCCTATGTGGAGTCCAAGCCGGCTCGCTCCCAGGCGTATGACTTGTTGCAGTTGGTGAAACGATGGCTCCAGCCTGAGAGCTTGACTCCGGGACAGATGGTGGAAAGGGTGGTCGACCGGCTGGTACGGACTCTGCCGGTTGCGATACAGCGTTGGGGTGGGCAAGGGGACCCGGGTACCTTGGACCAGGTGGTTAGCTTGATAGAGCGATATACAGCCACCGAGGAGTTCATACGGGACTCTGCCCCACTGCGGCAGTTACGCCGGCCTCCGGAGCCGGGTAAAGGTGTACATCCATCCACCGGGGACTCTCCTAAAAACATACCCGCTGAGAGGACACCCCAGAACGGGGCTGGCAGGAGACCCGGCTCCGCAAGGAGGAGCTTCCGGGCCAGCGCTGCCACTGCTACATGGTGCTGGCGGTGCAAAGGACCGGGACATGTGGCTGCCTATTGCCCCCTAACGGTGGAACCCATGGACTGCGGGTTCACACGCCGGCTCTCGATGTAGATGTAGTGGTTCCCCTAACAGCACCACATCTGTGCCCAGTGCTCGTTAATGGACACAGAGCAGAAGCTCTCTTGGACTCTGGCAGTTTGGTGACGCTGGTTCGTGCGTCCTTAATCCCCGGGTTGCAACTCACTGGGGGATGTTGCCAAAGAGACGTGGGAACAGGAGCCCACTCCCTATAGGAGCGTGATCGACCACGTGGCGAAAATGCAGGACCGGATCACGGCGGTCCGGCCTATTGTAAAAGAGCACCTAATAGATGCCCAAGGAGCTCAAAGCCGTCGGTATAATACACGGGCCACCGTTAGGTCCTTTGAGGTGGGGAACCGGGTATTGGTCTTAGTGCCCACAACAGAAAGCAAATTATTGGCCAAATGGCAAGGGCCCTATGAAATCCGGGAAAAAGTAGGGAGGTCAATTACAAGGTATACCAGCCCGGGAAAAGTCAACCCGTGCAGCTATACCACGTGAATTTGCTTAAAGCGTGGAAAGACCGGGAGTGCCTGATCATGGAGGCGTTCGATGCACCCGGTGACCCTTCCCCTTCGGCCCCAAGGGATACCGAGGGGGTACAAATAAGCGACACCCTCACTAAGGCCCAACGACGAGAGGCTCGAAAGTTGGTACAGCAGAATCCCGATGTGTTCTCTGACCTGCCTGGGCGTACTTCGGTCATTCAGCATGACATTGTCACTGAGCCCCGGGTAAAAGTGCGAATGAAACCGTACCGGGTACCCGAGGCCAGACGGCAAGCCATAGCGGCCGAAGTTAAATACATGCTTAAGTTAGGGGTGATAGAAGAATCCCGGAGCAAATGGGCTAGTCCCATCGTGCTCATTCCAAAGCCGGAGGGATCGTTGCGTTTCTGCAATGATTTCCGGAAGCTGAATGAAGTGTCTAAGTTTGATTTATATCCCATGCCCCGGGTGGACGAGCTGATTGAAAGACTGGGGCAAGCCCAGTACTTCACGACGCTCGATCTGACAAAAGGCTACTGGCAGGTGCCGCTAACAGAGTCGGCCAAGGAAAAAACCGCCTTTGTTACTCCGGAAGGCCTCTATCACTATGTCGTGTTGCCGTTTGGGTTGCATGGAGCCCCGGCCACATTTCAGCGGCTCATGGACATTGTGTTAGAACCTCATCGGAAGTACGCGTCTGTCTACCTAGATGACATTATCATCTTTAGTCCAGATTGGCATACCCACTTATCCCAGGTTCAGGCCGTGGTGGATTCTCTCAGGGCAGCGGGCCTGACGGCAAATCCAAAAAAATGTGCCATGGGGCTCGAGGAGGCCCGGTACCTGGGGTATGTGATTGGGCGAGGGGTTATCAAACCCCAAATAAACAAAATCGAGGCCATTCAAAATTGGCCCCGACCGGTGTCTACCAAACAGGTGAGGGCGTTCCTCGGCATAGTTGGGTACTACCGACGCTTCATACCCAACTTTGCTGGGCGAACGGTGGCCCTGTCCGACCTGTTAAAAGGGAAGAAATCTGCGTTGGTGCGGTGGAATCCCCAAGCAGAGGCCGCCTTTCAATCGATGAAGTCGGCCTTGTGTGGACAGCCCGTCCTCATCAGTCCTAACTTCAAACACGCCTTCGTTGTACAAACAGACACCTCGGAGGTGGGGCTGGGGGCTGTGCTGTCGCAAGAAGTGGACGGAGAAGAGCATCCGGTCACTTACTTAAGCCGGAAATTGTCCCCGGCGGAACAAAATTATAGCGTAGTGGAGAAGGAGTGCTTGGCTGTTAAATGGGCCTTGGAGTCCCTACGTTATTATTTGCTCGGGCGACAGTTCCGGTTGGTTACGGATCACGCTCCCCTGGTCTGGATGCGAAATGCCAAAGAACGGAACGCTCGGGTCACCCGGTGGTTCCTGTCCCTCCAAAACTTCAATTTCACAGTGGAGCATTGGGCTGGCAAGTTGCAGGGTAATGCGGATGCCCTGTCCCGGGCACCCTGTTTGTTGGCTGGATTCAACCCCACATGTTTGAACCAAGGGGGGGGGTGTGAGACAGTGCGGGGGATCATATGCGAGGGGCGCTATTTCTCCCCCAGAATGCGCACTGTCACGTATTGAGCCCGGTGTAGGGTGTGAGAGAAAGGGACGGTCCGCTCCCTCCGCTCCGTGTCTTGCAAGGTCCCGGAAGGAGACACGGAGTTAAAAGCCTGAGCAGGAGGCAGGGCGGGGTTCCCTGTACACAGAATTGTGCCTTAGCTGCAGCAGCAGAAGAGATAGACTGGAGAAGTCTAGAGTTCCAGGGGGCCGTGTGCTATACTAACACGGCCTAGCCCAGGAGGGCTGGGGAGCTCGGGGTGACCTATAACGGAAGCCCATAACCTGAAGGAACCGGGCTGCTTTGTGTGAACTGTATCCTGTATACCCGGCTGCGACCCGGATTCCGGCAGACTGTGCCACCGCTGTGTGTGTATCTGCAATAAACCCGGATACTGTTGGAACTACTACCGGTCTCCACGTGTTGCCTGACTTGCAATCCCGGCGCTGCCCCACAATATATATATATATATGTGTTTGTGTGTGTATGTATGTATATATATATCTACTATATAATTGTCTTGTGGCCACTTCCGCCTGAGGCCGAAATCGCGCGCCAGCGCTCATTGGCCGCCGCTAGCCACGGGACCATTGTGCGCAGCGTATGCAAAACAGCCGCGTGTGGAGGTCCGCGGCGAGCCAGCCGGGAGATGACCGGCGTCAGCCGCTCATCTCCTGGCTGGCAAGCCGCAGACCTCTGTGCAGCAGTAGCTGAGCCGCGGCTACCTGCCTCACAGAGGCCCGAGGTGAGCCAGTCGGGAGATGACCAGCGTCAGCCGGTCATCTCCCAGCTGCTCGGTGCGGTAGTACCCGAGCGGGATCCAAACCGCCCGCCAGGCCACGCGACCAATCAGCAAAGCGGCGCGGCTTGGCAGGAAATATGAATCCCGCGCCGCTGATTGGTCGCTGCTGAGAGCAGCAACCAATCAGTGGTGCGGGATTCATATATCCCGCCAAGCCGCGCCGCTTCACTGATTGGTCGCTGCGGCAGATCTGAGCTACCTTATTGCTTAAAATTAGGCCAAATGCAATGGGAGATATTCCTGTATTACACTCGTGTGAGTCATATGCTAGTGTGACTCCGGCTTAAAGAGGACCTGTCACCAAACCAGGCATGGTGATCTAATTACAGCACTGGATGCAGCATGTCTGCAGCATGCAGGCAAGGGGTCCACCAGCACTTGAGCAGCCCTGTACCCCGAGATAATACAGTTAGAAAACTTACATGCTACAGCCACTAAGGAGGTGGCTAGGGGCTGCAGCCAAGGGCAGATTCACACCCCCTGAATGTGTAATCTGCCCACCGCTGCCAATCATTCTCTCCCTGTTCAGCAGCATTTAAACAGAGTTTTTTTTTTCTCTCCCATTTAGCCCCGCCCCTCAGGGGGTGTGGCTAACAGACTTTCTGGGAGAGAGAAAAAAAAACTCTGTTTAAATGCTGCAGACAGGGAGACAATGATTGGCAGCGGTGGGCAGATTACACATGCAGGGGGTGTGAATCTGCACTGCAAATTAGCCCTCCAGTTCTGTATGCTGATCCAGTCCGGGGTTGTCAGGGTCATCCCGGACAGCCCCGGACCGGATCACGCCGCAGTGTGAAGGCACCCTAAGACGTGTCTATATTCTTTATACATGGGACCATGTAAATAGCCCCATAAAATATGTGTCTGTATGGTGTCAGTGGAAAAAACACACAGCAGAGATGGATAATAAAAGAAATTGTGTAAATAAGGACCTTGAACAAGCTATAAATGAATCGAAGCCTGGGGTCCTCCGTTTGCATGTTCTACAAGGAGTAATATGTCTCTGTCAAGACAATTAAGTGTTAATTGTGTTACATTCGTCATGTCCTTATCTCTCTGATGTTGCCTTTGTAACTATTCTTGACCTCCTCCTATTGGTGGTGCTGAATTTCTGGAGTCTGTAAATCTCTAAGGTCTCCAATCAATAAAGTGATGCTATCATTTTCTAGTTGGTAAATGTCATTAATCACAGCTTCCATATCCTCGGGCCTTATGTGTGTTAACCCCCCATTGTACTTACAGTGGATATGGAAAGTATTCAGACCCCGTTAAATTTTTCACTTTTTGCTTCATTGCAGCCATTTGGTAAATTCAAAAAAGTTTATTTTTTCTCATTAATGTGCACTCTGCGCCCTATCTTGACTGAAAAAACAGAAGTGTAGATATTTGTGCAAATTTATTAAAAAAGAATAACTGAAATATCACATGGTCATAAGTATTCAGACCCTTTGCTCAGACACTCATATTTAAGTCACATGCTGTCCATTTCCTTGTGATCCTCCTTGAGATGGTTCTACTCCTTCATTGGAATCCAGCTGTGTTTAATTGAACTGATGGGACTTGGTTTAGAAAGGCATACACCTGTCTATACCTCACAATTCAGTGCATGTCAGACCAAATGAGAATCATGAGGTCAAAGGAAGAGCCCAAGGACCTCAGAGATAGAATTGTGGCAAGGCACAGATCTGGCCAAGGTTACAAAAGAATTTCTGCAGTACTCAAAGTTCCTAAGAGCACAGTGGACTCCATATTCCTTAAATGGCAGAAGTCTGAGACCACCAGAAGTTTCCCTAGACCTGGCTGTCACGCTTGGGAGGTAAGGGAATCAGGTAACAGGAATGTGAATTGGGCAAAAGAGGGTCAGGAGAGCCTAATCTGACCCTGATGCTGGGGTCCCTGGCTCGTCCTGATCTCGGAGGTACCTCTGATGGTGAGGAGTTCCAAGCCGCCATCCTGCACCCTAAAACTCCTGATTAGCCCTACACCCACGGGTCAGGAATCACAGCTTCTCCCAAGGAAAGACTTTAGCCCAGCAGCTAAGTGTGGAGCCCACTGGCACGGGGTACTCGGTACCGGACCGGGGTACTGCTGGGGATGTCACGGAGGTCCTGGTCCGGACCATGTCCCGGGTTCTCACAATTAAAGGGGTATTTACAATGGGTAAAGTGTGTCATGACGCCACCCACGGGTTGTGGTCAATAATGGGACCACCGCTACAGCGCTGCTCTGCCAGGAGGATGGATGATGGGGCTACAGCCAAATGGATGAGCCCGCCGCGGGTCGGGCTGCTTCTGACAGGATAAAAGTTTGCAAAGTTCAATATACCTGGAATCAGTACAGTTCAGTTCTTAACAGTTCACAGTTACTCCAGAAACCTTGAACCCACTGCAGCCAGGCTGTCGCTCTGAGACCCCTCACTCTCTCTTAAGTGTCCTTTCAGGCTGTTCTCTCTTTTGTTGACTCTCCGAGTTGTATAGCCGCAGCTCGGACCCTTGTGGGTCCATGTGGTTGCTGCTGTGCTTCCAACCCTTTTGTTGGGAACTCCAACCTGGAGTTCAAGCTCCCCATCGGTTTCTGGGAAGCCGTTATGGAATCTCAGTTCCCCTCAGAGCCAACACTCTAGTGTGTGCCTGGTCTGCACTAACCCTATCTTGCAAGGCGTTACCAGACTCCATCTAACCCGTGTGATTCCAGCCCAAAATAGGAAAAACTACTCCGCCGGTAGTTGGTCGGTACTGCCGTGTTCCGCGGATCCAGTACTGCTGGTCCGCTCTCTTTCATCACACTCCCCTGGGATACCGGCTATGGACGAGCTTTCTCTCAATGGTTTCTGTGACTCTGTGGATTCTGCATCTCCATGTAGCCCAATCCCACCGGGACTTGTCTCTGTCTTTCTGATGTCTGTTCTGCTCGGATCACTCTGGCCTACTAACTCCTTCCTCCTCTTTTCCTCTACTTGAGCTCTCTGTCACATGATCTACCTTTTTTCCACCCACTTTCCTCTAAAGTCACCAACCCTTGCCCGCCTAGAGTCCCGGGCTCCGGGTTGGGTGCTGCCTCTAGTGGTGTGTGTGTGTGTCCGTGAGGGTGTTTGTTGTACAAACTGTCTATCTTCCTGCCTGGCTGCAGTTCCCTATGTGGCCACCCTGGTCGCAGGGGCGCCACATAAGCATGATCACAGCACCAAGACCTAGAGCACATAGCTATCAGCAGCACCTGACAGAGGAGAGGGAAGGCTATTTAAAGCCAGGGGGAGGGGATTCCAGGTGAGTCACACATTAACTCCTGAACCAGCAATTGAACATAATAGTGACTGCAGTTCTGGAGCACACCACAGGGGGCAAAGACATTCAGAACTATCAACCATGCAGCTCTTAAAGACAAACAACATACACAGCAGCATCCAGCAATGTCAGCGCCATCTAAGCATGTGACACTGGCCATTCAGCCAAACTGAGCAATCGTGGGAGAAGAACCTTGATGAATGAGCTAAAGAAGACCTCCAAGATCACTGTGGCTGAGCTCCAGAGATGCAGTAGGGAGATGGGAGAATATTCCACTAAGTCAACTATCACTGCAGCCCTCCATCAGTCGGGCCTTTATGGCAGAGTGGCCCGATGGAAGCCTCTCCCCAGTGCAAGACATATAAGAATGTATAGAGTTTGCAAAAGGAAGGTCTCCCAGAATATGAGAAATAAGATTCTCTGGTCTGATGAGACAAGATAGGACTTTTTGGTGATAATTCTAAGAGGTATGTGTGGAGAAAACCAGGCACTGTTCCTTACCTGCCCAATACAATCCCAATAGCGAAACATGGTGGCAGCATCATGCTATGGGGGTAATTTTCAGCTGCAGGGACAGGACGACGGGTTGCAAATAATGGCAAAATGAATGCGGCCAAGTACAGAGATATCCTGGATGAAAACCTCTTCCACAGTGCTCTGGACCTCAGACTTGGTCGAAGATTCACATTCCAACAAGACAATGACACTAAGCACACAGCTAAAATAACAACACCTCTGTAACCATTCTTGACTAGCCCAGCCAGAGCCCTGGCCTAAACCCAATTGAGCATTTGTGGAGAGACTTGAAAATGGCTGTCCACCAACGTTCACCATCCAACCTGATGGAACAAGAGATGCAAGGAAGAATGGCAGAGGATATCCAAATCCAGGTGTGAAAAACTTGTTGCATCATTCCCACGAAGACTCATAGATGTACTAGCTCAAAAGGATACTTGTGCTCTATACTGAGTAAAGGGTCTGAATACTTATGACCATGTGATATTTATGTGTTATTCTTTTTGAATAAATTTCCAGAAATATCTACATTTCAGTTTTTTTTTCAGTCAAGATGGGGGCAGAGTGTACATTAACCCCTTCCCGACCTATGACGTTATAGAGACATCATGAAAGTCAGTGCGTTCCCGACCCATGACGTCTCTATAACGTCAAGGCTTGTTTGCGGTCCTGCAGCTCCGGTGACAGGGTCAGTGACAAGTCCCCGGAGCTGCAGGATCGCAAGGACCCATACTTTATCCTTGGGGGGGGTTGCTTAGCCCCCCCCCCGGGGCTACAGTTGCGATGATTTGCGGTTGAAAATGAAACAGCAAATTACCGTGACTGCAATAATCGGCGGTCTCCTCCTGCCTCCTGCTTCTCCCCCCTGTCCTCCACTGTCTCCTCCTGCTCCCTCTGTCATCCCCCTGTCCCCCTCAGTCTCCTGCCCACCCAACCTGCTCATCCCGCCTGTCCTCAGCTGTCTCCTGCTCCCCCATCTCATCCTGCCTGTCCTCCACTGCCTCCTGCTCCACCCTCTCATTTCCCCTGTCCTCGGCTGTCTCCTGCTCACTTCCCCCCGCTCATCTCCCCATGTCCTCCGGTGTCTGATCACTGGACCAGTGATCACCGGACCAGTGATCACCGGATCGGTGATCACCGCCTCCTCCAGCCGCGGCCTCCTCCCGCTCACCTCCGGCCCTCGATGCTCTGCTCCTCGCCGCTCCAGTCTTCCTCCTTCCGGCCCTGCTCCAGTCACTGCCGCGGTCATCACTTCCTGTCATCCGCCACCGTCGTCCTGTAAGTCCCCCTGACCTGTGGGATCCCTTTTTCTGCAACTTGATCCCCATGCATGGGGATCCAGCTGCAGTGAAGGGATCTGACAGCCCTGGCACAGTGATCACAGTGATCACATAGCTGTCAGATCGTTCTGCAACTCGATCCCCGCGGGGAATCAGGCTACAGAGTAAGATCTGACAGCCCGATCGCATTGTGATCACTGTGCCAGGGCTGTCAGATCCCTTCACTGCAGCTGGATCCCCATACATGGGAATCAAGTTACAGAAAAAGGGATCCCACAGGTCAGGGGGACTTGCAGGACGACGGCGGCTATGTGGATCACTGCGCCAGGGCTGTCAGATTGCTTCTCTGCCAGCCCGATCCCCATGCAAGGGGAGCTGCAGTGAAGTAATCTGACAGCCCTGGCACAGTGATCCATTATGTGATCACTGTGCCAGGGCTGTCAGATCATTTCACTGCAACGTTGGGTCACCTGACCCAAGCTTCAGAGGTCATGTGATCTCTGAAACTTGGGTTTGCACAGTGATGCTGCACTGTAGGGCAATGATCTGCCATACAGTGCATCATCACTATGACACCAGTGACTGCAACAAGAGGACACTTGATCCCTTGCTGCAGTCTCTGGATGTAGCAAAGGCGATCGAGCATCGTGGGACCTTCATTGAGGACTACGTCAGAACTTTAGAATAAAGATGGAGTCCAAATTTTGTTTGTTTTTTTCAAATTAAAAGATTTTTCTCTGTGTGGTGTATTTTTTGACTATTTACTAGAGATTCCAAATGGCCGGGTCTAACATTGGCCCGACATTATGAATCTCGGGCTGGCATTAACACCTTTATTACCCAGTTCGCCACCGGCACCAGGGCAACTGGAAGGGTACCTTTACACACGGCTACATTTGTAGCTTGTCACCAGGTAACTTACTGGTTGCAGTGAAATCATGGATACATGATTCCATTTGTACACAGCAACAAGATAGAACCATGTATCCATGATTTCACTGCAACCAGTAAGTTACCTGGTGACAAGCTACAAATGTAGCCGTGTGTAAAGGTACCCGAAGAGTCTGTGTACAGCGCCAGAAAATAGCGCTTCAATGAATGCGCCATTTTCTGGGGCGACTGCGGGTTGCAATTCGCAGCATGGGGGGCCCAGAATGCTTGGGCCTCTCCATTCTGAGGATTCCAGCCCCCAGCTGCCTAGTTGTACCTGGCTGCACCGAAAATATTGCGAGGCCCATGTCATTTTTTTTCTAGAATTAGTTCTAGAGAAAAAAAAAGGGGTTTTCCAGCCAGGTACAATGAGGCAGCTGCGGGTTGGTTGCAATCTGTAGCTGCCAAGTTGTACCTCGCTGGACCAAAAATATGGCGGATCCTCACATCATTTTTTTTCTAGAATTGGTCCTAGAAATAAAAAAAATAGGCTTCGCTGTATTTTTGGTTGCCAGCTAGGTACAACGAGGCAGCTGAGAGTTGGTGGCAGTCCGTAGCTGCCAAGTTGTTCCTGGCTGGACCAAAAATATGGCGAAGCCCCACGTCATTTTTTTTTAATTACTTCTACAAATAAAATGACATGAGCTTTGCCGTATTTTTGGTTGCTAGCCAGGTACAACTTGGCAATTGGGGGGCTGGAATCCTTAGCGTGGAGAGACCCAAACGTTGTGGGCCCCCCACGCTGCAAATCGCAACCCACAGCCACCCCAGAAAATAGCGCATTAATTAGAGACTAGTGATGAGCGAGCATTAAAATGCTCGGGTGCTCGATGCTCTGGTCGAGCACTTCAAGATGCTCGGGTGCTCGACTGAGCACCGAGGCCAATGTAACTCAATGAGTGATAGGCTCCGCCCACAGACATCCGGCTATAAACCGAGTGTTTCTGGGAAGGGGTGGGAGAATGGGCGTTTTCAAATCGTCACAGCATATGCAGCATACAACACCTTGCTGTGCCCCCCAGAGGGACCCTAATAATCAATCTGCTCTCTGTGAGGTGCCAGCTCGCATTGTGCACTGAAGGGGGCTCTATACTTGTGTCACATCGATAATGATTAGTGATGAGTCTGAGCACCTTGGAGGTACTCGGTGCTCACCGAGCATCCCCAGTACCGGGATACTCGTGCGAGTACCGAGTAGCAGCGAGCATGCTCGCTCATCACTATTAGAGACACCATTTTCTGGTGCTGTACCCAAACTCTTCCAGTTGCCCTTGTGCTGGTGGCAATGCTGGTGGCACACGAGGGCTCTCCATACGCAAAATGGTGTCCGCTAACAAATGGAATTGTTAGAGGACACCATGTCGCGTATAAAAGGCCCCTGTGTGCCTAAACATTGAAGCTCCCCCACAGGTGACCCCATTTTGGAACCTAGACCCCCCAAGGAACGTATCTAGATGCATAGTGAGCACTTTAAACCCCCAAGTGCTTCACAAAGTGATCCGTAACAAGGAAAAAAGAAACTGTTGGTGAAAAAAAGAGTACTTTTTTCCTTATTACGGATCAATTTGTGAAGTACCTGGGGGTTCAAAGTGCTCACTATGCATCTAGATACGTTCCTTGGGGGGGTCTAGTTTCCAAAATGGGGTAATTTGTGGGGGAGCTCCAATGTTTAGGCACACAGGGGCTCTCCAAACGCGACATGGTGTCCGTTAACAATTTGAATGGAGAATCAGCTCAAAATGTTAGCGGACACCATGTCGCATTTGAAGAGCCCCCTGTGTACCTAAACATTGGAGCTCCCCCACAAGTGACCCCATTTTGAAAACTGGACCCCACAGGGAACTTATCTAGATGCATAGTGAGCACTTTGAACCCCCAGGTGCTTCACAAATGAATCTGTAAAAATGAAAAAGTACTTTTTTTTCACAAAAAAATTATTTTGACCTAAATTTTTTCATTTTCACATGGGCAACAGGATAAAATGCATCCTAAAATTTGTTGGGCAATTTCTCCTGAGTACACCGATACCTCATATGTGGTCATAAATAACTGTTTGGGCGCACGGCAGGGTTCAGAAGTGAAGGAGCGCCATTTCACTTTTTGAATGGAAAATTAGCTCCAAAAGTCAAATTGCGCTGCTTCCCTTCTGAGCCCTGCCGTGCGCCCGAACAGCAGACCACATATGAGGTATCGATGTACTCAGGAGAAATTGCCCAACACATTTTAGGATCCATTTTATCCTGTTCTCCATGTGAAAATGAAAGAACTGAGGCTAAAAGAACATTTTTGTCCATTTTTTCCTTCCACGTTGCTTTAGTTCCTGTGATGCACCTGAAGGGTTAATACTTTTCTTGAATGTAGTTTTGAGTAGCTTGAGGGGTGCAGTTTTTGGAATGGTGTCACTTTTGGGTGTTTTCTGTCATGTACACCCCTCAAAGGGACGTCAAATGTGATGTGGTCACTAAAAAAAATGGTTTTGTAAATTTTGCTGGAAAAATGAATAATTGCTGATGAACTTTGAACCCTTATAACTTCCTACCCCAAATTTTTTTCCCCCAAAATTGTGCTGATGTGAAGTAGACATGTGGGAAATGTTATTTGTTAACTATTTTGGGTCACATAATTCTCTGGCTTAACAGAATAAAAATAAAAATTTTTGATTTTTTCACAAATAAATGCAAAAATTATCAACCTAAATTTAATACTAACATGAAGCCCAATATGTCATGAAAAAACAATCTCAGAATCACTAGGCTCCGTTGAAGCGTTCCAGAGTTATTACCTCATAAAGGGACACTGGTCAGAATTGACAAAAATGCTTAGGGTCAAAATAAGCTGGGTCCTGAAGGCAGGGCCGGCGTCAGCACCCGGCGTACCCGGGCAAGTGCCGGGGCCCGACGGCTTGGAGGGGGCCTACCGGGCCCCTGAGGGCTAGGGTCACACTTGTGTTGTGACCCTAGCCTGACGCAAGTATTGTCTGCTGCAGCGCAGAGCGTTTAACGCTATGCGCTGCCAGCAACTGAGCCCATAGAAACCCGCAGTTTACATTGACAACCAAATGGTTGTCACGGTAAACGTCGGGTTTCTATGGGCTGCCTCCAGCGCATAGCAGCGTTGTAACATAGTATACTTGCATAAGGCTAGGGTCACAATGCAAGTGTGACCCTAGCCTCAGGGGCCCCTGAGCACTGCCCCCACAGCCAGAGCCATATCCAGGGGGGAGCTGGGGGGTCATTTTCAGGCTCCTGCAGGCTGCAGCACCGGAGGTCTCCCTCCTCCCCCCTCCACGGGAGCCGACAGAGCTGCACACACTCTGTGCTTACAGGACCTGCGATGATGTCACATGGAGGGGAGGAGTCAGGGGTCTCATGATCAGCTCCTCAGTGTATCCAGGACTGTGCTGGCCATGAATGATGCTCAAATAAGGTGAAGTTTGTGTGTGGTCAGGAGGCATTTACAGTGTGAATGTAGCAGAGGTGAGTGTGTACTAGGTGTATGGCAATTAGGTGAAGGTTATGTGTGGGGTCAGGAGGGATTTACAGTGTGAATGTAGCAGAGGCGAGTGTGTACTAGGTGTATGGAGCAGAGCCGTGTGTGTACGAGGTGTATGGAGCGGAGCCGAGTGTGTACGAGGTGTACGGAGCAGAGCCGTGTGTGTACGAGGTGTACGGAGAAGAGCCGAGTGTGTACGAGGTGTACGGAGCAGAGCCGTGTGTGTACGAGGTGTACGGAGAAGAGCCGAGTGTGTACGAGGTGTACGGAGCAGAGCCGTGTGTGTACGAGGTGTACGGAGAAGAGCCGAGTGTGTACGAGGTGTACGGAGAAGAGCCGAGTGTGTACGAGGTGTACGGAGCAGAGCCGAGTGTGTACGAGGTGTACGGAGCAGAGCCGTGTGTGTACGAGGTGTACGGAGCAGAGCCGTGTGTGTACGAGGTGTACGGAGCAGAGCCGAGTGTGTACGAGGTGTACGGAGCAGAGCCGAGTGTGTACGAGGTGTACGGAGCAGAGCCGTGTGTGTACGAGGTGTACGGAGAAGAGCCGAGTGTGTACGAGGTGTACGGAGCAGAGCCGTGTGTGTACGAGGTGTACGGAGCAGAGCCCTGTGTGTACGAGGTGTGCGGAGCAGAGCCGTGTGTGTACGAGGTGTACGGAGCAGAGCCGTGTGTGTACGAGGTGTACGGAGAAGAGCCGAGTGTGTACGAGGTGTACGGAGCAGAGCCGTGTGTGTACGAGGTGTACGGAGAAGAGCCGAGTGTGTACGAGGTGTACGGAGAAGAGCCGAGTGTGTACGAGGTGTACGGAGCAGAGCCGAGTGTGTACGAGGTGTACGGAGCAGAGCCGTGTGTGTACGAGGTGTACGGAGCAGAGCCGTGTGTGTACGAGGTGTACGGAGCAGAGCCGAGTGTGTACGAGGTGTACGGAGCAGAGCCGAGTGTGTACGAGGTGTACGGAGCAGAGCCGTGTGTGTACGAGGTGTACGGAGAAGAGCCGAGTGTGTACGAGGTGTACGGAGCAGAGCCGTGTGTGTACGAGGTGTACGGAGCAGAGCCCTGTGTGTACGAGGTGTACGGAGCAGAGCCGAGTGTGTACAAAGTATGTGTACCAGTGGTAGCCCCCCGCGGATTCCGCTCCTATAGTCCCAGCCGCCTTTGCCAGCAGCATTCTTCTCCATAGTCTCTTCTGCCGCTGTCTGCATTCTGCAGCTCAGCATGGAGGGGCACGATGTTGTCATCACTGTGCTGATATATGCAGAGCGACCGGAGGAGACCGGAGCAGCGAGAAGAAAGGTGAGGAGAAGAGAGATCCGGACGGCCAGACACTCCGCTTGGCTGCGGTGCCACCATATGGCAGTGCGGCTCCATTGAGCTGCTTGCATTATTTGTGTGCTTCAGGATGCTTGTGTATATACCAAGCATCCTCAGACGCACAAAAATGCAACATTTTGCATTTGAAGGGTATTTTTAAAAGGCGCAAGGGAATGCAATCGCATTTTAGCCCGCTCCTAACAATGTGTAATATACTCACTGTCAGAAACAGGTCTTGCTGGATTCGGCAGTCACTGTTCCTGTAAGGCTGCCTTCACATAGGAGTTTTTTTTAAAATGTGGCAGTTGCGGTAAAAAAAACCTGCATCTGCCGCATTTTCCGTCTAGCGGCTGCACTTGCTGCACGTTTGCGGCAAGCCCCATGCATTGTCTATGGGGCTTGCGGTAAGTGTGCGGCAATATATATATATACATATATATATATATATATATATATATATATATATAGTCCGCGATATGTACTTAAAGGGGGCCCACTGAGACCTTTTCGCCCGGGGCCCACAGAAACCTGGAGCCGGCCCTGCCTGAAGGGGTTAATACAAGTCAATGGGAAAGCACAAAAGACGTAAAAGAAGTCCTGGAAGATGCCTGGATATCATTTGAAACATTTTAGGCCCCTTTCACATCAGCGTATTACGCTGATTGCGGCAGTTGCGGTGAAAAAACGCAACTGCCGCGATTACCACATAACGGCTGCACTTGCGGCAAGGCCCATGCTATGTCTATGGGGCTTGCGGTTGGTGTGGCAAGTGCGGTACAGTTGCGGTCAGCCGTGGTTTTCCCACGGCCGCATCTGCTGCAAGTGCCGAAACCGCACTTGCTGCACCTGCCGCACACTTACCGCAAGCCCCATAGACATTGCATTGGGCTTGCCGCAAGTGAACCGCAAGTGCAGCCGTTATGTGGTAATCGCGGCAGTTGCAGTTTTTTCACCGCATCTGCCGCGATCAGCGTAAAACGCTGATGTGAAAGGGGCCTTACAAATGTTTTTGCTGAAATTGCTAGCAATTTCTTCATTATTTAATGGAGTGAGGAAAATGACCAGAAAGCAATCGCAAAAAAGACGTCACCAAAACCATCAAATGTCAAAAAACAGCTGGTGACCAAAACTGTAGGAAAAATGCTCAGGAAATTTCTGCAAAAATGACCCAAAAGACACTAATCCCTTTAACGATCGCCAATTTGTAATTTAATGGTCGCTGTTAGGGTAAGTGCACACTTACCGGCGGGTTGGTCGGCGGCGGCTGGGCGGACCCGCCAGGAAGCTCTGCGGCCGTCCACCGGCTTCCTGGCGGGTATGTGCGGCGGGAGCCGGGCGGGTGACGGGCGGGAGCCGGGCGGTTGCACAGCGGGTTAGCGCCGGCGGTTCTGCAGCGGCTGGAAGCAGCACATGATTCTGCTTGCAGCCACTGAAGAACCGGCGGATTATAGAACATGCTCATTCTTTGCTAACCCGCTGGGAAACCAGCGGTTTAGCAACAGATGAGCCTGTGTAAACCTCCGCTGTGTGCACAGCGGGTGTCGGTTTACATTGGTTTTAATGTTAATCCAAACGCCGGTTTGGATTAACATAAATTTACATAAAACTAATGAAAACCGACCGGCGGTTTCCGCTGCTAAAACGACTATAACCCGGCCAGTGCGCACATACCCTTAAGGGGCCTTATGCCTCAGTGCTGCTTTGTAAAAGGAATAAGTGAATAACGCACAAATCAGTGGCAAAAATCACATGGGTGACAGCTATATATGAAAGTTAAAATCTGTGGGCATTGTTGGAACAAGTCATGGATTATTAACCCATTAAATACTGCTGAAAATCATGAAAGCGACATCTAAGTGGTTACAACAAGGTTAAAAGACTTTAAAGACCCTTTTGACAGGATTGGCCGCTCTCGATCGTACTCATATTTGCTGATTGTTGCCATGGTACCCTAAGGTCATCTGATGACCCAGGGTAAGATGGCCTATTACAGTGATGGCGAACTCCAGGCCTCGAGTGCCACACACAGTCCTGGTTTTCAGGATTTCCATTGCATTTGACAGTTGGCAATCATATTACCAACTGTCAAACTCTATGGAAATCCTGAAAACCTGCACTGTGTGCGGCACTCGAGGCCTGGAGTTCGCCATCACTGGCCTATTAGATCCTGCAAGGTTCTATTAGATAAGCAAGGTGCATCACTGACAGGTCTATGGTACTGCAGTGCATGACTGAATTGAAAAATATTTATGTCCTACAGTGGGACTAAAAAATGTAAAAAATAGTGAAAAGAAAAGTGTAAAAAGACACACACAAAAAAGTGCTCACATCACAAAAACCTGTTTTGCCACTAAAAATGCAGCTTTTCCATTAAGGCAAAAATGAACAAAAAAGTACACATCTGGAAAGACCCAAACTATAAAACTGTCACATTCTTTATTTTGTACGGAGAACAACATACACAAAAATAGTAAACAGGCTTTTTCATAATACTGATCAAAACGTAATATGTAAAAATAATGGGCTAAATTATAAAGTAAATAATATGTCTGTACCGTGCTAGACAGCAGATAGAAAAATATTAAAATGATGTTGTCCTCAGTGGTTGATAGCTCTTAATGGCTAACTGATAGGGCCCCTTTACACGCGGCTACATTTCTTGGGTGGCTACAGGTAACTTACAAGTTGCAGTGAAATCATGGAGACAAGGTTCTATCTTGTTGCTGTGTACAAATGGAATAATCTCTCCATGATTTCACTGCAACCAGTAAGTTACCTGTAGCCACCCTAGAAATGTAGCCGCGTGTAAAGGGGCCCATAAGGTGCTACAACATATCAGCAAGCTTCCAAGACAACTCGGGTCGCTTCTTCAGGCTGGTATAAGACAAAATGTGATGTGGCACATACTGTATATATGTACCGTATATACACAACATGACATGGAATACTGCAGTTTTTTAAGACTCTGTCACACAGAACGACCGCTCCAGCGATTCCGACAGCGATAACGACCTTCCGGAATCGCTGGAGCATCGTTACCTGGTCGCTGGGGAGCTGTCAAACAGGCAGATCTCCTCAGCGATTAGGGACCTGGGATCCACCTCCCACATCGCTGGAAGCGATGTTACCAGTGTCATCCCAGCTTAGCTCAGCCTGTAAGCAGGGAGCAAGCTGTTAACTATGATAAACACCGGGCATACAGGCAGCACACGCTGCCTGTATACCCAGTGTTTACCATGGTTACCAGCCAGTGAGGTCACTGATCGCTGGTTTCTCGCGGTCACACGCAGCGATGTGTGCTGACCAGCGGGAAACCAACGATCAAATAATGACCCAGAGCACTTTGCAGCGATCAGCGATCTCACAGCAAGGGCCTGATCGCTGCTAAGTGTCACACAGAACGACATCGCTGGAGAGATCGTTGTAAAGTCACAGTTACAACGATCTCTCTAACGATATCGTTATGTGTGACTGGGCTTTAAGACAAGTGAGATGGAGCAGAACAGGAATGAGATGGGATGAAATGGTTATGGCAGTAAATATTGGAACAGTTCACTGATAAGAAGTGTCAGAGTTTTATTGTCCTCTAATTGGGGTCTGTTCAAAGATATGATGCCCCCAAATGCCCTTTTAACTGATGTAAAAAAACATGAAAAGCCATTGAAAAGGCATTTGGGAACATCATATGCGAGTTCTCCTTCTCTCTCACCTCTGACATGTAGCCAAACAGTGGTTTCTGTTGACATATAGGGCTTCACCGCATTTGAGAAAAATTGTGCAATAAACTGTGTGCTTCAGTTTGGCCTCTTAACCCTCGTGTAAGGCTAGGGTCACATTTACGTTTTGACCCCAGCCTACCGGATTGCGCTTTAAACCTACTACTTTTCCCAGCACCGCATAGCGTTACCCCTATGCGGTGCTGGATTACACTGCCCCTAGTTTCCTGATATTTACCTTCCCAACCAGTCACAAAGGAAGCTGCTGTGAGTGTGCTTAACAATAACGCACAGGAAACGCTGCAGACGTTTCCTGTGCGGCGCTGTAAAGCGCACTCCCAGCAGCTTCCTGTGTGACTGGTTGGGAAGGTAAATATCAGGTAACTAGGGGCAGTGTAATCCAGCACCGCATAGGGGTAACGCTATGCGGTGCTGGGAAAAGTAGTAGGTTTAAAGCGCAATCCGGTAGGCTGGGGTCAAAACGTAAATGTGACCATAGCCTAACTGACAAATTTGCAGACATGAAATAATGATATAAAATTCTGTGAAGCACCTTTCAATTCAAAATACTCACTACACCCCTAGATGAATTCCTTAAGCAGTGAAGTTTCCAATATGTGGTCACTTGTGTGGGTTTCTAGTGATCTGGCCTCTCAGGGGATCGGATAATGGAGACCACAATCTACATTCATGGCCAAAAGTTTTGAGAATGATACAAATATTAATTTTAACAAAGTCTACTGCTTCAGTTTTTCTAATGCCAATTTGCATATACTCCAGAATGTCATAAAGAGTGATGAGCTTAACAGCAATTACTTGTTAAGTCAATATTTGCCCTAGAAAATAAACTTTAACCCCCAAAACACATTTCAACATCATTGCAGTCCTGCCTTAAAAAGAGCAGCTAACATCATTTTAGTGATTGTTCCATTAACACAGGTGTGGGTGTTGATGAGGACAGGGCTGGCGAACAATCAGTCATGATTAAGTAAGAATGACACCACTGGACACTTTAAAAGGAGGCTGGTGCTTGGTATCATTGTTTCTCTTCAGTTAACCATGGTTAACTCTAAAGAAACACGTGCAGCCATCATTGCACTGCACAAAAATGGCCTAACAGGGAAGAGTATCGCAGCTAGAAAGATTGCACCTCAGTCAACAATCTATCGCATCATCAAGAACTTCAAGGAGAGAGCTTCCATTGTTGTCAAAAAGGCTCCAGGGCGCCCAAGAAACACAAGCAAGCGCCAGGACCGTATCTTAAAACTCTTTCAGCTGTGGGATCGGACTATCAGCAGTGCCGAGCTTGCTCAGGAATGGCAGCAGGCTGGTGTGAGTGCTTCTGCACGCACTGTGAGGCGGAGACTCTTTGAGCAAGGCCTGGTTTCAAGGAGGGCAGCAAAGAAGCCACTTCTCTCCAGAAAAAACATCAGGGACCGACTGATATTCTGCAAAAGGTACAGGGAGTGGACTGCTGAGGACTGGGGTAAAGTCATTTTCCCTGATGAATACCCTTTTCGATTGTTTGGGACATCTGGAAAACAGCTTATTCGGAGAAGAAGAGGTGAGCGCTACCACCAGTCTTGTCTCATGCCAACTGTAATCCTGAAACCATTCATGTGTGGGGTTGCTTCTCAGCCAAGGGAATCGACTCACTCACAGTCTTGCCTAAAAACACAGCCATGAATAAAGAATGGTACCAGAATGTCCTCCAAGAGCAACTTCTCCCAACCGTCCAAGAGCAGTTTGGCGCCCAACAATGCCTTTTCCAGCATGATGGAGCACCTTGCCATAAAGCAAAGGTGATAACTAAATGGCTCAGGGAACAAAACATAGAGATTTTGGGTCCATGGCCTGGAAACTCCCCAGATCTTAATCCCATTGAGAACTTGTGGTCAATCATCAAGAGACGGGTGGACAAATAAAAACCAACAAATTCTGCCAAAATGCAAGCATTGATTATGCAAGAATGGACTGCTATCAGTCAGGATTTGGTCCAGAAGTTGATTGAGAGCATGCCAGGGAAAATTGCAGAGGTCCTGAAGAAGAAAGGTCAACACTGCAAATATTAACTCATTCTCACTGTCAATATAACCTTTTGGTACTCATAATATGATTGCAATTATATTTCAGTATGTGATATAAACATCAGACAAACACAAATAAAAACCAGAGGGCAGCAGATCATGTGAAAATATCATTTTGGTGTCATTTTCAAAACTTTTGGCCATGACTGTATAATGGAATCTGCATTCCAAAAAACAAGTAGCGCACCTTCCCATTGGCAGCATGTACTCAAGCAGTAATTTTTACCCACATATGAGATACTACTGATACCACCGGGTAGGCCGCCACCCAGGGCCGGACTGGGACCAAAAAGCAGCCCTGGAGAAAAAACCCTGCCAGCCCACACACTATATCACCCATCAGCCCCGATCAGTGAATTTTGCTTTTACGTTGTCGTGGCCTCATCACTTTCTTAAAGGAGTTATCTGAAGAGCCACATGTGAATGGCGGGGCAGAGGGAAATCAACCACAGCTCCATTCACATGTTACTCTTCACAGGCATGTTTCTCGGGATTGCGGGGTCCCAGCTGTCAGATCCACAGTAAAGGGCAAATGATCACCTGTACAGAAGAGAAGCGATGACTCCATATTGAGGATAATCAATTTAAACAACATTTAAATGATGAAAATCCAATACCAACTCTCAGTATACAGGTCAGGAGAAGTGGTACTGTGCAGAGTATATATACACACACATCCATATGTAGGCATACACATTATATATACACGCATACATTATGTATACACTATATACACACACACCATTATGTAAACACACGGTATATACACACACACACAGTAATTGTATATATATATATATATATATATATATATATATATATCACACACACATCAATTTGTACACACACATCCATTATATATATATATATATATATATATATATATATATATATGTACGGTATATTTCAGTGGCGTAGCTAGCCTGCTCTGGGCCCGGGGGCGAGATCTGCACCCAGGGCCCCCATGTGAAGAGCGGGGGGGGGGGGAGGGGTGCTGGCAAAGAATTCTCGTGCCACCCCATCAACTGAGGCAGTGGCATAGCAACTGCTTGTGGTGCCCGGGGCGGTCGAACAAATTGCCGCAGCTGCCGCCCCTAAGAATTGGGCCAAATGGCCACTCACCTCCAGAACTCTCCATCCTTCTGCACTCCCCATCCTCCATCCTCCTGCACTCCCCATCCTCCTGCACTTCCCATCCTCCTGCACCCTCCATCCTCCTGCACCCTCCATCCTCCATCCACCTGCGCGTTCCATCCTTCTGTGTGCTCCATCCTCCTGCGCTCTCCATCCTCCTGCGCTCTCCATCCTTCTGCAGTCCCCATCCACCATCCTCCAGCACCCTCCATCCTCCTGCACGCTCCATCCACCTGCGCTCTCCATCCTCTTGCATTCCATGTCCTCCTGCACTTCCCATCCTCCTGCACCCTCCATCCTCCTGCACCCTCCATCCTCCTGCACCCTCCATCCTCCTGCACCCTCCATCCACCTGCGCGCTCCATCCTTCTGTGTTCCATCCTCCTGCGCTCTCCATCCTCTTGCGCTCTCCATCCTTCTGCACTCCCCATCCACCATCTTCCAGCACCCTCCATCCTCCTGCACCCTCCATCCACCTGCGCGCTCCATCCTTCTGTGTGCTCCATCCTCCTGCGCTCTCCATCCTCTTGCGCTCTCCATCCTTCTGCACTCCCCATCCACCATCCTCCAGCACCCTCCATCCTCCTGCACGCTCCATCCACCTGCGCTCTCCATCCTCTTGCATTCCATGTCCTCCGTCCTCCTGCACTCCCCAATTCTCCTGCAGTCCCCATTCTTCTGCGTTCTCCATCCTCCTGCGCTCTCTATCCTCCATCCTCCTGCGCTCTCCATCCTCCTGCACTCTCTATCCTCTATTCCCTGCAGTTTCCATCCTCTATCCCCTGCAGTTTCCATCCTCTGTCCCCTGCAGATCCCATCCTCTGTCCCCTGCAGATCCCATCCTCTGTCCCCTGCAGATCCCATCCTCTGTCCCCTGCAGATCCCATCCTCTATCCCCTGCAGATCCCATCCTCTGTCCCCTGCAGATCCCATCCTCTGTCCCCTGCAGATTCCATCCTCTGTCCCCTGCAGATTCCATCCTCTGTCCCCTGTAGATTCCATCCTCTGTCCCCCTGCAGATTCCATCCTCTGTCCCCCTGCAGATTCCATCCTCTGTCCTTCTGCAGATTCCATCCTCTGTCCCCCTGCAGATTCCATCCTCTGTCCCCCTGCAGATCCCATCCTCTGTCCCCTGCAGATTCCATCCTCTGTCCCCCTACAGTTTCCATCCACTGTCCCCTGCAGTTTCCATCCTCCAGACTCCCTGTATCCTTCATCCCCGTGCACAGCCTGCCACCCTCTCCACCCCTCTCACACACACCTCTTGTTGAAGGTCCGAGGGGGGCCGTTGCACACTCACCTCGGCCGCCGGGTGCGTCTGCTGTAAGGAGGAGGTGAGGAGGGGCGGGCAGAGCTGCAAGACAGGAAGTCCCGTCCTCCCTCCTCTCCGGCCGGCACGGCGGACGGCTGCCAGCACGGGGCCCCCCAGGGGGTGCGGGGCCCCCCCAGGGAGCGGACAATGGGCCCCTCATGTCGGGGGGCCCGGGCGCTCGATCCCCCGCTAGCTACGCTACTGATATATTTCATATGAATACACATATTCATATGTACACACACAGTGTGTATATATATATATACATATATATACATACACACACACATCCGTATGTACACACATTATTATGCATAGACAAGGAGGGAGACACAGGGTGTTATCAGTGCTGTTCTGCTGCCCAAGTCACAGTTATCTGTCCAGTACATTTCTCTGTGGTCGGTCACTCTGTCTGTGGGATTGATGGGATTTATAGCAGCTGGTTGAGATTCCACAGATCGGGTGTCTCCCAGTGAAAATTCAATCAGTTGTCATAAATCCTCTTTGCCTCAGACGGAGACCGCAGCCACAAGACACAATCCTGACATCAAACTGTGCAGAAACCTTCTGCCCAGGAGGCAAAATATCTCCTCTTACCGCCCAGGATGAGCTCAGCCCGCACAGATGAAGTCGGCCAGGAAGGAGAGGCATGTGAAGGAGCCCTGCAGCAGCCGACAGTGTAGGAAGTGCAGGCCCCGGGTTCCCGGTCAGCAGGTTGTACAGCAGGGTCAGGGAGCAGGGAGGCATCCTGCAGCTGGAGCCGCTGAGGAGTGGAGGAGCTGTCATACTCCTCCTCAAAGAAGCGGCTGCAGGAACACAGCCGGAAGGAAGCTCCCCGCCGCCGGAAACACCTCTGCGTCTGCTGTGCAGCTCCCTGGCTGTGCCCGGCCGGCGGCCGCATAAAGACTTAAAGGTTCCGCAGGCGACCTCTTAAAGGTAAAGAGCGGCCGCAACGGCCCAATTTCCCTTCAGCCCACCGGGAAAACTCCCGGTAGGCCCTATGGCCAGTCCGGGCCTGCCGCCACCAGAGGTACGGCACTCCTGCGATTAGGTGCCGGGATGGTGCAGATGAGCCAAAAACACACAAACACACAACCCATAGGTGCCTGGGACCCAGAGGGAGGACCCAGGCTCCAAAAGGGGATAAGGAAGTGTAGTCAGGAGAGGAGAGACCACCGTGAGAGGAGTGAAGTGGAAATCAGGAGTGTAGGGGCGGTGTAGTGCTGACTCCCGTGGGCTGGAGCATGACCAAGCTTACCCCGGGAGGGAAACGAGAGGCGTGGAGGAAGAAGGGAGCCCTTGGGGTACGGAACAAGATGTAGATCCCTGTACGCCCATATCTGGCGAGACAGAGGGGCTGGTGGATGACACAGGGACCCAGCCCTGAACACTGCGCGGATGCTGCATGCCCGAACCGTTGAACCGAAGGCCCCAAGCTTCTCATGAGAGCTGTGGCCGAACACCCGACACAACTTGGGGAAGGCGGCTGAATTAGGGAGCAGTGCCGGTGAGGGGTACAAGAGCACCCATGGCTGTCGGTACTTGAGCTCTGCGCTGCGGAGGCGCTAAGTAAGCAGCGGCAAGACAAGCTTTTAGCGCGAGGGGACCTCCAGAGACGGAAACACCTAGTGAGAAAGAAAGGGGCACCAACCGAGGTTCGACTGCACTAACCCGGTTCTGGAGACAACGCTGAACTGAAGGTTGTCAAGGGACGTACCCAGCGGCACCAAGTAAAAGTAACAGAACTGCAGCTGTGGTGTGTGACTTTCTTTGGCGGCGACCACCGGCCAAAGGGGACGCCTGAGACATCTGGGTACTGATGACTCAGTGACCATCTGCCAAGGTACAAACTGACTCCTCCATCCTACTGCCCTGCGGGGAGTGGAACCATTCAAGCTGCCGGTCACTGTACCTAAAGATTCTGAAGCAACGGCGGCTGCCCTGGCCGCATACTGCAGATGGTGTCACTGTGGCACCCCTGCGTTCAGGAAGCCACAAAGGGAACTGCAGCCAGGCAGGTAGGACGACAGTTGCATAACAACACCCTCACAGCCCACACAAACCACGTACAGTAGATGGCAGCATCCAGCCCTGAGATTGGAGACTCTAGGCAAGCGAGGGGTGGTGGATTTAGAGGAGTGGGTTGGGCACACACGTAGTCAGGTGACTTGACAGTAGAAATAGTGAAGGGGGAGGAGGAAGAAGTCAGTAGGCCCAGGGTGCCGAGCAGAAAAGACCAAGAATTGACACAGACCAGCAACAGGCTGAGGAACACGGCACAGGCCAAAAGACAGCAGATGGTCGAGCTAAGCTGAGCAGGAAGAAGGAAGCACACGTCCTGGCAAAGTGGGGTGTAAGGAGCGCAGAATCTGTACCGAGCCAGTGTGAGCCGGAGGAGAGAGAAAGCCTATCCGGAGCCAGTACCCCCAGGAGTGTGCAGGGAAGAGAGGGACGGTGATACCCGGGCCCTAGAAATACAGCTGAAGCAACCGACTGCAGGTGGAGTAGCCCTCCTATGATACTGAAAGAAGCAGAGAGAAAGAGCCTGGTAGAGCCTCACCTTGAGGACTGCTGGAGGCTGGGCTGAGTAGAGTGTCGGCTCTAGAGGGGACCGTAGTTTTACCCGGGATCCCCAAACAACACGACGGGGGACCACAGTTACACGTTAGGGTCCCTACCCCAAAGGACAGGCAGCTCAGTGACGACCAGGAGAACCCACAGGGGCCCGAGTCACCGTTATACTGTCCGGCGTTACACACACCAAGTGAACCCAGAGAACGTAAACAGCCTGGAAAGGACACAGTGTGAGGGGTCACAGAGAACGGAGGCCTGGCTGCAGAGATTAAGGGAACCCCAGAGGGGAGAGTGAGCCCGTGTACTTGAACTGAGACTTGTAAGAACTGTAACTGAACTGTAAACTGTCTTGAAGAGCTTTGAGAGTAAACACGGAGACCCTGAACTTGCCTCCCTTGTCTGCTTCTATCTGCTTGCACGCCATTCCTTCCATACAGGATTACAGCAAATCCCCACCTGCAGACCCACAAGCCTGTCAGCTCCAGCGCAGAGGAAGGATTCCTGCAGCGTCTGCAAAGTAAGTGTATTGCACACTGCACAATAGACTTTAACCCTTACTGCCCCGGGGAACACAGTTCTACCCACTGGAACTATTCCATCTACGCTGCTATTCCATCATCCCCGAAGGTTCTGCAGCAGCGGAGGCCCCATCACTGGCCGCACATAGTGGGTGGCGTCACGACTGACAATCCCCTGTAAATATCCCCCTTTTATTGTCGAGCCAGGGACACGGTCCGGACCAGGACCACCCGTGACTTCCCTCGTAGCAGACCCGGTCCGGTACCGAGTACCCTTGTCCCAGTGGGCCCGACATCACGAATACCCCTTTCCCTAGTCATCCGCCAGGGTCACGGGACCGGGTCTCGGCCCCTGTCTGTCCCCATGAAAAGAACCGAGAAGTGAAGAAGAACAACTGCTGCCCAGTTCTCGAGTCCTCCCAGGCCCTAGAGTGGGGTGTCACTACAATTTTGGGTAAAAGTACGTAAAAATTGTCCTGTTTATTGTCTGCTGTTATCCCTTGTGTGGAATATAACTTTAAGGCTAATGTAAAATTGCTGTTTGCTTTCCATATTTTGCTGTGTGGCCAAACATTAGTGTTCAGCAATACAGGTATATGGGGTATCACTGCATTTGGGATAAATTGTATAACACATCATGGGGTTTGTTTTCAGCTGTTATCTATTGGGAAAATCACTAAATTGGGGCTACAACAACATTTAGAGGAAAAAAACATAATACTCATTTTCACATACACATTTTAAAAAGTTCTGAGAATCACCTATGGGATCAAAATGCTCAACCCATCTCTATATGAATTCATTCATGGGTCTGAGTCCATCCATAAAGAAAAAAGGGCACTCACCCATTTTAGAGCTGAAGATCACTTTTATTCCGGTGGAATTTCACATCAAGCAGGAAGGGGGGTGGAGGACAGTGGACAATGGCCCGTTTCGTGCCTGTTTGGCACTTCAACTGGTCCTATTGATAGGATCTGGCACATATTGATGTGAAATTCCACCAGGATAAAAGTGATCTTCAGCACTAAAATGGGTGAGTGCCCTTTTTCCTTTATGTATGGACTCTTATTGATACTCTTTAATCAAAGTGAGCACACCCTAGTGCACTCGCACACCGCCAGACTGAACGACATATTAGCAAAGGTGAAAGTTTCGCTGAAACCCTTGTAGTGCCCGGTCTCATTTCCTTCATTAGTGACTGTTCATTGATGGGTCTAGTTTCCAAAATGAGGACACTTGTGGAGCATTCTGCTATTTTGGTACCCCAGGGGCCATGCTAATGTGTCAATCTATTTCAGGTAAATTTCTGTTCTAAAATTGAAATATTGCTTTTTCCATTTTGAACTTTGCTATTGTAGAGCCCAGGCTTTGGGGTACTCGGGTATCAGGCTTCAGGGGTAGCGTCTGCTGTGTCACGGGGAATGGTGGCCGCACCTGATACTGTGTCCTGGGTATATCTTCAAAAAGGGGTATATTTACAGGGGATTATATACAGTTTGTCGTGACGCCACCTGTAGTTTCTGGTGATGTGTCACCAGCACCGCCACAGTCCGCCGGAGGTAGATGGTAATGCGGCTTAGTTGGACAAGTCCCCTACAGGTTGGGCTGGACCTCCGGGGCAGCGTTCCTGTGAATAGAACAAGTTCATGCAGCATAGAGACAGAGTCAGAGGCAAGATCACTTTTCCTCCGGGTACTTTACTGGAAACTTGTAGCAGCATCAGTTACAGTTCACAGTTCAGCATTCAGATGTTACAAGAACAGGTAGCTTAACGAGTGGTTGCAAGTGGATCCCAGGTAGTATGGTGAGACCCTTAGTGTGCTTGCTTGCTCTAACCCACGTCTGTTCCTTCCGGTTTTTTAGTTTCCTTGGTGTGAAGCCTGGTGACTTGGAATCAGCCTGACCTCCTTTCCTCTCTCACCTTCGCTGCCGTCGGGTAACCCTCTACTGGCTGGCCGCTCGTTCCTTTGGCGGTGTCTGGTTCCCTCTTTCGGTCTGCTCTGGTGCCTGGGAGAATTGTAGACTCTGCGGACTGCGGATTCTTTGTGGTCCTAAAGTATCCCACAGGTGCGGGTTCCGGTACCCGTTAAGCTGTCTAGGAGACCTGCCGATGGTCTTCTTTTCCCAAACTGGCTGCTCTCCTGAAAAAACTTCCTTTCTTTTTCCTTAGTTCCTTTCTTACTCTTCCATCCCTTCTGGTTCCTCAGCCGACAGACTTAGCCTCCAACAACTCACTCCAAGAGAAGCCTCTCTTGTCCCCCCTAGAGGTGTTTATTATTCCCTCCCGGGTAACCTCCCACCGTGTAAACTAGTGTGGGAGTGCTGGTTATGGGTCCCACCCACCATCCTAGGGTCCAACTGCAGCAGGAGTATCTGCACCTCTTTTAGGGGTGCAGTACCCCTCTGTGACACCTGCTTGGCGGGGCACCACACTTACTTTTGGAAAAACATGGTTTTTATATGGGCATGGATGCAGCCAGGTCACCATAAATGGTATTTATATGTGTGGTATCATGCCTGGAGGTTAGAGGAGAAGAGGAGAACACTTTGCTGAGACCCCCAGATACACCCAACACATCTGAACTTCAGGCCAGGGAGGTGCTGGGTGGAAGAGGCCCACCTTTAGCTAGTCCCCACTTGCTGGCTGGAGGGAAGAGTTAGGCTAGGGGGTGGGTGGCAAAGAGGAGAGTTCTTCTAGTTGAGTCCAGGCAGCTTGTGAGACAGCATGGAGAGTGGAGTGAAGTGCTAGGTTGAGGGCCTGGAGAGACGAATCTGCTGCCAGCTGTTGAAGCTGGGCAGAGGAACTAGCTGCAGCAGGGGTACCAACCCCAACCCGACCAAGGATACTTCAGGACCGGCCGTGAAACTGGAGGTCATTAGGCTTCAAGTACAGTTACTCACCTTGTGGACCTCTCTGGGGCTCAAGGGGCTATATAGGGTCAGAGGACAAAAGACTGTCACTCGCAGGACTTACAGCTACCTGCCTGGCATAGGAATAGGGGCTGCCGTCAGGTTCTCCCAGACAGCTTACCGGGCACCGGAGCCCGCACCTGTGGGATACTTTAGGACCACAGAGAACCAGGAACCCCGTGGAGTCTTCAATTCTCCCGGGCACCAGAGCAGACCGAAAGAGGGTACCAGGCACTGCCAGAGGAAGGAGCAGAGTGTTACCCGACGGCAGTGAAGGTGAGAGAGGAAAGGAGGTCAGGCTGATTACAAGTCACCAGGCTTCACACCAACAAACTGAAAAGCAGGAAGGAACAGACAGGGTTAGGAAAGGAAGGCACACCAAGCGTTCCACCATACTACCTGGGATCTGCCTGCAGCCACCTGATAAGTTACCTGTACTCATAACATCAGGAGTGCTGAACTCTAACTTTGTATGAATGCAAGTGAACAGTAAAGTACCCGGAGGAAAAGTGACTTTGACTCTGCCTGTGTTCCTTTGAATGACTTGTTCCCCATACAGGAACGCTGCCCCGGAGGTCCAGCCCTACCTGTAGAGGACTTCGCCAACTTGCCGCACTACCATCTACCTCCGGCGGACTGTAGCGGAGCTGGTGACACATCACCAGAAACTATAGGTGGCGTCACGGCAAACTGTATATAGCATCCCCTGTAAATACACCCCTTTTTGAAGATATACCCAGGACACGGCATCAGGCGCGGCCACCACTCCCTGTGACACAGCAGACGCTACCCCTGAATACTGATACCCGAGAACCCCAAAAGCCTGGGCTCAACATAAGACACTGTCGTATTTTCTTTTGACCTCCAGAAATAGGGCAAGGGCTTACTTTTGGGGTAGGGCTTATTTTGGGCTGGGAAAAATCATTCTTTCAAATTGGGGCCATATATTTCAAGATCAGAGCCACATATTCCAGGATAAGGGCCAAATATACCAGGATTGTGGCCATATTACATGTGGTCCTACGTCCTGTCGCCCCCCAGGACCACCGTTGGGGTTTGTTTGTGGTGGGTCCCCCCGAAGAAAAGAACTGCACTAAACTGAAAATCACTGACCTACCCGGTGGGAGATGCTTACTGGACAAAGCTACCTCTTTCACGTTTTCTTTTGCTTTTTCAATTTTTTTATATCTTTGCTTTTGTTTTCTTTTTCTATTTTTATACATATAGTTTTCTATTTTTATACATATACCTTTCTTATAATCACAGTGTGTTTTTGTTATCCAACGTTAAGCCTAGCACCTCCCATAAGGGAAGAAGCCCTCTTGTATCTTGTGTTGTTTTATTGTTGATGATATGCATGTTATAAACATTTTTGAGTTTGTGATTGCACTATTGCTTAACCCGTGTTCTCGCATGAGGACGTGCTAATCTTTGCTAATGGGGAATGTGGCGCCCCAGTAGTCTGGACATCACAAAGGGGTACTGCAGCCAATCCACGGGTGTGGGATCCCTGTCCTCAGTAAATGGTATGGTATGTCCGGGCACTCACACAAGCACCCAACACACCTGGTCCCGGGGATGGCGGGTGGACCCTGCAGGGGGAGGGCCCAGGTAGTCAGCAGGATGGTGGGAGGAAAGGTGGAGGGTGGGAAGTTAGGATGAGTAGCCAGTAAGTGGGAAAGAGAGAACAAAGGGACAGAGAACAGGAAGTGGTCAGTCAGTTGAGGAGAAAGGGAGTTGAAAAAAACAGTTCGCGGAGTAGGAAGGAGGAGAAGGACCCGGAGGACTTGAGCAGAGATGAGGCTCGTCCCGGAACAACTGGCTACAGATAGACAGTAGGAGCCCTAGCGGCATGGGCAGTGAGCAATCCACCCATGCGCCCTAATCTGAAGTGACAGCGGAGGGGCAGGTTGCAGACCAGGGGACAGGCCCTGAAGGTAGCGAGAATCCATACTCCAACCACGAAACCGGAGGCCACGAGATCCAGAGAAGCTGTAGCCAACACCCAGCACTTCTGCTGAAAAGGTAGCCATATTAAGGTCGAGGGGACACGACCAGTCGCCCGACAGGACCTGTGGCTGCTGGATAAGGGCACTGTGTGCGGAAGCATGAGCAGGATTGAAGCGAGCAGGCAGCGATGTGGAGGGAAGCAACCAAAGAGAGGAACATAATGGGGATGTCCTGGATGAGCTATACTGGTTGCTGAGGACTACCCGGACTGCAACTGTAACATCGTTTCTGTACCTTGTGGTGCCTGCAAAGAACAGTCAAGTAAACCAGGTTTGGAACTCAGAACTGTGTGCAAGACTTTTTATTTCCAGCCTGAGGAGCAGCAGACTGCTGCTAAGCCACTCCGGCTGTAGAACCCTGCTTGTAAGATATCCCAACCCTGACGGACTGGCCAGAGTAGCTCCACTGGCCCTTCAAATTCCGACAACTCCACTCCGGATGCCCTGGGGATCCGTTCCTCCCGCGGGGAGCCTAAACCATCAAAGCTGCAACTCCATCATCCCCAGGGGTGCCGGGCTACAGCAGAAGCCTCTACTGGCCGTCTGTCATGGGTGGCGTCACGACAAACTCTTTTTCTTTTCATTTTTATTTTTATTTTTACCCCATTTTCCCCTTGTTTAACTGACCGCCCACCGGGGACCACGGACCAGGTCACGCCACCGTGAGATCCCCCAGACACTCAAGGACATCGAGAGGTCTGGCTCTGAGTACCCCACGGCCCTCACTGGGGCAAGTCACTTATTTTTGGAGTAGGGCTTATATTTTAAGCTTTCTTCAAAAAGCCCAAAAAACCCTTATTTTTGGGGGAGAGCCTATTTTTGGAAAAACATGGTAGTTTAGAAAGGTCAAAGTGGTAACAGATTCCCTTTAAAAGACATTGTGCACACACTCGTAGGCCACGCAGTATAATATTTATTTATTTATATAGTGCTTTACGTACATTTGCAACACTGTCCCCATTCCAGCTCACAATCTAAACGCCCTATCCATATGTCTTTGGAATGTGGGAGGAAACTAGAGTGCCAAGAGGAAACCCACGCAAACACGGGGAGAACATACAAACTCCTTGACCAAATACTCAACATGTCCATGTGGCCAGGTTTTCAGTATAATTTAATCTTTATATACTATAATACATATTTATATATGCTCCACTTTGTGCATGAGCTCAAGAAGTACTATTTCTGCCTCCTGAGCTATGCACTTTTGAGTGGCCTTTTGAGTGATCAATAGGTGTCTCAGTTGAAAGGGAATTTAAAAGATTATAATGTATAAAAAGTTTTACCAAAGTTCAGATACAATTTAAAAAGCCGCTCCCAGTTGGGTCAGTCTCCGGCCCCTCACTTTCCTGTGTTCTCATCTATACTCAGTCAGACTCTAATCAATTGAGGTTAGATTTGAGACTAAATGAGCAAGGAGTGAGGAGTCTGACTGAGGCCCCCTTCACACCATGGTTTTTCCCTGATCAGGTTCGATCAGGTTTTTGTATCAAAACCAGGAGTGTCTCCAAAACTTAGAACAGGTGTCAATCTTTCAATTATAGTTTTTCTCTGCAAGTTCCTCTCCTGGTTTTCACACACAAACCTGATCACGGAAAAAATGTGGTGTGAAGGGGCCTGAGACTGAGTGAAAAAGGGAGCGACTTTTTAGATTGGGACTGAATGGCATTAAAGGGGTTGTCCAGGAATATTTGTATTTATTATCCCTGCCTTTCCATTGCTGCTCCAGTCTAGCCTGTAGGGGTGATGTCACACCTACAGTGGACAAGACATGAGCACTGCAGCCAATCACTGCAATCAGCTGTGCCCAGTAATTGGCTGCAGCGGTCACGTGTGCTGTAGTCATAGCCTGTCAACAAAGACTGGAACAAATGATGCTGTCCATACATTGGCTACATTTTATATATCTGCACAACTATTCCCATATGTGTAGGGTTTTGAGCTGCTGTAATATACCGTACACTTGGCAGGAAATACAGTCATGGCCAAACGTTTTGAGAATGATACAAATATTAATTTTAACAAAGTCTACTGCTTCAGTTTTTCTAATGGCAATTTGCATATACTCCAGAATGTTAAAAAGAGTGATCAGCTTAACAGCAATTACTTGCTAAGTCAATATTTGCCTAGAAAATGATCTTTAACCCCCAAAACACGTTTCAACATCATTGCAGTCCTGCCTTAAAAGGAGCAGCTAACATTGTTGTAGTGATTGTTCCATTAACACAGGTGTGGGTGTTGATGAGGACAGGGCTGGCAATCAATCAGTCATGATTAAGTAAGAATGACACCACTGTACACTTTAAAAGGAGGCTGGTGCTTGGTATCATTGTTTCTCTTCAGTTAACCATGGTTATCGCTAAAGAAACACGTGCAGCCATCATTGCACTGCACAAAAATGGCCTAACAGGGAAGAGTATCGCAGCTAGAAAGATTGCACCTCAGTCAACAATCTATCGCATCATCAAGAACTTCAAGGAGAGAGCTTCCATTGTTGTCAAAAAGGCTCCAGGGTGCCCAAGAAAGACCAGCAAGTGCCAGGACCGTATCTTAAAACTGTTTCAGCTGCGGGATCGGACTACCAGCAGTGCCGAGCTTGCTCAGGAATGGCAGCAGGCTGGTGTGAGTGCTTCTGCACGCACTGTGAGGCGGAGACTCTTTGAGCAAGGCCTGGTTTCAAGCAGGGCAGCAAAGAAGCCACTTCTCTCCAGAAAAAACATCAGGGATCGACTTATATTCTGCAAAAGGTACAGGGAGTGGACTGCTGAGGACTGGGGTAAAGTCATTTTCGATTGTTTGTGTGGCGCCCTTGCGGGTATGCGCCACAGAGTGGTATTGCATTTAATATCTATATGTAATATTATTGTAAGTTGCTAGGTTAGGATTTAAACCTTATGGAGTCTATTTTTAGCACTCACTTAGGACCGCACCACTTAGAGTAGGGGGAACTGTAATATAGTAGGTTCCACAGGTGGGGGCGGAGCTTAGGATAGAGTATAGTGACAGTTGACAGTTTTACCTCAGACGGCGTTGGGAAGGCAGACAGAGTGGTCAGGCCTGGCAGTCCAGCTGAGTGGAGGGTACCCCATCTTTATGTGGGGGCCCAGGACAGATGGCAACGGACCAGGACTGGTAGGAGCCAGCTGGTCATGTTGAGGGGACACCGGTGACACGGACTACCGAGGCAGCCAGGAGTTCATCCCTGACTGCAAAGTCGACGAGCTGCAGGCCCAACAGAACCGGGTTGCTGACAGCCCCACAATGTACCTCACCCCTCATGCCCAAAAGACGATCCTACACTAGTGAGGAAAGACTGAAACCTGGTGTCAGGTGGGAAACTTGTGCGTTCCTGCTGTTCCCATTTGGACCGGTATAAGTCAAGCTAAGCCTACTAGACACAGACTGCAGGACTGGCGGGTGAGCTCTTCAAAGGTGGGAAAGACTGAGAGAACTAGAGAAAGTAGAAACCCTGAAAGACAGAGAGAGAACATCTAAAGACTCCTTAAGAGAAATCCTGAGTTGGTAACAACACCCTAAACCAAACTGTACCGTGTATTGTTATGCCATCAGCCGGCACCGAGTAAAGCAAAGTTAAAATGGAAATGGTTTCTGTTATTCTTCCTGCCGCAGCTCAAAGGACTTAACATCATCAACATCAACAGCAGAAGGGTAAGAACTGCACCACATTTCCATCACTGTCCTCCCTCACCGTCTCACCACCAATGCTGCCCTGAGGTAAAGCTCCACCTGTGGGGAGCTGCACCACACTCAGCTGCCTCAACCATCACCTCAGCGGCCGGCTGTCAGCGCCGGTACTAGCTTACCGGACTCTACAGGTGGCGTCACGTTCCCCTGTAAATAACCCCCTTTTACCCCACCGTTTTACCATTAACACCTGGTATAATTGTTCGCCAGGGCACGGCACCGGGGATACCGACCATCCGTGACATCCCACACAGAAGCCCCGGTGACCGAGTACCTCACGCACCCCAGCTCTGGTTGAAACATTTGGGACATCTTGTGAGCGCTACCACCAGCCTTGTCTCATGCCAACTGTAAAGCATCCTGAAACCATTCATGTGTGGGGTTGCTTCTCAGCCAAGGGAATCGGCTCACTCACAGTCTTGCCTAAAACACAGCCATGAATAAAGGATGGTACCAGAATGTTCTCCAAGAGCAACTTCTCTCAACCGTCCAAGAGCAGTTTGGCGCCCAACAATGCCTTTTCCAGCATGATGGTGCACCTTGCCATAAAGCAAAGGTGATAACTAAATGGCTCAGGGAACAAAACATAGAGATTTTGGGTCCATGGCCTGGAAACTCCCCAGATCTTAATCCCATTGAGAACTTGTGGTCAATCATCAAGAGACGGGTGGACAAACAAAAACCAACAAATTCTGCCAAAATGCAAACATTGATTATGCAAGAATGGACTGTTATCAGTCAGGATTTGGTCCAGAAGTTGATTGAGAGCATGCCAGGGAGAATTGCAGAAGTCCTGAAGAAGAAGGGTCAACACTGCAAATATTGACTTGCTGCATTAACTCATTCTAACTGTCAATATAACCTTTTGGTACTCATAATATGATTGCAATTATAATTCTGTATGTGATATAAACATCAGACAAACACAAATAAAAACCAGAGGGCAGCAGATCATGTGAAAATATCATTTTGGTGTCATTCTCAAACCTTTTGGCCATGACTGTACATTGCATGAAACTGAAATAGAGGGGCTTTACCCTGCAGGTATCTCATATAACATATAAGAAGGTTATAGTATCCACAGGATCATCACTGGCTGGTAATGTGAGGCTGACAACACAGTGCATATAGCTCTGCATATAGTAGAATGACTCGGCAATCTTTAAATAGCGGCAGAGAAATCCAATAAGAGCAGGGACTTGTCCTCAGGGCATCCTCTGCACAGAGCCATACCTCACCAGCCATTACCAGTGCGGTGTCACATTCTACACAGGCATACAATAATATTTCTTGTTTAATAAAAAGTCTTAATATTTGCTAATAAATCTGTATTTTAATAAAATATGCTTTATCTAAGATGTCTTATTGTTGTTCAATAAGAATCTTCACCAGTGGCGTAACCTGAAGCTCATGGACCCCCAATTATTGCATATCTTTAAAGGGAACCTGACCCCTAAAAATGACCCCCCAGCCGTGACGCAACAGCGATCTGGCCCTTGCTGTGAGATCGTTGATCGTTACACACTGCTCTGGGTCATTCCTGCGTCGTTGTGTTCCCGCTGGGAGCGCTACATCGTTGTGTTTGACAGAGATAATGAGCAATGATCTCAATGCTACGCTATAGAGAGAAAATTCACAACGACCTCGGTATAAATCTGGATCGCTGTGCGTCGTTTTTCACATCGCTTGTAAGATGCCTGTTTGACATCTTACCAGCGATGTGTAAACGACGCACCAGCGATTTCTGCACATCTTTATCGGGATCGCTGATGCGTCGTTATGTGAGATTGGGCCTTAAAGGCCCCGTCACACGTGTCAACCAAGGCTGCGATGTCGGAAGCAATGCGCGGGTGCGCGCTCGCTTCCGACATCGCAGCCTTGGTGTCACACGGCAACATGTTGCCAGTGATGCCGCTGCGATGTGGGCAGAGCCATCGCTCACTGGACTGGTAACAACCCAGCGAGCGATCCGCAGTAGTGCTGCGGTACAGGCTGGATCGCCGCCAGCATCGCTACTGCGGTGTCAGACGGCACGATCCAGCCTAATAACTGGTTGCAGATTGACAGGTTTACGTCCATGCTCGTAAACCTGTCAACCTGCAACCAGCGATAAATTGCAGTTGCGTCGCGCTGTCACACAGCACGACGCACTTGTGATATCGCTAGTGACATCGCTGATGCATCACTTATCGGCGATGACGCTAGCAATATTGACACGTGTGACAGGGCCTTTAGTCTTTGCCCTCTGAATCTCTGCTCTGAGTCCCTGCTAGGGATGGGCGAATCTACTCGCTAGGACTCGTTACTCGGCGAGTAGTAAGGGACTCGCAGGACTCGGTACTCTGCGAGTTTCCCAGCGTTTACTCGCACGAGTCCAATGCAAATCAATATCAATCCTAGTTTTGTCAGAAACGCTGACAAAACTAGGATTGCCATTGTTTGCATTAGACTCGGCTACTGTGCCAGTGATAGCAGGGAAACTCGCAAATAACTGCTGTTTCTTTGGGAGCCGAGTCCAGCTGTCTTCTCTGTGCAGCTCCAGGGTCCTAGAGCCCGCCTGCTCACAGACATGATGTAGCAGTGCTGAGATTGTTCTCAGTCTGCTCATTCCCTGTGCATAGACATCTATATTTATGCACAGGGGATGTAGCAGAGAGGACATCGCGTTTTGGACTGCGTCGGACAGAAGAGGATTTTTTTAATTAAAGATGGAGTCTCTAATGGCTTTTTTTTTAATTTCAAATAAAAATTTTTCTCTGTGTTGTGTTTTTTTAACCCTTTATTGGAGATTCTTAGTGGCTGGGTCAAACGTGGCCTGACATTAAGAATCTCGGGCTTAATACCAGCTTGTATAACAAAGCTGGTATTAACCCCTTTATTACCCAGCGTGCCACTGCCACCAGGGCCGCTGGAAGAGCGGGGTTCAGCGCCAGAGGATGGCGCTTCAATGAACGCGCCATCTTCTGGGGCGGCTGCGGGCTGCAATTTGCAGCGGGGGGTGCCCAGAAAGCTTGGGCATCCCTGCGCTGCGGATTCCAGCCCCCAGCTGCTTAGCTGTACCTGGCTAGACATAGAAATTGCGCAGAGCCCCACCCATTTTTTTTATTATTTAAATGAATTTCAGAGTCAGAGTCTCTCAGAGTCAGAGTCACTCTCAGAGTCAGAGTCAGAGTCTCAGAGAGTCTCAGAGTCGAGTCCGGTCAGAGTCAGAGTCCCTCAGAGTCGGAGTCCTCAGAGTCGGAGTCGCTCGGAGTCGGAGTCGCCTCAGAGTCGGAGTCTCCTCGAGTCGGAGTCGCTCTACGAGTCGGAGTCGCCTCAGAGTCGGAGTCCCTCGAGTCGGAGTCGCCTCGGAGTCGGTCGCCTCAGAGTCGGAGTCGCCTCGGAGTCGGAGTCGTCTCGGAGTCGGTCGAGCTCGGAGTCGGAGTCGTCTCGGAGTCGGAGTCGTCTCGGAGTCGAGTCGGAGGAGTCGTGGAGTCGTCTCGGAGTCGGTCGAGTGCCGGTACGCTCGGAGTCGGAGTCGTCTCGGAGTCAGAGTCGGAGTCGTCTCGGAGTCGAGTCGGAGTCGTCTCGGAGTCTAGTCGGAGTCGTCTCGGAGTCGGAGTCGTCTCGGAGTCGGAGTCGAGTCGGAGTCGTCTCAGAGTCGAAGTCGTCTCGGAGTCGAGTCGGAGTCGTCTCGGAGTCGGAGTCAAAAAAATGCGTGGGGCTCCGCGCAATTTCTATGTCTAGCCAGGTACAGCTAAGCAGCTGGGGGCTGCAATCCGCAGCGCAGGGATGCCCAAGCTTTCTGGGCACCCCCCGCTGCAAATTGCAGCCCGCAGCCGCCCCAGAAGATGGCGCGTTCATTGAAGCGCCATCCTCTGGCGCTGAACCCCGCTCTTCCAGCGGCCCTGGTGGCGGTGGCACGCTGGGTAATAGAGGTTAGGGCCAGCTTTGTATTATCAGCTGGCCCTAAGCCCGAAATTTATGGCGGTCACGCCAATATTAGACATGACCGCCATGAATTTCTATTAAATTGTTTTAAAAAAAACACAACACAGAGAAATTTTTTTATTAGAAATAAAAAAAAAAGCCATTAGAGACTCCATCTTTAATTAAAAAAATCCTCTTCCGTCCGACGCAGTCCAAAACGCGATGTCCTCTCTGCTACATCCCCTGTGCATAGATATAGATGTATATGCACAGGGAATGAGCAGACTGAGAACAATCTCAGCTCTGCTACATCATCTCTGTGCACAGACATTCATGTCTGTACACAGGGAATGAGCAGACTGAGAACAATCTCAGCACTGCTACATCAGGCAGCAGGCGGGCTCTAGGACCCTGGAGCTGGCAGCCAGCACACAGAGAAGACAGGATTCTTATCTGTGCGAGTTTCCCAGTGATTACAGTTGCAAAGTAAACGAGTCCAATGCAAATAAATGACAAAACTAGGATTGCTTCAGGCTGAAGCTTCCGAGACACATCTGCGATTTGTAAATCTCACACTACTCGCTATTACTCGCTTCCACATTCATTAACATTGGACTCGCTAGACTCGCAACGAGTAGCGAGTCCTGTGCTTGGACTCGCTAGAGTCAAGCGATTCCGAGTAATTTAGGATTCGCCCATCACTAGTCCCTGCATCTCTGCTCTTGGAGTCTTTTCTCTGGGTCCCTGCTCTCTGAATCTCTGCTTTGAGACTCTACTTTCTGAATCTCTGCCATAATCCCCTGCTCTGAATCCCTGCTCTCAAAGTCTCTCTTCTCTAAGCCTCTCTTTTGGGTCTTTGCTCTCTGAATGCCTACTCTTAGCCCCTGATCTCTTCATTTCTGATCTCTGCTTTCTAAATCTCTGCTCTGAGTCCCTGCTCTCCTTTCTGAGTCTCTGCTCTCTGAATCTCTGCCATAAACCCCTTCTATCTGAGTCCCTGCTCTTTAAGCCTCTGATCTCTGAGTCCCTGCTCTTTGAGCCTCTGTTCTCTGAGTCTAGGCTCTCTAAAAGTCTGTATCCTGGCGCTCTGACTACTTGTGTTTCTTGCTCTCTGAATCCCTGCACTCTAAGTCTGAGTCCCTTGCTCTTTAAGAGTCTTCTCTAAGCCTCTCCGCTGAGTCCTTGATCTCTGAATCTCTGCTTTGAACCTCTGCCATAAGCCCCTGCTTTCTGGGTCTCTGCCCCAATCCCTGCTCTTTGAGTTCCAGATCCCTGAATCCCTGCTCTTTGAGCCTCTGCTCTTAGTTTCTGCTCTACGAGTCTCTGTGTCCCTACTTTCTGACTCCCTGCACTCTGTGTCTCTGTTCTCTGACTCCCTGCATTCCTTGCTCTCTCACTCTCTGCTTTCCTGTTCTGTGCTCTCTAAGTCCCTGTGCATCGGCCGAAAGGGCAGGGGTACTTGAGGTGCCCCACTGGGTAGGCTACCACCAGAGGTACTGCACTCCTCCATTAGAGGGAGGCTTGTGCCTCTGTTCTCCAGGTGCTGGGATGCAGTTGAGCTACACACACAGACACTTAGGACCCCGGGACGGTGAGAGGACCTAAGCGTAGCTGGGAGGGAAAAAGAGAAGTGCAGGAAGTAGAAGTTAGTAAAAGTGAGGAGAAGTTGGCTGAGTGTAGAAGTAGAGTGAGGAGGTGTTAGCTCACGTGGGCTGGAGCATGGTCACGCTCGCCCCGGGAGGGAACAACCGACAGGTGTGGAGGAACAGAGCCCTCGGCTACGGAATGAGACATAGATCTTCGTATGGCCATATCTGGCGAGAGGACAGAGGGGCTGGTGGATGACACAGGGAACGGAGTGGATGCTGTAGGCCCGAACTGTTGAAACCAGAGATCCCGAGTTCCTAAAGGGCACGTCACACGGGGAGATATCGCCGGCGATGTTGCCGGCAACTGAGGGGCGTGGCCAGGTTGCGGCGACATCGCCGGCGAATTGCCGCGTGTGACAGGGCGATAATCAGGTGATGAATCGCCTGAGTAATATCGCCAGGTTTCCCAACAATGTTGGGAAATCTGGCGATGTTGCTCAGGCGATCATGCCTGATCGCCCTGTGTAACGCGGCAACCCGCAATGTTACGGGCGATTCCGCCTATATCTAACATTGCGAGTGATCGCTTGCTGGGTTGCTGGGCAACCCAGCGAGCGATAGCCGCGGCAACTAGCCGGCGACATCGCCGGTAAGTTGCTCAGTGTGACATCTCACCGGCGATGTTGTCAGGGATGCGCGCTCCCGCGATCCCCGGCAACATCGCCGGCGATATGTCCCTGTGTGACGGTACCTTTAGGGGAGCTGCGGCCAAACACCCGACACAACTTGGAGAAGGTGGCCGAACTAGGGAGCAGTATCAGGAAGTGGTACAACTGAGCACCCGTGGCTGTTGGTACCTGAGCTCTGTGTGGGGAGGTGCTGAGAGGAGTGGAGAGACTACCTTATAGCGCTGAGAGACCACCAGAGAAAGAGACACCCAGCAAGAGAGAGAGAGAAACACCTAAAAAGACTTGACTGCACTGTCCCGATTCTGGAGACAATGCTGAACCAGAGGTTGGCAAGGGGAAGCATCCGGCGGCCATGCTGAAGCAACTAAGTAAACGTTACAGAACTCCAGCTGTGGTGTGTGAGACTCTCGTTAGCGGCGACCACCAGCCGCAGAGGCCACATGAAACACAGGGGTGCTGATGACCTAACGAACATCTACCGAGGTATGAACTGAACCCTCTTTCCAGCTGCCCTGGGAACCACGCTCCACTTGCGGGGAGCGGAACCATCCAAGCTGCCAGTCATCGTCCCCAGAGGTTCTGAAGCAGTGGTGGCCGTTCATGTCCGCGTACCGCAGGTGGCGTCACGAATACCCCTATTTCCTGTCTTCCCCGTTAATCCCCGTTTATTAAGTGACACCACCAGGGTCACGGAGCCAGGTGGCCACCTTGACATTCCCCAAAAAGAACCGTAAGAACTAGCCCGGTAACGAATACCCCCGGCCCTGGAGGTGGGCCATACTAAGTTCCTTCCTAGAACCCAGGAGCCTTTGGTTGAGGTTCTAGGTTCTATCTGCCTCCTCATGTGTCTCTTCCTTTTGTGTGGCTACTAGCAGGCAGGCAGGCAGGCAACCACAGACTCTCGAGACCCCAGACCCACACCGGTTTTTCTAGCCCTATGACAGTTACTGTACCCCTGGTAGTCCCAGAGTGTGACTACTAAGCTTGCAACTCAGCAGCCTCCAGATTGCTGTGACTCGCCCCAGTGGGGGCTGTGGGGTACTCTGAACCAGGCCCTCCTTACGTCGTTGGGGCTGTGGGCTGTCACAGTGGCGTGACCAGGTCTATGGTCCCCTATTGGGCGGTCAGTAAAAAATGGTACTGAAAAGGGGTAAAGAGAAAAATAAAAGTAAAATAAAAAAGTTTGTCGCGATGCCACCCGTGGAAGGCAGACGGTAGGGGTCGCTGTTGCAATGCTGGACCTCTGGGGATGGTGGAATTGCAGCTGTGATGGTTTAGCTCCGCACGGGTGGAGCGGGTCCCCAGGGCAACCGTTAAAGTCTATGGAGGTAGTAGGCTGTTGGGGGTGCAGGGCTTAGTGTGCAGAATAACCTTTTGCCTGCCCAAAGTCTAAAGGGTGTTTGCTAAGGACCTGCTCATACTCTTGGACCACCTGGTATACTCCACGCTTCTGGTGTAAGAGGGTGGAGCTGGTTCCTATGAACAGCGCCTTGCACCAGTCCTCCAGCTTCCCCTCAGGGCCATTGTCCTCTGCCTGTGCTGGCAGGTCCAAGGGCTCTGCAGCTCTGATAGCATTGTTACTGACCATATACAGCTTGGTAATGGTAGCAGTTTGACCTCCTCCTCCCCACAATTCAGGATGCACAAGGCACCCTCTCCTTGCGGACATCAACTACACCCTTGGCTGTCAGGAAGGTGGGCCTACTATCTGCATACACAGACTCCGATTTTAGCACCGATAATAAAATCGGACAGAATCGGATCGGACCAAATCGGATGGCATTTAGTGCACATCCGATTCGGTCCGATCCCCATAGGGATACATGGTGTCCGAAAATCGGTCCGATGCTGTCCGATTTTTTTCGGACAGCATCGGAAAACCGAAAATCGTTATGTGAAAGCAGCCTAAGTCTTTGCTCTCTGAATCTCTGCTCCGAAACCCTGCTCTCTGAATCTCTGCTCCGAACCCCTGCTCTCTGGATCTCTGCCCTTAGTCCCTCTTCTTTGTGTTCCTGAGCCTCGAATCTCTACACTTTGAGCCTCTGCTCTCACTTTGAGTCACTGCTCTTAGATTCTGCTTTCTAAATCTCTGTGCCCCTGCTTTCTGACTTCCAGCACTCTGTGTCTCTGACTCCCTTTGTTCTCTGCTCTCAGTCCCTGATCTATGAGTCCCTTTTCTCCGTGCCTCTGCTCTCTGTCGCTGCTCTCCGTTTCCTGCCTTCCGTGTCTCTGCTCTTTGTTTCCTGCTTTCAGTGTCCCTGCTCTCTGTGTACCTTCTCACCAAGTCCATGCTCTCTGAGTCTGTGTCTCTGCTCTCTGAATCTGAGTCCCTTGCTCTCTGAGTCTATGTCCCTGCTCTCCGAGTCCCTGCTCTCCATGTCCTATCTGTGTCTGTTTCCCTGCTCTCTGAGTTCCTGCTCTTTGTGTCCCTGCTCTCCATGTCCCTGCTCTCTGAGTCTTTACTCTCTGAGTCTCTTCTCTGAGTCCCTGCTCTCTGTTTCCTTGCTCTTTCAGTCCCTGTTCTCTGAGTCATTGCTCTCTGAGTCCTTGCTCTCTATGTCTCTGCATCCCTGCTCTCTAAGTTCCTCTTCTCTGAGTCTCTGCTCTCTGTGTCCCTGCTCTGAGTCTCTGCTGTCTGTATCCCTTCTCTGTCCCTGCTCTGAATCCCTCCTCTCTGAGTCTCTACTCTGATTGCCTGCTCTCTGAGTCTCTACTCTCTGAGGCTCTACTCTCTGAGTCTCTGCTCTCTGTGTCTCTGTGTCCTTGCTCTGAATCTCTGCTCTCTAAATCCCTTCTCTCTGAGTCTGTGTCCCTGTGGCGCCCCTATGGCAAGGCACCACAGGGAGTTACTGCACCCCAAACATAAAATGTAGTGCCTCCGTAGTCACGGACATGGAGGAAAAACACAGAGTCTACACCTAAAACACACATGCTCATAGGACACCTTAGCACAGGGGACTGGTGTGGCGCCCCGCAACGAGTGCGTCACAGGAGGGTATTGCAGCCATAAATGCAGCCGCAATATTCTCTGACACAGCAGTGACCCAGTTAACTTTGAGATCCAACCCTGCATGCATCACCTAGAACAGAGGACCAATCCAGGGTCCTGGTGGGCGGAGTCCTAGGGAAGTGTGTAGGGAGAACAGACACTTAGTCTACGCAGAACAGTCAAGAACAGTCTAGAACAGAGTCTAGAACAGAGAACTTGGAGTAGGAGCGGGGGCTCCGCACCCCGTGCAGCCCCCGGGCCGTCACCGGTCGGGTGTTAGCACCTGAGGCCTCAACAACCGGGATCGGGCATCATTACCACGGGTTCCAAAAGACTCCCGTGCCCACAATTCACAGCCGGTTCACTGGTACCGAAGCTGGCAGCAGTTCACCTCTGCTACGCGAACCAGAAGCGTGGAGGAGCAGCTTCACAGGAGCACCCCACCACCAGCCAACTTCCAGTCGTTTAACCAGCGGTGTACCCACCGAGGGATCCAAGGCTCCCCAAAACATCCACAACGTACAACTTGGATAGGGCATTGAAGCAGCCTCCCCGTACCCGATCTGGTATTCCTGGGCGACAATGGCGAAACACTTAGCTAGAATGGAGGAACACTTGCGGATCTCTGAGGGACACTATCACTGCTGAGTCCACCCGGTCCACTACCCGTGAACTGTATACCATGTACTGCCTGCTGGTTACAGTAAAGACCCGTTACAAAGACTTTCTGTGTCCGTGCTTCCTTATGAACTGTCCGTCCGCACTACAAGGTAACCGCAGCTGCCGCACAACATCTTAAGCAGCTCCAGCCTCCGGGGATCACTGCTCAGCCTGTGGGGAGCGTTCCATCTTGCTGCTGTCCATCCCCCGGAGGTTCCACAGCGTCGGTAACGATTACCGAAACTACTCATAGGTGGCGTCACGAATAAATTAAACCCCTTTAATCTGTTCCTACAAGACGTCTTCAACTTTTGATCTGCACTCCACCGGGCCCCACTACCGGCAGGCGCGGCCCACCCCTGACAAGGAGGAAGGAGCTTCAGCCTGGCTAAGCCGGAGTCCCGGCCACGGTGAGTCAGAAAATGGCGTCACGAACAGGATCAGTACTCTTCCCTGGGCTCTCGTGGATGGGTGCATCAGGTGGCTAAACCTCCTGTTGATGGTGCTGGTTCTCTGTGATGGCTTGGTGGCTCTCACAGCTTCGGTTCCAGTAACCGGTTATTAAGGAAAGAGTCAGAATAACTCTGTGTTCCTGAGAGGTGTTCTCCTTCTTCCTCTTATCCCAATTGCAGGGATTTCCTCACTTGCTAGCAGGCTGGTTGGGCCTAGTGTGTTCCTCATAGGGTGGAGGTTTCACACAGGCTGGCAGCTCTTGTAGCGACTGCACACACTCTGCCTGGCAGCTCTTGTAGTGTCTACCACACTCTGGAGTTTCTCCCTTCAAGACTCTATTTATAGGGGGAACTGGCTCAAAGTCACCAGTGGAGCTCCCGCTAGAGGCTCGGGGTGAAACCAGGTGTTCTAAGGTGTTGTGGTGTTTGTGGGTTTTGCTTTGCTGTTACTTACTCCATTTGTGCCCTAAGGATTTCTGTGGTGCCCAACAGGTGTCAGGGTGCCACACTGGTATTCAGTAGGTCCTGGGGGGGTGGAGCCTAGAAGAGCGGGAAGATGTGAGTGAGAGTTTACACAAGTCAGGCAGATGGTGTGAGGAGAGCAGCAGAGACAGACGCAGGGGACCCTGCAGCTGTAACAGGAGGGCACCTCTTAGGAAAGAGGTGACCCAGACGACGAGAGGGGCCACTCCAGGACTGGCCGGAGCCAGCTGGAGACCCGGGTCATTACCAGCACACCGGAGCCGAGGCGGTTAGTAACGGTTTATCCCTAACCGCAGACCGGCAAGCTGTGGGCCTAAGAAGTAGGAGCCGCAGCACCACAGGACTAAATCCCCACCTCTGTCCCAAATTGGGTCCAAGACACTAACAAGGGTACGACTAAATGCCGGTGGCGGGAGGATTATCTTGGTGTCGCTCCCGTCGGCTCTTTAGTGTGGTTGACAAAGGAACTAAAGCAAAACACAGACCAAGAAAGCCATTAGAAGAACACCTCTGACCGACTTTGTAAAAAGCCGGTACCAGTAAAGAACTGTTTGAGCTAATCTGGACTCTGTCTCAGTTATTCGTCGTCAGGAGAGATTTCTACAGCATCACAGAGGTGAGGACTACTACTTCCCTCATCCACCCTGCTGCCCTGAGGTAAAGCTCCACCTGTGGGGAGCTGTACTACCAAAGCTGCATTCCCATGGTGGCACCCCAGGGGTTAATGTGCCACAGAAACATCAACACGGGTTCACTCCCCACACAACATTGGACACCACACTAGCACCTCTAGGCCAGAAGGGGGAGCTAAAGCAGCTCCTTATATACACTGGTGTAATGAGGAAGTAGTTCAGTACGTAGCAGTACTGTGCAGAGAGGAGTTCAGTTCCTGGGAGAGCTGAGGAAGAGAGACTGTAGTGTAAAGGGGCTGCGGTCTCTACAGTCTGCTCCTCGATTCCAGGCCTAGCCAAGGTCTGAGGGAAGGAGCACAAGAAACAGAGGAACACATCTGGGAGACTGAGTGACTTCACAACTCGCCCTGGAGGAGCGCACAGACCGAATACCGGATCCGAAGCTGTGACTGACACACGCAGCACAATAAACACCGGGATAGTGGAGGTTGTAGATCTACACTGTACCTCAGCGAAGCAACACGGTGGGGTCAGAAGCACACGGAAAGACTCAAGTTGCCTAGCAAAGGGGGTACCTGTGAGGTGAGACAGTGCCAGCAGTTCAGCTAAAGCAGCAGCAGGGCCACACACACAGCGCAGCAGTGGGAAGCTGAGGACCTGGACATGGTGGGAGCAGCCCGGCCCGGTACAGACTCTGTAGACAATACTTTGCTACTAACATCTGCAGTAAAGTCTTGGAAACTTCAAAACCGTGAGTGTGTGTGATCCTTGTACTCGAGCCCTAATTTCCCTCACAAGCAGCCACTGTCTCCATTATCATCCCTATCCTGCAACATCTATAGCATCCATCATAGACTTTAACTATCACTGCCCCGGGGAACCAGGCTCTACCTGCGAGGAGCCGTCCCATCTCCAGCTGCCAAACATCATCTCCGGAGGTTCTGCAGCAGCGGTGGTCACCCTCACCACAACCCGTGGGTGGTGTCACGACAAACTTCCCTGTAAATATCCGGACCAGGACCTCCGTGACATCCCCAACAGTACCCCGGTCCGGTACCGAGTACCCAGTCCCAGTGGGCTCCACACCATCACCTCAGCAGCCGGCCGCAGTGCTGGTAACCCTATTACCAGGAACCACAGGTGGCGTCACCTTACAAATCCCCCATCATCATCACCCCCCATCCCGCCACTGAGGGTCCAGGGCACGGAACCGGAAACCGACCAGCCGTGACCCCCCCACCGAAGTGAACCCCCTGTCCCAGTATCCGAGTACCCCCTACCCTGTCGACCGACTCAGTTCTTCTAAGTCCCTTCTTTCTGAGTCTCTGCTCTCTGAGTCTGACCGAGTCCCTTGCTCTCTTAGGCTGGCTTCACATTTGCGTTTGTGTCTGCATGCTGATGGCATGCAGATACAAATGCAGTGAAAGCAGGGTAATTTTTTCTGTGTCCGCAGCAGAGAATGTCCGCCTGCGGACACATCACTATGGAGCCCGGGCAGCCAATCGGCGGTGTCTGGGGGCAGGCCGGAGGCGGAGATCAGCGGCGGAGATCTCCTCCTCCAGGCCGCCGGTAAGCTCCGGGACGTGTCAGCGGGGTTAAACAGCTGATCTGACAGCTGTTTGAATCTCCCGCACTGACACCGAGAGATGTCGGCACGGGAAGATTCAAACAGCTGTCACATCAGCTGTTTTTCCCCGCCGGCACCGCAAGGAGATTACCGGCGGCAGGGAGGAGGAGATCATCAGAGGCTCCAGCTGATCTCTCGGTGGCCGTCAGTGATCTCCTCTGACATCACCGGCGGCCACCGGGAGAGATTTCAATGAGATCCGCAGCGTTCTCCTGCGGTGTCATGCAGAGGACACTGCGAATCCATTGAGACGAATGCATTTCTTGTGCGCCTGCGGGCGCTTACGGATAGAACAAGCGCTGCGAACACACAAAAAAATGCTGCAAGCTGCGTCTGGAGTGCGGTCGGAGGGCGCATAAATTATGCGCATCCGAACGCAAATGCAGCCAAACGCAGGCACATGCGTTCCCATGTTAAACATAGGAACGCATGTGCACAAGCGTTTGGCTGCGTTTGGTACGCTGCGCTCCATACGCAAATGTGAAGGCAGCCTAAGTCCCTACTCTCTGAGTCTGTGTCATGCTATCTGTGTCTGTTTCCCTGCTCTTTGTGTCCCTCTCTCTGTGTCCCTGTTCTCTGAGTCTCTGCTCTGTGTTCCTGCTCTCTGAGTCACTGCTCTCTGAGTCTCTGCTCTCTGCGTCTCTACTATGAGTCTCTGCTCTCTGAGTCTCTGCTCTGAGTCTCTACTATGAGTCTCTGCTCTTTGAGTCCCTGCTCTCTGCGTCTCTACTATGAGTCTCTGCTCTCTGAGTCTCTGCTCTGAGTCTCTACTATGAGTCTCTGCTCTTTGAGTCCCTGCTCTCTGAGTCTCTGCTCTCTGAGTCTCTACTATGAGTCTCTGCTCTCTGAGTCTCTGCTCTGAGTCTCTACTATGAGTCTCTGCTCTTTGAGTCCCTGCTCTCTGAGTCTCTGCTCTCTGAGTCTCTACTATGAGTCTCTGCTCTCTGAGTCTCTACTATGAGTCTCTGCTCTCTGCGTCTCTACTATGAGTCTGGTCTCTGAGTCCCTGCTCTCTGAGTCCCTGCTCTATGAGTCTCTGCTCTATGAGTCTCTACTATGAGTCTCTCTGCTCTCTGCTGAGTCTCTACTATGAGTCTCTGCTCTTTGAGTCCCTGCTCTCTGAGTCTCTGCTCTCTGAGTCTCTACTATGAGTCTCTGCTCTCTGAGTCTCTACTATGAGTCTCTACTATGAGTCTCTGCTCTCTGCGTCTCTACTATGAGTCTGGTCTCTGAGTCCCTGCTCTCTGAGTCCCTGCTCTATGAGTCTCTGCTCTATGAGTCTCTGCTCTATGAGTCTCTGCTCTCTGCGTCTCTACTATGAGTCTCTGCTCTCTGAGTCTCTGCTATGAGTCTCTGCTCTATGAGTCTCTGCTCTCTGCGTCTCTACTATGAGTCTCTGCTCTCTGAGTCTCTGCTCTGAGTCTCTACTATGAGTCTCTGCTCTATGAGTCTCTGCTCTCTGCGTCTCTACTATGAGTCTCTGCTCTCTGAGTCTCTACTATGAGTCTCTACTATGAGTCTCTGCTCTCTGCGTCTCTACTATGAGTCTGGTCTCTGAGTCCCTGCTCTCTGAGTCCCTGCTCTCGGAGTCCCTGCTCTATGAGTCTCTGCTCTATGAGTCTCTGCTCTATGAGTCTCTGCTCTCTGCGTCTCTACTATGAGTCTCTGCTCTCTGAGTCTCTATTATGAGTCTCTATGAGTCTCTGCTCTGAGTCTCTACTATGAGTCTCTGCATGTCTACTATGAGTCTCTGCTCCGAGTCTCTGCTCTCTGAGTGCCTGCTCTCTGAGTCTCTTCTCTCTGAGTCTCTACTATGAGTCTCTGCTCTCTGCGTCTCTACTATGAGTCTGCTCTCTGAGTCTCTGTTCTCTGAGTCTCTACTATGAGTCTCTGCTCTCTGAGTCTCTACTATGAGTCTTTACTATGAGTCTCTGCTCTCTGAGTCCCTGCTGAGTCCCTGCTCTCTGAGTCTCTTCTCTCTGAGTATCTACTATGAGTATCTGCTCTCTGAATCTTTGCTCTCTGAGCCTCTGCTGAGTCCTTGCTCTCTGAGTCTCTACTATGAGTCTCTGCATCTCTACTATGAGTCTCTGCATCTCTACTATGAGTCTCTGCTCTCTGAGCCTCTGCTGAGTCTCTGTTCTCTGAGTCTCTACTATGAGTCTCTGCTCTCTGTGTCTCTACTATGAGTATCTGCTCTCTGATTCCCTGCTCTCTGAGTCGCTGATTCCCTGCTCTGAGTCTCTGCTCTCTGATTCCCTGCTCTCTGATTCCCTGCTCTGTCTCTGCTCTCTGATTCCCTGCTCTGAGTCTCTGCTCTCTGATTCCCTGCTCTGAGTCTCTGCTCTCTGAGTCTCTGCTCTCTGATTCCCTGTTCTCTGAGTCTTTGCTGTGTCTCTACTATGAGTATCTGCTTTCTGAGTCTCTGCTCTCTGAGTCTCTGATTCCTTGCTCTCTTAGTCTCTGTTCTCTGCTCTCTTAGTCTCTGCTCTCTGAGTCTCTGCTCTGAGTCTCTGATTCCTTGCTCTCTTAGTCTCTGTTCTCTTAGTCTCTGCTCTCTGAGTCTCTGCTCTCTTAGTCTCTGCTCTCTTAGTCTCTGCTCTCTGAGTCTCTGCTCTCTGAGTCTCTGCTCTCTGAGTCTCTGATTCCTTGCTCTCTTAGTCTCTGTTCTCTGCTCTCTTAGTCTCTGCTCTCTTAGTCTCTGCTCTCTGAGTCTCTGCTCTCTGAGTCTCTGCTCTCAGTCTCTGCTCTCTGATTCCTTGTTCTCTTTAGTCTCTGCTCTCTGAGTCTCTGATTCCTTGTTCTCTTAGTCTCTGCTCTCTGAGTCTCTGAGTCTCTGATTCCTTGTTCTTTTAGTCTCTGCTCTCTGAGTCTCTGATTCCTTGTTCTTTTAGTCTCTGCTCTCTTAGTCTCTGTTCTCTTAGTCTCTGCTCGGTTATTACTTTTATGCCTCAGAGACCATCACCACCGCGCTCTTTGTTCCAGACACCTCCTAGACATCAGCAGCCGCGTCTTCCACGGTTGAGGCTGCGACGGCGCGGACAGGAATGCAACTACGGTACTGCTGAATAGCTATAGCCGGCTACAAGCCACACCCCCGCTGCTGATTATTGGTGGAGGATGCATTACGCCCCGCCTTTCTTAGGCTGTAGCCCAAGTAAGCAAATAAGGATGTTGTCGCCAAGGAGACGGGATCTGACTGTTGCCAAGTGGAGGGGCGAGGACATGGTGACGTCACTCTGCGGCTGCTCGGCGAGATGCTGGGAGTCCAGACAACAAGAGGAGCAGCAGCAGCCGGACAGGTGGAGGCTCAGCGGGGCAGGTAGAGGCTCAGAGCGGGGTAGGTGGAGGCTCAGAGCGGGGCAGGTGGAGGCTCAGAGCGGGGCAGGTGGAGGCTCAGAGCGGGGCAGGTGGAGGCTCAGAGCGGGGCAGGTGGAGGCTCAGAGCGGAGCAGGTGGAGGCTCAGAGCGGGGCAGGTGGAGGCTCAGAGCGGGGCAGGTGGAGGCTCAGCCGGGCAGGTGGAGGCTCAGAGCCGGGCAGGTGGAGGCTCAGCCGGACAGGTGGAGGCTCAGAGCGGGGCCGGTGGAGGCTCAGAGCGGGGCAGGTGGAGGCTCAGCCGGACAGGTGGAGGCTCAGAGCGGGGCAGGTGGAGGCTCAGAGCGGGGCAGGTGGAGGCTCAGAGCGGGGCAGGTGGAGGCTCAGCGGGGCAGGTGGAGGCTCAGCCGGGCAGGTGGAGGCTCAGAGCGGGGCAGGTGGAGGCTCAGCCGGGCAGGTGGAGGCTCAGCCGGGCAGGTGGAGGCTCAGAGCCGGGCAGGTGGAGGCTCAGCCGGACAGGTGGAGGCTCAGAGCCGGGCAGGTGGAGGCTCAGCCGGACAGGTGGAGGCTCAGAGCGGGGCAGGTGGAGGCTCAGCCGGACAGGTGGAGGCTCAGAGCGGGGCAGGTGGAGGCTCAAAGCGGGGCAGGTGGAGGCTCAGAGCGGGGCAGGTGGAGGCTCAGCGGGGCAGGTGGAGGCTCAGAGCCGGGCAGGTGGAGGCTCAGCCGGGCAGGTGGAGGCTCAGAGCGGGGCAGGTGGAGGCTCAAAGCGGGGCAGGTGGAGGCTCAGAGCGGGGCAGGTGGAGGCTCAGAGCGGGGCAGGTGGAGGCTCAGAGCGGGGCAGGTGGAGGCTCAGCCGGGCAGGTGGAGGCTCAGAGCGGGGCAGGTGGAGGCTCAGAGCCGGGCAGGTGGAGGCTCAGCCGGGCAGGTGGAGGCTCAGAGCGGGGCAGGTGGAGGCTCAAAGCGGGGCAGGTGGAGGCTCAGAGCGGGGCAGGTGGAGGCTCAGCGGGGCAGGTGGAGGCTCAGCCGGGCAGGTGGAGGCTCAGAGGCGGGCAGGTGGAGGTCTTATAGCTGCACTTACCTGTGCATTTAATGGCTGCTTTTATAGATTCTGTGTCTGGGCTATAGGATGCTCCATTACAGAGTCCTGTGTCTGGTCCCGTTAGTGCCTGTATCTAAAAAGCAGTGACTTATTGATATGTTATTGTGCCTTTATTCGGCACAATTTGGGTTTTTGCTGTTAGTGTTGTCATAGTAACTGTAGGACTCAGGAGCGTAACTACAATAGGTGCAGAGGTTGCGATCGCACCCGGGCCCTGCAGCCTAGGGGGCCCCAAAAGTCCCTTTGGCCTATAAAAAAATACTAATACTATTAAAGATTTGCAATAATTGGGGGCCCTGTTGGAGCTTTCGCATCGGGGCCCCTGGGCCTGACGTTACGCCACTGGTAGGACTGTAGTGCTGGAAAGCAGCTGTACAGCCAAGGCAAGAAGAAGTTAACCCTCTGATGTCCAGATTAGCTCTTTCCTATGGATGACACATGTACATTGTCTTCTGTGCGTCGCTGACTCATCTGCTTTGTTTCTATCCAGGTTACGTGGCTGGTGTCTTCCCTAACAGTTCTGTCTGTGGAGAGATGCTGTAGTGGGATCCATGGTCCTCACCCTCCTGATCTCAGCTTATAAACTCTGCAGATACCTCACCATGTGTAACAACGAGCGCCTGCTCGTACCAGGGTATATGAACAGCATTTGCTGGTGGCAGACTTCAGGGGGCCCGGACAAGGGTGAGCAGGGGTCGCCAGGCCTCAACAATGATGTGCAGGTGGCTTTGGATAGAGTCCTGCCTGATCTCCATGTTGCCATCTCAAAGCTGAAGCAAGCCATGTGTGAGGAGAGTATATGTGACACCATCTCCGAGATCTATCAAATAGTGGAAGAGGCCTGGGTGATGCCAGCGGTGGGACGAGAGGTCGCCCAAGGGTTGTGTGAAACAATCAGACTTGAAGGAGCATTGGACCTGCTCCTCGGATTCCTTCAGTCCACGGAAAGAGAGGTGCAGTATAAAGCATGTCACCTGCTGGAGCAGGTCCTGGTGCTGGAGAACAGGTAAGGTGAACACACTGATCTCTGGATAACAGATCCCGGAAAAAACCCTAAGTCCTAAACCTAACCCCTAAACCTAACCCTAAGTCCTAAACCTAACCCCAACCCTGTGGGCATTTTTCTTTTGGCCTTTTTTCTGGTCACCATGTATAATACAATAAGGGAGGCGGAGTGTTTATTGACTCCTTGTAGAAACATTGACAGCTAAGGACTGTCCAGAATTTACATGACAGCCTCTACAGATTTTCTTCTTTTCAAAATAATAAACGGAGGTGTCGTCACCTTTCGCACCATCGTTCATCCAGTGTACAACGCACTGGAGATCTGCACAAGCTATGGAAGTGATGTCTCCTATGTCTGATATCATTGGCTGCAACAGTCAGATGAGTAGAACAGCGCATCATCGGGGATTCCTCGAATAACGCTCTTCTAGTCACCTGATCGTCAGTGGTAGTGTCACATCCAGATAGAGAAGTCATCACTTATGGAGCCAGTACAGGGGATGAGGGAAGGTGAATGTGCCTCTGTGTGTTATATGGAAAAGATGTATGCACCTCATTATTTCATAATATCACCTTAAAGAATGCAATTCCTTGTAAAAAGAAAAAATGTACAAAATAGTTTTCAATGTTAGGGAACATGCTGTTCTCTGAGATGTGTAAATTCAGGGACAACATTTGTACAATATTTATATTAGTTTGAGCATTTAAAGAACTTTTCCATTATAAACATTTGTCCAGTAGAAGGAACACACATCCTGTAAATTTGCAAATTCAATGTAAGCAATAATGTATACAGGGACGTACATAGAAATTATAAGGCCCATATATAAAATCTGAATTGCCCCCCAACCCCCAAATAAACATTCAGTAGAGTAGGTAAGGTCATGGTGCATAGGCATAATAGTCCCAACCTTTAAGGACAGGGAGAGGGACTTGTCCTGTGGTGCAGACACAGTAATTCTGCCCTTACTGAAGTCCCTTAGTTACCTTACCCCTGTTATGGCTTCCATAGAGTATGATATCACACAATATATCCCCCCATACACAAACATTGTGAAATCACCACATTAAATTCCCCCTCACATTTTGCTTCCACGTGCATTGCCAAAGAGACCAAACTATAATGCCTCCAACACAGTATTATGGGGATAATGCCCTCAACATAGTTTAATACTCCAACCCACCAACCTCCCAGAACACCATAATGCCTCTGCAGTGTACTTTCAAACAATAGTTCCTCCACACACATTATGATGCCCTCACAGTGACCCCAAATATAGTATAATGCCCCAACTGTGACCCCCGCACAGTATGATTATCCCACAGACCCCCACCACAGTATATTGCCCGTATTGTATGATGACCCAACAGTGAGCCCCAGCACAGTATGACTCCCCCCACTCTTACTCCACACAGTATGCCCCCACAATATACAGTAATAAAAGTACATCTACCTACATATTATAATGCCTCCACAGCCATCCCCACAGTATTATGGCCCCCATAGTCCACACGCAGTGTAGTAGCCTCCACTACACACACATACAGAATAATCACCGCCAAAGCCCCCATACAAAATGATGGACCCCACAGCTCTTCACACACAGTATGATGCCCCTATAGCCCCATACTCAGTATGACCCTCCACTAGGACCCCTAGAGGTTATGATGTCCTCACAGTGATTCTAAAGACAGTATAATGCCCACACTGTGACCTCCATACAGTATGATTCTCCCACAGTCCCCCTTCACAGTATATTGCCCTCATTGTACAGGGGGGCCATCTATATGGATACTCCTAAATAAAATGGGAATGAATGGTGATATCAAATTGAATTAACTCATGAAAGGATAAAGTTACGTTAAAACCTAGCACACCATTGGTTTTCTTATGAAATTCTCAATATGTTTGATTTGTCACATGACCCTCTTCCCATTGAAAAAAATAAAGTTGGATCCAAAATGGCCAACTTCAAAATGGCCGCCATGGTCACCACCCATATGAAAAAGTTTTCCCCCTCCCATATACTAATGTGCCACAAACAGGAAGTTGATATCACCAAGCATTCCCATTTTATTTAGGTGCATCCATATAAATGGCCCACCCTGTATTATGCCCCAACAGCGACCTCCAGTACAGTATGACTCCCCCACTCTTACTCCCCCACAGTATAATATACATATTATATTATATATAATGTATATATATAATTATATATCTATACCCTTGTCCTAAGACAAATCATAAAGTCCCATGTCTTCCAGTACTACCTGTACTCTTATGACATTCAGATCTACCTCTCTGGCCCAGATGTCAACTCTCTGCTGTTTAGAATCCCGGAGTGTCTGTCAGCCATATCCTCCTCCTTCTCCTCTCGCTTCCTAAAACTCAATGTGGACAAAACCGAACTCATCATCTTTCCTCCATCTCATGTGTCTTCCCTACCTGATGTATCTATCACGGTAAATGGCATTACACTCTTTCCCGCACCTGTAATCTGCTGCCTTGGGGTAGTAATCCTTGACTCTGCCCTGTCATTCAAACTCTCACCACCTCCAGTCACCTCCAACTCAAAAATATTTCCAGAATCCATCCTTTCCTCAGCCCTCAATGTACGGAAATGCTTGTACATGCCCTCATAATTTCCTGCATTGATTACTGCAACATTCTCCACTGTGGCCTCCTGCTAACACTCTTGCACCTCTGCAGTCTGTCCTCAACTCTGCTGCACGACTTATCTACCTCTCTCCTCGCTACTCCCCTGTTTCTCCCCTCTGCAAATCTCTTCGCTGGCTCCAAATTCCCCAACAAATCTAGATTAAATTACTTACACCACCCTACAAAGTGGTCCATAACCTGTCCCCTCCATATATCTCCAAACTAATATCTCAATATCTTCCCTCATGTAATCTTTACTCCTCCTAAGACCTCCTTCTCTCCTCCACACTTATTTGTTCCTCACCCAATCACCTCCAAGATTTCTACCGAATATCCCACAACGTCTGGAAGTCTGCGACCCAACACGTCCAATTATCCACCTATTATCCGATTATCTCTTCAGGAAAGCTTACAGCCTGCAATGACTAGGCTGCCATGTCACCATCACCACCAGAGCTGCCGCCTCACCACCACCAGAGCCCATATAAGCCCACAAGGGCAGGGTCCTCTCCCCTCTGTACCTGTCTACCATTGTTAATTTGTTTACTGTAAACTATATCTATATTTTTGTATGTAACCCATTCTCATGTACAGCACCGTGGAACTAAGGCTGGGTTCACACTGCGGCAGCGTCCGGTCCGGGGCTGTCAGGGGTGACAGCCTGGACCGGAGTTTTGCTGCATAGAATACTATCGGGCTGCACGGAGCTGGATCGCGCCGGGTGGCAATTATCTGCCATCCGGCTGCTAGCTCGCCGGATGAATCCTGCAGAAGTGGGGATTTGTCTGCCGACTCCAAAAACGGTGCATGCATGCCACCCGGCGCGATCCAGCTCCGTGCAGCCCGATAGTATTCTATGCAGCAAAACTCCGGTCCAGGCTGTCACCCCTGACAGCCCCGGACCGGACGCCGCCGCAGTGTGAAGCCAGCCTTATGGTGCTATAAAAATTAATAATATATAATTTGGGAACATCTATCCACATATTATAATGCCCCCACAGTATAATGGCCCCATATTGCCCCACACACAGTATAGTAGCCCTCACTACCCATCCACGTACAGAATGATCACAACCATAGCCCCCATGTAAAACGATGACCCCCACAGCTCCCCACACACAGTATGATGCCCCTCAGAGTATGATGCTCCACTAAGTCCCCCAGAGATTATGATACCCTCGCAGATTCCCTGGCACAAGTGTGGACTAACAATATTAAAAACTATCCATGTAGCCCCGTTCTCCAAATACTGTATGCTTCTCTGGTCTGTGTGGACTGAGGCCATCAGTTCATGTCATCATGCCTGAGGTGCTGAGACTCAGATGCATCCTGAGGGTACAGATACCACTGAAGATGAGCCACCGGGCAGAGTGGGGGCAAGTTCTGTCCTGGGCCTCCATATTCACAGACCAGATAGTGGCCATCTAGTCTAACAGCAGTACAACACTGGCCAAAGAGGTGCCAACTATACAGTATATCTGTGGTTTGCTCTTTTCATCCATTTGTTACAAGGAGCGCATGCACTGCGACAAGATGATAATTGGTATAAGACAATATCCATCACAGGAAACAAGCACGATGCACTGACAGCGCTGAGATACCATCGGCAGTAATGTCCGTCCACAGTCAGTGCTTAGGATGTGATTATAGCCTGAGAGCTTTCCTGACTTCACAGTAAGTGGCTCGGGGAATAAAGAAGGTAACCAATTATTCACAAGATATGTCAATTATTCTGACTTAAAGGAGTTCTCAGACTAGTTATACAAGAATGGAGAGGGCTACTACTATAAATTGTGTGGTGTTATATGAAATCTGTGATCAGCAAGCAGCCAGTCCAGGGAAGAGGAGGTGAACGACGTGTGCTGAGGATGTAGGAAAGAAAAGCATATTCACAGCCATGATCACTGCTGGAGTTCACTTTATCTCCTGTTAACATAGCATCTACATGACATATATATATAGCCTTCCCATGTCAGGGAAAACTGCTGCACATTATACAGTAAAGGCCCTCAGACAGGCTGATCATTGTGAATGAGCATTTATACAAGTATACAAATTGGTTCCTGACTATTGACCCATCTAAACGCATCTGCAAACACCCAACAATCGAGCATTAACCCAACATCCAATAAGGAGAATGATTGTTCTCAGCAGCACAATTTCCCATGTAAATAGGTGTCAGCACAGAATGACTGTTCAAACCAAGTACAGTCCATTATGGCATGGCCACATACACCTTCTCACCTGCTTGTTTTCCCTCTATCTCCACCCTCCTCTTCTTTGATTTACAGTTTAGTATTCATAGAGCCAGAGAAGGGTGTAGATAGATGTAAAACAAGCAGGTGGGAAGGTGTACTTAAATTGGCCCCGCTATGATGCACCCATCACCTGTACTTGGTTTGATCACTCATTGTGTGCAGACAGTCCCTTTTAAATGATGTTCTATGAGTACAGAATAGTCATCATCATTATTTAAGCCTTTGCACAAGAATGTGAAGCTGGCCTGCAAAAAAACAGGCCTTTTAGGGCTGCTTCACACTGCGGCGTGATCCAGTCCGGGGCTGTCCGGGATGACCCAGACAGCCGCGGACCAGATCAGCACACAGGACTGGGGGCTAATATGCCCTCTGGTCCAGTGTGTAGCGCACGCAGTTCCCGCTGCTGATAAGTCAGGACCGCGGGTGCTGCGGTCCTAACCTGTCCGCGGCTGCAGCTGCGTGCGCTGCACACCGGGCCGGAGGGCATAATAGCCCCCCAGTCCTGTGTGCTGATCCGATCCGCGGCTGTCAGGGTCCTCCCGGACAGCCCCAGACCGGATCACGCCGCAGTGTGAAGCGGCCCTTGGGGTGAAATCATGGACACATTGTTCCATTTGTACACGGCAACAAAATAGAACAATGTGTCCATGATTTCACTGCAACCAGCAAATTGCCAGTGAAATTGCCTAGTAATATTGCTGCGTGTGACCGTACCTTTAGGGAATCTGTTACCATGTGTTTGCTATGTAATCTGAGAGCAGAATGATGTAGCGGCAGAGACCCTGATTCCAGCGATGTGACATTTTCTCGTCTGCATGCTGTTATTTTGATTCAATCTCAGTTTTCACTGCAGCATATCTAGCAATTCTCTAATTATGAGCCCTATATTACCCCACCTACTAATTGGCTGCTTTATGTGTACACTGTGCGTAAAACTGCTGATTAGTGGTGGGGGCGTGGTTACAAACAGCAGTTGACTAAGGCTGGCTTCACACTGCGGTCAGGTTCGATCCGGGGCTGTCTGGTGTACACCGGACAGTCCCAGACCCGATTTTCACTCCATGCAGCCCTATGGGGCCAGATGGAGCCGTATGGCAACTCTCTGCCATCCGGTTTCCATGTGTCTGGGAGAATCCGGGAGGAATTGGATTTTTCTCCCGGACACAAAATCGGAGCATGCAGCATTTTTGTATCCGGGGAGAAAAATTTCCCCAAATCGGATCCTCCCGGATCCGGGGCAATCCGGTACTCCCTAACATGGGAGTCTATGGGGCAGGATTGCCCCGATCCAGGAGGATCCGGGAACCGGACACCTGCAGCTGAAGTTCAGCGTGAGCTATGCTGAACACCAGCACCAGGGAGCTGTCCCCTGTGAAGCGGTTCATGAATCCATGAACATGCTGGATTAAAGAGACCACTGTCGCACATTACTGGTGAGTGCTGCCTCTTTCTTCATAAATCTATTATTACTTGTGCTGTGGATTAGCACCACCAGGGGAAGGACCTGCCTATAGGGCAATCTGCCCGGAGCATGACAGTTGATACTGCCACTTAGTGCCCTGAACCTCTACCACTTGATAGATGTTTCCTTGTGCTGTGACATCACTGTCTAGTGCTGATGTAATTACCTGGTGATGTGACATCACTGTCTAGTGCTGATGTAATTACCTGGTGATGTGACATCACTGTCTAGTGCTGATGTAATTACCTGGTGATGTGATATCACTGTCTGGTGCTGATGTGATTTCTTGGTGCTCATGTCATTTCCTGGTGTTGATGTCATTTCCTGATACTGTGACATCACTTTCTGGTTCTGATATTGTGTCCTGCTGATGAAACATCCATGTCTAGTGCTGATGTCGTTTCCTGGGGTTGTGACATCACTGTTTGGTGCTGATCTCATTTCCTGATGCTGAATCATCCCTGTCTGGTGGTGATGTTGTTTCTTGGTGCTATGACATCACTATCTGGTTCAGATGTTGTTTCCTGGTGCTGTCACATCACTATCTAGTGCTGATGTAATTTCATGGTGTTGTGATATTACTGCCCGGTTCTAATGTCGTTTCCTATTGTTGCAACATCACTGTCTTGTATTGATGTAGTTTCCTGGTGCTGTGACATCACTGTCTGGTGCTGATGTTATCCTGGTGCTGTGAGATCACTGTCTGGTGCTAATGTCATGTCTTGGTGAAGTGACATAACTGTCTGGTTCTGATATTTCTTCCTGCTGCTGTGACATCACTGCCTGGTGCTGATGTTGTTTCCTAGTTCTCTGACGTCACTGCTGGTGCTGATGCCATGTCCTGGTGTGGTGACATCACTGTCTTGTTCTGATGTTGTTTCCTGATGCTGTGACATCACTGTCTGGCGCTGATGCCATGTCCTTATGTGGTGACATCACTGTCTGGTGCTGATGTTGTTTTCTTTTTTGAATCATTGTGTTTTTATTAAAGCATTTTCAAACATATAACATAAATAAGGCGAACAAAAGTGTACCCGAACAGAAGGGCACAATGGAAACAAAGCTGTTTCATAGATAATTAAGTATACAACTTTAGATTAAAGTGTAACCAAAAAAAGAACAGATTTCTTTAGGACAAACAGGGAAGGAAGGGTAACCTTAGGGAAGGTAGGGAAGAAGAGGGAGAGGGGGGGGAGCAGTTAGCAGGTCGGTTAGGGACCCCAGAATAAGGGGAAGTGTCTTAAATAACAACATTAGTCAAACTGACTTCATCACCAATCGTATTACAAGTATGTTTAGTTGGATATTACCACGTTATTATGTTGCGAGCTCACCCATGTGTCCCACCAATTAATGACTTTGGTGCGTTTAGCTGTATCCGTTGACAAAACCAGTTCGTAGTTGAGGTGCAGGTTAAGTTGGGATATGACTTCCTGTATAGATGGGAAGGTGGGGTTTTTCCAGTGCCTGGATATGCAGTATCGAGCTGCTATAAGTATATTTGATATAATTGGTCTCAGTCCCCGAGGTAAGTCCTGAATCTCTAAACCTAGTAAGGCCAACTGTGGAGTCAACGTGAGTTTAAGACCGGTAGTAGTACATATCAAATGGTTGACTTGTGACCAAAAAGAGCGAATGCCCAGACAATTCCACCAGACATGTGTAGTGGTTCCAACCTCTCCACAGTTTTTCCAGCACAAGTTCATCCCAGGTCGGAGGCCTTTTTTTTTAAAACTAGCAATTTTGTCTGGAGTCAGGTACCATCCGAATTGAAGTTTCTTAGCTTGCTCATGGTGGTTCAGGCATGAGGTATAAGAAAGAGCATGTGTCGACGCCTTCAACCACTCCTCTACTGGCGAGGTGAATGCGAGGAGAGCTTCCCATTTCGTCATAAACGGGAGCTTAGACTCTGCTTGTATTTCTGACATAGCCCTGTAAAAAGTGGAGATACCCCTGTTGGCAGCAGATGTTTGCTTGAAAATGGATATAACCTGTGGGAGACTGGACAGTGTATCTTCCATTGGGATAACTATGGTCCTGAGAAGGTCTTTTAGTTGAAGGTAAGAAAAGTAATCAGCACTAGAAAGACCATATTTTTCTTTCAGAGCTATAAATGTTTGTATTTTGGCATTGTGCAGCACATCTGAAAGATGTTTAGCGCCCGCCCTCCGCCATTTCGCCAGGGAGAAAGCTGGAGAGTCCACACAGCACTCTACCGCCCTCAGTGTTATGTATCTATATAGGCCTTTTAGGAGTAAGAGGCTGACCCCAGACCAAACCTCAAGCACTGCTTGCATGGACTTCAGGGGGAGGTTTCCAGGCTTATGGCGGAGGAGGTGCGATTCCAACAGAAGACGAGTTGAATTTTGTGGGGAATACCAGGATTCTATTTGTAGCCACAGAGGCAAGAAATTTGCTTCAGCATTGGGGATCCACCATAACTGTGAGATCTCCAGATTAATTGCTCTGTAGTAATACTGTATGTTGGGGGCACCCATACCTCCCAAGGTGGTAGGCCGAGTTAACGTTGAGGAACCGACTCTGTGAGGTTTGTTCATCCATATAAATTTGCCCAGAATAGATTGGAGAAGGTTAAGGGTTTTTCTGGGGAAGCGTATAGGAATGCAACGGAGAAAATCTAATATTTTCGGAAATAGTAGCATTTTGGTAATTTGAATTCTGGCAATCCACGACAGCAGCGAAGGGGAGTAAGATTGTATCAGAGAACGTAATTCCTTAGTTAGATAATCAGAATTTATTTTAACTATAGTTTTGGTGAGAGAGATTTGGATACCCAGATATGTGAAGGATCGGGAGATCCATATGAAAGGTAGCGTTCGACGTAATGTCAATTGTTTCTTTAGCTGGGATATTTACTGGGAAAAAGGAGGATTTGGATAGGTTAAGCTTGTAATATGATGCTGCTGCGAATTCTTCCAGGATAGACATTAAAGCCGGAATAGTTTGTTTAAGATGAGTGCATGTGAATATCACATCATCTGCATATAGATTAATTTTGTGTTCTATTGGTCCCACCCACACCCCCGAGACCTGCGCCGTGTTACGCACTATAGATGCCAAGGGTTCCATGACCAGGGCGAAGATCAGAGGAGAAAGGGGGCAGCCCTGTCTAGTACCATTTGTAATCTCAAATTTTTGAGATATGAAGCCAGAGGCACGGACTAAAGCTGAGGGGGATGAATACAGGGACATTATAGAGTCCTTAAATCTTCCAATAATATGGAACCTATCTAGGACTTCACTGAGGAACCCCCAGTGCACTCTGTCAAACGCTTTCTCTGCGTCGAGTGAGAGTAGTGCACCGGGGGCACCCCCCTCTCCATGATTTCCAGCAGGTTTATTAGCCTTCTTGTGGCATCTCTGGCCTGACGCCCCGGAATGAAACCCACTTGGTCCCTGCCCACGAGGTCCGGAAGTACTTCCATGAGACGACTGGCAAGGATCTTGGCATACAATTTAATATCACAATTTAACAGTGCTATCGGTCGGAAGTTACTCGGGGATGTGGGGGGTTTGCCTGGTTTGGGAAGGGTAGTGATCACAGCTTGTAAACCCTCCTCCTTGACCTTTCCCGCGGACTGCCAGAACCGAAACAGCTTAGTTAAGTATGGGGTCAATAATAGGGAAAAGGAAGTGTAATACTTATATGTATATCCATCCGGGCCTGGGGCAGAGTGTCGTTTGGATGTTTGGATGGCCTTTTGTACTTCCATTTCAGTTATAGGGATATTTATTTGAGCAACCTGTTGGGGGTTCAGAGAAGGTAGAGTGGCCTTATCAAAAAATTTTTTAATTATTGTTTTCGTTGGTTGAGGGGTGCATGAGTCATTTTTTAAATTATATAAAGTTTCATAGTATGTTCTAAACTGATCTACAATTTTTATGGGGTGTCTTATTTTGGAACCATTTGAGTCCAACAAGTGAGAGATTTTGGTGGTGGCCATACGCTTGCGGACTCGTCTGGCCAGCAGCTTCCCTGCTCTATCTCCCATTGAGTAGAACCGGGCTTTAGTTCTGGTCATGTCTTTTTGTACTTTGATCAAAAGTGTAGTGCGGAGCTGTCTACGAGTCTCTAATAGCTCAGCCGTTAAAGTTGGGGAAGGGTGGGATTTTTGTTTGTGTTCCAGGTTTTGGATTTGGGTCGTGAGGGTGGTAACCCTATTGACGTGTTGTTTTTTCGCCCATGCTGACATCTTTATAAGTTTACCTCTGAGGACAGCTTTGTGCGCTAGCCAAAGTGTCTCTGGGGAAACGTCTCCTGTATCATTTAAGGAGAAGTAATCTGTAATAAATCCTGATATCTCTTCTAGGTGTACAGGTGAGGAGAGAATATATTCATTAATTTTCCATAGTGTAGTGGGAGATACGGCCAGTGCATCCTCAAATTTAATGGCAATAGGGGCGTGGTCTGTCCATGAAATGGAACCCACTTCAGCTGAGAGGCAGAGCGGGAGCAGGGTGTCATCAGTTAGAATGTAGTCAATTCTTGACCAAGAGCCAAATCTGGGTGACATATAAGAATAATCTCTCTGCTCTGGATGAAAGCATCTCCAAACATCGTGAAGCCCAAATTGCGTAAAAGTCGGTCCCAACTCTGCCCTATACGCTCCGATTCCAGAGCAGTCCATTTTTTTGTCCGCTGGAGCATTTAAATCTCCGGCTATAATTTTCCTTCCCAATGATAGGGGGAATAGGGTTTCCAGAGTTTGAGACAGAAATTTAACCTGACCTGTATTAGGGGAGTACATGGATATAAGTGAGTAGGTGGCGTTATTTAATTTGCAGTTAATGAGGATATAGCGTCCCGCTGGGTCTATTGTAGAGGATATGTGTTCAAACGTTAATCTCTTATGAATTAGTATAGCCACCCCCGCTTTTTTGGTGTCTGCTGTCGCAAAGAAACTATGAGGGTAAAGCTGCGACTGCATTCTGTGTGTGTCTGCTGCCAACAGGTGCGTCTCCTGTAGAAACAAAACATCATACCTGAGCTTTACGATCTGTCTCCATGTCAAAGAACGTTTCTCAGGACTGTTAAGTCCATTTACATTTACTGAACCGCATGTTATACTCATGGTGGATCAAACACATTCAATTGTAGAATACAATCATTACTGTTGGGAGACCAGCCGACCTGTAGGGGGAGGGGGGGGGTGGGAGAGGAGGGAGGGAAACACATGAGGATTAAAGGAACAAATTCCAATAACTGGAGCAACAATAGGCATGATGAGCACTATATACAGACAAGTAAATCTTGCGTACATCTTGTCCAAAAACCTGTGGGTAAAACCACAGAAAAATAAAAACAAAGAGTGCCAACTGAAACGCACTCAAGGGGCAATATTATCCCAGTATTTACTGGGATAAAGAAATAAGCAAATCAGTACAGTAGAGATTTAGATTGGAGAAGAAGTGAGAGAGAGAGGGGAAGGTCTTAGAGTGTGGGTGTGCAGAGAGAAAAGAAAAAAGCAAGATAGGAGGGGGAGTGAGAAGATGTGTTAGGGAGTAAGGATATGCCAGGAGAAGGCAGTGTAGTGGGGGAGGAGAGGGAGGGATGTGTGAAGATTTAGGTCGAGTGTGAGAAGAAGAAAGTAAGATCAAGAGAAAGAATTTAGAGATCTAAACAGAGTTGTTCAGAAATAGAACAATAAAAGGTACAAAGATAGTGTCAGGAACATAAAAATACAAGAGTTCCTGATCTACTCCGGGCTATCAAGCTTTATGGACCTGCAGTGGTATCATACTGTGAACCATTCAGGATCAATTCTTGGTCTGTTTCCTCTTTTTTCTTTCCATCCGAGCCGGTTTGTGAGCTAGGTTTATCCGAGCCCTCCACAGGGGGAAAGTTCATCAGTCCCCATTGTTTCAATAGTCTTTCTGCATGAACAGGCAGTAAGCAGACATAGGATTTGTCCTCTTTTTTGATGATAAGCTTTGTAGGGAATCCCCATCTGTAAGGGATGTCATTCTCCCTCAGGATTTTAGTGCAATGCTGAAATGCCTTGCGTTGAAGTAAGGTTCCAGGTGAAATGTCCTGATAAACTTCAATATGTGCATATTTATCTGGTAGTTCAGGACGAGATCTAAGAGACCTAACAAAGTCTTCTTTCACTTCAAAATAATGCACTCTTGCAAGAATGTCTCTGGGCAGGGAGGGATCCAGGTTTGATGGTTTTGGAATCCTATGTATTCTATCAATTTTGAAATCCATGGGGTCTGTGTCTGGTAGAGCTGCAATCAGGAACCCCTGCAGAAAGCTCCGTAGCTCTCTATTTTGCACATTTTCATCCACCCCCCTCAGCCTGACATTGTTGCGGCGTGATCTGTCCTCAAGGTCCAGATTTTTGCTTTGGACTCTTGCAATCTGCTCTTCTAGTTGCTCATTTGCGTCCAGCAGGGCATTATGAGAGGAAATGATCTCTGAGAGCTTTCTTTCTAATGAATCTGTGCGTGAGCCCAGCTCTGCTATTTCACCCCGCACCTCCGCCACCATTTTCATCATGTCGGCGTGGAGAGAAGCCCGGAACTCCTCCAGCAGCTCCCTCATGCTGGCATGTGTTAGGGGAATCTCGGGTGCCTGACTCCCGCCAGCCACCTCCTGAGAGTGTGGACCGCGTTTGGCCGCTCGTGCTGCTCTGGGTGAGGGAGGCGCCATGTTGGGCTCCTGGAGCGCGAAGGGCTTGGGGGCTGTGAAAAAGTCGGATACCCGCCTTGGTGCTAGTCCTGTCACTGATCTGGTCTTACCCATCGGTGCAGTGAGGGGTCCGGTCTTTTGTGGTGCAGAGGAGATCGCTGTTGCAGGCTCTGGAAGCTGTTAATGGCCGTTTCTGTGCCCGGGAGATCAGGAGCTCAAAGTTATGCGGCCTCCGCCATTGCCAGTCAGGCCACGCCCCCTCCTGATGTTGTTTTCTGATGCTGTGACATCACTGTCTGGTGCTGATGTTGTTTCCTGATGCTGTGACATCACTGTCGTGTGCTGATGTTGTTTCCTGATGCTGTGACATCACTGTCTGGTGCTGATGCCATGTCCTGGATGGTGCAGTGACATCACTGTTTTTGATGTTGTTCTCTGCTGCTGTGACATCAGTGTCTGGTTCTAATGTTGTTTCCTGGTGCTGTGAAATTACTGTCTAGTTATGATGTCATTTCCAGATCCTGTTATATACTGTCTAGTTATGATGTCATTTCCTGGGGTTATTACATCATATTCTGGTGCTGATTTAGTTTGCTGGTGGGGTGTCACAAACCTAAGCTCAATCAAGCATTCCTAACCTGTCCTGGGAACCCAACGTGAAAGACAAATTTTGTCAGTATTTTAAAGACTTGAGATTATAAGCCTGACTATTAAAATGAAACCCAATGCACATATATAGAGGAATCACTATAGACATCACAAATACATTGCTGCAAATAAGTCCACATTATGTGAAGCTGTGTGCACAACTTTTTTTAAAGGGTATGTAATCATATGTGAGGGTATGCAAACTCCGAGCTGTATCATGGTGCACTCTTGTATATTGATTTGTTATTCTGTGCCAGGATGCAGCATGTTCAGAGGTTCTGTACAATGTGTACTGGGCTCTCCGACAGACAGTCTCACTTCCTTTCCCGTCACCACCAGTATACATTCTAGACACTAATCACTAAGGTATCTCTCATTTATCATGCTAATTTTAGAAGTGAAACAATTACCGTACTTTCTTTCAGTGCACTCAGAAACTATGTGTGCTGGGATCCAGAGCAGATTGGTGCAGAAACCTTCTCGACTCATTTTTCATCTTTTCATTTATACTCAACTCCACTGTGCAAATTAAAACCTACGTCGTGCACGTTAGAAACCAACTTATTTCTATTATACTTTAAAAAAAAAAACTAATACTTTCACAAAAAAATTCTTGCAAAGTCTGGTTTCACACTGCAGTTTTTTCCTGATCAGGTTCTATTATGGTGGGTTTACACGTCGCGATATCGGGGCGATATCGCTATACAACGTCGCGGCAGCGCGCATTTTTTGAGCACTTTTCCCGATATCGCATCGGCGGCTTACACGCTGCGATATCGGGAAACCACGTCCCTACGATGTGTACGCCCACCAACCCAGCAACGACCATTTAACATGGGAGTTAATGGGTGAGGTGCGAGTACACATCGTAGTTGGATGTTTACACGCAACGATCCGGCTCCAACAGGCATCCGATATCGGGCGGTTGAATAGCACGCTCATTCGACCCCCGATATCGGATTACCATCGTTCCTGCATCGTATTGTACCTTCAAACAGTACGATGCAGGAACGATATCGGGTCCAACTCCCGAACCACGTGACTTTTTGTCGGAGTTGGATCGGAGTTCGACGCCGATATCGCGGCGTGTAAACCCGCCATCAGTGTTTGGGTGTCAAAACCAGGAGTGTCTCCAAAACCCAGAACAGGTGTCAGTCTTTCAATTATACTTTCTCTGAAAGTTCCTCTCCTGGTTCCTCTCCTGGTTTTGGCACACAAACTGGATGGAACCTGATCAGGAAAAAAAACTGCAGTGTGAACCCAGGCCAATCACCGGGCAAATAAGCAAAACATTTTTTTTTGGACTTATAGTTTGTAGTAGCAATTAGGCACCACCATAGGTCATTCGGCTTTTTCATTCAGCAGGGTCCACCAGAGAGAGCGCAGGGAACCGCTGATTGCATCCATGCTGACACACCTCCCGGTCTCGCTGGTGCACTCTTGCAGTTCAGAGTAGCACTTTCGGTATAACGTTCTTGACAGACCGAATAGCATTCACTGGATAGGAGTTAAAACATCAACTTTATTTACTTACGGTCATCAGGCTTACAAGCGGGGTTTGCAGGGGAAGGATGAGGGTCTCCAAACGACGGCCGTTTTGTGCAGCGAAGTGGCGCTACCACGGCTTACAATACAATGGAGTGGGTGTCACTTCCTTTTACTTATACCAAAACTATTAAAAGAAGTAGACATCTGTACATACGTTTTAGGGAACATGCGAAATCTATAGCGTCGGGGGTGGGTTCGGCCAGACTGATTGAGCATGTAAAAAAATCGCACATAATGGGGACCCGAAAGTGTTAACCTTTTTAGGTCTGGAAAAAGTGGAAATGCCACCAAAAGGTGTAAATGTACATCAATTACTCCTCCAAAAAGAAGCGAACTGGATCCTGGGACTCAGGGATCAGGGTCCTGCAGGTTTTAATGATAAGACTGACCTGTTGGTATTCTTGTAATAAGTTTTTTTAATAGGTTATGGTATAATTGATTTTAATTCATGTTGCATGTCTTTCACTATAATGGCCACTTTACACGCGGCTACATTTCTAGCTTATCCACAGGTAACTTACTGGCTGCAGTGAAATCATGGAGACATTATTCCATTTGTACACAGCAACAAGATAGAACCATGTCTCCATGATTTCACTGCAGCCAGTAAGTTACCTGTGGATAAGCTAGAAATGTAGCCGCGTGTAAAGTGGCCATATGGGTTGTTTTTCTTTTTTTGTATCTTGGTACGGTTTTGATTTGTTGAGATTTTCTGTACAGGCTGCCAGCTAATTAATTAATGATGATGTTATTGGGTGGGTGTAAGTAAAAGGAAGTGACACCCACTCTTGTGTATTGTAACCCTTGCAAGCGCCAAATCGTGGCGCGAAATGGCTGTCGTTTGGAGACCCTCCATCCTCCCCCCACAACCCCCACTTGTAAGCCTGATGACCACAAATAAATAAAGTTGACGTTTTAACTCCTAGCCAGTGAGTGCTATTCCGTCTGTCAAGAACATTATTTGTTTTTTTGGATGAACAATCTTTGGTTTTTATAAAGGATCATCGTTCTTGGCGGTACATCATCCTGTTTGAACAAAGGCAGCCTATGCACACTGAGCGGTCTATTACTGTCACAGGTGTGTCAGGAGGCACGGATGAGACTGTAGAGGCCACTCGCAGAAGGTTGCGGCATTTGGCCAAACAATCAAAATCCTAAAAAATGTCTATGTTGCTTTAAGAGGCATTTCTCTTTTAGTGAAAGCTGGTGGTCACTTGGACCCAGCTGATCTCTTACCTTGAGCTGTTTATTTATACCACTTGACTCCCAGGATGCACTGCTGGTGATAGCTTGTCAGGAGTTTGGAGGTAGCTTCTCAGCTCAAGCACTGAATCCTGGAGTTTCTGTTGGATTGCTGTGTGTATCTTCTCAAGCTAAGTGTTTCTTCCCTTCTCTCTTTGTTTGTTTGTTTCCCTGGTGTGTATCTTTAGTTGGTAGCCAGGCTGACTAGTGTTGCTATCAGAAGGGGAAAAAATGGAGGATCTTCTCTGTAACTCAGTCATGAGGAAAATTGAGTCCTTCTATCCGCAATGCAACACTAAAGAGAGGAGGATGGGAAGCGTTAAAAGACTAAAAGCTAATGCTGATAAAATGTTTAGCCACTAGATGGACTTAGCATACTCCAAGTCAGGAGTCCCCGACCACCGGTCCACGGACCTAAACTGGTCCATTTGGTTCCCTGGACTGGTTCGCAGACCAGCGCTACACACTGAAAGTGAAAGTGTGCTCTGCGCCATCCGCGGCCGCTCAGAGCCCACTTCCCCGCCCCTCAGTGACATGGCTCCCAGCAAACACTACTATGAGGGGCGTGCTGGCGTAGATGTATGGTGAGACGATGGCCAATCAGAGGCCAGCAGCTTGCATGACATTACATGCGGGCCTCTGATTGGCCGACAGCATCTGAGGCAGGGAGCTGAGAGCGGCACCGGAGGACTGGTGAGAAAAGTAAGTATTTGGTTATCAGCAGTGATGGATTGCTCTGATAGTGATGTGAGGTGCGTTCATAACTGTTAGTATCCTCTGCGTGGTGCCACCTGCCGTGGTACCGTCTACCCTGCAGCCGGAAGTCCGACAGCTGTGGCTGACTCACTCATCCGGCAGTCTGGCATTGTCTGCCGACATGCAGTCTCGTGTTCCGGGCCCGCTCTCTCAGTGCCTGTCTCACAGCCCTTCCGGGTACATGTTTAGGCTGCATGCAACACGCCTCCTTCTCATAAAGGGCCAGCGTGCCCTAACTCAGAAATGCTTCTCAGCCTATTGTTGAGAAGCACAATGTATTTAAGGCACCTTTCCCCATTGGGAGGTGCTTGAGCAATGTGGTCATAACCTGGACATTGCTAGTTCTCAGGTCCATGTCCTTTGTCCTAGTCCCTTGCCTTGTACCTTGAGCCTGGTGCCGTGACACGCCCCTATTCAGGGCCGTGGGGCACTTGGAGACCGGGCTAACAGTTCTGCTGCGGGGCAGTCACGGGGGTCGAGACCCGGCTCCATGACCCTGGCGGTATCAATAAAAGTTCGGGTTTAGGGATGGTTGTCATGACGACCCGTGGTATTCGGCTATTGATGGTCAACAATGCAGTGCGGAACCTCTGGGGATGATGGGAGTGCAGCTTTGGTGGTTTCGCTCCCCACGGGTGGAGCATTTCCCAGGGCAACCGGTGTAGTCTATGGCTGTGGTAGGCCATTGGGGGTGCAGGACTGAGGGCATGGAATAACTGACTGACACACAGTATGTAGTCTCCGTTACCTTTACATGCAGTAGTAGCAGGTTTAGTCCAGGGTACCGTCCACAAGAGATGTTGGGAATTCGGGTGGCCTGGAAGAAAGTTGGGGATCTCCTCACTTGATGAGTTCTGAGGCCTCCCTCTTGCGCTACTCTTGGCTGGTCCTGGCTGCCTGTAGCTAGCTGCGACTCTCTCCTCCTGCGTACAGTGTCTCACCTGTATGGCAGGCAACTCGAGCCCTGCCCGGGTACCTCTCCTCTGGTTACTGTCCCTTTGCTCTTGGATGCTGCTTTGCCTCCCGGGCTTTGTTGTGGATGGGAGACTTGGAATCTCCCGCCCTTCAGTTTTGGCTGCTGAGCCTAGAATACCCTCACAACCTCGGACTCTGGCGTCGGTGCCTGGCACTCGGGTGAGCCCAGTAACTGGCTCCACTCCCCAGGCCTGCTTCTCTCCTTCCTCAGACCCTCTCCTACGGGTCCCTCATGCTTGCTAGTCTAGACGAGCCTTACTCTGCTCCAGTCCACAGGACCTCTTCACAGTCCTCCTAGGAACTGAACTAACTGGCCCCACCCCCAGGCCTGAATTTATAGGGAACCTCCCCTGAACTCGGGTTGCAGAGCTCCCTCTTCAGGTCTGGAGTCAGGAAAGTGTTACATGCTATGAGCTTGCACGGCATCACCCCCCCGAGGGAGACAATGCCATTGTGGCAACCGGACTCTGGGGTGCCACATGCCGTGTTCCTGTATCCTTTCCTGAAATGTGTCTATTCCTAGAACCTGCCTGCTACTGTCCGTTTATGGCCTGCACTTGTATACTACAGCCTGCACGAGCCAGCTACAGTCCACTATGGCCTGCACCTGCCTGCCTGCTGCAGTCCGCCATGACCTGCACCTGTCTGCTACAGCCCCTATGGCCCCTATGGCCTACATTGGTCAATCCGGCTGTATCCACCCAGGAATTGTCTAACCTAGTCCAAGAACCAATCCCTGGTGTCAGTTGTCTTGGCATCCAGATCCAGCTGGGGTTGCGCTTGGCTGCCACCTTACCAGCTAAGACTACTGCCACCTCCTGTGGCAATAGCAGAAACCCTGGTGGCTTAGCCAGGTTAGCTCTTCCAGTCGGCAAAGTTGTCATGACCCAGTGGGTCCACTCCCGGATGCTCACCTCCTGTGAACATAGCAAGCAAAACTGACTGCAGCCTCTACTAGTGCTACTAGTCTTTCTGAGGCGGCATCCAGGTGTGCCGTCTGAATTTGAAATCATCTCTCTTGGCCAGCTCTCTTTATCCGTGACCTACTCTCTTGGTCAGCTAAGGTAGCTATTTCTAATTTCAATAGTGTCTCTTGGTTAGCAAAGGTTGCTCGCGTTTCGGCGACTTCATCTTTCGTGCGGGCAATGGCAGCAACACTGCTGACGGACTATGCCTTTAGGAGATAGAACCTACAGTTCTTGTCCTGTATGAGGATTTGTAGGACATGATGTCTTAAGGGAATGCTTGACTGTGCACAGATTGCTGTAGCTGGTGACTTGAATCACACTAGCTGGATAACTGCTGTTTCCAGTGCTTTTTTTGTAACAAAATATTTCCTGGTATGCCTCTCGGAGCCAAGGGGGGGCGGGGCCTGGGGGCGGGTTGGAGGCGGGCTGCCATCAGGGGCCGGGCGAGATTAATATATTTAATATATTAATATATTTGCTCCGAACGTTGCACCCGGTCTTATTTTCAGGGGGGAGGCATACACTCACAGGGGCATACACTCACAGGGGCATACACTCACAGTACGGTGGCTCAGTGGTTAGCACTGTATATGGTGGCTTAGTGGTTAGCACTGTGTGGTGTCTCGGTGGTTAGCACTGTATGGTGGCTCAGTGGTTAGCACTGTATGGTGATTCAGTGGTTTGCACTGTATGGTGGCTCAGTGGTTAGCACTGTATGGTGGCTCAGTGTTTAGCACTGTATGGTGGCTCAGTGGTTAGCACTGTATATGGTGGCTCAGTGATTAGCACTGTATGGTGGCTCAGTGGTTAGCACTGTATATGGTGGCTCAGTGGTTAGCACTGTATATGGTGGCTCAGTGGTTAGCATTTTACGGTGGCTCAGTGGTGTATATGGTGGCTCAGTGGTTAGCACTGTACGGTGGCTCAGTGGTTAGCATTGTACGGTGGCTCAGTGGTTAGCACTGCGCGATGTCTCTGTGGTTAGCAAAGTATGATGGCTCAGTGGTTAGCAGCACAGTATATGGTGGGCAGGCGGTTAGACCAGGATGAAGGCTGGGGGGGTGAGCGCAGGAGGACGGAGGCTGGAGGGGTGAGGGCAGGAGGACAGAGGCTGGTGGGGTGAGGGCAGGAGGACAGAGGCTGGTGGGGTGAGGGCAGGAGGACAGAGGCTGGTGGGGTGAGGGCAGGAGGACAGAGGCTGGTGGGGTGAGGGCAGGAGGACAGAGGCTGGTGGGGTGAGGGCAGGAGGACAGAGGCTGGTGGGGTGAGGGCAGGAGGACAGAGGCTGGTGGGGTGAGGGCAGGAGGACAGAGGCTGGTGGGGTGAGGGCAGGAGGACAGAGGCTGGTGGGGTGAGGGCAGGAGGACAGAGGCTGGTGGGGTGAGGGCAGGAGGAAAGAGGCTGGTGGGGTGAGGGCAGGAGGACAGAGGCTGGTGGGGTGAGGGCAGGAGGACAGAGGCTGGTGGGGTGAGGGCAGGAGGACGGAGGCTGGAGGGGTGAGGGCAGGAGGACGGAGGCTGGAGGGGTGAGGGCAGGAGGACGGAGGCTGCAGGGGTGAGGGCAGGAGGACGAAGGCTGGAGGGGTGAGGGCAGGAGGACGGAGGCTGGAGGGGTGAGGGCAGGAGGACGGAGGCTGGAGGGGTGAGGGCAGGAGGACGGAGGCTGGAGGGGTGAGGGCAGGAGGACAGAGGCTGGAGGGGTGAGGGCAGGAGGACAGAGGCTGGAGGGGTGAGCGCAGGATGACGGAGGCTGGTGGGGTGAGGGCAGGACGACAGAGACTGGACGGGTGAGGGCAGGAGGACGGAGGCTGGAGGGATGAGCGCAGGATGACGGAGGCTGGTGGGGTGAGGACAGGAGGACAGAGGCTGGAGGCCCCCATCACAAGCACAGTGCAGCCAACTTTATCTTTATTTACATTACATTTATTTTACACTCACTGTGATCCTCCCGGCTGCTCTGTCTCTGCACACACAGCCACACACACTGCACACACACTGCACACACACTGCACACACATTGCACACACACATTGCACACACAACCTGGCTGCACAGCACACTGCACCTTCTTTCATCCGGGCCATTCACCACCTGCTCTCTTCTGCTGTCCTCTCTTCATCTCCTCTGCCGTCTGTTCACCTGACAGTGCTGTGTCGGCGGCTCCCGCCCGCTCCTCCGGAGTCCGCTCTCAGCACTGAGTCTGACTCCTCACTCGGCCAGCAGACAGTGCTGCTCCGTCCTAGAACTCCCTAAGAGGTCCTGGCCCTGGCCGGCAGAAACCGCACCGCTGCCATCAGCGGTGTTCGCCGGGCCAGAAGTGTGCGGCCGGCCACGCCCATGGTGGAGACACACAGACAGCAGCCAGGTCCTGCTGCTGCTAACTCCGCGGCGCATTTCTCCCACAGAGGAGAGGGATTACTTGGCTGCATAGATGGGGGCGGCGGCAGGCAGCAGATATTCCGGTACAAAAAAAGCCCTGGCTGTTTCAATGTTCTGTCCTCACTACATGTAACCCTGAGGTGTGTGTAGTCTTGACAGGCAGCTAAACTTATCTTCTGTAGCCCAATAAAAAGACTGCTGCTTGAAGTCTGTACACTTTATTGAACATTAGTACCGTAAATGTATTCGGTAAAACTAGGAATAATGAGATACATACAATCAGCACATGTTTTAATGCAACAGAGAAATACATATAGAATTAGGACCCTTTCACATCAGCGGTTTTCGCTGATGTGTGGCAGATCCGGCAGGTGGCGCCATATCTGCTGCCTAACGGCTGATTTGCGGCCCAGATCCGGCAAGCCCCATGCATTGTCTATGGGGCTTGCAGTCCGGTGTGGCAAGTGCGGTTACTCTGGATGCGGCACTTGCGGTCGCGAAAAAAAAGCTGCAAGCATCGTTTTTTTTCGCTGCCGCCAAGTGTCGGATCTGCCGCATCTGACGTAACCGCATTTGCCTTACCAGACCACAAGCCCCATAGACAATGCATGGGGCTTGCCGGATCCGGACCGCAAGTCGGCCGTTAGGTGGCAGATGCAGTGCCACCTACCAGATCTGCCGCACATCAGCAAAAAACGCTGATGTCAAAGGAGCCTTAGCTGTACAATGTACATACAAAGTCAGCCTGTATCTAGCCTCATAAAGCAGGGTAACAGTAGAGTATAGATGGCTGCATAGAGCATAATCTTCCATACCAGCGATGCTATGAAGATGGGATAAAAAGGAGGATGTTGTCTGTACCTTATTAATGGGGAAAATTGAGTCCTTCTACGCACAATACAACATTAAAAAGAGGAGGATGGGAAACATTAAAGGACAAAAAGCTAATGCTGATCAAAGGTTAGGACACTAGATGGAGCTAACATACTCTAAACAAACTAAGGAATATCAGATTTATGTTGAAATCAGAACAGAGGTTTTCCACTACTAATGTGATGCCCTTGCTTTTTTCCTAACTCTTCCTGTTTCCTAATATACTTCTTCTTCTTGTACCTACTCTGCTTAGCTTATTGCTAAGAGGCTCCCAAATACCATTATTGTTGTAGCTTTCATTCTCCTGCAGATCAGATTTGGACAAACTGAGCAGAGCATATCACTGGTAGAGGTGGGGCTTCCTCTGTGTGAGTGACAGCACACATGCCCAGATCAGACTTCACTCTCCTACCAGCCCCCACCAGTGACATGCTTTGCTCTATTGGTCCAATTCCGGTCTTCAGCCCTGAAGAATACAAGCTACAACTACATTACAGGTATTTACGAGCCTCTTAAGGTACCTTTACACGCCGCTACAGAAGGTTAGAAACAATCGGGTGTCGGAGACAGTTGTATCTTGCACCGTCAAAACACAGCGAGGTAGCTGCGTGTAATTCAGGTTATTGCATCGGTCACTGTCGACACCTGTTTTTCAGGAGTGCTCAAAAACAGGTTGGTTTCAACCCGATGGTAGCGGCATGTAATCGAGGAACAATAAGGTTTTTGCGACACCTAGTGAACTCCCTGGGGCGTGACACAGCCTCCAGGATACCACGCCCCAGCAGTGATCACTGGTGGAAGCTCCTGCGTTACGATTGGTTGTCCCTGCATAGGGCGGCATATTTAAGGAGCTGACCAGTCACACTACACAATTGCAATAGCATCATGTATTAGCCAGCCCTCCTGCGCTGGCTGGCCAATCATGATGCTATTGCATTGTCCAATCACCGTACGAGCGTCTCGTAATCCACAACTCCGGCACGCCTATGTGTTGTCCCTGCTGCCCCAGGTCTTCCCATATTCCCATATTGCCTTGTGGTAGCGGCGTGTAAATGAGGGAAGGTGCTCTAGAGAAGGTAACCTGCGGCACCCGATGGTGTCTCCAGGGATAGAATAAACCTTCTGTAGAGCACCTTGTAGCGGCGTGTAAATGAGGGAAGGTGCTCTACAGAAGGTAACCTGCGGCACCCGTCGGTGCATCCAGGGATAGAAAAAAACCTACTGTGGAGCACCTTGTAGCGGCGTGTAAAGGCGGTATCAGGTACCGTTAGGAACCGTTGAAACTTGCACGTGAGACACCCGGAGGTTTCTAACCTTCTGTAGCGGCGTGCAAAGGTACCATTAAGGTACCTTTACACGCCGCTACAGAAGGTTGAAAACAACCGGGTTTCGGAGACAAATGTATCTTGCACCGTCAAATCAACCCGAGGTAGCGGCATGTAAACTAGCTTGTTGCCAGCCGTCACTTTCGGCACCTGTTTCAGAGCAGTGCTCTAAAACAGGTTGATTTTAAGCCGATGGTAGCGGCGTCTAAATAAGGTAAGGTAAAGGTTTTTTCGCCACCTAGTTAACTCCCTTGGGCGTGACACAGCCTCCGTGAAACCGCCCCCCTTCAGCGATCATTGGTGGAAGCTCCTGCGTTAGGATTTGTTGTCGCTGCATAGGGAGGCATATTTAAGGAGCTGACCAGTCACACTACACAATTGCAATAGCATCATCTATTAGCCAGCCTTCCTGCGCTGGCTGGCCAATCATGATGCTATTGCATTGTCCAATCATCGTACAAGCGTCTCGTAATCCACAATTCTGGCACACTATGTGTTGTCCCTGCTGACCCAGGTCCTCCCATATTACCTTCTGTAGCGGCGTGTAATGAGGGAAGGTGCTCTGCAGAAGGTAACTTGTGGCACCCGGCGGTGCCTCCAGGGATAGATTAAACCTTCTGTAGAGCACCTTGTAGCGGCGTGTAAAGGCGGTATCGGGTACCGTTTGCAACCGTTGGTACGTTCTCGTGCACGTGAAACACCCGGTAGTTTTCTACCTTCTGTAGCGGCGTGTAAAGGTACCTTTATGGCCACTTTACACGCGGCAACAGGTAGATAGAAAACGGCAGGTGTCGGAGACAATTGTGCTTTTTACCTTCAAAACACCTTGAAGTGGCTGCGTGTAATTCAGGTATCTGCAAGGTGTTTTGAAGGTAAAAGGTACAATTGTCTCCGACACCTGCCGTTTTCTATCTACCTGTTGCCGCGTGTAAAGTGGCCATTAGAGATAAGCTTACAAGAGCAGGGTAGGTAGCAGAAGTGTATTGAGAAAGTTTTAGTTGGGAAGAGTTAAGACAAAAGAAAGGTATCACATTAGGGAACCTCACATGCAGGGCTTTGCAGTAGCTTGGGTATCCATGGTTACAACCACGAGCAACTGTTAGTTACTACATGAGTGGTCGTTACCATGGATACCTAAGCTGTAATGTGCCGCACATAAGGTAAGCAACATAGCTAATCAGGAGAACTGTACTACATTTCAAATAGGAGGTATTTGCTAATATTACTATTATACCATACTACATACTGGGATAGGATCTTGGAGATGGGAATACCCAAGAATCCGACACACCAGATTTCAAACTGCCAATCCTTTTGTTCTTCAAGAGAACACAGGAGCGCTCCTGTGAGTGTCTGGTGAGATAACTGTTGGCTTAGGGTGCTTTCACATAACGATTTTTTCATTTCCGATGCTGTCCGATCAAAATCGGACAGCATCGGACCGATTTTCGGACCCCATGCAGCCCTATGGGCATCGGACCGAATCGGATGTGCACTAAATACCATCCGATCTGGTCCGATCCGAATCTGTCCGATTTTTTTATCGGTGCAAAAATCGGAGCTTGCTCCGATTTTTGCACCGAAAATAAAATCTGACAGATTCGGATCGGACCAGATCGGATGGCATTTAGTGCACATCCGATCCGACCCGATCAATTTAGCATGGGGCCCTATGGAGCAGTGTCCGAGGAAACATCTGATGTCTCCTCGGACCGATTTTAGTGTACTGAGCATGCTCAGTACACTAAAGTAGCTCCTAAAAGTAAATTAAGGGGTTAATAAAAAAAAAAAAACTATGCTCACCTGTCCACGAGGCCCACGTCGTCTCCCGGCATCTCCGGTGTCTCCAGGTATCTTGCCGTCTGTGCTGAAAGACCTGCCGTGATGTCACAATCACATGACTGCCAGGAACCAATAGCCGGCAGTCATGTGATTGTGACATCACGAGAGGTCCTGGCAGCACAGAACAGCAAGATACCTGGAGACGCGCGGGAGTCGTGTACAGGTGAGAAAGTAGAGGAGGAGAGGAGGGGGACACATGGGGGGATCGGAGCACACATGGGGGCACCCGGAGGACACATAGGAGGACCGGGGGCCAAGAGGGGAGACAGGGGATGAGAGGACCGGGGGCCAAGAGGGCAGACACAGGGGATGAGAGGACCGGGGGCCAAGAGGGCAGACACAGGGGATGAGAGGACCGGGGGCCAAGAGGGCAGACACAGGGGATGAGAGGACCGGGGGCCAAGAGGGTAGACACAGGGGATGAGAGGACCGGGGGCCAAGAGGGCAGACACAGGGATGAGAGGACCGGGGGCCAAGAGGGCAGACACAGGGGATGAGAGGACCGGGGGCCAAGAGGGAAGGACCGGGGGCCAAGAGGGGAGACACAGGACCGGGGGCCAAGAGGGGAGACACAGGGGATAAAGGAGAGGACCGTGGGAGAGACTGTGACAGCTCTCAGGGAGCGATCTGACAGGAGGGCATCCTATTTTCTGTCGGAATCGGATGCCTATTTGGCACCCGATTCCAGGCATCAGAGGAATCCGATGCTGTCCGATTTATATCGGACAGCATCGGATTTTACAAAATCGTTATGTGAAAGTAGCCTTAGGCTGGTTTCTCATCGTGATTTTTTTCCTGTCCGTGGGATCCTACTTTTTGCAGGATCCCACGGACAGGAAAGAATCAGGATCGGATGTGAACTTCAAGGCTATTTCTGTGTCCGGGGCTGTGAATTTCACGGGTCCGGACACAGAAAGAGCTGTGCGGGGCACTTTCACTTCTGCAATTTATATACATACATTGCGGAAGTGGGTTAAAAATAAAAAAATGATATTCTCACCTTTCCAGCGATCCCTCGATATTGGCATCGAGCTCAGAGCGTTGTAGGACCTAGGAAGGCAGGGCTACCCGATCAGCGTCATCTGTCACATGACCGCAGTTACCGCAGTAATCGGTCATGTGACCCGATCAACTGATCGGGTTGCCACACAGCGCCAGGACCTGGGAGATAGATGACGCACATCGGGGGATCACTGGAAAGGTGAGAATATACATTTTTTATTTTTAACCCTTGCTTTTACTTAATATCACTTCCACAATGTATGTATATACATTGCGGAACTGAAATTAGGCGGCACACAGCAGTTTTAGTGTACTGAGCATGCTCAGTACACTAAAATCGGGTTCGAGAAACGATCCTGTCATTTCTCGGACCTGTGCTCCATAGGCCCCCATGTTAATTGGCGCGGATAATGTCGGATCCGATTGTGTCCGATTTGGTCCGCTGTGCCCAAAATCGTAGCAGTCTCCTATTCTGGGTACAGCAAAAAATCGGACACAATCGGATCCGACACAAATCGGATGCCATTAAGGCCAAATCCGATGTGATCCGATGCCCATAGGGACACATGGGGCCAAATCGGATCTGTGGCTGTCTGTTTTACAATGGACAGCCACGGATCCACAAAAATCGCAATGTGAAAGCACCCTTAATAATCAACTGACCCATCATTCAGCTGACACCCATCTAGGTGAACTTGGGGCTTAACTCAACTATCTTGAATTTGAGATTTGCATGTGATGTGATTTTTTTTTTTACGTCAATAATTAATATATACAAGACTACAGTTTCTTCTGTAAATAATTGCTTTGGATCTGTTATAAACAGATGCCATACAGGTATTGACTGTTTAACATTCTTTGTTTTGCACACCCATTGAAATAGACAAATCTCATATGAAAATGGATCAGACTCAGGGTACCTTTACACGCCGCGACGGCAGGCTGGATACATCGCGCTACATGCTACAAATGTAGCTTGTAGCGTCAATGTAGCCCGTCGTAGCGGCGTCTGAAGACGCGACGCTACAGCCGGCGACAGATACATCTGTTTATGGGCTCTGCTCGAAAACAGATGGCTATATCGCCGATGGTAGCGAGCTGTATCGGCGTGTAAAGAAGCAACGGAAGGGAACTCTGGACACCCTGCGCTGTAGCTGCAATGTAGCTAAGGCGTCACCTCGGCTCCGTCTTACCGCGCCCCATGTGCGATCATTGGTGGAAGCCTCTGCGTGCCGATTGGCCCTTGGCGCACAGGCCTCCATCTTGGATGAGCTGTCCCTTCAGCACTACACATACGCGCCGTATGCACGATCATACCTTAGTACAATTACGCGGCCCACAACTTACGGGAAACCAAACCAAATGGCCCATGATTCTCATATACAGTGTGCACATCCTGTGAACACATAATGAAGAATGCTGGACACAGCGGTGAACAATGTGTTACGGACCGGCCTGCCTTTTTATTGAACTGCAGATGCCGCATAAAAGTGTTCCTTAAGTGTCTGCGCGCAACAGAAACACTGATGCACGTATACAGACACCGCATTGAAGTCGAGTAGTCAGTACACAGCGCACAGCCTTGCTGTACGCATCGCTCTGTGGGTGTTGTACAGTAGGTGCCGCAGAAGTGCTTCGCCCGTGTCACTGCGCGTAGGACTAGTTCAAAGGGTGCGTGACCCGGAACGTGGCCGTAATGACGTAATTACGATAGTTTCGTTTTCACTCTGCCTGCAAGGTGCCAGCTCCTCCTCTGCACACACCATTGCAGTCATGGCGGCCGTTCACCGCGCTGCTACGTGGGGGATGGCTGAACTGCTCATCCTCATAGACTACTGTGACCGGTATGACTATTGGGGTCACCGGCACCACCGTCATCCCAGGCTGCGTAATCGCGCCACTATTTGGCGGATTCAGCGGGCTCTGCTCAACCAACTGGGGGTGCAGAGGACCGCTAAAGCCGTCCAGAAGAAGATAGCGGACCTGAAGCACAAATGCCCAGGCCGCATACTGGATATCCGTGGCAGGATTGCCAGGCTGCGTGGTGAGTACTTCAGAGGGCCACACATGATTTGTATTGTATGTAAGCACAACAAAAACATAAAAATTGGTTGACACACATCCTAGGTATAGTGAGAGGGACACCGGCAGACATGCAATGGGGGACAATATAGGCCGCACATTATAGATAGACTGACTACACATCTGCCTACAAATAATGTTCATGTGCCACCCAAGATTACTCTACAGTGTTACATGCCCTCCAACCAATTAACACACTCATGCCACATACCTACGCCATACAGAATACATTAGATCATCCCATATATGAAAAACAACAAACACATATCACAAATATTGAACTGTCAATACATCTCAGAGCCTAAACAGTATGCTGACACATCAATTATTGTTTCATAATCTGCAGATGCGGAAGTGTCAGCCGATGAGGCTCCCCCACAACTGGCTGCAGGTGGCCCACCAACACCACCGCCACAAGAGGCAGCTGGAGCACCCACACCACTGCGGCAACAGCCAGCTGGGCCACCATCCCCACCAGGGAATAGCCCCTCACCAGGGCATGAGGAGGAGGAGGACCCTGATGAGCCTGCGTTGGTGGAGGCAGAGGTGGGCTCGCCTGGTCGCCAACCTGATGCTGTGGCGCAACCCCCAAATCCAGCTGCGTTGGATGTTTATGGCGGTAAGTGATTTCAGTTTGATTAGAGGGGCCGAACACTGTAAGCATTGTTGTTGTTACGTGGGAAATGGAAAAGCTAGGCATTTCTGACATAATGTCCTTCACACACTCTTGCAGATGGAGAACGTGCTGGAGCTGCCGGCTGGAGTGTAAGTGCCTCCCCATCACCCCCTGATAGTCAGGATGATGATGCGCCCGAGGGTAAGGACAATATTGCTTGTGTGAACCTGACACAAACACCAGAGGTAGAATTCTGAAGTAATGATGTTTTTTCCACACACACAATACAGGTGTACCCACCATGGAGGATGTCGTGAGGGCTCACCACCAGTTTGCCCACCGACTGCAATGGGCCCTACACCGGGGAATACAGGATCTTACCCGCCTGTCTACCATGGTGGATACCGTCCTGAAACATCAAGATGGCCAACATTAAGATGGAACCCCCCGTACACAAAATCGCCCCCCTGACCCCAAATGTGTTGTCCTAGTTGGACCTTGAACTTACAGACATTGCCTGTTAGGCTTTTGATGTGGTTATTATTTTTTTGTTATTTTTGCCCACGTTGGGCTCTTTTCTTATAGTGTTCCACTATCACAAAAGGGGGATTGTGGTATGACCAGGCCTTTGGCCGTTGCACCTATCCTGTCCCACATTGGGACCATCAGGAGTGTGGATTAACCAGCCCTTTACCTCATGGACCTATCCTGTCCCACATTGGGACCATCAGGAGTGTGGGATGGCTACACCTATCAGAAAGCTGCATTCTGTGTTTTGTGGCAAATGACTTCCACACATGTATGTAGCAAATAAAATGTGTTTGTAATTTTTACTTTGCCTCACTCATGTCACAACAATACTATGGGGGGGCAAATGTTCAACAGGTTAATATCTCACACACATTACTACAGCTGTTTGTCAATGTCCTACCACAGTACAAAGGAACCTATGGTCGTCCTACACTGAGGCCATTGGCCCATATTGTGTATCTTGCCCCAAACTATATTGTGAACAACACCATTCACCCAGGCTGCCCCCCGCAAGCCATAAGCCAAAAGAAAAACACAATAGAGTTTGTTCTAATATTTAATATAATCAGAATTAGGAAATTATAAAAAAATCATAAGAAGCAAATCTGCTTAAAAGTGTAACACAAACATAAGGCCAAAAGAAAAAGGTGCCTCCACATGAAAAAGTCCAGAGTGCCAATTGGGTGCATTGGCTACTAGTGTCCAAATTATTCATCTTCTGTCGGCTCTGACAATGCCGCATCCCCCCTCCTCTGACGGCAGCCCCGACCTGCCTGAGAACGTCTGGGTTGACAACGACGTGTTGAGGGGGGATGGGGTGACTGTGGCGGGGCCGGTCTTCTCACGGGCCGAGATGGGGCAGCTGGTGAAAGGGGCCACAAGGTGTGTTGCATGGGGGGGGGGACGTGGCAGCCCCATTGAAGGGCCCCATCATCGGCAGCATCAGCGGCATTGTTGAAGACCCTCAGAAGGATCTTTTTCTGGAGCGGCTCCATCCCTCGCATTCTGTCGCTCATGTAGAGGGCGTTGCTGTCGATGTGGGTCCGCTGTTCATCCAACAGAACGCGTCGGGCCCAGGTGCCCAGCTCCGTCTCTGGTGGTGCAGGACGTCGGCGACGACGGATCCTGGAGCTGGGCCCTGGGCCCGGACCCACATCACTTGCCCCGCCCTCCTGCTCAGCCCCAGATGTCATGGGCTGAGCATCATCAGCGACAGAATGCTCCGCAATGGAGCCGTCCTCTTCTGGGGCCTGTGGGGGGGAGAGGAAACAAAACAAAACATTAGTGACGGCAAGGACCACACCATACCATGGACACAGGACACAATATACCACTCCCACTAAAGTAAAGGCACTAACAAGATATATGGAAGGAATCTACAAACAGCAACCCACCAAACTTTTACAACACCAAAACCTGTATTGCGCCTGGACACTCACCTCTACGATTCCCGGTACTCAGCACAATACAGATTTAGGTGTCAGTCACAGAGAGCCGTAACCCAATTAGTACATGTCACCACAACACCTTGATACTGGGGGCTGGGCTGGCCAAACACAGAAGTTGGGCACCTTCCCATTTGTATTACTAATCTGATGTAAAACCATCAAACCTTCAAATAAGTAAAACCCACTTGCACCATACCCAACACACATGTGTGGCAGCAAAATTGTAGTAGATGGCACTATGTGCCTGTTTCATTTTAATGCAATAATAATTTAAACTTCGTTACACATGTCATTTTTCCGGTGTACCGATATTTGGTGGAAATGCTATTTTGGAATGCGGCTCTCTGCGTTAAATTCATATAAGCCAAAATCATGTAAGGAGGCAAGATTCCCTGACACAAAAAGGTTTCCCACACCAAGGGCGAAAATGTGTCAAAAGTGTGCTAGTTCTGGTTTGGCCAAACCACACATGTGAAGGCAAAATTGTGGGCCAACACTGTAACACGATTACCCACCTCCTGTGGCGCAGATGGTGACTCATCCGGGCCTACATGGGACGCAGCAACGGGGCAGTTGGTGGTCGTTCGACGCGACCTCACCTCGCCCAGGATGAAGGTGAAGAGGGGATAGTACCATAGGGTAGGTGATGGTACCTCCTCAGCTCCAGCTCCTGAGCGACGGCGCTGGTATTCATTGTGAGCCCGCATGAACGACTGCCGCATGTTTTTGATTTTCAAGGCCACCGCATCAACTCCTGCCTACCCTTGGCTCCAAGCGATTGGCTAGAGCCACAAGAGTAGTGTAGGCCTCGGACCTCGCTGCCTGGTTTTTATATTGAGGCAGCGAGCTGCGCCACAAACATTCGTGCCGCTGATACTCCGTGAGAAGCTGGGTTTCAAATTCCACAGAACACCTCGGCATCTGGTGAAGACAAAACACAGCCAATCCAGACCGTCACGACACAAGCCATATCGACTGTGAAAACCTTGTGAACATAATTTACATGCTCATAAGGTTCTCATATGTACATTATAGGCAGCAATAACTGTTATGACAACTTGGCCTATGTGTGCCATTTGCAAAATGTCACACCGGTCCAAAGTAAAAGACATATGTGACAAAATAACACATGTCAGGTACTCTGTGGCCCCCTAAACATGTGTGAAGCCTGATTTAAGAGCCCACTGTCCATATTAAAACAACACCTGGAGACGGTGTGTGCGTACCAACCTGTAGGCCAACATGTGAGCAAAGACATTGTGTGGTAGCTACTACCTTTTGGGTGAGCAAAATGGTTAACATTAAGCAGATGAGAAAGGAGGGCGTGGTTTGTGGCAAGACTGCACATACTACATGTAATGTGCAAACACATCATCATGTAGATGTGTGGCCATCCATGGGACTACAATTGTTACTGAGGTAACAAGAATCCCACCAGTGAAGGGACCAATAATTGCAGCCATCAAATGCTGATGTGCATGACAGTTCTATATCTGTACTTTATATGTTTGACGCAAAAATTACATCAGAGACCAAATGTATACGCACACAATACCAGTTGCGCCTATACCTGGCTATTACCATACACTAGAAAAACTGACCCATCTGTATAATTAGAGTGCCAAAAATAAAGCCCGTATCAAAGACGCCCATACACACATTGCCTAAGCGGCCGCCAATACAAGCATCAGCGTCCCGTGCACTTTCATAGAAACCGCTAAAGAGGCTTACCGTCAGAGCAGCAGAAGATAGGCAGGACACTAGTAGCTCAATGCACATGGACCTCTGGACAAGGTGTAGTGGCCATTGGCCTGGCTTTATACTCCGCTAAACCAATCACAGCAGACACAATGACGCACAGCGTAATGGGACACCTGGGGGCGCAATTAACCTCCGCTAATTGGTGGAGATCGCTGTATCGTGATAGGTTGCTGGCCCTTTAAAAGGTCCGCATGCCGGCAAACATTACCCTTGCTGGCCAGACCCATTAAGTAAGTATCTGTGGACACACATGGAAATGGCGTGGTGTGGGTGCATATGTTGTTTTTATTTGCGACCGCAGGAAAGTGTTTTAGCGTAGTGTATAGGGGTCTGTATTGCTGGGGAAGATATAGTGTACTGTGTGGACTTGGAGTAGGCATTTGGTTTGGTGATTATGAATATTTCAACATATACATTGCTGTGTTTGTTTCCAGACACCATACAGGAGATTGCCTGCAGGACTGTAGACAGAAATGTGTTACTCCTGTCACCTGGATCAATGTCTGCATACTGGTTGTGGCCAATGGAGACTGGGTCGAACGGGGATAGGATGACACATGGCTTGGAGGTGTGGCACTCCAGACATAACATAGATGGTTTGGACAAATGGCACCAGCAAAAACATATGTAACCATGGTTACCCAACCTCACTCATGTGCAAAGTTGTTGGCTTCTTGTAAGCTTACTTGACCAGCCTAGCGGGGTACGTATTGTTTGTTTTACCTCCCAGAATAGGAAATGGCCACATTTTCATTATGGTCTGTGTAATGGCATGTGCTAAATTGTTATCATACATTATTGGTGACACATGTCCCTTTCAAAATCACCTAGGTGCAGATGTTTTACTTTGCCAAACTCCCATAGAAGTTGATGTAGAGGAGGCCATTATCATTGGACGTCTTCCATTTTGGTTGGGGTGACTACTGGGTGTTTGCCGTCCCTTGCTTCAGTGATGTGTTTTGTGCCCACACGAGAGATCCCATGCACTTGGCTATAGTGTGTCATCGAAAAGAGGTGTGGCTTGCTTAACCTGCTCACATGGCCACATATGGTTATATGTACTCATGTTGTGTATTGTCATCTACAGGTGCTGATATTGAGGATGCAGAATATCCATGACCGCAATGTTATCGTGGCTCTTGCGTTGGTGGAAGAGCAAATGTGGCTTCAGGATCGGTATGAAAGGTTGATGAGGCACAGACAGCGGCGGTTGTGGACCCGGGATTGGCTTCGCAGGTGGGAAACCCAGGGCCACATGCAGCTGTTGCGGGAGCTGGAGCTTAACTGTCCTGATGATTACCGAAACTATCTCCGTATGTCCGAGGACTGTTTCACCTTCCTATTGGAGCGTGTTGGGCCAATGATAGCGCGTCAGGACACTATAATGCGACCATCAGTATCAGCTGCTGAGCGGTTGGCTATCACTTTGCGGTTCCTGGCTACAGGGCAGTCCATGACATCCCTCACATACTTGTCACGTGTCTCCCTGCCCCTGCTGAGCCGCCTGATCCCTGAAACGTGTTGGGCCATCTGGAGAGGTCTGCAGCCAGCCTACATGAAAATGCCTCTAACCGCCGCAGAATGGCTGGAAGTAGCCCGAGGCTTTGAAAGCCGGTGGAACTTCCCCAACTGTGGCGGGGCATTGGATGGTAAGCACGTGAGGATTACCAAACCTGCCAACTCTGGCTCTTTGTTTTTCAATTACAAAGGGTATTGTAGTATAATCCTCATGGCTGTAGTAGATGCCAACTATGAGTTCCTCTACGTGGATGTTGGAATGAACGGTCGCAACTCAGATGGGGGTGTGTTTGCCCGAAGCTCCTTGGCAACACTACTAGGGAATGGTGGGCTAAACTTACCCTCAAATGAGCACACGACCGAACATCTCAACTTTGCGTTTGTGGCGGATGAAGCATTCCCACTTCAGGAGCACCTACTGCGGCCATATCCACAGAGGGCCCTTACTTCTGAGAGACGCATTTTCAATTACCGGCTATCCCGGGCCCGCCGTGTAGTTGAAAATGCGTTTGGGATAATGGCCAATAGATTCCGGATTTTTCATACGGCTATGCATATGAAACCGGAGTCTATTGACGCGGTAGTGGTGGCCTGCTGTGTGCTGCATAACTTCCTGCGTCGTAGGGATAGGCCATCATACACGCCAGGAGCTTATGTAGATCATGCAGACGCTACAACAGGGGAGCTCCGTCCAGGGTCTTGGCGTGATGAGGGCCATGTGATTGTGCCACTCCAGCCCCAGAGCCATGGCCGCACTCGGCAGGAGGCCAGGGACAGTAGAGACGCTTACTGCTCCTACTTCAATGGGTCTGGTGCAGTGAGCTGGCAGGACCAGGCCATGTAGTTTGGCTGGTTCTGGGAGGTTGATGTAAATTTCCAATGGAGGTGACAGCAGGGTAGCTGCACCCCTTTTATTTTGTGTTGACCATTTTTTTATTTTTTTTGGTTTCCTAATGTGCATGAGGTTTAGTTAGTTAGTTAGTTTATGTTGTTTGACATATTTTTTCATGCTCCACAGGTTCCAATGTGGGTTCCATTTGCTCTCTCTGCAATGTGTTGGCAGATTGTGACATGCACTTTATTTGTTGGTTTTATTTGGATGTATTTTTGGTTACAATTTGTAATCCAAGGTCACGATGAATGATTTTGATTTATTAAATTCTTTTTTGGATCCAAACAAATGTGTGAGCCTGTTTACTTGGTGGAGGAGGGAAATGTGATGGAGTTTATGGTGGGGGGCATGGGATGTCATAGCCACCTATTGGCTGGGATTGTGCAGACAATATGTGTGGGTAGCCATGTTTTTTTCCCAGTCTTTTGGCTAACAGTGTTTGTGGCCATTGTGCGTACATGAGCCTTTATTTTGTTCTAGGCAGAGGGTCACCTGCAGACAGCACATTGATGCAGGACATATTCTGCTCAGGTGTTTTGTAATACACTGTCACACAGATCTTTCACAGGTTTGCTACGGAGCAGTTCCACTACATTCACATCTGTTGCCAGAGATAGATACATACAATGTACACAGAGAACGCACATACTGTGTGTTGTAAGCCGCTCATGTGTGTCGCAGAAACGCACCCCGCCGCTATCTACACACGCCGCTGTCACAAGCGCTGATCGTGCGTGACAGGGCAAACACTTGTACTACGTACACATAGCCCCGGCACCGCTACTTTATGCACACTGGGTAGATGACTTGCCACCGCTCCTGGGTGACGCTTTACCATCGGTTTAGATGCATTCGCCACACTCCGCCATGTCACAACCGCTTATTCCGTGCTTCACTCCCCTCACTGGTACGTCACGTCTCGGCCATCCGCCCTTTCCGTCGTGCCCAATCACAACTCCGTAGTGTTGGCCAATGGTTGTGGTTTGGGCGCGGCGTACAGGACTGTGGCACGCCTATGTGTTTTACGTCCTGCCTTTGTTGCTCCCACTCACCCTGTGGTGGCGGCGTGTGAAGCGGGTACGCTAAGCTACAGCTGGCTACTTGAGACACCCGGCGATGTAGCTAGCTATAGATGTAGCGTGGCGTAGCGCACCTTGTCGCGGCGTGTAAAGGAGATGCGTTGACCGTTTGTAGCCGTTTGAGCGTGCTCGTGCACGTGAAGTAGCGCGATGTATCCAGCCTGCCGTCGCGGCGTGTAAAGGTACCCTAAAGGTACTATTACACGCTTCAATGTTGTAACAATATCACCAACGATCTCACGGGAGCGCGGTCGTTAGGACATCATTTTGACATAATTGGTGAGACGTAACACGTCTAGATATCGTGGAAGACGCACCAACGATGTAGTGAGCAGCTATCGTTCGCAAACCCCGCGAACGATACATGTTCACTTTTGTCAATAGGGGAAGTCGTTAACGACATCATTATCGCGGTGTCACACACAACGATGCAGCAGGTTGGCTGATCGAGGATCGTCTGATTTGAGAACATGTTCTCAAATCTGCGATCAACAATCAAACGATTTATCGTAGTTGTATCTCGGTGTTACACGCAATGACGTTCTAACAATGCCATTTGGACGACTCCAAACCCGTGACGTTTGAGCGATATTGTTCACGATATCGTACTGTGTAACGGGGCCTTAACTAATGCTAAAATTTCTTTCACACAGACAAGTGGTCTGTGTAGAAAATTGCTACTGCCTCCCCGCTTCTCTCCTCCTGGTCCTCTTTTTGCTGACAATGTCCTGCTCCTTCACCCATGTTGTATCACTGCCCACTTTGATAGCCCCCATGCATGTAGCAAAGGCAGTGCTACAGGAGGTCCCAGTGCTGCTGATGAGTGGTGGTGGGGAAGTGTGGATAATCTACTATATAATTGTCTACTTCTGTCTGTTTGTCTGTAACGCAAATCCTGCGTTGCTGATTGTTCAGGCCAGCCGCCCACGACCAATCAGCAACTAGGACAGTCAGCCTGCAAATTGGCGCAGGATTTCATCCACGCTTTGCTGATTGGTTGCGCCCGGTCGGTTGCCAGCAATCCGCGATATTGCCGCAGGATTTAAACCCAGCTTCGCTTTGCTTTATTCTTAAATTTTCATAAATAACTACATACATAGTCTAGAATACCCAATGCATTAGAATTGGGCCACCATCTAGTAATAATAATAATCGTCTAATAATCTACAGCGCCAACATATTCTGCAGCGCTTTACAAATCAGATTCATATACAAACAAACAGTCATAAGAAACAGTTATGGAAGACACAATAATTAAAAAGCAAAAAATAATGACGCCCCTGCTCACAAGAGCTTACAATCCACAATAAGGTGTGGGTGACACAAAGTACAGGGGCTTATTTACAGTCATGGTCCAGCTGTTTTGAGGAAGTGTGGAATAGATGAGAGTGGAGTTAGTGGCCACCAGCCAATCTGTGTACAGCTTTTGGGTCTGATGGAGTTAAACAGTTATGTTCAAGGAAGTAGTGGATAACCTATGTCTGAATTACTCTGATTAGGGAGAATGATAGGCCACCCTAAAAAGATGTGTTTTTAGTAAGCGCTTGAAGCTAAGTAAGTTGTGGGTAGTCCTAATTTCTTGGGGTAGAGCATTCTAGAGAGTTGGTGCAGCTTGGGAAAAGTCTTGGAGCCAGGAATTGGAGGTTCGGATTAGTGCAGATGTTAGTCTAAAGTAACTCCCAGAGCGAAGAGAACAGGTGGAGTGATAGACAGAGATGAGGGGAGAGAGGTTGGGAGGTGCGGCACCGTGAAGAGCTTTGTGGGTGAGAACAAGCAATTTGAATTTGATCCTATAGTGTATGGGCAGCCAGTGCAATGACTGGCACAGAGTGGAAACATCCGAGTAATGGTTAGTCAGATAGGTGACCCTGGCTGCTGCATTGAGGATGGACTGGAGAGGGGAAAGCCTAGTGAAGGGGAGGCCAATTAACCCCTTTCCGACCCATGAGGTTGTACAAAATCATGGGCCAGTCAATGGGGTTTGATGTGAGCTCCGGCATGGAGCTCACACCATTTCCCCGATATCTCAGCTGATCTCATCAGCTGAGATATTGGGCTTCCAGCACTGCTCGGATCCGATTGGTGATGTTAACCCTTTGGATCCCACTGTCAATTGTTGACAACGGGATTCAAAGGCGCCACGGCCGGGAACGCTTTGTTCCCCGCCTGCATCGGAGATCCCGCGATAAAATGAGAGATAACGTAAGATCTCCGGTGCTCACGTGATAGCCCGAGGTCCTAGCTCGACCCTGGAAGCTGTCACGGAGCACTTCCTGTTAGTGGTTGGCAAGCGCTGCCAACCACTCACAGTGCGCATTTGTGGCAGATTCTGATGTGCTGCAGCTCATCGGGATCTGTCACAAGGGATCGGATGCTGAAGCAGTGTACCTCTCTATAGGGCAGTGTAAAAGGAAGAATTAATTAATAAATAATGTTTTTACAAACATATAAAAAAATAAAACATAAAAGTTCAAATCACCCCCCTTTTCCCCTATTCAAAATAAAAGTATTAAAAAATTTAAAAAAAAAACATATTTGGTATTGCCGCATTCAGAAACGCCCGATCTAGCAATATATAAAATCAATTAATTAGAGCCGTAAACAGCATAACGGAAAAAAATTACGTTTTTTTTGGTTGCCGCAACATTGCTATAAAATGCAATAACGGGCTATAAAAACAGCTCACCTACCCAAAAATGGTATCATTAGAAACGTCAGCTCAAAACACAAAAAAAATAAGCCATCACACAGCCCCAGATCCCGAAAAATGAGGACGCTATCGGTCGCAGAACATGGCGCAAAAAGTGTGATTCTTTTTTTTTTCAAACTTCTGAATTTTTTTTCACCACTTAGATACCAGTAAAGGTATACATGTTTGGTATCTACGAACTCTAACCAACCTGAGGCATCTCACCGTCACGTCTGTTTTACCATATAGTGAACATGGCGACTAATAAACCCAAAAAACACGTGTAATTGCACTTTCTTTGCAGTTTCACTGCACTTGGAATTTTTTCCCTTTCCCTGTACACTATATGGTAAAATAAATGATTGCATCTGAAAGTACAACTTGTCCAGCAAAAAATTAAGCTGTCATATGTCTATATTGGCGGGAAAAAAAAAAGTTATGGCTCTTGGAAGCAGAGGAGCAAAAAATGAAAATGAAAAACGAAAAATCACCGGGTCGTGAAGGGGTTAATAGAGAGTTGCAATAATCAAGGTGGGAGTGGATCAGGGCCACTGTGATAGTTGTAGTTGTTTCCATGGTGAGGAAGGGGAAAATTCTAGAGATGTTCTTCAGTTGCAGGCGACAAGAGCGGGTGAGAGATTGTATATAGGAAGTGAATGAAAGATCAGCATCAAACATAACACCCAGACATCGAGCCTGCTGCCTAGATGTTATTGTGGTGCTGCTCACCGAGAGGGAGATGTCAGATTTAAGCGGCCGTCACACGCAACGATTTTAAGCCCGATATCGTTTAAGCGATCTCCTTTTTGATCGCTTAAGCGATATCGTTTTGGCATCGTTGCATGTAATCAAGCGATTTTACTATGTAAAATCGCTTGATCGTGACATCGCAGATCTGAGCTCCGGAGCTCAGATCTAGCGATGAACGATGTCACGATCTGCTTCATCGTGGTGTATGACACCATGATGATCCATCTCCCAGCGGCAGAGCCTATGCTGGGAGATGGTAACTATGGTACATGTCGGGTTACTAAGCGCCGCGCGGCGCCTAGTAACCCGATGTGTACCATAGTAACCAGCGAGATTGCGGCTCCACATCGCTGGTGAGTCTGTCTGTGTGACATCTCACCAGCGATGTGAGCGATATTGTAAGCGATCGCGCGTGCACGTGATCGCTTACAATATCGCTAGCGATATCTTAGCGTGTGACGGACGCTTTAGGGAGATTAGTGGATGGCAGGATCATAAGAAGTTCAGTTTTGGAAAGGTTGAGTTTCAGATATAGAATGAACATGATACAGGAGACAGTGGTTAGACAGTCAATGGCGTTCTGTAATACAGCGGGGGTACAGTCAGAGGATGAAGTGTATAGTTGTGTATCATCAGCATAAAGGTGGTACTAGAAGCCAAATCTGCTAATAGTCTGTGCAATAGGGGCCATGTAGAGAGAGGAGAGGGCCAAGGACTGAACCCTGAGGGAGCCCCAATAGTGAAAGGAAGAGGAGAGGAAGTGGAGCCAGCAAGTGATACACTGAAAGAGCAGTTGGAAAGATAGGAAGAAAACCAGGAGAGAGCGGGTGTCCTTTATGCTGATGGAGTTCAGTATAGAGAGTAGGAGATGGTGGTCAACAGTGTCAAAAGCTGCAGAGAAATCAAGAAGAATAAGCAGAGAGTGGTCACCATTATGTTTTGCTGTCAGAAGGTCATTGGTCACTTTGGTGAGAGCAGTTTCTGTAGAATGTAGGGGGCGGGAAACCAGACTGTAATGAATCTAGAAGAGAGTGAGTGGAGAGGTAACGGGTAGGGCGGGAGTAGACCAGGCGCTCCAAGAGTTTAGTGTGGATAGTAGAGTGTGGATGCTAAGAAGGTGGCACTATAGAAGCAGAACCCCTTCATCCCCCACCCCCTTCCCCGTCAGAGTGACATGTTAACACTTATCCTACTTGCATGCCTGGCATCCTGAGCCCCCTGTGATTGCAGCTGCTATGGCTATAGTTCTGTAATAGGACGAAGTGCCGCTCGACCCGCGCTGCTGTAAAAACCACCAGAAAGTTGGGATATCTGGGATAAGGTGCTGTTTTAATTCTGAAGCGTTTCGGAACTACTACCGGGCTCTTTCCTTAGGGACCCTGAGGAAGGAGCCCGGTAATAGCTCCGAAACGCGTCGGACTAAAACACCACCATATCCCAGATATCTCGACTTTCTGGTGGTTTTTACAGCAGTGCGGGTCGAGTGGCACTTCGTCCTATTACCGAAGTTATCTTTACCATGGTTATCCGTGGAGGTGCGGACTGTGCAGCAGCTGTTTGTTGAGCCATTATACCTGGTTGTGGGTCTCACAACCATATCAGGTGGGCAGATTTCATCAAGGTTTATTTCATCTCTCATCCTAGAGATAAGACCTTATTGCACATTATCTCACATTTCAGATGGCTATAGTTCGGCCCTTGTATGTTCTTTATTGGAATCGTGCAGTCGTGTGTTACTTCACGCACTCTGACACTTTTCCATTCAACTTATGTTTTTGTTGTTGCTTTCATATCACATGAACATGAAGTCCTTTTATACAATGTATTTTATGTAACTCTTTTTGCAGAGATCGCATTGCTCGTGTTGGATTGGGCGTCATCTTAAATATCTCAAAGGAAAGAGATGACCCAAGACTTGCCCGACACCTATCTGGTGTCCTTGAGCACATGTTCAAACACTCCGAAGAAACCTGCAAAGAGCTGATATGTGATGGGGGTCTGGACTCAATCTTGTTTTGGTGTCGCTGGACCGATCCAATAGTGCTAAGACATTGTGCTATGGCTCTGGCCAACTGTGCTATGTATGGTGGACCTTCTAATCAGAGGCTGATGACGGAGAGAAAGACAGCTGAGTGGTTGTTCCCTTTAGTTTTCTCTAAAGAAGATGAACAGATTCGTTTTCACGCATGTCTGGCAATCACCGTATTAGCAACGAACAAAGAAATTGAGAAGGAAGTAGAAAGATCTGGCACACTGGCGTTGGTTGAACCCTTTATTTCTTCCTTGGACCCTGAGGAATATGCCCGTTGTATTCTGAACAATAGTGATAATACACAAGGAAGGACGGCTGGCGACCTTCAGCGTCTGGTGCCACTGCTAGACAGCACACGGCTGGAAGCCCAGTGCATTGCTGCCTTCTACTTGTGCGTTGAAGCTGCTATTAAGTCCCAGCACAAGAATACAAAGGTGAATTCACTATATGTTTATCAGGACTATTGGTCAGTTATACAGGTGGGCCATTTATATGGATGCACCTAAATAAAATGGGAATGGTTGGTGATATGAACTTAATATTTGTGGCACATTAGTATATGGGAGGGAGAAAACTTTTCCAGATGGGTGGTGACCATGGTGATTATTTTGGATCCAGCTTTATTTTTTTCAATGGGAAGTTATTTACAAGTTTATGATTACTTATAAAATGTGTTCAAAGTGCTGCCCGTTGTGTTGGATTGCCAATGCAACCCTCTTCTCCCACTCTTGACACACTGATAGCAACACCGCAGAAGAAATGCTAGCACAGGCTTCCAGTATCCGTTGTTTTAGATGCTGCACATCTCGTATCTTTTCTGGGGCGGCTGTAGGCTGCAATTTGCAGTAGGGGGGTGAGATGGGGTTGCAGAACGTTTGGGTCTTTCCACACTGAAGATTCCAACCCCCAGCTGCCTAGCTGTACTTGTCTGGCAACCAAAAATACGGCGAAGCCTGATGTAATTTTTTTTTAATTATTTCAAGGAATAATAAAAAAAAGGGCTCACCTATATTTTAAATTACCAGCTGGGTAAAACTAGGTAGCTGGGGGTGGGTGGCAGCCCATACTTGCCTGCTGTACCTGGGCTGGTGACCAAAAATACAGCAGGGCCACATGTCATCAGCAGAAAAAATACACAACAAATACTCAGCAAGTTATGGGTCGACACGCAATATAATGTATGCTACAAATATGTACAATTCTATTGCATTACGTTATATTGCGTTTGTAATATGTGCAATGTAAGAAAAAGTTAACATTTACTGTACGCTTTCTTAAAAGTTAAAAAAAACGTAGTAGTTCATGTTTTCATGTGTGTTTAAAAAACCTATATGATTCAAATGTATGCCCATTTTGACATATGTAATTATGCAGTTTATGAATGAAAGCACATGGATGCGTTAAACTGTACATTAAATTGGATTTGTGGTGCTTTCAAACATATCCGTTAAAAGGATGGCTCAAATGCAATGTGAATCTAGACTTAGGCTAGGGTCACATTAACGTTTCCGGTGCCCTGAGGGGGGAATCGCGCTATAAACTTAGACTTTGGCAGCATAAACGTGGTGCTACTGCCAGGGTAGCACCACGTTAACGCTGCCAATGTTACCCTATGGAGGCGCGGCCATCTGATTGAAATCTCGCATTATTTCCTAACGTTGTTGAAAGCGTCTTTTCTCACGTTAGGAAATAACACGAGATTTCAATCAGATGGCCGCGTTGGAGCCGCGCTACGAGCCGCGGCTCCATAGGGTAACATTGGCAGCGTTAACACGGCGCTACCCTGGCGGTAGCACCACGTTTATGCTGCCAAAGTCTAAGTTTATAGCGCAAATCCCCTGAGGGCGCCGGAAACGTTAATGTGACCCTAGCCTTAGAAAGCAATGAAAAAAAATGCTGCAAAAAAACGCAACTGTGTTTTTTAAGTGGTTTTGGTGAATAGAATTAACTTTATGAAACATGTACTGTAGACAAAGGTCTAAAGGTACTGTCACACGCGGCAATATTGCTAGGCAATTTCACTGGAAATTTGCTGGTTGCAATGAAATCATGGACACATTGTTCCATTTGTACACGGCAACAAAATAGGACAATGTGTCTATGATTTCACTGCAACCAGCAAATTGCAAATGAAATTGCTAGCAAAATTGCTGCATGTGATGGTACCTTAAGGTACCTTTACACGCGGCTACATTTCTAGGGTGGCTACAGGTAACTTACTGGTTGCAGTGAAATCATGGAGAGATTATTCCATTTGTACACAGCAACAAGATAGAACCTTGTCTCCATGATTTCACTGCAACCAGTAAGTTACCTGTAGCCACCCTAGAAATGTAGCCGTGTGTAAAGGTACCTTAAGGGTACCTTTACACGCCACAATTTTTGGTGGCGATATGAGGCGATCTAACATGCGCGTGCACGTTCTTCACGGTCGCCTCACATCGCCGATGGCATTTTTTACACTCCGCAATTTCGCCCTCAACCTAAGGCGATGTGTCGCCCTGGAAATCGCCTCACCAACAGCGGAACTTCCCTCGCCGCTTCACACGCCGCAATCCCCAAAGGAATGTGGGCGTACATGTTCAGCGCGGCGAGAACATAGGCGTGCCAGACTGGTTTACACCGTGCCCCAAACACGCTCATTGGACAACGCAGTAGCGTTATGATTGGCCAGCCTGCGCTGGAAGGCTGACTAATACGTGATGCCATTGTCTATTGGAGTTTGTGATTAATACACGCTCGTGTCGTCGTTAGTGGTTGCTGCGACACACTTTCGAGGCGCTATAGCGTCACACAGGAGCGGTTTTGTGTAGGACAGTGGCTTACACTACACAATGGCTATGTGTCAGCCAATGGGAACACAGTAGCCACCACCAATCATCGCTGACGGGGCGCAGACTCCAGCACGCTGTGGCACGCCTACGGGAAATCAATAGGCGATGCAGATTCCATCACTATCGCCCGTTCACACGCCAAAAACAGGAAATCTGCCTTCATGATTGCCTCTGATTTTGGAGCAGTGCTGTGAAATCGGAACCAGGCGACAGGATTTTTATCACCCTCAAATCCCAAATTACACGCCGCAACTGGGAGGCAATTTGACGGCGATGGTGCCAGGACAACATATCGCCGGCAAGATTCCTTGCGGCGTGTAAAGGTACCCTAAAGGCCACGTTACACACACAGATATCTGTTCAGATATTGGTCACAGATCTCTGGTTGCAGTGAAATCATGGACACATTGTTCCATTTTGTGGCTGTGTACAAAACAGAGCAATGTGTTCATGATTTCACTGCAACCAGAGATCTGTGACTATTTGAACAGATATCTGTGTGTGTAACGTAGCCATTAGAGGGAATCGGTCAACAGGTTTTTGTTACTTCATCTGAGAGCAGCAAATGTAGGAAAAAAAAGAACCTGATTCCACCAATGATGTACAATCACTTTATTAGATAGTGACTGATATCCGTGGCCACGCTGGATGAATTGTCTCACTTTCTAGGTGTTCAGTGAAATTGGAGCCGCACAAAGCCTAAGACGAATCGTCTGCTACTCTGTTGATTGTACCGTTTCCTCTCTGGCCAAAAAAGCTCTTCAGATGATCGGTGAAGAGGTCCCTTCTCGCATCGCACGTTCTGTACCCAACTGGAAACCATTGGAAGTACAGCACTGGCTGCAGCAGATTGGCTTCAACAAATTCTCACAGACGTTTTTAGTAAGTTGTGGATATATAACATATACATGTACTCTATGCATTTGCATATACTTTATGTTTTTAACTAACTTGTTATTTGGTCACAACAGGAGCATCAGATTGATGGCGATCTGCTGTTGAGGTTAAGTGAGATAGATCTAAAAGAAGACTTGGGTATGACCTCCAGCATCACTCGGAAGAGGTGAGTGTCTGGCCTATGCATCACTTCTATCATAGGTTGTCCTTTCATGTAACTGAGACCACGCCATAGTAAAATCTGTGAACAAAAGAATTCGCAATAGGGTCTTATCTCAATGATACACTTTCGCTTATCGATGTGGAATTGCTCACCTTTGTCAGTTGTGAAACCCACAACTGGTAGAATAGCGTACAAGCAGCTGCTGCAGGGACTGCACTCCCAACGGTGACCGTGGTTGTAATGTAGAATCTTGGACAAAGTGCCTCAGTGTCCGGCGCTGCTGCTCCGAGACCAAAGACACACAGACACAGGGATGTCTGGATCAGCGATAGCCTTTATTTCCGACGCGTTTCGGAGCCTCCTCCATGGATGTTCCCTGAGGAAGGAGCTCGGGAGGAGGCTCCGAAACGCGTCGGAAATAAAGGCTATCGCTGATCCAGACATCCCTGTGTCTGTGTGTCTTTGGTCTCGGAGCAGCAGCGCGGACACTGAGGCACTTTGTCCAAGATTCTACACGCCATAGTAAAGCAGTCCCTTGGACAAGGTTCAGGTTCTATCACTACATCTCAATACCACTGACTATCCAGAAAATGACATAAAAATTCTAGTTTCTAAACTAATTGAAGTTGTCATCTATTTTAGGAAACTAGTGATTAAAGACCCTGATAGAGATTACTGAGTAAGGCCGGTTTCACACATCCGTGTCACCACGGATGTGTGGAACAAGGCCGTTTGGGGGCGGGGCATAGACTCATGTGTCACGGCCGTGTGACTCGATGGGTGTGGTCAGTGTGCTATCCGTGCATCCACGGATAGCACACGGACAGCCTGTCACCGCATACTCACCTCCCTCCAGTGCTGATAGTTCCTCTCGCTTCCGCTCAGTGAAGTGAATATTCATAAGCCCTAATGAGCCACATCGGAAGTGAGAGGAACTGTCCGTGCTGGAGCGAGGTGAGTATGAAATTCTTATTTTATTTTCAGGTTTTAAACTTTTGTCTGTGGTCCATGCATACGGATATCACACTGTGAATATCCGTGTGCAGGACGTTTGGACGTAAATGCGGTCCGTGGCTCCGCATAAAAACAGACTTGTCGCCGTGTGAAGACACGGACATGTGCTCCACATGAAGACATGGTCCGTGCGGAAACATGGACGTCTGCATGGGTCCACAGGAGAACATGTGTCCCCGTATGTCCATGCCTCTGGCATGTGTCGGCATGTACTGCTTACTTGCCGGAGGCACGGACATGTGAATGAGGCCTAAAAGAGAATCTGTCACTTGTTTTTTTTCCAACTAATCTGAGAGATTACTATTAAACAGCTGCCATGTAGTCCTCCATATTCAGGTGCTCTGTATAACACCGACTCTCACCACTGATTGGCAGCTTCCTGCCTATGCACAGTGTACAGAGAAAGCTGCCAATCAGTGACGTGGGTGGGGTTATACAGCGCTCAGCATTCAGAGAACTGCTATCAAAACTGCACCAAGCAGCCTAGGAAGTGATACATCACTGGAGTCAGGGCTTCTGTCCCTACAACATGCTTCCCTTGTCAAAAATGACATGGAGAACATACTGAACCAACTGGTAGCTGAGTGTCCAAAGCAAAGAATCAGAACTTTTTTAACATAAGACTTAGACTTTTGAGATTGTTATGCATGAAATACAGAGATGCTGTGTCTTATCTTTCCTACAGATTTATGAGGGAACTGGTAGAGTTAAAAACGTATGCAAACTACTCAACGTGTGATCGCAGTAATCTGGCTGACTGGCTCGGCAGTGTGGAGCCCCGCTTCAGGCAATATACTTACAATCTGGTTATTTGTGGCATTGATCGTAATTTCCTTCATCACGTGACGGAGCAGCAGCTCGAGGAGGATTGTCACGTCACAACCGGCTTTCACCGTGTCCGTATTCTCACAGCAGCCAGAGGTACCTTCTTCACTGGCCTCCATGTTATCATATAATATTAATTTATGTCATCTATATTATGATTTTTTTTTTAACTTTAGTAAAGAGATAAGCAAGTATCCTAAGTTATCTAGGAAAGTCTTGATATTTACATGCCATGGATTGGTTGTTTGAGAAGTAAAGAGATATAGAATATTAATATAATGGCGTTCACATGAATTAGACAAATTATGAGTGAATATAACAGGCGAATACACTGTGAAATGATGGTCATAAAGCACAACGAAAATGAAATGACCGGCTGTAGTGTATCCTCTGCCACCAACTGCAAACCGAGCCCTGAAGCCCACTCCTACTTATATGTAAGCTTTGGTGAAACAGAGACCCCACCCTATGATGCTCTTTGCTTACATGGGTCAACCTAGCAAGCCTCTCACCATTTGGTATGAGCGGCACCACCCCATCAAAATAAACCCATCTTCAGCACCATTTATCCTGTGAAAGGCAAGAGAAGGAGCTTCTGGACTTCTGCACATGTTTGGCCCCATAGCAGTGTTATTACCCTTCATGAATGCTGCTAACCAGGGCTGTGGAGTCAGAGTCATGGAGTCAGAGTCGGATTCAGGGAAATTGAGGAGTCTGAGTTGGAGGTTAGGTTTACTGAGTCAGTCAGGGCTGTGGAGTCGGAGTCGGTATCCATTTTGGCGGAGATGGAGTCAAAGTCGGAGTCAGATTCAGGGGAATTGAGGAGTCAGATGTTTGGCTTACTGACTCCACAACCCTGGTCATTGAGTGGGACTCAGTGTGCATTTTTGGGGGAGTTAGAGTTGGATTCAGGGTAATTGAAGAGTTGGAGGTTTGGCTTACCGACTCCACAGCCCTGCTGCTAACAAAAAATTGAAGATTAAAGAGCGTAATGTTTCCATCAGACTTGTACATGTGTATTCCTACGTCCACTTGATAATTGGTCAGATTAAGCCTTGTCAGCGTGTAAAGTACATTGCAGGTTTTTACAAGATGTATCCATTATGGTCTGCCAGGCAGCATCACATTCGATTACGTGAAGACAGTGTACTCGGGAGACATCTCTTCTTGTACAGTTAGGTAATTATTCATGACATTGTGCTTCACCAGGATCCACTCATTTATTATACTTCATACCTCGTTAGACATATAATCAGCACCACTATCCAATACTGTCTATGTAGGTTGTATGTGTGGAAGACGTCCATTATTGTTTGTGCTCTAGTTAAAGCAGGGGTACGAAACTCCAGGTCTCGAGAGCCGCATATAGGTCATGTTTCAGGCTCTCCTTATTATTGCACAGATGATAATCACCTGCACTGGTGATGATTCCTACCCTGTACAATGCTGAGGAAATCCTGAAAACCTGCACTGTGTGCAGCTCTCGAGGCCTGGAGTTCCCTACCCCTGAGTTAGAGGGTTCTCCACTCTTATTGGGCTGTGTTCCATAGCTTAAATGCTGCATTTTTTCTAATGCTTTTTATCTGTATGTCTTCTGCACCATAATACAGGATAACAATCTGTGTTTTTGCTGTGTATTTTTTTTTTTACACTTCCCCCTTTATTTGATGCAGATTTGACACACATTTGAACAGCTGTTTGGACGTTCACTGGGCATGAGTTTTTATTATATTGCAACCCCTTTGCCTGAACAGATAAAGCAGCAGCATTTATGTCCAAAAAAATATAATGGGAAAAAACCTCAAGGGTATGTGCTCACGGTCCGGGAGAGCTGCGTGTTGGACACAGCTCCTCCGGACCTGAGTGAAGCAGCGGGTTCCTGCAGGGAGACTGCAGCTGCCCTGTACACACCATGTGCGGCGGGTGCGGGGCGGCTTCTCCCTGCAGTCACCTAATGGCAGCCGCTTCCGACTCTGCAGCATGTTTATTTCATACGGCAAGACGCTGCGTCCAAAACGCTGTGTACACTGATCGTGTGCACACACCCTCATATTTATGCTGCAGTCAGTCATGGTGCGGGCAATCTATGTGCACACAAAGGCTGTAGAGGGACAGAGGCATTCACTGATGATCAGGGACCACACCTGCAGCAACGTTTCTGGCAACATAACCCTTTCTCAAGCCTGAAAAATACTTTGTTCTGTACAGATGACGAGTCTAGAATTATGTTTAGTAACCAATGGGAAAATAGAAAGATATCTGATAGCTATACAGTCAAGACCAAAAGTGTTCGCACCCTTGAAATTGTTCCAGAAAATTAAGTATTTCTCCCAGAAAATTATTGCAATGACACGTTTTCTTGTACATGTGTTTATTTCCTTTGTGTGAGAAACAAGATACAAATCTTATCGTTGTGATACCTTTTAATGGCTAACAAAAATAAAATAAATGATGTTATAAGGCGAGCTTTCGAGACGACTCAGGTCTCTTCATCAGGCATGGAATGACAAGATATTGAATGAAACTCAAATATATGCAAGCACAACTAAAATGATTGGACATTTGACTGAATAAACATTACAGAGACTGGACATTTGGCAAAATAAACAAAGCAGCCTGGAGAGGATCTTCAATCAGACAGGCCTGGTGGTCATAAAGTCTTTAGGACAATAATTTATAAGAAAACCTGGTGTCTAAAGGGCCTGTCACACATGTCAATGTCGCCCGCAATATCGCTCATGCGTCACAAATTATTAATCGCCTGAGCGATGTGGAATTATCGCAGGTAAGATGTCACACGCGTCAATATGACCCAGCGATGCGGTGATGTCGCCATCTTGCGAGTGATTTTATTTAGTCGCTTGTACGTTGTCAAAATAGAAAATATGTCGCTGAGTTTAGTGTCACACGCAGCGATGCACAAGGTCTACTGAGCGATGAGCGACAGGTTTTACATCTGGCAGTGAAACCTGCGATTGGCGATCAGCGACATATCGCTGGTTGCATCGCTTGGTCACACGCTTCAATGTCGCTCCTGCGTCACTTTTATGTCGCTCGAGCGACTGAAAATCCGTGACGTACGAGCGACATTGACAGCGATATTGACGCGTGTGACATCCCCTTAAGATTTCCATGTCTTTGAACAACATTGTTTTAGACGTGGTAATGAGCCATAAAACCATCAGGGATGTTCAGTCCATTCTGAAATTTAAACTTCTAATTAGCTTGGATTCACAGACTCTTCGATGCTTTTGGGATTTGAAATTACCTATCAAAATTAAAACCTTCATATTATCAATGTTATGTCCCTAGCCAGAAAAATGCTCCACTACTAGAAAATGGATTTTTTTCGTGTGTAATTGTGTGACGATGAGACCTCATCCTTGCTCTTAGACGTTGCCCAGTCTCCCCAACATAAAAAGACCAAACTGGGCATATGGTGCACATAATTAAATATACCACATTGTAAGAGGAGCATGTGAAAGTCCCAGGAATCTTATAATCCTGCTGTGTGTTGGGGATCTTTATCCTGAATATGCAAATGGAGTCCGTGGAGCCTCGATTAAGAGTCTCAAACACGGGACTAGCCAGGTATCTGGCTAGTCCTGTTTTTGAGACTCTTAATCAAGGCTCCACGGACTCCATTTGCATATTCAAATTTCCAGGGGGCAATGCATCATGGATTTCACTGTGTTTGAGCGCTTTAGCTGGCTGCCCGCAGTGTTTTCCTTGACTGGTCTCCGAGATCAGTGAGTGCTTTAAGGATCTGTATCCTGTCTCTGGTCTCTATGTGAGCACAGGTCTTGCAGCTCTTCACATTGCATGGATAAGTCCCTTTTGGTGTATCCGAGGGCATCAAACTTCGGACCATGATGTTTCTTAAATTGGGAGGCTGCCTGTAGCACAGCAAGGGAGGGTCTTTGAATATTATTTTAAGTCGGTCATCCTTGTGTAGGATGTGATGAAGTTTCCTGGCAGTTTTCCTTAGTACCTCAAGCTGTGGGTTGTAGGTCACCACCAGGGGAACACTTCTTTTTCTCTGTATTGGAGTGCTTGACTTCTAGGGACCCTTATGGCTTTAATGATCTGATCCTCAATGGAGGTGGGGTGGTAGCTCTGGTTTGAAAATGTCTTTTTTAGCTGGTTTAAGTGTTCATCCCTTTCCACTGTGTTGGAGCAAATACGATTATATCTGAGGTCCAGCAACAAAACAAGGGAGGGCACCACCTATGAGGTAACTTAACTGCGTGTAGGCATAGAAGTGTAGGTCACACAGGCATCCAGGGTGCCAGCGGGATACAGTCCATCAAACAAGGTATAAGAAAAGAGCGGCACTCACCGGAGTTGCGACAGCGGAGTCCTTTATTTGGGTAGTTGTTACACGGTGCAGGGAGGGGGACCGGGTGACGACGGCACCGTTTCAGGCGTACTGCCCTTCAACGGGTCACTAACTGTTAGTGACCCGTTGAAGGGCAGTACGCCCGAAACGATTATATCTGAGGGCCTGGCTGTAGACAATGGAGTTTTTGATGTGTTTGGGGTGGAAACTGTCCCATCTGAGGTATGTGGGACGGTCAATCGGTTTCTGATAGGGCCACGTCTCTCACACACAGATAATTGTGCAGATATTGTTCACAGATCTCTGGTTGCAGTGAAATCATGGACATATTGTTACATTTGTATACGGCCACAAAATGGGACAATGTGTCCATGATTTCACTGCAACCAGAGATCTGCGAACAATCTCTGCACAGATATCTGTGTGTGTGACGTGGCCCATATACCGATGTCAGGAATGAACCACTTAGAATTTTTAAGGTGGTATCCAGAAAGTTGATTTCTGTTTTTGAGTGGTCCAGTGTCAGGTTTATGCTGGGATGAAATTTGTTGAATTTGTCATGGAAATTTATAAGTTCATGTTCAGTCTCTTTCTAGATTATTAAGATGTCATCAATGAAATGGAAGTACGCCAAGGGTTTGATGGGGCAGGAGGCTAAAAAGTCATTTTCCAGTTTAGCCATGAAGAGGTTGGCATACTGGGGGCCATTTTGCTTCCCATGGCAGTTCCGGTGCGTTGTAAATACAGTTCTTCACCAAAAGAGAAAATGTTGTGGGTGAGGATAAATCTGGTGAGCTTTAGAACTGATTCAGAAGGGATCCCATTGGCTTCAAGAAACAGTCGGCAGGCAGTAAGTCCATCTTCGTGTGGGATGTTAGAATATAAGGACTCCACATCCATGGTGGCTAAGATGGTACTCTTGGGGAGGGGACTTATTGTAGAGAGCTTATTTAGAAAGTATAGGTCCTGTATAGAAGGTCCTGTATATAGCTGTTTGTGCATAATTTCACACAAAACTCCAAAAATAGGCCAGACTAAATTATTGGCACCCTCAATTTAATATTTGGTTGCATAGCCTTTGAAATAAATAGCTGCAATTGATGGCTTCCTATAACCATCAACAAGTCTTAAGGCTCCGTTACACCTAACGATGTCACAGCGATCTGACCAACGATGTGGATCGCTGGGAGATCGTTATCTGATTGCTGGTGAGCTGTCAAACAAGCAGACTCACCAACGATCAGGACCAGCGAGAAGTTACCAACCAGGATAAACAGCGGGTAGTAACTAAGTGCCGCACTCTGCTTAGTTACCTGCTGTTTACACTGGTTATCAGCTCCTAGCGCTTCGGAGCTCGTTTGCAGGGAGCTCATTCATCGTTAGTCTCCCGCTGTCATACGCGCCGATGCTGGGTTCCCAGCGGGAGACCAACGATAAATTTATGGTCCAGGTCATTTACCAACAACCAACGATGAACGACCTCATCGTTGGTCATTGGTAAATGTCACATGCAACAAAGTCGTTTCGACATTGCTGCAACGTCACCAAACCGGTGACATTGCAATGATATCGTTACTGATACCGTAGCATGTAACGGGGCCATTACACACTTCTCAACTGAAATTTTGGACCACTCATTTTTACAAATTGCTCCAGGTCTCATATTTGAAGGCGTCTTCTCCCAACAACAATTTTAAGATCTCTCCATAGGTGTTCAGTGGGATTTAGATCTAGACTCATTGCTGTCACTTCAGAACTCTCCAGTGCTTTGTTTCCATCCATTTCTGGAGCTTCTTGAAGTATGTTGGGGGTCGTTGTTCTGCTGGAAGTCCCATGACCTAGGACGCAAGCCCAGCTTTCTGACACTTGATCCTACATTGTGACCCAAAATCCTTTGGTAATCTTCAGATTTCATAATGCCTTGCACAAAGTCAAAGCACTCAGTGCCAGAGGCAGCAAAACAACCTCAAAACATCTTTGAACCTCCACTGTATTTGACTGTAAGTACTGTGCTCTTTTTTTCTTAGGCTTCATTCCATTTTCAGTACACTAAAACTGCTTTGCTGAGTGTAATTTCACTTTAGCAGTGTATCTACATACACTATCTACATACACTGCTAAAGTGAAATTAAATAAAGCAATGTGTTAAAAAATAAAAAATAAAATATTTAAAGAGGACCTGTCACCCCCCCCCAAAGATTTCAATCTAAAGGCAGCACTTAATGCATACAATGTATGTAGGGGTCCCCCATGTGTGTGTGATGTTTTTATCCATAAATACAGCCTTCTGAAAATGTGTAGTAAAATGTCAGGAGGGCATTACTAGCTCCAGGAGTCAGCTCTTTCCCGGGGGCTATTCACGCCCCCTGTGTCTCTGTTCCACCCTCCTCCCTCTCCTCGCCGCCTGCGCCTGAGCCTCCTTGTGCCACTTCATGCAGGCGCAGAGCGAGGTGTTGCTATTGTCGGCCCCGCGCCCCTGACCCGCCTCCCACCCTGACATCAGCACTTGTTCCCGCCCTGCCCCATAACATGTATAACACGGAGCAGGGCAGGAATAAGTGCTGACATCAGGGCGGGAGGCGGGACAGGAGCGCGGGGCCAACAGTAGCAACACCTCGCTCTGTGCCTGCGTGAAGTGGCACAAGGAGGCGCAGGCGCAGAGCGAGGATGTCTGACATGGCATCAAGGAGGCAGTGAGGAGAGGGAGGAGGGAGGAACAGAGACTCAGGGGGCGGAAATAGCCCTCAGGAGGGAGCTGACTCCTGGAGCTGGTAATACCCATCTGACATTTTACTACACATTTTCAGAAGGCTGTATTTATGGATAAAAACATCACAAACACATGGGGGACCCCTTGCCTGAATGCATTGAGGCGATGAGTGACCTGACAAATGGAGGAAAGTTGATCTCATTTGACGCATTAGTCTCTAAACACCCCAGCCCTTAGGCTCACTTTCCTACAATACTCTCAGGTCCACCACTATCTACGCTCTTGGTCGTGTTGTCATGAGCGGGGCTTACCCAAACCGTCTCCCTTTCAGAAGTTTCTCTTATCAGGCCCAGAAACCACTAAGGGTCTATCAGTGATTTACTGCTTCTCAACTGTTCTGTTCCTTCGAAATTGGCATATATGTTAAAGTGGGAGAGAGATTTGGATTTCTCTGCGGACCTGGACGAATGGGAGGGGGCCACACGCTGCACCTGTTGCGCCACTAGGTGCATTAACCACTTGGCGAATCTAAAAAAGATTCACCTGTGTTGGTATGCTCTCCCCTCCAGGTTGGCAAGATTCAAGTCGGGAACGTCCTCGCTGTGCTGGAGACAATGTGGCCATTGGGCGATTTAGCCCATATGTGGTGGTCTTGTCTGAAGATCTCGCAATTCTGGCATCTTGTGGCAAGCCTATTAGAAATCTTTTACAGGGATTAAGATCCCACTTTCCTCCATATCGGAATAGAGGCATATCTCCCTATCTCCCGACATGTGATCACAAATGTTCTGATAGCAGCCAGACTGTGTATTGCGGCGAAATTGAAGTCTGATGCGCCCACTTCTATGGGAGAAGTCACAGATAGGATAAATTCCATCTTCTGTAATGAGTATTATTTGGCCCTGGACTCCCCAACGAGACGTTATGTCATGAATGCATGGTCCTTTTGGGCCGCACACCCTCTGGCCATTCCGATTCCTTTATAGGCTCCTGATTTGCCGAAATTCTCCCCTCTCTCCCTGCACCTTTCCTGGCCCCTTCCCAACCCCCCCACCCCAAACGCAATGTGAAAGGGGTCCTCAAAATTAAAATATGTCTGTTTCACACACAGTGTAATGGGGACATCTTGTAGATTATGAATGGTTTTCAATCAGAATTTTCTTATGAACCATATTAGAAAGTTTATTATAATCACTTGCTCTACATTATTATTAAATAAAAATTTAAACGGTGGTTACGCTTTAAGTTTCAACCTTTAGGATACGTTCACACATTGCCAGGACTTTGCATGATGTCATCGGGCGCTATGATTGGCCACTCGCAGTCATGTGATATGTGACGTCATATGATTCGTCATGTGAGCGGCCAATCACGGATCCGGACATAGAAATGGCATCCGGAGTTCACATCCAGGCCTGTCCGTTCCTGTCCTTGAGGTCCTGCAAAAAACAGGAAAAAATCATGGTGTGAAGGGGGCCTTACATGCCCATATTCACTGTCAGATCTGACTCAGGCCCCGTTCACACTGCGATTTTTGCACATCCGTGTGGATTCTTGACTTTCAAGAACCACATGGATAGGCATGGATCTGTGCCAACGGATGCCAACTGATGTCCACGGACCGTTTTTTTAACGGAACTGTCGTCAGTTAGCTGAGGTAGGGCTTGGAGGAGCTGTACCTTGCTTCTGAGCATGCTTAGTACAGCAAAACGGATCTATTTTATGGATCTGTTTTTTTACGGATCCATCTCCATAGACCCCCTTGTTATTTGATGCGGACCGTGGCGGATCCGTTTCTGTCCGTGTGTGTCCGCTTTTTTGAAGGCAGCCAAAAATCGGAGCAGTCTCCAATGCTTGGTACATGAATAAATGTACATGACAAAAATGACACAAATGGATGGCCACTTTGGACCAATCCGTGCCCATAGGGATATATGGGAAGCCAAAACGGATCCCTGGCTATCCATTTTAAAATGGATAGACACGGATCCCCAAAAATGCAATCTGAAGGGGGCCTCAGGCTACCTTCACACTGTGTCTTTTGTCATCAGTATCTATCCGCTTTAAAACTGATATCCACGGATCTGTTTTGGCCACAAATGTATCGCTATGGGCACGGATTGGACCTATATGGCCATCAGTGTGTGTCAGATCCATCAGAATCCGTTTTTTTTCATGCACCCAGAATCGGAGACTGTTGCGATTTTGGGCTGCCTTGAAAAAAGCGGACACAAACGGACAGACATGGATCCGTAGCTGTTCGTGTCAAATAACATCAGGGTCTATGGAGATGGATCCGTGAAAAAAATGGATCTGTAAAAAGGATCCGTTTAGCTATATTGAGTATGCTCAGAAGCAAGGTACAGCTCCTCCACACGGATCCGTATCTGTCCATATGAAACAACATGGAGCTCTATGGAGACGGATCTGTATGGATCCGTGAAAAACACGGATCCGTGAAACAGATCCGTTTTGCTGTACTGAGCACGCTCAGAAGCAAGGTACAGCTCCTCCCACCCCTATCTCTGCTAACTGATGACGGTTCTGTTAAAAAAATGGTTCATGGGCATCACTTGGCATCCTTTGGCACAGATCAGTGCCTGTCCGTGTGGTCATTAAAGTTCAAGGGTCCACACGGATGTGCAAAAAACGCAGTGTGAAGGGGGCCTCAAAATGAAAACATGTCTGTTTCACACACAGTGTAATGGGGACATCTTGCATCTTGTAGAAGGTTTATGAATGGTTTTCAATCAGAATTTTCTTATGAACTATATGAGAAAGTTTATTATAATCACTTGCTCTACATTATTTAAATGGCGGTTACGCTTTAAGTTTCAACCTTTAGGATACGTTCACACATTGCACATTTTTGAGTGCATTTTTGCGCACCCTGTTCAAAAATGTGCAATGTGCCTTGTGTCTGCCGGCAAAGTGAATGGGAAATTCATTTTGCCGTACAGACACAGCGTATAAATACGCCGCGCTTTTATGGCAGAAAGCGCGGGCGTAAAAAGAATTGACATGTTTTCTCCCATAGGGGCCGATGCTGCAGGGTCTGATCTCACAATGGGGAGGAAGAATCATGGTTCCTCCTCCCCTCTGTGACATGTGTGACTGCCCCATTTGAGTTTCACAATGTTTTAATATACAGTGCGAAACACAAATTAAAGTTAAGCAAATGTGTTAAAAATATTAAAATTAAATACTTACCGTCCGAAGCTGTTCCGGTTACTGGGAGCCGAGACAACTGCAGGTTACGAGCTGGCAGGACCTTGCATGATGTCATTGGGCGCTGTGATTGGCCGCTCGTTGTCATGTGATATTTGACATCCTATGACGCACATATCACATGACCGCGAGCAGCCAATCACAGCACCCAATGACATCACGCAAGGCCCTGGCAGGTCGATACCTGCGGTTTTGCCAGCTCCTGGCTCCCTGAACACCCGCCGGAGGGTAGGTATTCATTCTTTATTATTTTTAATACATCTGGCTTTCTTTAATTTAGATTTCGCAGTGTATATTAATACACTGCGAAATCAAATGGGGGCTGGCAGACATGTGACATCACTTCTCCCCCGGGCCTGTAAAAAAGCGTGCTGTGTGAAAGCACTGCTTCTTTTTTTTGTGCTTTTTTGCGTGGCCACAATACGTGGGCTAAAAGTGCGCGCAATAAAAGAAGCAGTGTGTGAACGTAGCCTTATGATATGTGCATATGATCAGGGTTTGCAGCGTTATGGATACAGCGTTATGGATCCACTGTGCTTCTCCCCTTTACAGCATTATTTCAGCTGCGGTGCAGGTTGCAGCGCTTCCGCTTTTTTGCAGCATGCTAAATTATCACTATGAATTTGAAAGCAAACCCCATCAGGTGAATGCAGAGAAAAGCTGCCCTGCACCAAACGCAGATTGTGGGCACAGCGTTGCTGTGCTCACCCTGCGTTCACTTGCAGCTTCCCTCAGTAGCTGAGGCAGTGTGTCCAACACTCAGTGCCTCCGGATCATCTGCATGTACCCTTGTAAATCTTGTGAGGAGGGAGAACCTCAAAGGAGGTAGAGGAAGAAAGGTACATAGAAAGCAGGGCTGTGGAGTTGGTAAGCCAAACCTCCGACTCCTCAATTTACCCTACATTGACTTTGACACCCATATATTGTACTTTTCTGACCATAAGACAAACTTTTTTTTCCCCAAATTGTTGGGGAAAGTGGAGGGTGCATTTTATGGTCCGAATATACGGGTGCTGTGCGGGCTGTGCTGGAGTGGGGGGCGGCTGTGGAGCGGTTCGAGTAGACTGGTAGGGGCTGCTTCGGCAGCCCGTGATCACATGTCCCTGTTCATTAGTATACAGTAATATTCACTGCATCCCACTGTCCACCTCTTAGTGCTGAAGCTAGCGCTGAGTGGTGGTGGGGGGCAGTGTATATTACAAGCACACTAAGTGTACTGACACCCCCATCACTGTACATAGCCCACCATGCTGCCGCACACACACTAAAATAATAAACAGTGTAACATACCTGTCCGGCGCATTGATCTCTTCCTGTCTGTGCATCGGCGTCCCCGTGACATCCGATGATGTATCCGGGACGCTAAGTGATGACATCATTGTGCTGTACCGGGTCACATGACAGGATGCCAGTATGCACAGAAAGAGTATCTCTGGTGATCCTGAGTGACGTGTTGAACGTTATCGATCTGGCACATATTACCAGCTCCCTTAAGTACTACACAAAGTGAGCTGGCACCTCAGTGGGAGCAGATTGAATGTCAGAGTTTCTCTGGAGGGCACTGAAAGGTGTTTAAGGCATTGAACTCGTAAAAAAGCCCACCCTCCCACCAGGTCCCGGAAAGACTCGTTTTTTAGCTGGATGTGTGTGGGCGGAGCCTTTTACTAATTGACTAACATTAGACTCGCTGTTCAGATGAATATACGAGTATTAAAAACTAGTCGTTACTAGTATAGCAAGTGCGAATATTTCACTACTCGCTCATCACTAGTCCTCATCAATGCTGTTGTTATATTTCTTAATTTGAAATGTTAAAAAAACAGTTCTTCCCCATATATTGTATGTATAGTGTATAGAAGCAATCAGAGCAGCTCAAATATGAGCTCAGAGAAAAAACAAAAAATCATCAAGCATACATAGAGAACATATATATATATATACACTGGACTATTGATTTATGAACAGTTGTTTGAAAGTTTAAAGTGTAATACCCAATACTGCACTGGTTGTTAGTGATGGATCACATAGCAGCTGAGATAATGCTTTTTTGTGCCATACGACTGATTTTAGCACATTTTTCTGTGCTCTTTGAAAATCTGCATTTTCTGTCTGTATGGGAGTGGCCAGAGTCTTCCAGCAGTGTGTGTGTGAGAGCAGGCTGGTAGTGAGCTGTGTGGGGAGCCAGCAGCCAAGGGGTTAACAGAGATTGCTGTGTGGAGACAGATGACAGAACAGAGAAGTTTGTATAGAGGAGTTTACATCCTGACATTGCTCAGCTCTGTGCTGTAATGCGACACATTGTCTCCTCATGAGCTGCAGTCAGCAGTGTAGGCCACACCCACCTCTCCATTACATGCCTGTATTCACTGTGAAGAGGACTCTGACACAGAATCAGCTTCACACACAGTGCAGTGAGGACACCTTGAGGAAGGATTATGAATGGTAACCATCCAGAATTTTGTAATGAACTATATTATAAAGTTTATAAAAATCACTTGCTCTACATTATTATTAAAGACAAATTTAAACTGAGGTTATGTTTTAAATATGCTTTAAGAAGTAATTACTTTAAAATCTTGTTTTCCTGTTCACTCTAGCAATTCTGAGATGAGTGCAGGCCTTCCTTCTTTCTTGCTGTGTTTACTTTTTACACTTCTCTGTAGCTAAAGTGAGGCACAGACTTACCTCAGTTAAAACAAAACCTAGATCTTTAGATCAAGAATAAAACAGCCATTTATAGGAGAGTTCATGTCTTTCCCAAATTCCTATGAAAGAATATTCAGCACATTCTGCATTGCACTACTGTACCCATTTTATTGCTCATGTGGTCATAATTGTTGGTGCCCCTCGTTTAATGAAAGAAAAGCCCACAATGGACACAGAAGTCACTTGAATCTGGCAATTTGTAATAATTAATAAAACAAATCTATGAAAATGAACAAATGAAAGTCAGACATTCCTTTTCATTCTGCCTCAACAGAATTGGAAAAAAAAATGAATCTCATGAAATAGGCCTGGACAGAGATGATGGTCCCTTAACTTATTATTTTGTTGCACAACTTTTGGAGGCAATCACTGCAATCAGACGATTCCTGTAACTGTCAATGAGACTTCTGCACCTCTGGACAGGTATTTTGGCGACTCCTCAAGAGCAAACTTCTCCTGTTGTCTGGTGTTTGAAGGTTGCCTTTTCCAGATGGCATGTTTCAGCTCTTTCCAAAGATGCTTCATAGGATGTTGGTCAGGGCTCATAGAAGGTCACTCCAGAATAGTCCAATGTTTTCCTCTTAGGCTGGCTTCACACTGCAGTTTTTTCACTGATCAGGTTCCATCTGGTTTGTGTGCCAAAACCAGGAGTGTCTCCAAAACTCAGAACAGGTGTCAATCTTTCAATTATAGTTCTTCTCTGCAAGTTCCTCTCCCAGTTTTGGCACACAAACTGGATGGACACTGATCAGTGTAAATCCTGCAGTGTGAAGCCAGCCATTCTTGGGTGTTTTCAGCTGTGTGTTTTGGGTCATCCTGTTGCAAGACCCATAACCTGTGACTGAGACCAAGCTTTCTGACACTGGGCAGCACATTTCTCTCTAGAATCACTTGATAGTCTTGAGATTTCATTGTACCCTGCACAGATTCAAGGCATTTTGTACCAGATGCAGCAAAGCAGCCCCAGAGCATAACAGAACCCTCCTCCATGTTTCACAGTAGGGACAGTGTTCTTTTCTTAATATGCTTCATTTTTCCATCTGTGACCATAGAGCTGATGTGCATTTCCAAAAGTTCCATTTTTGTCTCAACTGTCCATAGGACATTCTCCCAAAAGAATGGCTTGTCAACAAGTAGTTTGGCAAATTCCAGTTTGGCTTTTTTATGATTTTTTTTCAACAATGGAGTCCTCCTTGGTCGTCTTCCATGAAGTCCACTTTGGCTCAAACAATGACAGATAGGGCGGTCTGACACTGATGTTCACCTTTAATCTCTTTAGAAGTTTTTCTGGGTTCTTTTGTTACCATTGGTATTATCCGTCTCTTTGATTCGTCATCAATTTTCCTTCTGTTGCCACTTCCATGGAGGTTGGCTACAGTCCCATGGATCTTAAATTTCTGAATAATAGGTGCAACTATAGTCACAGGGACATCAAGCTGCTTGGAGATGAACTTATAACCTTTACCTTGAAAATGCTTGTCTATAATTTTCTTTCTAAACTCCTGAGACAACTCTTTCCTTCGTTACCTCTGGTCCATGTTGAGTATGAAACACACCATGTCACCAAACAGCACAGTGAGTATCTGTAGCCCAATGTATAGGCCTGTGATGCTAATTACTGGACACACCTTGGTTTAACATGTCCCTTTTGTCACATTATTTTCAGGGGAACCATCATTTCTGTCCAGGCCTATTTCATTAGTTTAATTTTTTTTTTAATTCTGTGGAAGCAGGTTTGAAAAGCAATGTCTGACTTTCATTTGTTCATTTTCATAGATTTTTTATTATTACTTTTGTCAGATTCAAGTTATTTCTGTGACCATTGTGGATTTTTCTCTCTTTAAACGAGAGGTACCAACAATTTTGACCATTTGTGTATATATTTTAGGAGCTGCAGTCGGTCCATTTATTCCAACTCCACCAAAAACGGGTTCCGACTCAGACTCCGATGCCACAACTCCACAGCCCTGATAGAAAATGCTGCTTCTTTATAGAAAGTTTTATATTTCACCCCTAGCTGGATTCACATCTACACTGCCCAGTCAGTACTGCTGTATGGTACCTCACTTGCTGCCTCTGATGATGTGCTGCAGAGAGATAGGGGAGCAGAATCTCCTCTTTTCTGAGTGTGCCATGTTTAGGAGACATCAAAGCAACTGGTCATGCCTGCTGGCTGCTGACTGGTCCAGAAAATACCCTTTTTTTGAGACACACCAGGAACAGGCACAATAGATCTGAACTGATTGCCTGGAATAAACATAAACCATATTCCTTACTAACTATCTAAGTTTACCTAGACTAGCTTACAGACAGAACTTGGGGAACAGGATACAGCTGTTGGGGCATAATACAGGGTGGGCCATTTATATGGATGCACCTAAATAGAATGGGAATGGTTGGTGATATCAACTTCCTGTTTGTGGCACATTAATATATGGGAGGGGGAAAACTTTTCCAGATTTGTGGTGACCATGGTGGCCATTTTGAAGTTGGCCATTTTTGAATCCAACTTTATTTTTTTCAATGGGAAGACGATCATGTAACACCTCAAACTAATTGAGAATTTCATAAGAAAAACAATGGTGTGCTTGGTTTTAACATAACATAACTTTATTCTTTCATGAGTTATTTACAAGTTTATGACCACTTATAAAATGTGTTCAAAGTGCTGCCCATTGTGTTGGGTTGTCAATGCAACTCTCTTCTCCCACTCTTGACACACTGATGGCAACACCGCAGAAGAAATTCTAGCACAGGCTTCCAGTAGCCGCTGTTTCAAATGCTGCACATCTCATATCTTCACAGCATAGACAATTGCCTTCAGATGAGTGATGAGGCAAACTTTATTGTGAATGGTGAAGTTAACAAACAAAACCAGCGCTATTGGTCTGACACTAACCCACAGTGGATAGATCCCTCCAAGACTGTTGGAACACAAAATTTGATGGTATGGTGTGGTATATGTGGTACAAAGGTAGTGGGGCCATTCTTCATCAATGGATACCTCAATGCCACTGGATATCTGAATCATGCAACAATTTCAGATAACCAGTGGCATTTAGATTTCCATTGATACTAGAAGCCTGTGCTAGCATTTCTTCTGCATTGAAAAAAGTAAAGTTGGATCCAAAATGGCCAACTTCAAAATGGCCGCCATGGTCACCACCCGTCTGGAAAAGTTTCCCCCCTCCCACATACTAATGTGCCACAAACAAGGAAGTTGATATATCACCAACCTTTCCCATTTTATTTAGGTGCATGCATATAAATGACCCACCCTGTACATTTACATTGACTGGATACAGGGCTGGAACCATTTGTGGCAAATAAAAAAGACCAATACCTCTATATGATCACACTGATAACTATCCTAAAGGTCTAGAGACTACAGAGACTTACATCTTGAAGCACAGCACAAAGAATACTACATACCAACCAGGGTTATTCCATTAGCAGCGACTCTGTGATCAAGGCCACTAGTTGGCCAAAATGTCAACACCTACTAAGTCACTTACTCAACTACTGACTGTGCCACAATACATTTCTCACTTTGAAGCAAAACGAACTTTATACGTGTACTGTGATTTTATCATTAACTACCTAAGGATGGACACAGCATGTCTACAGCAATCACTGTAAATCACGGCTGAGACATGCTGCATAATAAAATGACTTCTCTTCCTTGTGTATCTCAGAAATGCTGCACTCGCCGCTGCCATGTAGTGTGGGCAAATCTAGCTACGATGGCCCGGATGTTTTCATCAGTTATCGGAGGAGTACAGGATCTCAGCTGGCCAGGTATGTTATATGTCAGTTCTTAGTCCATATACACACTTGTACATAAAGTGCTCTCCACCAATCACAATGTTGGAATTTTTGAAGAAAAAAATTTCCACTGGAACCCCTGACATAGCCATTCACTTATATAAAGAGGAAGATGTCAACTTTCTAAACTCCAACCTGGCAGTGTTAATCTTTTTCAGATATGCACAAAAACATGGTCAGCCACACGTAAAACACGACTACTGCCAGAGCGGAGGTTAGAAATCGTCCGCAGTGACTCCTTTGGCTACATTTGAGGGAATGGCCCTGTAGTGGTTCCCATTAAAGTAGTTTTTTTCTAATGGAAACCCCAAGTAGTATTTGGTAGAGAGCACTGTATAAGCGTGAACGTAGTCTTACTGGAAATTCTTAACATTTTGCATTAGCTTTGAAAGAAGTTGTCACATCAGGAGTTATAGTTGTCACCTCAGGCGTTATAGATATCACAACAGGAGCTATCATACCTCCCAACTGTCGAAGAAGAGAAAGAGGTACAATGTGTGCGGTGCGCTCTGTGCGCCGCGGCAAATTTTAGGCCACACCCTGACCACACCCATTTAACAACTAGCCACACCCATATCCATGCCTAAACCACACCCATTCAGCACTGCTGGTCACACTGTTTCATAAACAATAATTATAAAGAAAAAAATAAATTTATTTACAAGTGAATTAAATGCAAACTTGGTAAAAATATTTCTTTTAAATTAGAATGTAAAAGCTGCAGATTACATAACAGGTCCACTCTATTAGACAAATTATCTTTGACAATCTTGCGAATAGTTGACTTATTTTTCTGCATATCTGCTGAAATCATGAGGGGCATTACCCTCACCTCTCTCAACAGTGAGGTCAAATTAAGCAGAATGACCGGCTGGAATGTCTGTGACTACAAATCGGCAGCGGGCAGACAGACAGACAGACAGACTTGCCCGTCAATTCTAAAAGTACCTTCACAAGCGTCAATATTGCATGCAATTTCACTTGCAACTTACTGGTTGCAGTGAACCGGCAGGGGAAGCTGGCGGTGAGAAGACTTCACTGCCGGCTTTCCCAGTCTGTGCTGCGCTCCCCACTCACTGATTCCCCCTCCCCGCTGCCTGGTGCTTTGCTCCCCACCCGGTCCTAACTTAGGGTCAGACGAGGAGGGGGCATCAGTGAGCGAGGAGCGCATTTGAAATGGGCTTCGCCGTAATTTTGTGTCCAGTCGGGTAGCTGCTAAGGGCACAGGACTACTTCACCGCATCATTGGGACAATGGATGGAGCCATGTACCGTAAAATCCTGAGTGACAACCTCATTCCCTCCGCCAGGACATTAAAAATCTGTCGTGGCTGGGTCTTCCAGCACGACAATGACCCAAAATAGCCAAGGCAAGAAAGGATCGGCTCAAAGACAAGCACTTTAAGGTGATGGTGTGGCCTAGCCAGTCTCCAGACCTTAATCCCGTAGAAAATCTGTGGAGGAGCTGAAGCTCCGAGTTACCAAGCGACAGCCTCAAAATCTTAATGATTTAAAGATGATCTGCAAAGAGGAGTGGAGCAAAATTCCTCCTGACATGTGCGCAAACCTCATCATCAACTACAAGAAACGTCTGACTGCTGTGCTGCCAACAAGGGTTTTGACACCAATTGTATTGTTTGTCAGAGGGATCAAATACTTACCGTATATACTCGTGTATAAGCCGACCCGTGTATAAGTCGACCCCCCTACTTTTGCCCCCAAAACCTGGGAAAACCTATTGACTCGTGTATAAGCCGAGGCTGGACCCCAGCACAGGTATACAGCCCCCAGCAGTGTGGTATACAGCAGCCTCCCCAGTGGTAGTATACAGCAGCAGCCCCAGTGGTATATACAGCAGCAGCCCCAGTGGTAGTATACAGCATCCCCAAAGGTATATACAGCAGCCCCAGTGGTAGTATACAGCAGCAGCCCCAGTGGTATATACAGCAGCAGCCCCAGTGGTATATACAGAAGCTGCCCCAGTGGTAGTATACAGCAGCAGCAGCCCCAGTGGTATATACAGCAGCAGCCCCAGTGGTAGTATACAGCTGCAGCCCCAGTGGTATATACAGCAGCAGCCCCAGTGGTAGTATACAGCAGCCCCAGTGGTAGTATACAGCAGCAGCCCCAGTGGTAGTATACAGCTGCAGCCCCAGTGGTATATACAGCAGCAGCCCCAGTGGTAGTATACAGCAGCCCCAGTGGTAGTATACAGCAGCCCCAGTGGTAGTATACAGCAGCCCTAGAGGTAGTATACAGCAGCTCCAGAGGTAGTATACAGCAGCCCCAGTGGTAGTATACAGCAGCAGCCCCAGTGGTAGTATACAGCAGCAGCCCCAGTGGTATATACAACAGCAGCCCCAGTGGTAGTATACAGCAGCCCCAGAGGTATATACAGCAGCCCCAGTGGTAGTATACAGCAGCCCCAGAGGTAGTATACAGCAGCCCCAGAGGTAGTATACAGCAGCCCCAGTGGTAGTATACTGCAGCCCCAGAGGTAGTATACAGCAGCCCCAGAGGTAGTATACAGCAGCCCCAGACGTATATACAGCAGCCCCTCCCCCATATCAGTATACAGGGCCCCCCCCCCTTGTGTAGCAATCCTGTAAAGGAATACATTAGTATACTTATCCCTGCCGCTGTCCCGCTGCCGCTGTCCCGCCTCCGCTATCGCGCTCCTCCGGCTTCATCCAGCGTCTTCCGGCTTCCTCCTCTGGCGCGCAGACAATGACGTCATTGCCTGCGCCCACCGGAGGAAGCCGGAAGAAGCTGGATGAAGCCGGAGGAGCGCGATATAATTTAGACAATGCAATTTTCTGGATTTTATTTTTGATCTTCTATCTCTCACTCTTAAAATTAACTGACCCTTAAACTTATAGACTGTTCATGTCTTTGTCAGGGGGCAAACTTACAAAATTAGCAAGGGGTCGTCAAATAATTATTTCTTTCACTGTATGTTGATGTGATAGCACCCTTAGGGCCACGTCACACACACAGATATTTGTGCAGATATTGTTCACAGATCTCTGGTTGCAGTGAAATCATGGACAAATTGATCCATTTTGTGGCCATATACAAATGGAGCAATCTGTCCATAATTTCACTGCAACCAGAGATCTGTGAACAATATCTGCACAGATATCTGTGTATGTGACATGGCCCTTAAAGGGGTTGTCCACTACTCACATAATTAATATATTGCACCTTGCCGTCATTTTTTCAGCATTATTGGTGCCAGGTCTCACGTGATGTTATCTCACATGAGCTGTGCATCCAATCAGTGGGCGCTTCACTCTCATTTCCTTTAAACATAACTTACATCCAGAAAGAGTTGGAGAGCAGCAGCAGTTATTGTTACTTCTGGCTGTCAGTTTCACCCAAAATAAGTAAAAGTGAAGTGAACCGTGAAGTAATCCCGAAGTGTTACCCCTGTGCACTCTGTTTCTAACCCCCATCCTTTGTCTTCTCTGCCTTGTGTGCTGTCCTCTGCCCTTTACACTGGCTTCTCCTGCTGTGTGCTGTCCTCTTCTCCTGTGCGCTGTCCCCTCTCCCCGCACTGTCTACTCTTCCTGTGCGCTGTCTCCTCTCCCCACATTGTCTTCTCCTATGCGCTGCCCCCTTCCCTGTGCTGTCTTCTCCTGTGCGCTGTCTTCTCCTGTGCGCTGTCTTCTAATCTGACGCTACAGACAGCAACCGGCTTGAGAGACTGACCTGACACTAAAGACAGCCACCGGCCTGAGAGACTGACCTGACACTGCAGTGACCGGCCTGAGACACTGACCTGACACTGCAGTGACCGGCCTGAGACACTGACATGACACTGCAGTGACTGGCCTGAGACACTGACCTGACACTACAGTGACCGGCCTGAGAGACTACTGACCTGACCCTGCAGTGACCGGCCTGAGAGACTGACCTGACAGTGCAGTGACCGGCCTGAGACACAGACCTGACCCTGCAGTGACCAACCTGAGACACTGACCTGACACTGCAGTGACCGGCCTGAGAGACTGACCTGACCCTGCAGTAAGCAGCCTGAGAGACTGACCTGACACTGCAGTGACCGGCCTGAGACACTGACCCGACCCTGCAGTGACCGGCCTGAGAGACTGACCTGACACTGCAGTGACCAGCCTGAGACACTGACCTGACACTGCAGTGACTGGCCTGAGACACTGACCTGACACTGCAGTGACTGGCCTGAGACACTGACCTGACCCTGCAGTGAGCGGCCTGAGAGACTGACCTGACACTGCAGTGACCGGCCTGAGACACTGACATGACACTGCAGTGACCGGCCTGAGACACTGACCTGACACTGCAGTGACTGGCCTGAGAGACTACTGACCTGACACTGCAGTGACCGGCATGAGAGACTACTGACCTGACCCTGCAGTGACCGGCCTGAGAGACTGACCTGACACTGCAGTGACCGGCCTGAGACACTGACCTGACCCTGCAGTGACCGGCCTGAGAGACTGACCTGACCCTGCAGTGACCGGCCTGAGAGACTGACCTGACACTGCAGTGACCAGCCTGAAACACTGACCTGACACTGCAGTGACCAGCCTGAGACACTGACCTGACACTGCAGTGACCGGCCTGAGACACTGACATGACACTGCAGTGACCGGCCTGAGACACTGACCTGACACTGCAGTGACCGGCCTGAGAGACTACTGACCTGACCCTGCAGTGACCGGCCTCAGAGACTGACCTGACACTGCAGTGACCGGCCTGAGACACTGACACTGCAGTGACCGGCCTGAGAGACTGACCTGACCCTGCAGTGAGCAGCCTGAGAGACTGACCTGACACTGCAGTGACCGGCCTGAGACACTGACCTGACCCTGCAGTGACCGGCCTGAGACACTGACCTGACCCTGCAGTGACCGGCCTGAGAGACTGACCTGACACTGCAGTGACAAGCCTGAGACACTGACCTGACACTGCAGTGACCGGCCTGAGACACTGACATGACACTGCAGTGACCGGCCTGAGACACTGACCTGACACTGCAGTGACCGGCCTGAGAGACTACTGACCTGACCCTGCAGTGACCGGCCTGAGAGACTGACCTGACACTGCAGTGACCGGCCTGAGACACTGACCTGACCCTGCAGTGACCGGCCTGAGAGACTGACCTGACACTGCAGTGACCGGCCTGAGACACTGACCTGACCCTGCAGTGAGCGGCCTGAGAGACTGACCTGACACTGCAGTGACCGGCCTGAGACACTGACCTGACCCTGCAGTGACCGGCCTGAGAGACTGACCTGACACTGCAGTGACCGGCCTGAGAGACTGACCTGACCCTGCAGTGAGCAGCCTGAGAGACTGACCTGACACTGCAGTGACCGGCCTGAGACACTGACCTGACCCTGCAGTGACCGGCCTGAGACACTGACCCGACCCTGCAGTGACCGGCCTGAGAGACTGACCTGACACTGCAGTGACCAGCCTGAGACACTGACCTGACCCTGCAGTGACCGGCCTGAGACACTGACCTGACCCTGCAGTGACCGGCCTGAGACACTGACCTGACCCTGCAGTGACCGGCCTGAGACTGACCTGACATTGCAGTGACCGGCCTGAGACACTGACATGACACTGCAGTGACCGGCCTGAGACACTGACCTGACACTGCAGTGACCGGCCTGAGAGACTACTGACCTGACCCTGCAGTGACCGGCCTGAGAGACTGACCTGACACTGCAGTGACCGGCCTGAGAAACTGACCTGACCCTGCAGTGACCGGCCTGAGACACTGACCCGACCCTGCAGAGACCGGCCTGAGACACTGACCCGACCCTGCAGTGACCGGCCTGAGACACTGACCTGACACTGCAGTGACCCGCCTGAGACACTGACCTGACACTGCAGTGACCCGCCTGAGACACTGACCTGACCCTGCAGTGACCGGGCTGAGAGACTGACCTGACCCTGCAGTGACCGGCCTGAGAGACTGACCTGACCCTGCAGTGACCGGCCTGAGAGACTGACCTGACCCTGCAGTGACCGGCCTGAGAGACTGACCTGACCCTGCAGTGACCGGACTGAGACACTGACCTGACCCTGCAGTGATCGGCCTGAGAGACTGACCTGACACTGCAGTGACCGGCCTGAGACACTGACCTGACACTGCAGTGACCGGCCTGAGACACTGACCTGACACTGCAGTGACCGGCCTGAGAGACTGACCTGACACTGCAGTGACCGGCCTGAGATACTGACCTGACCCTGCAGTGACCGGCCTGAGACACTGACCTGACAGGACCTGGCTGCTGCTCAGTCAAATTATTACCTCAGGTTGCTGGAGACTTTTCACTGAGGCGATGTGGAGATGAGCTGGGGTTACTTGTGTGTGTGTGTGAGGATTCTTCCTGGGTAGCAGTGGAGGCAGGCAAAGGGACGTGGCCATAACACAGATGGGGTTTGGCCTGCAGCAGAGAGGCCGGCCCATTGAATTAATCTTGAGCATGTCTGGCCAGCCCAATATGGGCGTGGCCGGTATAGAGGGGCGTGGCTTCCCATGAGCGAGGCAAGTACTACGGTATCTCCAGAGAGGGAGTGTGGGCAGCTGAAAGAGGGGGCGTGGCTGGCAAGAGGGGCGTGGTCGGCAGACACCGAGACCTACATGGTTGCATCAGAGGGGGGCGTGGCGCTGAGTTTCAGTGCACAGCGCGGGAAATGTAAGATCCCGATTGGGACACCGGGGCAGTGTCGGCAAATCGGGACTGTCCCGGTGAATCCGGGACACTTGGGAGGTATGGGTGTTATAGTTGTCACCTCAGGCGTTATAGATGTCACATCAGGATTTATAGTTGTCACATCAGGAGTTATAGTTGTCACCTCAGGAGTTATAGTTGTCACCTCAGGAGTTATAGTTGTAAATATTTCAAGGTATTTATCAGTTCTTTAAAATTGATGGCCTTTTGGTTGGGTTGCCATTACTAGGTTATGGGATGTATAAATCCCCTGCTATTTGTCACTTAAGGATTGGCGAATACAGAACAAAAATGTGAAAACAGTTAAGGCTTGTTCACACATTGTATTTTTTTCATTCATTTTGGCGCAGAAAAAACCCACATTGTGTTATAATGCCAAGCATTTTTATCACATTTTTGGTGCTTTGGTTTTTGTGTCTTTTTGCGGTGTCATTTTTAAACAAAGCTGCTTTATTTTTAATACTTCCTGATATTTAACTTTGACAAACTTTATTGAGAGAGTCATGGGCTCATTACATGCTTTTCTGATGTGCTTAAATGCACTAAAATTGCACATGCCATTTTATACCTGCTGATTTTTTGCATCTAATTCAAGTCAATGAGAAAAATCTGCACAGAAAATTCAGCCTACCCATAAGAGAGAATGCCATGTTGCAGATTTGATTTTAACAAACAATGACTGGCACACCAGTAAGTGAAGGTGCTAGCAAGAAAAAAACTTTATTGTATAGCTAATATAATGCATTACACATAAGCCCGATAACCACGTCAAGGTATTCTCATGTCTATCGGGTCCCTAACCATATGCCTCTGTCTGCGGTATAAAAAAGCATGTGAGGATATAAGTGCCTCTGAGGGTACCGTTACACAATGCAGTATTGCATGCAATTTCACTGGCAATTTGCTGGTTGCAGTGAAATCATGGACACATTGTTCTATTTGTTCACGGAAACAAAATAGAACAATCTGTCCATGATTTCACTGCAACCAGCAAATTGCCAGTGAAATTGCATGCAATATTGCATCATGTAACGTTACCCTAATGGTACCTTTACACGCCGCCACAGGAGGGTAGAAACCGCCAGGCATCGGACACAATTGTGCCTGTTGCCCTGAAAAGACCACAAAGTGACGGCGTGTAATTCAGGAATTTCCTTCCTGTGTCTTCGGATACCTGTGTCTGAGCCGTGCTCAAAAACAGGAAGGCACAATCCCTGTGGTGGCGGCGTGTAATCGGGGCACAGGCACGGTATTTGTGTGGCCTAGGGAAATCCCAGGGGCGTGCCACAGCGTCATGGTTTTCACGCCCCATCAGTTATCATTGGTGGGGATACTGTGTAACCATTGGCTGTCCCTGCACAGGGCGCCATATTCAGCGAGCTGACCAGTCACACTCCACATTTGCAATGGCGTCATGTATTAGCCAGCCTTCCTGCGCAGGCTGGCCAATCATGATGGTATTGCATTGTCCAATCACCGTACGAGCGTCGTGTAATACACAACTCTGTCACGCCTATGTACTTACGGCGCGCAATATGTACGCCCATATTCCCTTGTGGTAGCGGTGTGTAATTCAGGGAAGGTGCTCCACAGAAGGTAACCCGCGGCACCTGTCGGCACTTCCGGGGAAAGCAAATACCTTCTGTGGAGCACGTTGTGGGCAGCGTGTATATGCGGCACCAGGGATTGTTAGCCACTGTTGAAAACGCGTGCGTGCACGTGCGATGCCTACCTGTTGCTACCCTCTGTGGCGGCGTGTAAAGGTACCATAAGAGATGCAGACGTTCTGTATCATAAAAAGTCAGTGGGATCGTGGCCTTAAAGCGTTTATTCAAATTTGAAGTAAAAACGAATCAAAAACCCATTCATTTAATTGGCTGAAAAGAACTGAAAGAATTGACATGTTGCAGATTTATGAAAAACGCTTTGAAAGATCAAATCTGCATATAAAAAAGGAGCTAAAACCTTGGCAAAAAACCAAGGCAAAAATGCAACGAATGAACAAGACCTTAACCCCTTCACGACCAATGACATTATACAACGTCATGGGCAGGTAAGGGGTGTTTGATGTGAGCTTCGGCGCAACGCTCACATCAAACAGCCGACATCTCAGCTGATGTGATCAGCTGAGATGTCGGGCTAACAGCTCTGATCAGATCCGGGATCCGATCAGCGCTGTTAACCCTTTGGATCCCGCTGTCAATCACTGACAGCGGGATCCAAGGCGGCCGCGGTGGGGAACGCACTGTTCCCCGCCTGCTCCGGAGATCCCGTGATACTATCGCGGGATCTACAGCACTCACGTGACTTACCAGGGTCCTGGCTAGATCCCGGATGCTGTCAGAGCACAGTTTCCTGTTGTGGTTGGCAGGCGCTGCCAACCACAACAGGTCCGCGGTTCTGAGAGATACAGATGAGCTGCAGCTCATCTGTATCTCCTAGAAGCGATCGGACTGTGCAGCAGGGTGCCTCTCTATGGGGCAGTGTAAAAATAAGAATGAGTTAGAAAATAAAGTTTTTAAAAACCTGTAAAAAAAAAAAATATAAAAAATTCAAATCACCCCCCTTTTCCCCCAATCACAATAAAAGTATTGAAAAAGGAAAAAAAATACACGTTTGGTATCGCCGCTTTCATAATCGCCCGATCTATCATCCTATTAAATCCGTTAATGAGAGCCGTGAACTTCGTAACGGAAAAAATGGTCCAAACGCCAAAATTCCGTTTTTTGGTCGCCGCAACATTGCTATAAAATGCAATAACGGGCGATCAAAACGGCGGATCCCCCAAAAATGGTATCATTAGAAACGTTAGCTCGAGACGCAAAAAATAAGCCATCACCCAGCCCCAGATCCTGAAAAATGAGAACGCTACTGGTTGCAGAACATGGTGCAAAAAGTCCGGTTTTGTTTTTTTTTCAAACTTCTGAATTTTTATTCGCCACCTAGATACCAGTAAAGGTATACATGTTGGGTGTCTACGAACTCGTACCCATCCGAGGCATCACCCCGTCACATCGGTTTTACCATATAGTGAACATGGCGACTAAAATACCCAAAAAACAAATGTGTCATTGCATTATTTTTTTTTGCAATTTTACTGCATTTAGAATTTTTTTGCAATTTTCCTGTACACTATATGGTAAAATAAAAGATTGCATATGAAAGTACAACTCGTCCCGCAAAAAACAAGCCGTCATATGTCTATATTGACAGAAAAATAAAAAAAGTTATGGCTTTTGGAAGCAGGGGAGCAAAAAACTAAAAATTCCCGGGTCATGAAGGGGTTAACTAGGAAGGGAAGAGTTACACAAAGACTGATGGGGCTTGTATGAATTCTTCTGTTCATAATCGTAAATATACTAAATTGTTAATAGTGACCAAGAAATATCAGACATAATGATAGCATAGTGATTCCTCGTAGGATGTCTGCCCTAGGGACTTTGTGTCGGACTGTAGAGCACCGTAATTACTAATTGTCCTTAACTCTTTCCATCCTGACAGCCTCCTGAAAGTCCATTTGTATCTACATGGCTTCAGTGCCTTTATTGATGTCGAGAAGCTGGAGGCAGGAAAAATTTGAGGATAAATTGATACAAAGTGTTATCAGCGCCAGAAACTTTGTTCTAGTCCTCTCTGCCGGATCGTTGGATAAATGCATGGGAGACAATGAATGCAAGGATTGGGTTCACAAAGTAAGTCCTATGTTTCAGCCCCTCATGGGCATGTAGGCTGGATACATCTCTCAACATGTAGCTTCAACGAAAAGCTGAGTATTCAGCCATCTGTTTGCTTCAATGGTGGGATACATCCCATAAGAACCATTTGTAGACTGCATATACAGATAACTGTATACCTATAGGGTGGAAAATGGAGTGGGGTTTACAATATTATATTGTGTATTTGCAGAATAAATCTTAAGATTTCTGAGTTGCTAATTGAGAGGATACTCGGTCTCAATATCTGTGAGCCATAGCTTTGGTTCACTGATGCTGTGCTATGACTTCTAATGAAGTAAATGGAGCCCAGATTAAGCCCATGAGGTTGTATCATGTCTAGATATACTAAGTGCGGCAGAAACTAAGCAATCACAGTTATGTTTCAAGTATGTTATGTACATATAAGGCTCAGTCCACACTGTGTCTGTGCCCATTCCGAGCTCATACCCTTGGGAGCTGAGCACCCAACAGTGGGCACAGTCAGGATGGCTGCTGAGACATCTCTCCACTGTGGGGACCCATTGTAAAGAAATGTATACTGCAGTGGACCTCTGTATAGGAAAGTGCAGTCTTTTGCACTTTGTGTTATAGTTAAACTTAGTAGATATATATCTGTCAGACACTGTGTGGAAAAAAACATGCTGTCATCCTCCGTCTGATCAGTGGTCACCTATGGAGATGTTCCACTATACATCAGGGAATGCTCCTGGCTTATACTGTATTCTAGGTGCAAAGATGCAGTGTGCAATTGTAACATCATGTCTTGATCTTATGTTTCATCTTTTTACCATGTAAATTATGTACATGTGTGGTTTAGGAGATTGTCACTGCATTGAGCTGTGGAAAGAACATTGTGCCGGTCACAGATCACTTTGAATGGCCGAATCCAATGGACCTCCCTGAGGATATGAGAGCAGTGTTAAAGTTCAATGGCATCAAGTAAGCACTGCTAAGATTTCCATAATATTATAAATGAAAAGTCTACTATATAAAAGCCCTATCCGGTCTGTGTATTTGTCGATGTATCTGTTTGTCCCGAAAACAGCACCACCTATAGGACATTGTGTAAATTACATTTAAACTGGAAAATAGTGTAAAGAAGCCCATAAGTTTAGTTGATGAGTCAAAGAAAAGAGCACCACTAATAGGGGCCCACACACCATCAAGGACACTGTTCACAGCGCAGGCATTCATTGTCGCCTGCGCCTGGGTCCACTCCGTCCGTTATACCCTTGGGGCAGACCCATCCTTCTGCACTTCCTCCTATTTGCGTTCCACTCTGGAATGCAGGCTGGCACCGCGGCTCCGCAGCTTACAGGGGGAAAGAGACGTCACACATGGGTGAGTGAGACAGCGCACAATGGTGAGACAGAGGGTGCAGGGGGAAAGAGAGAGCTCACAGGGGTAAAGAGAGCACAAGAGGGGAGAGACAGCACAATGGTAGAGAGAACACACAAGGGTATAAAGAGTGCGCAAGGGGTAGAGACAGCACGGGGGAGAGAAAGCGCAAATGGGGAGAGAGATAGCACAAAGGAAGAGAGAACACACTGTTGGAGGGAGCGCACAGGGGGAGAAAAAGGGGAGAGAGAGTGCACATGGGGGAGAGACAGAAGGTAAGAGAGAGCGCACAAGTGGGAGAGACAGCACAAAGGGAAAGTGCAAACTGGGGGTGAGAGACAGCACAAGGGGACAGAGTGCACAGGGCGAGAGAGAGCACCAGGGGGAAAGAGAGCACACAGGAGAGAGAGACAGCACAAGGGAAGAGAGAGCACAAGGGGAAAAAGTGCACAGGGGGGAGAGTGCACAAGGGGAAAGAGAGAGCGCACAGGGGGGAGAGACAGGACAAGTGGAGAGAGCGCACACAGAAGGGAGAGATAGAACAAGGAGGAGAAAGCAAACATGGGTGAGAGACAGCAGAAGAGGAAGAGATAGCGCACAGAGAGGAGAGACAGCACAAGGGGAGAGAGAGCCCACAGCGGGAGAGAAGACAGCACAAGGGGAGAGCGCACAGGGAGGAGAGACAGCACAAGGGGAGAGAGAGCCCACAGGGGGGAGGGAAGACAGCACAAGGGCAGAGCGCACAGGGGAAGGAGAGAGCAGTTCACAGAGACTGAAGAGCAGTCTACATGTGAGAACCAATGAGACCACCACTCTCAGCCTACCATATCATGGAGGGGGTGATTGCTGGTATTAAACATGAACAGGAATGAGGACTCGTAAGCATGAGGACCCTTGACGCTGGGTTACAAACTTGCGTATTTTGGCCAAAATAGCGGCCAAAACCTCAAAATATTAATTATCATTTGATGTCATTTTTCATAATTTGTTACTGCACGTTTTGCCATTTTTATGCAGGATGCAGCCAGGCCCATTGGAGCATCTGTGGGGTGCACTTATATAGTGCTGGGCAGCCCGCCTGATGTAATAGTGTGGACGTCACTAATAGGCTAATAGCCAGACAATGTACATCCATCATGTGTGGCTAAAGCCCTATGGAAACCTCATCTGTGTGCATGTTTAATATCAGCAATAACCCCCTCCATGATATGGTAGGCTGAGAGTGGTTGATACCTGGTTTGTCCCCACCCCTATCATGGCGGCCGACTGCATCCTGATAGTGCGTTTGAACTTGTGTTGGTTAATGGCTGTTTATGGTGAGGTCTTCTGTAATTTTTTTGTCCTTTTCTGTGAATCTCTTTTTACTGACTGATGGAGTCCTAGTAGAAAATAATTGAGACACCATACATACGTTAGAAGTAACTTGCTTTAGACTCCTCCGTGTCAAAGGTATTCATAGACAAATAAAGGTTTTACATGGATCCAATACAAAAAGAGAGAAATGCCCGGCACTATTGCTTACCCAATACCTATTTATGGACCTATTTGGTCCTATCTAAATCACCTTAAGGTAGCACCGACGATCGGTGTTGCTCAATCAATGGTAGTTGTGAAAATCTCTTTGTGCAATAGAAAAAAGACGGAACTCACCGGTTTCTCTCTTTCTTGTTTAATGACCTCTTTAGGTTACATCAGGGGAACAGAGCCGTGGAAGCAGAATCCCCGTGAAGCGGTGCCGTCGTCTGCCTCTACCACCCCCTCCCCGCTACTGATGTAACCTAAAAAGGTCATTAAACAGAGCCGCAAGAAACCGATGAGTGCCGTCTTTTTTCTATTGCAGAGAGAGATTTTTACATGGATCCATTTATTCACATTTAATTTCTTTATTTTTATGGGTTAAAGCAGTATCTGATCATAGTTCTAAAACCACTGCATACAAACATACAGCGTCATTTAGGGCCCGTTCACACGATGCATATTTTGCTATGTATTTGGTGCATATAGGCAGTAAATCTGCACCAATCTGCAGCAGCGTCTTTTCCCAGCAAAACCTATGGGTTTTACTAAACCCTGCAATAATAGCGCTATCTACGCCTTTTTTGACAGTTCTGTGCATAGAGAACTTCCAGAATAGGCGTAGCTTACGCGTCTACGTAAATTGCGTTGCAGAGACAGAGAAGTCCCGCTCTGGCTACAAAAGCCGATGGGACTTCAAACAATGTTTATAATAAAGTAGTGGTTTTTAAACAATCATGCAGCCCCTCACCAGATCCCCACAAATTATATATATGCTCCCAATATATTTTAATCACAATTACACACATTACGGTAATTTAGGGCACAAGCCCTGTTTCTGAGGTGTCACTAACATGAAATGACACACGCAAGACAAAAATCTGCACCTTCCCCACACCAAATAATACATTGTGCACATGACATCTTTTTATTGTTCAATCTATTTTTATTGAAAAGTTTAAAGAAAAGGGATATACAAAACAAACACCAGCAGGTGATAATCAATTGAAGAAATGTGATATAACCACTAAGCAAATACCGCTATCATTCCTAAATATGTCCATTTCTAAAGGCCCCGTCACACCTGGCAACGGGGCTGGAGATGTTGGTGGCAACTGGCGGGTGCGCGCACGTTTTTGGTGCCCCGCCAGCGTCGCCGTCCCCTATTTGCATGGGGCGACACCTCCAGCGCCGTGCCGGCGATCTGACAGACGGCATCGCCGCCGGGGTGTCTAAAAACCAGAGCGGCGATGCAGGACAATGGGAGCCTATGGCTCCCATCGCCTGACAGGTCGCCGGCAGCTAGTTACACACATTGCCCCAGATCAGTCGCCTGGTTTCAGAGCACTGCTCTGAAACCAGGCGACCTCCCGGCGGCGCCGACATCGCCCCTTCACATGAGGCGACGTAGGGGCATGTCTCCGCGATAGGCCACAGCCCCTACGTCGCCTATGTAATTGGCGGCGATGTCGCCCCGTGTGACGGAGCCTTAAGAATACTGTGTTCGCAATGCTCTAGTACTCCACAAAGTAATGCTCATCATACGTGAAAGTCTTCTTCTGTCCATCCCACCTATAAGGAACGAGTATGTGGAGTAACTTTACATCAAGATCTCCAGTGTTGAATAGTCAACATGTTATTAACTGGATCTTGTTGAACAAATTGTACATTTAACAAAATTAGGAGCTGTTATCTAATCAACATGTAAACAATTATTTGCATTAAGGGCAAGCATGTGACAAACCATCTCTACAAATGAACCATACATTACATAATGCTAGATGGGTAAATTAAAAGTGTCTTATAAGAATAGGCACGTCTAGATGCCTGAGAGGGAAAACTAAGTTAAAGACAGAAAGAACGATAGACATAAAAGGAAATGAGGGGGAAAGAGATTAGGATACTCAAGGGGTGACTCTTCTAGGTTACCATGGTATTACAAGCCGTCTAATTCATCGACTCGGGTGATTATCATATCATGTCACCAAACTCTGGTGGGAACCTCTTAAGAAGAGGCTGCCTCTCCTCCAGTGTCACTGAATACATCTGCATAGCTTGTGGAGTCCATAAAAGAATCCACGGCTCCAGGTACGCAGGTGAGCGTCTTTAGAACCAGAGGCCTCTGCCGTGAGGTCTTCCATTTTGAATAGTTGCTCCATTTCTTCAAGTTATTCATTCATGGATGGACTACAAGTTGTCTTCCAATGGTTGGGAATTATCCTTTTTGCTGCCATAAGGCAGAATCATAAGAGATCTGTTTTTTGTGATTTAAAAGAACCTGGAAGGATGGACAATAGAGTAATGAGGGGGGTATTCATCCACCTTGTTACCCGTGATTCTGCTGTATGTCGTAAGGACTTGTTTCCAAAAAGGTTTAATCAGATTGCAAATCCACCATATATGTAACATTGTTCCACTGTCTCTACCGCATCTCCATCACATGTCTGAGACGGACGGAAAAATGGCATGAAGGGTCACCGGGCATAGGTACCAGCGTGATAGGATCTTATAGTTTCTTCCTGGGCGACACATGCCATAGAAAGTTTGAGTCCAAATAAATGCCTTCTTCCTGTCCGTCTCAGATATTTCCATCCCCAAGTCCTCCTTCCACTGTCTAAAGAAACTGAGACTAGCCGAAGCTTCTTTGGTATTCAAAATAGAGTAGATGCCAGATATACAATGAGTGGGCGGGGACTCCAGTAGGAACAGTTGTTTAAACTGGGTTGGACAACCAGTATAATACCCTGATTCACCCTCAGAGGATATGAAGGATTGCATTTGTGCATACTCCAACTAAGATAAGTCAGGCCTTGCCTTAGCCATTGTAAGGAAAGGATCAAGCCCCCAACCTCTGAAGACATGAAACATACGAGGTTCATCTTGTCTAAGGACATCTTTTTAGTGCGTATTTTGTCTGAAGGTGCAGATTTTTGTCTCTAAAAACAACGCACCACTTTTCTCCCATGCAAACATACCATTAAGGCCCTGTCACACAGAATGACATCGCTAACGAGATCGCTGTTGCGTCATGGATTTCGTGACGCAACAGCGATCACAACAGCGATGTCGTTCTGTGTGACAACCACCAACGATCTGGCCCCTGCTGTGAGATCGTTGATCGTTACACACTGCTCTGGGTCATTCCTGCGTCGTTGTGCTGCCGCTGGGAGCGCTACATCGTTGTGTCTGACAGAGATAATGAGCAACAATCTCAATGCTACACTCTGGAGAGAAAATTCGCAACAACCTCGGTATAATTCTGGATCGCTAGTGCGTCGTTTTTCACAGCCTGTTTGACATCTTACCAGCGATGTGTAAACGATGCACCAGCGATCTCTGCACATTGCTATCGGGATCGCTGATGCGTCGTTATGTGGGACTGGGCCTTTAGACATACAGAAACCTCCATTGTATAACTTCACCATTGTATTACTGCTCTGAACCACTGAGCACCAGTGTGGTGACTTCACATAAATGGGAAAAAAAAGCAAATAGTAATAGAAAAATGGTTATGTTCTGCTATGCAAAATTCATCTAGAAGTAATTTCTCTCCCCCCAGGTGGTCACATGAGTACCAGGATGCAACCATCGAGAAGATTATCCGCTTCTTGCAAGGGCGCTCCTCTCGGGATTCTTCAGTGGGATCGGAGACCAGCCTAGATGGCAGTCCTCCCTAGGGGACAAATAGTAAGGTCCAAATGAAGATGTAGCAATGGCTTGTGGACAGTAGTACCAGCAGGATAGTTCTGCTCTTCCTTATGTCCCTTGGCATATTGGATCTCCATAAATACACCAGTTTCTTCCGCTTTGGCATTTTCTTCAAGCTGTATTCAAAATAGGGAAACCACGTTACCCAGGGATGAGATCCATTCACAGCTTTCGTGCAGCAAGGACCTATTCTAGAATATACAGCCTTCCACCTCTTCTACATGGACACAAGATGGAAAGCAAGACTAGGACCTGGCATCTGGCCACTGAACTTTATCAGACTGTGGGAGGATATTAGAAAAGCCTTATCTGCAGTATCCAGAACTTCACATCACAGTGTTGTCTTGCAGCACTGACTGTTATCAGTGTCAGTGAGCATTTACTGGACAATGGGCAGAGATACAATCAGTACATTTTCAGGTATACTTGTTACATTAGATTCATTTAGGTACATCTTCTGGAGCAATAGTTACAGCAATTATATCAACCAGGGTAAGATCGGAATGTCTTGTTGCCCCGTGTCTTTACCTTTTCCAAGGTACTGCCTTATACTGAACGTAAATGGATTATCTCTCAATAGACTGTTATACCACATTCACTAGATATGCCGTAACAACTTGAACCTACTGGATCCTGAAGACAAGGGTTCATAGCCAGCACAGACGTGATCATGTATGTGCTGTCTCTCTACATGAAAACCTTTGTCACCAGATTTTACAATACAACCTGCATATGTTATAAAATAGCCCAGATGTATTTACGCTAAAAACCCATGTTCTGAACGGTTGTACAATGTTTTATAAAAGTTTTTCTTGCCTGATATTACACTGAGCACATAATACCAGGCAGGAAAACCATCAGGAAGGGTTATACTGCCAGACATGGATTTTTAAAGTATAGTAATCTGGTCTATGAGATATTGTATCTTGAATAATAATGTGAAATCCACTCACAATATATACTTAAAAGATTATTCTCATCTTGATAAATGGATGTTGCCGGCTTGTTCTTGTAAATACAAACCCTTTTGCAATTTTCTGCTTATTAATACTTTTAGCCATTCTTGAGATATTACCAAGTTTTGTTTATGACCTGTTGCCTAGGAGACCGACCACTGCTGCTCTCCGGCTTGTAAGCGTGGTTCATGTTCTGCTGTTTAAGAGTATGTGCCACAGGACGTTTTAAAGCAGTCCTGAACGAAGTAAAACCTTAGGATCCTAGAGTCCTTGACAGGAGAAATGCTATGATCTTGTCTGCATTTTTGCACGTTTTATGTGCATTTTTTGTGCGTTTTTACTGCGTTTTATTAATTGCGTTTTTTCCATTGACTTTAGCAAAAACGCAGGAAAATAATTAACAAGTCAATTCTTTCCCATCCACATCAAAAATGCAGGTATTTGACAGTTCTTGACACTTGCAAAACCAATGTGTGGGCACAGCGTTTCTGTAAAACACATTGGTTTTGCTGGGAATCAAAACCACAGGAACAAATTAGCATAAATTACCATAAAACCAATGGTTTTCTGCTGCAGAAACCGCAGGAAAAACTCAGCAAAAACGTCCTGTGGGCACATACCCTAATGGCCCCTTTACACGCCGCTACCTAAAGGTAGAAACCGGCAGGTATCAGAGACAATTGTACCTGATACCTTGTAAACACCATGCAGTAGCGGCGTGTAATTCAGGTTGTTCCTCCCTGTCTCTTTGGATACCTGTGTTTCAACCTGAATTACACGCCGCTACTGCGCGGTGTTTACAAGGTATCAGGTACAATTGTCTCGGATACCTGTCGGTTTCTACCTTTAGGTAGCGGCGTGTAAAGGGGCCATTACAGTTTCCAAGGCAAAAAGGTGAACATAAAATGGCTGACAATGTTAATAAATAGTAAATTGCACCATTGCTTTTATTTATAAGCAGGCAATACCTATTTATTAAGGTGGGCATATCCCTTTAGTAACATATACATTTTATATTGTGAAATCTGTTGACAAATCTAGCCTAAATACATACCGTACATGGCAGCTTTAGTGACAAGTGAAAATATGTAGTATTATTATTACTACTCTATCAACATAAGCAACTTAACGATGTGTTCTACTCTCAGGTTGTAGGATTAGCGCATGCCGGTGTGATAATATTGTCCTGCAACCATTATTGCATTATTATTGTTATTTATTGTACCTACTTCACATGGAGGGAAATTATAGAAGCAAGTCAGGTATCTGTACATAATGAACTTACTGACTACCTAATCTCAGAAATACCTCTAGGGCTACATTCACACATCTGAGTGTTTCCATCCAAGAGAAGCGGACTGATTTTTTCTCAGGTGTCATCGTAATTGCATTCGATTTTTTTTCATATCCAATTTTGTAGCATTTACACTGTTTGAACCAGTTTTGTTCATGAACTTAAAGTGTAACCGCCATTTAAATGTTTATTAATAATATTAATAATAATGATAATAATAGTAATAATAGTGTAGAGCAAGTGATTATAATAAACTTTGAAATATACTTCATAAGTGAAATCTAGAAGACAATCTTTCAAAAACCTTCCAGAAGATGTCCCCACTAGGCTGTTTCTAAACCTGATATATACTAGTTGTCAGGGAAATCTGGATTCAGCTCCACACACTGAGCACATCTGTATAAGGAGGGGGTGGGGCCTACACAGCGTTCACAGCTGATCAATGTATCTGAAGTTCACCTCGTCGAGCTGTCAGCACACAGCTCCTCTGATCTTATCTGACTCCTATCCATTCACATCACCCTATTCTGTGCAATCAGCAGAGGAGCTGTGTGGAGGCCATCAGCTGATAACACGGAGCAGAGCTGATGTGAATGGAGAGGAGTCAGATAAGATCAGAGGAGCTGTGTGCTGACAGCCTGATGAGCTCCCTTTGCCTGAGATAAACTGACAAAACACAGATCATGTGTAGCCATGCTATACAGGCACACTGTCTAGGCCTCCCCCTTATATGGCTGTATTCAGAGTGTGGACCTGAAGATGGATTTCCCTGACAATGAGCAAATGTCAGATTTAGAAACAGCCTAATGGGAACAACTTCTGAAAGGTTTTTGAAAGGTTCTATTACAGATTTCACTTATAAAGTATATTTGAACGTTTATTATAACCACTTGCTCTAAATTATTATTAAATTAAAATGTAAACGGCGGTTCCACACAATGTATCAGTTAAAACTGAATGAAACTAAAATGGAAAACTGAAGTACAAGGTCTAACTTCCTAGTTTCATTTGTCTCATGGACTTCTATAGACTTTATTGATGCGCAAAACTAAGGAGAATCAGACCAGCTCTGTGTCCCAATGACTGGACACACAGATCTATTTTTTTTTTTTTTTTTTAAAGGGGTATGAATCAATGAAACTCAAAGAGCCCAATTTTATTAAGACCTGCATTGTTCATGCTGGTCTTGATAAAGAAATGAGCTGGAGTCAGATGCTTCTTCTCTTCATGAATCAGGAGCGCCACGAGTGGTGTAGACCTAGGTGTGCTCCTCAACACAAATCATAGTCCAGTCCCTACTGGAATATCACTTGTGGTATGAAAGCACCGCCATTCGACATGAATTTGATGAGCGGCGGTCGCCATGCTCCTAGCGAAAAATGTCATGAGAATTCCAAAAGATGCATAATTTTAGCACAGCTTTGAATTGTGGCAAAATGATGTGGTTTTTCAAAGTTTTTTATGCCAGCATACTATCGTAAAAGCCGTGATGATTTGGGCTCAATGAATTGCGGAGAACAAGAAAAAACAGTTCTTGTCAGATGTGAGAATGCAGCCTCATATGTAACATTTAGCCAAAGTGATCCACAAACTCACAGTACAGTATAAAGGGTCCTTCATATGATGATGCACCTGAGAAGGTAAACTACTCATCCAATCAGCACATAAATGCACAAAGTGTTAAAAACAAACAGAATATACAGCGGATGAAATAAGTATTGAACATTTCACCAATTTTCAAAGTAAACATGTTTCTAAGGTGTTCTTATCATGAATGTCTTACCAGATGTCAACAACCCATCCAAACCACATAGGCAAAGAAATGAAAAGAGACAGGGAAAAGGTATTGTACGCATGAAGAAAGAGAGATGCAGAAAGCCATGTTAAGTCATTCAGTAATTAGAAATCAATTTTTCCAGTAAGTGAAAAATAATATCAGCTGGTTCAACTGATAGCCTATATAAAAGGCGTCTCATTATCAATGTACCACACAAGAAACTTCATAATGGGTAAAACCAGTGAGATGTCCCAAGACCTTCACAACCTTATTATTGTAAAACTTATTGATGGCATTGGTTACAGTGAATTTCTAAACAACTGAAGGTTCCACTGAGCACGGTTGAGGCTATAATCCGGAGGTGGAAAGAATATAATTTCGCCATACACTGCCAATCAGCAGGTACAATTCTTTCAAAGAAAACAGTAAGCAATTCACTCAACCTCCATGGCTCGTATGCGTGGTCACCATGAAAGACTCCATTGGTGAACAAAAAAAGTTTGTTCAGGAGTGTTTAAAGTTTGCTCAACAACATTTAGACAAACCTGTGAAATATCTGGTCAAAGTAGACCAAAATTGAACTCTATGGATGCCATAATACACAAAATGTTTGGAGTCCAAAAGGCACTGCATATCACCCCAAAATCACCATACCAACAGTGAAGTCTAGAGGTGGGAACATCATGGTGTGGGGCTGCTTGTCAGCAGGGCCGGTTTTAGGCAAAGTGGGGCCCTAGGCAAAAGGTTAAAGTGGGCCCTAAATGCTCAGGCCCCTTTCACATCTAACGCTTTGCTGCATTTTGCTCAATTTGCATTTCCATGCGTTTTTACCGCAAAAACGCATCAAAACGCATGCGTTTTTGTTCCCATTGATTTTAATGGAAACACATGCAAAAACGCATGTAAAAACGCATGTGCGTTTTCAAAAACAGAAAACGCATGCGTTTTTGCCAACGCTGCCCAAAACATCGGGGAAGACGTTTTGTGCTGCGTTCGCAAAAATGCATGTGTTTTGCGTTTTTGAAAACGCACATGCGTTTTGCATGCGTTTTTACATGCGTTCCCATTGAAATCAATGGGGGAAAAAACGCTAGCGTTTTTAATGCGTTTTTAGCGGTAAAAACGGCTAGAAAGGCAAATTTAGCAAAACGCACACCAACCTTAGATGTGGAACAGGCCGTAGTTATATGGTAAGAGTGACTTCATAAGTTGATTATCTAGGTCAGAATAAGAACATACTGAACATCATTTTTATTTCAATCATAAAAAAAAACAAACAGAAATTTGTAAAAAAAAAAATATTTTTTTTTAATTTTCCGAGACCCATGATGTTTTAATTTTTGAAGATACATAGATATGTGAGGGCTTACTTTATGTGCCCTGAGCTGACATTTTTACTGATACCATTTTGAGTCAGATACAACATTTTTGATCGCCTTTTATTGCTTTGTATTGTAACAATGTGGTGGCCTAAAAAACATAATTCTGGCATTTTTATTTTTTTCCCATTACGCCATTTACCAATTGGATTAATTTACTTCATGTATTGATAGTTTAGATTCTTACGAACGCAGCGATACCAAATATGTGTATTTTTACATTTTTTTCACTGTTTTATTGCTATTATCAGTTCAGCTCCTTTGGGGGCCCCTAAGAGAGTGGGGGCCCTAGGCAACTGCCCAGTCTACCCCCCCCCTAACGCCGACCCTGCTTGTCAGCATACAGCACTGGCACACATCATATCATTGTAATAAGGATGAGTGGACAAATCTACAGATACATTCTTAATAAAAATTTGCCATCCACCAGGCTCAAGATGAAACGAGGGTAGACATTTCAGTCAGACAATGATCCCAAACACAGGAAGGGAAACTCTCAATTGGTTTCAGGGAAAGAAAATAAAGCTGTTAAAGGAACCAATGGAGTGTTTATAATTTGAAGAGAGTTTGTATGGAAGAATGGGCCATAAATTACACATGAACAAAGCCTGCCACTAGTCTCTCCATACAGGAGGTGTCTAGAAACTATTCATCAACAAAGGGTTTTGAACGAAGCATTAAATAAATTTCAGCAAGTGTGTTCAATACTTCAGTCTATGGTTTGATTTTGTGGGCTGTGTGAGTTGGATTGTTTGTCACCAACCTATTGTGATAAATTCTTGTCAAAAGCTCCTTTAGTTTTATATTTACTTAGAAAATTGGTGACGTGTTCAATACTTATTTCTCCTGCTGTATACAGTTCCTTTACGGTCATATGCTTGTTCTAAGAAAAGAGGCAATGTAGACACAGAGGGACAGCCCGGAACCCTGAGGAATAGACAGAAGAGGATTATCACTGTCTTTTCTTTTGCACAGCAATATTGAATCAAAGCATCGGCAGTGCTGATGCTACTATTAGACAATCGGAGAAAGATAGAAGAGAAGACAGTAGTCCCTTGTCAGGATTTATTAGCCCACAGACATTTAGTGGTTGTTCACATCTGCGTATATTAAATCTGCCCGATTTTCATCCAGGAAAGTTGGGATGAGTGAAATCTGTTCTGTATTCCCTATGTGATGTGAGTGTGCCATATTTTCCTCCTAGCATTCGTATACAGCGCATTGTTCTCTCTACAGCTATTATTATACAAATACTTACAGAACTATTTGCAGTGTTCTATGCTAGAGAATGGTAATGCATCCGTAAAAAACAGACATTATACAGGTGGTCTGTGTCACTTCTCTCACACCAACAGATTTGCATTGGTTTCGGCCGTTTTACGCGACCATATGCAGCATGCTGCAATTTTTTTGCCAAGTACAGCTGAAGGAAAACTCAGCACTGCCTCATTGATGAACACTAGTACCTGTGAAATCTGATCTTTTTATCGGATTGCACTCAGTGTACTTATACCCAGATGTGAGTGAACTCTTAATTCAAAAGTAGAGCAGGAAGTAGTCACTAGACCAAGGGGGAATGGGGAGAAGTCTGCAAGCCTATGGGCTTATAAAATGTGTGTCAGGCCTGGTGATTAGAGAGATACATTAAGATCAAAGATCCTATCGTTACAGGATGGGTTAATGATATCTATTGCCCATGACATCTTCCAAGTCTATTTATGGGAGGGTTCAAATGATGCTCAGTTCATAATAATAAGCACACACTCACCTAGAAAATCCCTATTATCCAGCCAGGAGTCCACTCTATAACCCGTCGGCTCACGAGTAGTTCAGAGAAGAAAAAAAAGAGAGACTGCTATCCCCGTGAATTATTTTCTTTTATTTTGATCCATAGATTCCATAGTCACATGGGGGACAGGTGTTAACATGTTTCAACTTTCCGAATATTAGTCGTAACTTGGAAAGTCGAAACGCCTAAACACCTGTACCCCACGTGTGAGTATGGAATCTATGGGTTAAAATAAAACTAAATCATTCATGGGGTTACCAGTCTCTTTTGGTCTTCTCTGAACTATGTACAAAAGATTCTCCGGATGTTTAGAAGGTAAAATATATCAAAACATATATTTTCTTAATAAAAAAGCACAGAAATTCTAGATGAAGTATGACTGAACTTGGAAGATCTGTCAGCGCTAGCTATTCTGCTTGTTGACCTGTTACATGAAGCGATGCATTATTCCCTCTAACACTTTGAGATTATATTGATAATGTTGATACTGATATTATTTATCAGCAAAGTTGTAATATTACCAGATACTGACTATTATTTACTGACTGTATGACTGTAAATCAAAGGCAACACATCAAATGAAATATTAATTAACATATTGCAGTTTACTTGGCATGTAGTAACAATTATTAGAGATTAGGTCATCATGAGGTTCACGGAGGTTGGTGTAATGATAATGCGGTGTATGTGGTGGAGACGGTGGACAGCGCTCTGGAGCACTCTACCGGGCAGTGAGTCGGTACGTATTGGGCTGTGTGCATAAAGCTTTATAAAAACATTGATAGAAAGGTTTTCAATACCCACACACCAGCAAGATTGAAGTTTTTCACAGTTTAAGAAAAAAACTTCAATAGACAAGTGATTCTGTTAGGCCGGCTTCACACTACGGCTGGGATCCGATCTGTGGCAGTCCGCTTGAGGCAGACAGACGCGGACCGGATCAGCACACAGAACTGGAGGGCTAATTTGCCCTTGGGTCCGGTGTGCAGCCGCATGCAGCTGCCGCCGCTGATAGTTCAGGACCTTGGCTCGCGGGGAGCTAGCCGCGGTCCTGAACTGTCAGGAGGGGCCGGCGCTGAGCTTCAGCACCATGGAGTTGTCCCCTCTGACAGATCAGGAACGTAGCTCGCTCCTTGCAAGCCGTGGTCCTGACCTATCAGCAGCAGCTGCGACGGCTGTACACCGGAACGGAGGGCAAATTAGCCCTCCAGTTCTGTGTGCTGATCCAGTCCGGGGCTGTCTGCCTCAAGCGGACAGCCACGGATCGGATCTCAGCCGTAGTGTGAAGTCGGCCTTAGATTTTCAATGCTCTTGAAAGGCCCCATACACATTATACAGCTGATGGATCATTTTTTCCCTGACTCCCAATACACAGGAATGGCTGTCGCGGCTGAGTGCTCCTGTGTTCTCTATCAGGGAGTCTCCTCCAGCTGCGGCTTCTCTCCCCTGAGAATAAATTTGGAATTCAAATGTGCCCATTCTTCCCTTTTTCCAGACATTGTCTGTCAGGGGGGAGATGGGAGACCCCCACTGTACATTAGACTGTTAGCTGATCCTACCAGGTTTGGCTGACGATAGTATAATATATGGGGGCCTTTACAGAACATATATTATTCACATAATTTACACAGTTCTGCTCAGTGGGTGGGGGTAATAGCACTTTTCCTAGTGATGAATAGTAGTGGAGGAGTAATGACCTTTTCCCTGTTCATTTAGGGAAGAGGAGAGGTGAAAGGGAATCTGTCATTAGGTGTTTGCCGCCTAATCTGATAGGAGCATAATCTAGGGTCAGAGACCCTGAATCCAGCGATATATCAATTACTGGGCTCCTCAGCAGGAGAATATCACTAGAGGACTAGTAAACCTGCTGCCTAGTCAAGCATATTCACGAGTCCTGCCACCACTGATTGGCAACTTTCTGTGTACAACTTATATCGGCAGAAATCTGCCATTCAGTTATGTGGCCAAGGTTATACGGGGCTCAACATTCAGAAAACTGGTAAATCTGCAGCAAACTCTGATTTTATCAAAATAACAGCAAGCATCCCATTAAGTGACACATCACTGGCATCAGAGTCTAACCCTACATTATGCTCTCTGCTCTCTGAATGCTCAGCCGAATCCTGGTGACAAATCCCCTTTAATTGCTTCGTCTGTGGTGGTCTTTGGTAAAGTAAATGCTCTTTTACATGATGTTGATAATATAGACAATGGTTTAGTGTCCAGTGTACTGCAATGGTTTACTCTTCTCCGAAAGCCCCCGTCTCACATAACGAGATCGTTGTTAAGTCCCAGATTTTGTGATGTAACAGCATCTCGCTAACGATCTCGTTATGTGTGACACTTAGCAGCGATCAGGCCCCTGCTGTAAGATCGTTGATCGTTACAAAGTGCTCTGGGTGATTTTTAGTTTGTTGGTCTCCCGCTGGGAACGCTGCATCGCTGTGTTTGAAAGGGACAACGACCAATGATCTCAATACTACGCCCGAGAGTGACAATTCCCAACGATCTCCTATCATTCCAGATTGTTGCTGAGTCTCTGCTGAGATCTGACTGTTTGACATCTCACCAGCGATCCCAAAGTGACGCAACAGCGATCCCTAAGGATCGTTATCGTTGTTGGGATCGCTGTTGCGTCGTTGTGTGCAACGGCAGCTTAAGGCACCAGTTCTCTGCGGAGTCCTGCTTCTCTACCAGTAAAGTGAACATGATCAACACACAGATTAAAACAGGGCAAGGGTACAGAAAACCGTGCGGCCGTCATGACACATCACAAGTCTCTACGGGCAGGAGGTTTTCTTGACTTCACAACACTCTGATTTATCAGTCAGTGGCCATGTAAAGGATCAGAACCCCACCCAACATCATCCTATGCTCTGCCCTACAAACAACCCTGGTAATTACTCACTTACTATAATGTTTTACTCCAGTATTAGGAAATGTGCCTCACTATGAAGTAAGAGATTAATTCAGATGCTATCCAAGGTGCATACGCCCATATTGTTATAAGCTTGGTTCAGTAAAGTTGTTTAGGGCCTAAGAGTTCTGTGATCTGGACCCTGAGATGTAGCCCCATTATAGTCACACACACTAATAGTAATGGAAGCATTGGTTATGGATATCAAGATCTGGCCATCATGTCTAGTCGTATAGGTTAGGCGGCCGTCACACGGAACGATATCTTGCCCGATATCGTTTAAGCGATCTCCTTTTTGATCGCTTAAGCGATATCGGGCAAGATATCGTTGCATGTAATCAAGCGATTTACGATGGTAAATCGCTTGATCGTGACATCGCTGATCTGAGGTCCGGTTCTCAGATCTAGCGATGAACGATGCAACGATCTGCATCATCGTGGTGTATGACACCACGATGATCCATCTCCCAGCGACCGCGCCTATGCTGGGAGATGGTAACTATGGTACACGTCGGGTAACTAAGCGACGCGCGGCGCCTAGTTACCCGATGTGTACCATAGTAACGAGCGAGATCGCTGCTCCACATCGCTGGTGAGTCTGTCTGTGTGACATCTCACCAGCGATGTGAGCGATATTGTAAGCGATTGCGCGTGCACGTGATCGCTTACAATATCGCTAGGGATATCTCACCGTGTGACGGCCGCCTTAGAAGCAATTGTTCTGCATGTAAAGCCATTTAAAGCAGTGATGTGTCTGTTGATGCCTTTGTAATCAATATTCTCCGTCCTAAAGAAAAAACAATCGCGTAATGCAATATGACTATGTAGAGATGTAAATAGGTTTCTAAACCTAGATATCTGCATGTACAGTAAACCTGTGATGAGTAACCGATCTTGGTATATGCTTTCCTGAATAATGAGGTTCATCAGGTGACGACTCTGCTGCCAGAGCCCAGAAACTGGAAATCAGGTTAAACGCTCTCCTTGTGGCCTTTCTTTCCAGATTGTAATTTTTATCTCAAGTTTTTTTTATATATATATAAATGTACTGTAAACATTTAATGGTCATTATCTCAATACTGTGTCCCTTTAATGTCGACGTTTCCAATAAAGGCTATTATTAAAATGAAAGTGGAAAAAATCTACCGTATTTCATGTGCAAATGCTTTCTGATTAGGTCTGTAGTCATGGCCAATTATAAGCATCTAATACGTTATTACACTTTTATTGACAAATACAATAAGTTTATGTAAGACTCAATAATGTTCAAGACTTCTGCAGTTCTCCCCGATATGCTGGATATCAGCTTCGGGGGTCACACTGGGCGAGATGCAGGTGAGAGACTCGCCCGTGTCTCCCATCACATCACCCTACACAGCCCCCGGCTCTCCAGACAGAAGCATGCAGCTGCATGTATTTCTATAGCGCTTCATGCTCCTGTCCAGAGAGCCAGCAGCTGTGTCGGGTGATGTGATGTGAGACTGGTGACTGATAACACTTTCTTGCCTGATTAGTGCTACATTCACACACAGCGTTTTTGCAGCATTTTGTGAGGATCCATTTTTGATGCACTCTCTGCACCAAAAACGGATCCTCTTTTTGCATAAAAGTATTACAAATGCATCATCCGTTTGTGCTGCTATTGTGCTCTGTTTTCAGGGGACACAGACATACAGACACACAGACTCAGATACACACACTTTCTTACCCTCCCCGCAATCCATGGTGACCTCCAGTGATGTCGTCATCCCGGAGGCTGTAGGACCTGTGAGTTGTCTGTTCGGTGCTCCTAGAACCTTGCACTGCACCATTTGACTGAATAATGTCACATAGGTAGGCCCTACAAGCACCGAACAGATAACTCACAGGTCCTGCAGCCTCCGGGATAAGGATATCACCGGAGGTCACTGTGGGATCGCGGGGAGGGTGAGTAATTAGCGTAGCAGGGAACACCACACAAATTGACATACTCATTATTTGTATCTGTTTTTGAGCCCAAAAACGGATCTTCGCAAAATGTTGTGTCTGATGACAAATCTTGAAATGCATTGACTTTGCTGAGACGCCCAGTCACTGCAAAAACGGATCCGCAGAACGCACAGTGCAAATGTAGCTTTAGAGTTTTTTTTTACCACTTTCTTTTAGAGAATTGACTGCAGATTCTCTATGGGATTGAGATCTGCGACGTTTCCTGGCCATGGAACCAAGTGTCGATGTTGTGTTCACTGAGCCACTTGATTATCATTTAAGCAGCATGGTGGCTTAGTGGTTAGTACTGTACTATATATATGGTGGCTTAGTGGTTAGCACTGTACTATATATATGGTGGCTCAGTAGTTAGCACTACAGCCTTGTGGCACTGGGGTCCTGGGTTCAATTCCCACCAAGGACAACATCTGCAAGGAGTTTGTATGCTCTCTCTGTGTTTGTGTGGGTTTCCTCCAGGCACTCTGTTTTCCTCCCTCACTTGAAAGACATACTGATAGGATGTTTAGATAGCCCTGATGGGGACTGTGTTGCAATTGTATGTAAAGTGTTATGGAATTAATAGTGCTATATAAATGAATAAATATTATATTACGCTTTGTGACATAATTTTTGCTGAAAAAAAACCATTGCTCATCATCAAATGGCTCCTGGATTGTTGGGAGATATTGCTCTTGGAGGATGATAAGATCCTACTCTTAATTCATGGCAGTGATCCTATGCAAAAATGTGAGTGGGTCCACTCCATGGATGAAACGTCCCCACACATGAAGGGTCAAGGGATGCTTTACTGCATGACATAGGACTCATGGTAGTGCTCACCTTTTTCCGTAAGACAGTCATTATCCAGATGTTCCCATTAGTCTGAAGTGTATGTCATCCAAGAAATTAATTTTCCCACAGTCTTCTGTAGTCCAATCCCAGGACTTTCTGCTGAATGTCAATCTGTACTTTGTCCTTCTTGGGCAGAAATGGCTTCTTTGCTGACCTTGACAAGTTACCTCCAAATGCCTCCTACATCTCACTGCACGGGCAGATGCACTGACACCTTCCCATGCTATTCTTGAACAAGCTCTGCACTGGTGGTGAACTGATCCCACAGCTCAATCCTCTTTAGCACTTGGCACTTTCTTGTGTGGCCTGTACCTCTATCTATGTCTCTTTGAAGTGCTTGAATTTTTTATTTAAAGGCAAATCAATAATTACATGTGATCACTTGGGGGTACCCATGGTTAACAGAAGAAAATAATGAGTCCAAGCACCAGCCCCCCTTTATAGCAATCTGCTATTATAATTCAGTCATCATGACAGAGTAATATCAGCTAAGTCGTCCACTTTCTCCGGAGCCTACGAGAAAATCCCTGAAGTGATGTTAGCAGGTCAGTCTATGCAGAGCTGAAATTCAGAGGGAAAGGGGTTTTGTATTTTAAAAGGACAGAATGCTTAAACCAAGTACAGGCGCTTGGTACCTAGTACATGCCATGACCGAACATTTAAATGCACCTTCCCACCTCCTTGTTTACCCATTAAACCCCGGCCTGCCCCATTTTTTTTTAAGCAGCTTTAGTTTTATTTAGCAGCACTAGGTGGGAAAAAAAGCAGGGAAGGTGCTTGTAAACATTTGGCTCTGCCATGATGTACCGAGTTCAATAGGAGGTTATCCAATTCTATGGTGGCCGCGCTCCCCATGGTAATGATTTTAAGAACTTCTTGTCCACAAAAAAATTTTATTACTCAAAACATGTGAGAATATAAAAAAACGGATACAACGCGTTTCGGCGGAGACAACCGCCTTCCTCAGGTATCTAAATAAAAATACATCTGACACTTTGCGTTATAGGTAAAAGATAATTACAGCTTGCTAGGTAATTACACCCTCATGTCATTACCTAGCAAGCTGTAATTATCTTTTACCTATAACGCAAAGTGTCAGATGTATTTTTATTTAGATACCTGAGGAAGGCGGTTGTCTCCGCCGAAACGCGTTGTATCCGTTTTTTTATATTCTCACATGTTTTGAGTAATAAAACGTTTTGTGGACAAGAAGTTCTTAAAATCATTACCACGGGGAGCGCGGCCACCATAGAATTGGATCACTTCCTATTGAACCTTTATGCCTGTGGGAATCCGTGGCAGGACCCAACACAGGATCAATTCAAGGCGAGCAGCAGACCCAGATAAATATCCAAAGCGTGAAGAGGCTTTGGAAAAACCATATGCTTGAAGTTTTATGGCAAGAGGTGAGTGCATAAAACTTCATTAAAAGGGCACCAGAGAGTTACATTGGTAACGCGCTGTGATTGGCGCCCCATGTTTGTTTTTTATATATACCCTACAGGGAATCACCTTACTTCATGATGTACCGAGTGCCGTACTTGGTTTAAATAGTCATTCTGTGCCGACAGTTCCTTTAGCTCTTGAATTCACAGACCCATTTTGCAAGTTTTTCCTATTAGGCTGCGTTCACACATCGCGTATTTTGACGCGTATTTTTACGCGCGTATTTTCTCCAGAAGAATGTGCATCTGTATTTCCCAGCAAAGTCAATGGGCATTCACTTTTGCCATTCACACGTCGCGTATTTTTACGCAGCGTAAAAATACGCGCGTAAAAAGAATGAACATGTCAATTCTTTGCAGTTTTTTACGCGCGTATTTTCTATAGGCCCCATTATAAGCACTGGAAATACGCGCGTAAAAAAACGCAGTCGCGTATTTTTACGCGCGTAAAAATACGCGCGCGTAAAAATACGCAATGTGTGAACGTAGCCTTACGGTAGTATTTATAAACAAAAAGCAGGAACCTACAGTGAGCAAAAAAAAGAGGAATATTGTATTCACTATAAAAATCTCTTACTCGTAGCCTTCATTGTGGGACACAAGAGACCATGCGTGTTCGCTGCTGCCAACAGGAGGCTGACACTAAAGGCCGCTTCACACGCTAGGATCTCGTTAATGATATCGTTGAAAGTTCACGGATTTGTGAACGTTCTAACGATATATCGTTAGTGCGTCCTTGCGTTTGAACGAACAATGTAGGATGGAAAAATCGTTGGAATGTTCATCCAAAAAATGAGATCCGGACCTCAAATCTATCGTTCGTCCTCCAATTAACGTTCTGGGAAGCCGCAACGTCGTTCAGTGTGACACCTTTTTGAACGATGTCGTTCATATTTCTCCTATTCCTGCCGCTATTTAACATCGTTGATACATTCTTCTACGCATCGCTGGCGCATTGCCAAATTTAGGATCGTTAACGATATCCTTGCGTGTGACAACGCACTAGCAATGTCGGAAGGATCGCAGTCACGTGACATATCTAACGATATCATTCACCTATATCCTACTATGTGAAGCGGCCTTAAACATGTAAGAAGTTAAAAACGTGTAAGATATTCCCTCAGGATGAAGGCACACTGTCGTGCATCAAACACGGAGCGTGTATGATGCACGACAGTGATGAGAGTGTGATGCGTGCTTTGGGTGTGTGTGGTGCGAGTAGGTGAGTGTGCTGCGAGTTTGATGAGAGTGGGCTGCGTGAGTACGTGTGTGCTGTGTGTGAGTGTAATGTTGTCCATGGTCCTGAAGCAAACTTCAGGACTGTGGACAGCATTTACCGGCATATTCAAACTCTGCGGCTGTCAAAGCCGCAGAGTATGAATGTGCCGCTTTCCCGGTACAGTAATTAATCATCAATCAAGATGATTAATAAGCACCCAGTTGCTGGGCATCTATGTGTCTTTTTTGGGTTAAACAGCATATGCAGCAACTGAGCACAGATACTGCATATGCTGTATTTAACCTGGTTAATAAAGAGTTAATATTTGTTTACTATGTTGGCACCATGTCTCTAGGGAGTGACCACCCTCCTTAGAGACATGGTGCCTAAATTCATTGGTGATTCAGGGGTTAATATGCTATATTTTTGTTTAGCCGGCACATGCCGGCTTTCTGTAATTCTAGCTGAAAGCCGGCGGCTCCTGGCTGTCAGAGCAGTATGCTGCGCAATTTGCGTAAGCACATTGCTGGGCAGCGTCCTCCATGAGGAGCGGTCCCAGGTACTTACGCAAATTGCGTAGTGAAGGCGCCACTCTCCATGGTGCTGAAGATTTCAGCATCACCTCCATGGCCAGCGCACATTGAAACTCTGGTGCCCTGGCCATGGAGGCGATGCGGAAATCTTGAGCACCATGGAGAGCGGCGCCTTCACTACGCAATTTGCGTAAGTACCCTGGACCGCTCTTCATTGAGAACGCTGCCCAGCAATGTGCTTACGCAAATCGTGCCAGGAGCCGCCGGCTTTCAGCAAGAATTACAGAAACCCGGCAAATGCTGGCTAAACAAAAATAAAGCATATTAACCCCTGAATCGCCAATGAAACAAAAGAGAAAAACGCAACAGAAATTGACATGTCCTTTTCAAGAACGGAGCTCTCCTAAAGTGAAAAAACTGATCACTTTCAAAGAGCACTGTTTGAATAGCAAAAGTGAAAACCTATAGACTTTGCTGGGATGTCATTAAAGCGATCCCTTTTCTGCAGTGCACTGCAAAATATGGATCAAAAAACGTATCACAAAACGCAGGCTGAATGTAGCCTAAGGATTTCTCCACAGGCTTAGAAGGTAAAGGACATAGAGAAGGAAGAACAATTCTTCATTAAGATGGAACGAAGAAACTACCCTGCAAAGGAATGAAGGCACCGGACGCACTGTCACCTTGTCCATGGGAAGGAAAAGAAAAGTAGAGTGTCAGGAGAGGGCTGCTAGCTTAGATACTTTCATGATAGAAGAGATATGTCATGCTCAGACAGTATATGTCCAGGGCAACACAAAGAGAGGTATAATTGGATGGTATATGGAAGGAAGGCCCTGAAAGTAGGAAGTAGGGGATGGGACACCTCGTAACACTAACCTGTGTCTATCCCTGAGCTCCCTTAGCATCCTAAAGTGGGTCGTTCTCCCCCCGCCATCACGTGCCTAGTCCCTGGCTGTCATCTCTACTCACCCTGTCTAATGCCGTTCCTGGGAAAGGTCCGGAACAACGATGCCTCACTGGATTAAAGAAGAAATGGTTGGAAAAATCACCTGCCGAGGAGGGTTTCCTTGGGCAAAGACAGATTGTGTCCTCCTCCTCAAGACTGTTTTTTCTATAATGTAACTGGAGACCATTTTTCTGACCCAAGGCATCTTTAACCACTGAGAGCCACACGTCCTGGAACAGAAGAAGGTGGATGCTCACAAGAAGAGGGATCTCCTGCAGAGTTGGCGCAAAGAATGAACTTCTCTTTTCTTGAGCGACATATGACCTTTGTTGGAGAGTAGACTGAAACTGCCAAAAGGAATGAAACTGTTGAGACTTTCAAGTGGATGAAGCATATTGGGTTCTCTTTTTGTGGAAACAGGGCTCTCTTCACACCGAAATAATCTTGTCCAGCTTTTCCTGACAGAGGCGGAATCCAAATTCAATGTCTTGAGACAAAAGGATGCAGCAAGTAGCCATCATATTGCTTGAAGTGTGTGCTTCTTCAAAAGAAGTCAAGCAGAGGTACACATGGGTGATCTGGTCTACCAGCTTCAATGTATGGAAAACGGAAATGATGCCTTGCTTAAGTGCTTTGCCTATGCTGTGACTGTATTAGCAACCCAGGTCACAGAAAAGGATGGATAGAGATGAACCAAACCTGTAGCTTCATTGGAGGATGTGGCTAAGGATTTCACGTGCTGGTCTGTGGGGTCCTTTAGAGATGCTGCATTGAAGATTGGTAGGATTGTGGTTCTTGACAGTCTAGAGATTCGAGGATCAACTGAGGGAGAAGCATACCATGTTGGCAACCAGATCTGCAGGAGAATGGACCAAAATCTACATACGTCTATAAGTTTGAAGATATTTGTCAGGTTGGGCCCACTTCTAGTCCAGTACACTTCACTGAACTTGGAGTGCTTAGAAGAACATTTGGTGGAAAATCTAACCTTTGCAAAGGATACAGAATCTGCAAGGGGTTAGGTGTCCACTTCTTTAACATTGAGGATGTCAAACTATCAACCATATATCTCAACTTATATCTCAACTTAGATGCCTGGCCGAAATCCAGGTCTGAACCTGAATCAGAATGGTGATCTGATGCGAGATGACCAAGCCTTGAGAGATGTAGAGTATGATGGTGAGTGCAGTTTCAGAGTCATCGAAGGAGACCAAGACTGGGATGAAGAACTCAATATTTTACACTTGGACCGCTGATGCAGAGTAGTAGGCAGGTCTGACTCACTCTGGATAGAGGTCAAGGTACTTAAGTGAAGGTGGCAGTTGATAGCCGCTCCATGATAGCAACCAGGGTCTGGGATCCCTTGTTCAAATCACATCAAGTGACAGAGGTAATGGCCTATGCTGTGGGCAGGGGCTGGCTGGGACTGGGAGATAATACACTGGATGGCACTCTGCTGATTGCAACCCCGAGCCGGAGAGAGGACCGGGGGAGGTTCCTAGAAGTGGGAGCCGAGTGAAGAACGGGGTTGTAGGGTATTTGCTAGCAATGGCAGCAGCGGCCGCAAAAAAGCACGACCGCGCCTGGCAGTCCGCCCCTGGCTGAGGGAGAACACACACTTGTTACATGCCGCAGGTGACACCTGGGCCGGAAGAGTGAGTGTATCGGCAGTGCAGGTCACCAGGGGTTGACCTGACAGGAAAATTTGTTTACAGGATATGCAAAAGTACACAAAAAGCGAGGGCTGGGAGGACTGGCGTGTACATCATTCTTTGGGGCCAGACATGGTTACAAGGAGAGGAAAAAAAAAAAGATGACAGGGAGGAAGTGGGTAATGGTTGTCAGGGTGGAGGAGAGATTAGCTGGGAGCCATTATGTGGGGTCCCAAAGTAGGCAGCCTACCAGAGCTGGAGACCCGTGTTGTAGGACAGAGGAGCTCTGGAGATGTTCTGTTTGCAGGTGAGAAGATTCACATAAAATGCTGTGAGTGTGAAATGTTATAATATCAGGAGAGCACTAGGACCCGGTGAGTTCTGCCTGCCTGAGGTAGTCAGCAGGGGTTTGGCTTGTAAACCCCATATCTATAGCAGAGAGGAAACTCGTGGTTAGGCTGAAAACAGACTATCCAACTTACATGCGAGTCTCTTGGAGGAGACTCGAATGAGACTGGATCAGTGACCCTGAACGGCTTCTCCCTCTCTGGACGGGACTGTCATCTGCTTCTGTTTTTGTGAAGCATCACACTCCCGTCCAGAGAGGGAGATGCCGTTCAGGGTCACTGATCCAGTCTCATTCGAGTCTCCTCCGAGAGACTCGCATGAAAGTTGGATAGTCTGTTTCCACCCTTAAGGGAAGGATGGAGAGATCTGCTGTGTGATAAGACTCAAGCTGCAAAGCGTGCTAAAGACAAACAGTGTGAGATGCTTGAACTTTGAAGACTTTAGCTGCAAGTTTTTCTGCAGACGTTGCTGATCCCTGATCTGAGAGAACCTGTGTCTTTGCTGAGGACTAATGCAGAGCCTGTGAAGCTGTGGGGCTCTTGGAGTTGTGTGAGGGTCCATGCTGTGTGGACTAGAAACTCTTAGGGTACCGTCACACGGTGCAACGGCCCTGGAGATTGCGGCGAAGGGCGGGAGTGCACACGTTTTTGGAGCCCCGCCAGCGTCGCTGTCCCCCATTTACATGGAAAGACACCTCCAGCAATGCACCGGCGATCTGACAGGCGGCATCGCCACCGGGGTGTCTCAAAACCCCAGCGGCGATGCAGTACAATGGGAGCCTATGGCTCCCATTGCTTGTAAGGTCACCGTCGGCCGTTTACATGGGGCGATGTATACACATCGCCCCAGATCGGCCGCCTGGTTTCAGGCACTGCTCTGAAACCAGGCGACCACTAAAAGGCGTCGCCATTGCCTATTTACATTAGGCGAGATATCGGTGCCAATAGGCCACGCCCCTGCATCGCCTAAAAAACCACGTGTGACGGTGCCCTTAGTTGAACTGATCAAGCAGCTATTATTTGAGAAGAGACTTTCCTTTTGATGGAGTAAGTTATCGGCGGCCAGGAAAACCATGAGTGACCGTGAGAGGAGAGACGGGGTCCGGTGTGACGAAATGGACCCCTTTCAATGTAGAACACATGATGATTTCTTATTTATCCATTCAATATTGTATTTTGTATGCAAACTTATAACATGCCACTCATGGGTTATGTGGCGCCCCACTGGTCAGGCATCACAATTGGGGTACTGCACCCATAAATGAGTGAGCGGTTTCCCGTCACAGTGGGAATGCAGGGTTTTTAGGAGGCTCCCATTCCAGCACTCCCACACACTCACCTAGGCAAATGGTGAGGGCTCAGTCCCTTGGGGGGGGGGGGGGGGAGTTAGGGGAGGAGGGAGGAAGAAAAACAGGGTATTCTAGTTTTTGCCTCGAGGAAAGAAAGAGCACGGGAGCACTGAGAGAGAGAAGGGGACTCCAAGAGAAGGGGCCTGGATAGAGAGAACAGGCAGCCCAGACTGAAGGAGGTGACCCCCCAGATCGGAGGAGTGGTGGCGACTTGAGTTGGAGTGCCGCCATCCAAGAGATGAAGCCCGCCAACAACCCCCATTACCTGCTGAACTAAGAATAAAGGTACTATTGTGTCGTTCCGCTATGGGAAAGGGTGGGGGTCTATAGACTCCAAGAGAGGGGGCCTGGATAGAGAGAACAGGCAGCCCAGACTTAAGGAGGGGACCCCCCAGATCGGAGCGTTCATACTCTGGGAGGGAACCCTGGTCCAATCACCGGAGTGCCGGTTCCGAAGACGCGGCACAGGGAGTTAAGCCCCTGAGCCGTAACACTGGTCGTCACGGGTCCGTCTAACCGGCCCTGACACCCTGTCACAAGGAAACCAGTCACACCAGGATAACCCACCGGGGTCGAGTCCCATTGCAGAAGAAAGGGAGAGCGGGAAGACGGGATACTCAGAAAGCACCCCAATCGGGCCTGGTACTAAGCAGGCTGTTACAGGGCAGGCAGCAGCAGCAGGACACGGGTAAGAGCAAGGCAGGCATACCACGGGAGACTCCAAGAGACCTTGCAGCCCACTGTGACTACCCGGCCGGCTACCTTTACCTAACGACTGTTGTCCTCTGTGAACTGTATCACCACCAGCATTGTTCCAGTCAAGTACCCGGGTAGAGTGACAGAGACTCCTTGTGCTTATTTCACTGCTGCACTGCAACGTCTTTATCTCCATCATCAGCACTTCCCTCACTTCAGGTGCATTCCTGCCCCAGAGGGCCAGCTCTACCTGCAGGGACCTGTACCATCTCGGCTGCTGTACCATCGCCCTCCGGAGGTCTGAACGGCACTGGTGCTATATCACCAGAATCTGCGGGTGGCGTCACAATAAACTTACAAACTTTTATTCCCATTTCAACTAACCCCTTTTTAGTTGACACAGGCAATCTGGGCAGGCCACCAGTGACATCCCTACCGCAGCAGAGGGCCCAGATACCCGAGTCCCCATACCCTGGGCTAGTCAGTTACACAAGATTTCTAGGAGCCTGCTAGTATTTAAAGTGGGTAATGTAATTATCTTGCCTCTTTGTATTGTATTTTATTTCCTACCTTGTGAGGGGCCACTCATTGTTCTTACCAGTCTTGTAGATGCTTGGTGATGATAACCGTGTGTAATGTAATGATCTTGCCTCTAGGGACTATATCTTATTTCCTACCTTGTGATAAGCAACTAATTGTTCCTAGAGTCCTGTAGATGCATGGTGATGTTTACCGTGTGTAATGTAAATCTCATCTCTTTCTCATAGAGGGACAGAGGCTCAGAAAACCTAATTATGCTAACCGCCCTTTGTATTAATTTGTCAATTATCTGTGGTGCTATGTCAATCAGTGTGTGCGCTTCCCTTGCCCAAGCAGCTTGGAAATCAGGCCAATGAGAATACAGTCTTATTCCACCAATCGTGAAGTCTCCAATATCCTGATTGAGTTGTCGGGGCATATAAGGAGACCTATTCATTAATCAGGGTGATAGAGATTCTGTCTAGTGACCTCAATCTAAGGACTTTGATCCCGACTAGAGATGCATGGGATTTGATACAGGCAGATAGGATCTTCGGGTCCAATTGGCAAGCCATAACTCCAGGCCTAGGCATTTCAATGCTGACCGAGGGGATCAGAACCTGGATTATAAGACTACAAGGACTTCAGCATCGAATGATTGGATTCGGCTGGGATAACAAAGACTGCATAAGGAAGCAACCCAGGTTGGGACGATCCAGTCACCTGGCTACAGACTTTGCTGTGCTATATTAAAGTCTTAATATTGTGGTTCCCTCACCCTGTGTTGTCTGAGTTGTGTTCCATCCACGGTTAAGGAGCGTGGGCGTTCAGTTTGGGATAAGCCCTGGTCCATGCTGTCTTTCTAAAGGCGGCTTCGCCAGCGGACGAGAGCACCCCCTGACCCCCGTGTCTCCACAATTGGTACCATCCAAATTGAAAGGATCCTGACAAGCTCTGGTAAAGAGTGCTCCACCGACTGTACCCCGAGGCTACAGAACCAAAGTACCAGAAGTGTGAACTTAGAAAAAAAGGGAGATACAAGAGGCGCAGATTGTGCCCTATCAAACAGACACTATAGTTCTTATAATCCACATAAGTGTATCCACTCACCTTCTATGGTTGTGAGACCCACAACCAGTTTAAAAGCATAAGGCAGCTGCTGCAGAACCTCCACCAACGCCACAAAACGGCGGGAAATCAGGAGATAAAACTGAAATGGTATCCACGGTCCGCGCTGCTGCTCTTTATCCAAGGAATCCACAAGAGGTTATTACCATCAAAAGTTATTTATTTCATCACACCAACGCGTTTCGGTGCTGACCAGCACCTGAGGAAGGTGCTGGGTCAGCACCGAAACGCGTTGGTGTGATGAAATAAAGAACTTTTGATGGTAATAACCTCTTGTGGATTCCTTGGATAAAGAGCAGCAGCGCGGACCGTGGATACCATTTCAGAAGTGTGAACTTGGCATTGGCCGGTAAGCCACTGAATTTTTTTTGTCATTTTCCAACTTTTTTTGGCGCCAAAGGTTTTTCTTTTTGGGACTCCCTGCAACCAATGCCATTCACAGGCCTGTGTAAAACTCTACTTGGTTAACGGTACCGTAGCTTTAAGATACCCAGGTATTCCTATGTCAGGTATATAACAGTCATTGATGTAGTTTATGCCTTGTTAGCAGTTGTTGTAAGATTATACTCAGTGTGCCATTTTAGGAGTGCCCATTGAGCACCTTCATCGGATTTACACCCTTCCTTTCTTTAGTTAGTTTAACCCATTGTTGATGTAGTGCTTTAGTAAAGTTGCTCTGGATCTGGTGTAACACACATAATCTGAGAACCTTGAGGTGGGCACACAGATTCCAGCATTCGCTGTGTATGTGTAATCGATAGAGGTAGTGCTAAAAAAGGCATCTTGAAATTATTGCATACCATACGGAACCCTTCCCTAATTCCCATTTCAGTAAACAAATCGTTTATTTCTGCCTCTGTCTCCATTTGTGACTCACTGGATCTTCTGCAAAAGTCCCAGGAAATCAGAAGAATGTAGAGGAAGTCTCAGAAAGGAGAATAGAGGCAGAGGAAGATTGGAAATAGTAAGACAAGGGAAAAAATGTAACTAAAAGGGACAGAAGAAGGCACTTGCCTGTTATGATTCTTCACAGGGATGATCTTCCGCTTGGAAATCTTTAGATGACCATAGTTGTTCAAGATAGGATTACAAATCTATAAGGATTACAAATCTATAAGATGCTTCATAATAATAATAATGAATACAGAAGCACACTAAACAATCAACCCCCATACAGCTGACACCCTCTTAGGAATAAGGTACCGTCCGTATCTTTTGGATTATAAAACACTTTTTTCCCCTCAAAATTGGGGGAAATGGGGGTGCGTCAGTCAATCTGAATCTTATATATTTTTTTTTTTTACATACCGATGGGGGTTGCGGTGGTGGAGCGGTGCAGGAGGCAGGATTCACTGAGGATGTGGGTAAAGCTGTGGGGTGTGTCCTGCGGTGTTCGGTGGCAGCAATTTTCCATGTGCCTGCATGCATTGGCAAGCTGTGACTTGGCCTTTACCATCCAGGACTTCCAGAAAATGGCCGTGCATCTTGATCAAGTTAGGATAAAATCAATCCATGTAAAGTCTTATCTTTATAGTTAAATATTATTGGATCAATATGTAAAACGTATCTAAAGGATATTTGGAAGAAAAGTCCATTATAGGAAATGTATGTTGTTCTTATCGGGGCAGGGATTTTCCTCTGTGGATTTGCTTGCAGAAAATCCACTGCATATTACAGTAGTATTGTTATGAATACATTTCATGAAATCCTGCCCTGGTGCTGTGTATTTGAAATTTGCGTCATGTAAATTTATGCTACAGGTATCAGCCATCACAATGGATGAAGTCGCAGTCAGGACATTCCCCATTCTAGTTTAAGTGGTAAATTAACTCCTTAAGTAACTGGCGATTTTCCATTTTTCCCTCCCCTTCTTCCAAGAGCCACAAAGAGATTTTTGTGTACTCACCATAAAATCTCTTTCTCAGCGCCTTCATTGGGGGACACAGGAGACCATGGGTGTATGCTTACTGCCACTAGAAGCCAGACACAAAGCTAAATAATAAAAAAAAAAAAAACTAGCTCCTACTCACCAGTATACACCCCCAGACCGGAGGGAAAACTGGCCAGTTGGTGCAAAAGCACTAGGAGAAGCATTTGAAATAAGCACGGAATGACTCAACAGAAATATATAAGAAGGGTGGGGGCTGTGTCCCCAATGAAGGCTTTGAGAAAGAGATCTTACGGTGAGTACACATCTCCTTTTCTCAATTGCTTCATTGGGGGACACAGGAGACCATGGGATGTCCTAAAGCAGTCCTCAAAGATGAGGAAAAACAGGACTATGAGAGGAAAGAGAACAGAGGCCGGAACTTCAATAGGGAGGCTGCCATGAATAGAAGAAAACCTTATTGATTTGGTTTGAGACAACCCAAAAAAAATGTGTCAAGAGAGCACTATGAATTGGACGAGGGATAGGATAGATCCCTATGTGTGACTATGCAGAGCCTGGAAAAGGTAGAACGATCGCAACAAATCGCTGATATGTAACCTTCCTGTACGTGAGTGTTGAGCACAGACGATCTATTTTCTGAGCGGAAACTTGCCCACTCAGGTGTGAATGCAGCGAAAGTGACTAAGAAGCCATCTTGCGGTCGCAGAAAGAACTGCGAATGGACAGATAATCTCTGGGAGAAAAACCTAATCTGAAGATCCACCCTGGAAAAGAACAGAGGAAGGAAATTTGTCCCTGTTACTAGGTAAAGGTCAAGACACCCCTTGGAGAAAGAGGGATGTCTCAGACAGGACAAAGTGAGCCCAGCAGGAACACTGACTGGAAACTTTTCTCAGGCAGTAATGCAAAGAGGGCACCTTCCTTGAGAAAAAATTCTGGTGAATGGTAAACGCACAGGGATCCATGACTAGTAGGGTTGGAGGAAAAAAAAAGGATGTGAGATGGTTAGGAGTACCTAGGTTAGTGGGTATACACAAGCGGGGAGTCTGAGTAAGCCGAACAACTATAGCCTGAGCTGAGCTAAGGAAAGCTGAGACGCGAACTGGACTAGCGCATGGGTACACGGAGCCAGAGGAAGACAGCGCATGGGTACACGGAGCCTGAGGAATGCAGCATAGACCACACAGAACCTGAGCATACAACACATGAGTACACAGAGCCAGAGGCATACAGCGCAAGAGTGGAACACGGAGCTGAGGAATACAGCGCAAGAGTGGTACACGAGCCTGAGGAATACAGCGCAGGAGTACACGGAGCCCAAGGAATACATCGTATGAGTGGTACACGGAGCCTTAGGCATACAGCGCAGGAGTACACGGAGCCTGAGGAAAACAGCGCGTGAGTGGTACATGTAGCCTGAGGAATATGGTGCATGAGTGGTACACGGAGCTGAGGAATACAACGCAGGAGTATACAGAGCTTAAAAAATGCAGCGCATGAGTGCTACACGGAGCCTGAGGAATACAGCACAGGAGTACACAGAGTGTGAGGCATACAGTGCAGGAGTACACGGAGCCTGAGGCATACAGTGCAGGAGTACACGGAGTGTAAGGAATACAGCGCAGGAGTGGTATACAGGGCCAGAGCAAAAAGGAGATGCATTTAGCAACACATCCAAGGGAAGGTAGATAAAAATCAATATGGTCATCTATGATTTGTATCTCCCTCCCTTGGCTGTGCTGCTTTTGGATGCATCTCCCTTTTGCTACACTTCCTTGTTCCTGCACTGCCCGAAAACCATCATTCAGCACAGAACACATAACTTTGATTTATTTTGTCACCTAAATGTTTACTGACCTAAGAGGAGGTGACAGGACTTGTGACCTTACGATGCTGCCAGAGCTGACTGCACAGACACTTCAGTGCCTTTAGCAGGGAGCTGGAGAGCGCAGCAGCTCCTCCCACACAGAACTCTCACACGTTGGCAATGTTGCCGACTCGGCGCGCACCTCCGTGGAATTAAAGAGCCCGCAGACACAAAACGGGCAGAGTGGCCGCAGGCCGGATCAGATCACATTGTGGGCCGGATGTTCCCCATCCTGCTATAGCGGATAAATTTCATGGCCATTGCTGCAGGTAGTGACAGAATACCAGGTGTCTGGAGAATCTGCACTGAGCAGTGGGCAGATTCCATGACCGTTGTTGCAGAGCAGTGACATAACATCAGGCGGCTGGAAGTTCTGCACTAAACATTGTACGGATTCCATGGTTATTGTTATAGACAGACATAATACCAGGTGTCTGGAGATTCTGCACTAAGCAGTGGAACAGATTCAATAGCCATTGCTGCGGTGCAGTAACAATATATAGTAGTTGGAAAGTCTGTACAATACCATGAACAGATTCAATAGCCATTGCTGCGGTGCAGTAACAATATATAGTAGTTGGAAAGTCTGTACTATACCATGAACAGATTCAATAGCCATTGCATGCAGTGACTATATAGTAGTTGGTGAACATACGTGACCTGATAAATATATAGTAGTTGGAGATTTGATTTGGTAATCTTATTCAATATTGCTGGATTTGTCACCAATTTTGGTGTTGATTCAATTAAAAAATTGGCATTACATGCACAGTACATGGGTTTCCTCAACCTCCAATTCATACTTCGAATATTTATGCAAGTATTTATGGTGGCGGCAAAGCGGGGGAAAAGAGAGAAGAGAGAGAAAAAAAAAACGGTTGTAAAAGTAAGTTTTAGCAATCTGCTACTTAGATTTTGTGGGATTCCTCAATGTAAAGCATTGGACTGACCTCATTAAAAATACATGGGGCTGAACCATATGTGGATCTACTGCATATCTGCAGAAGTTAAGGTATCTGCCATGGATCATGGAGTAATTGCACGTCTGAGCTGCGATACATCACAACGGCTCTGGGTACAATCACGTTAAAAAGAGAACCAACCAGCAGGTTTTAGGACTATAAAGTGAAGCCAGTACCTTACAGGCTCTGGGATACTGAATGCAATCATACCTTTAGTCCAATGAATACATGCATGATTGCAGAGATAAATGTTATAAAGGTTCTTTGAAAGTGTGCAGCAGAGGAACTGAGTGTGCAGTACATTAGCATAAGACGGGCTGGGTTTCTTTTCATTATTCTCCTGTTCGCTCTAAGCCAAACCCTCTCCTCTCTCCCTCCCTGTCAATCTACCAGGCAGGTCCTGTGTGCCCCAAATCATCACTTCACCCTCCCCCCTCCCTCCTGCAGTCTCCTCCATCTCCTACTTCTGGTGAGAGTTGTAGTGCCACTGGATCTGCAGACTGTGTGATGGAGCTTGCTAGGGCTTGTAATGTCTCTGGATCTGCAGACTGTGTGATGGAGCATGCTGGGAGTTGTAGTGTCACTGGATCTGCAGACTGTGTGATGGAGCATGCTGGGGCTTGTAATGTCTCTGGATCTGCAGACTGTGTGATGGAGCATGCTGGGAGTTGTAGCATCACTGGATTTGCAGACTGTGTAATGGAACATGCTGGTGGTTGTAGTGTCTCTGGATCCGTAAATACTTAGCCAGTGACACTACAACTCCCAGCATGCTCCATCGCACAGTCTGCAGATCCAGAGACACAACAACTCCCAACATGCTTCATGAACAGATCCCCATCTGTGGAGACAAAAAGCTAAATGCGACCAAAAACAACAGTACACTGCAGTAAAAGTGTTAAATGCAAGTGCAGTATAAAAAGAGTATAACAAATACAGGGTACTTAGTCCATCCGTTTTTTTGCGCAAAAAAAGTTATTTCAAGCCACGTCACTAACTTCAAAGTGTACCCATCTCTGACGCGGTCCTAACTGTTGTATTAAAAACCTGACTAGTGTGTATACTTACTAGTGAGCAGGAGCCAGCAGGACCAGTGTCTGAAATGGACTGAAGGCGACGAGGCTATGTGTGCAGGGCCCAGAGAGGGGCGGGAACTCCATCTCTTGCAAAGCAAGAGGCAACTTAATTAGAAACAGATGAGTCCTGCACACAGAGAACAAGTCTGTAGGAACATGTTCACACCGCCAGCATAATTGTAAACAAAAAGCTAAATGCGACCAAAAACAACGGCTCTGGGTACAATCACGTTAAAAAGAGAACCAACCAGCAGGTTTTAGGACTATAAAGTGAAGCCAGTACCTTACAGGCTCTGGGATACTGAATGCAATCATACCTTTAGTCCAATGAATACATGCATGATTGCAGAGATAACTGTTATAAAGGTTCTTTGAAAGTGTGCAGCAGGGGAACTGAGTGTGCAGTACATTAGCATAAGATGGGCTGGGTTTCTTTTCATTATTCTCCTGTTCGCTCTAAGCCAAACCTTCTCCTCTCTCCCTCCCTGTCAATCTACCAGGCAGGTCCTGTGTGCCCCAAATCATCACTTCACCCTCCCCCCTCCCTCCTGCAGTCTCCTCCATCTCCTACTTCTGGTGAGAGTTGTAGTGTCACTGGATCTGCAGACTGTGTGATGGAGCATGCTGGGGCTTGTAATGTCTCTGGATCTGCAGACTGTGTGATGGAGCATGCTGGGAGTTGTAGCATCACTGGATTTGCAGACTGTGTAATGGAACATGCTGGTGGTTGTAGTGTCTCTGGATCCGTAAATACTTAGCCAGTGACACTACAACTCCCAGCATGCTCCATCGCACAGTCTGCAGATCCAGAGACACAACAACTCCCAACATGCTTCATGAACAGATCCCCATCTGTGATGACAATAGCAGGGATCTGTCCCGGCCTGAGAGGAGATAAATCAGGACGTGTAGAGACTGGAAGGGGAGGGGGGGGCTTCTACTGCTTGTGATGATCACAATCAAGCAGGAAGATGGAGGGGGAGGGATTGGCTTAGAGCAGACAGAAGAGTAATACAAAGAAACCCAGCCCCTCTTATGCTAATGTTCTGCACACTCTCCGTCCCCCTGCTGCACACTTTCTGAGGACTTCTATAACATTTATCTCTGCAATCATACATGTAATCATTGAAGTAAAGGTATGATTGCATTCAGTATCCCAGAGCCTGTGAGGTAGTGGCTTTACTTTATATCCCTAAAACCTGCTGGTTGGTTCTCTTTAACTAATAAAGCTTGCAATTAAGAGATACATTGTCAATTATCTGACTCACTACACAGTTCCTCAGGATGAAGAAGCGCAACCAGTGATTACAGCTCACAGGTAGTTTAAAGGGTGCAGGGGTGGACAAATTACAAAGATGTATTCATACTCAGAGTAAGGTACAGAAGATGTTAAGAAAAGGAAATCCTTCATATGAACCAATACACTTTAATCCTCGGGTACACCGAGACATCAATTATGTAGAGCCTTGCTGTGGACACCACTGCCACTATTGGTGTCTCAGCTTCAGTAAAAAAAAAAAAACCCAATGTCTGAAAGGCAGGAGCGGCACATTTTCAAGTTGCTGCCATGCTACAGGAAGCCATTGTCCCCCGAAATGCAAGTCTATCATCATCATCATCATCATGAGTCTGTGTCGGAGCCTGAACTGCTCTCCCGGCTGATTTCAATTTGTAAGGAAGGCAAGTTGTCCAGGCGGCTTTTCTTTTGCCGAATCTCTTCCTTCTCTTTGATTAAAGCTCCCCAGGCCTGCTGCAACACCGAGTCATCTTCTTCTGGAGCTGCATCGACCTTCTGTCCCTTTTCAGGGTTTTTCAGTTTGTCTTTAGGTGCTGATCCTAGTCGGTTCCACAAACCTCCTACAATGAATGACAAACAGCAAGGTTAATCTAACTTCACTCAATGTACAGATACAGATGACCGGAATTTTATCTTATTTTACTGTTGCAAAAATTCCATATATCTAAAAAGTAAAAACCTTCATTGAAAAATAACAAAAATCAAAAAACATGCATGCGAGAGCCACAAGACCCCCATACACATTATAGTAGAGTTAGCTGAACCTGCCAATATCGTCTAATCTAGTGTTTATGGGAGCCGATATAACCAGCACAGTCTAGGGCTCCCTGAGGAGTCTCAGATTGTAAGTGTGCAGGGCAGTCAATCCTCCGGTAACTGCTGAACTGTGTGTTACTTTATACTGTTCTTATTGCCTGGACATATTTCCACTTAATTGTAAAGTGCTGTGGAATATGTTGGCGCTATACAAAGTTATTATATTAGATCTACTGCTATGACATCAGCTTAATCCCAGAGAAGGAAATTATCGGCCACTGGAATTCCAATCCTTCTCTTCCCCCAGACTTCCATCTGTCAGGGGACGGTTGGGAGGCCTCCATTCACACTAACAGAAAAAGTTAGTGGACCCTCCCAATATCAACTGTTTGTCTTTGTATGGGGTCCTGACTAAGGAAAGGGAAATCTGCTGAACTCTCCTACACAATAGGAACACCGTAGGGCTGGGCGATTAATCGAATTAATTCGATTAATTCGCCCCCCTGCTGTGGCCACGATACTGATTTGACGAAAATCGTCAAATTCGATTTAACCTTCCTAGCGGGTATTCCCGAGTGTAACTCGGGGTTAACTTTCACTGCTAGAAGCGGTAACCCCGAGTCACACTCGGGAATACCCGCAGCTGCTGCCGCTGATCACTGTCAGGCCGCGGGGGGGATGTGCTATCAGAGCCCAGCACTTCCGCCCCTGCTACAGCCGCTGGAGACGTCCAGGGGGGGGTGCCGTCATTGCCCCGCCGCCCCTGCTTCTGACACCCGCGGGTGAGTTCCGCCGGGGGAGGGGGGGGTGCCGTCATTGCCCCGCCGCCCCTGCTTCTGACACCCGCGGGTGAGTTCCGGCGGGGGAGAGGGGGGGGGTGCCGTCATTGCCCCGCCGCCCCTGCTTCTGACACCCGCGGGTGAGTTCCGGCGGGGGAGGGGGGGGTGCCGTCATTGCCCCGCCGCCCCTGCTTCTGACACCCGCGGGTGAGTTCCGGCGGGGGAGGGGGGGGGTGCCGTCATTGCCCCGCCGCCCCTGCTTCTGACACCCGCGGGTGAGTTCCGGCGGGGGAGGGGGGGGGTGCCGTCATTGCCCCGCCGCCCCTGCTTCTGACACCCGCGGGTGAGTTCCGGCGGGGGAGGGGGGGGGTGCCGTCATTGCCCCGCCGCCCCTGCTACTGACACCCGCGGGTGAGTTCCGGGGGGGGGGGGTTGGGCTCTGCTGCAGGTCTTACCTGCCCCTTGCGCCATTACAGGGATATGGCACCGCCCCCTTCTGCTAGGGTTAGGGCTAGGTTAGGGTTAGGGCTCCTGTATGCCACTGTGGGCTGGTGCTGTATACACCACTGGGGGCTGCTGCTGTATACACCGCTGGGGGCTGCTGCTGTATACACCGCTGGGGGCTGCTGCTGTATACACCGCTGGGGGCTGCTGCTGTATACACCGCTGGGGGCTGCTGCTGTATACACCGCTGGGGGCTGCGGCTGTATACACCGCTGGGGGCTGCGGCTGTATACACCGCTGGGGGCTGCGGCTGTATACACCGCTGGGGGCTGCGGCTGTATACACCGCTGGGGGCTGCTGCTGTATACACCGCTGGGGGCTGCTGCTGTATACACCGCTGGGGGCTGCTGCTGTATACACCACTGGGGGCTGCTGCTGTATACACCACTGGGGGCTGCTGCTGTATAAACCGCTGGGGGCTGCTGCTGTATAAACCGCTGGGGGCTGCTGCTGTATAAACCGCTGGGGGCTACTGCTGTATACACCGCTGTGGGCTGCTGCTGTATACACCGCTGTGGGCTGCTGCTGTATACACCGCTGTGGGCTGCTGCTGTATACACCGCTGTGGGCTGCTGCTGTATACACCGCTGTGGGCTGCTGCTGTATACACCACTGGGGCTGCTGCTGTATACACCACTGGGGCTGCTGCTGTATACACCGCTGGGGGCTGCTGCTGTATACACCGCTGGGGGCTGCTGCTGTATACACCGCTGGGGGCTGCGGCTGTATACACCGCTGGGGGCTGCGGCTGTATACACCGCTGGGGGCTGCGGCTGTATACACCGCTGGGGGCTGCGGCTGTATACACCGCTGGGGGCTGCGGCTGTATACACCGCTGGGGGCTGCGGCTGTATACACCACTGGGGGCTGCGGCTGTATACACCACTGGGGGCTGCGGCTGTATACACCACTGGGGGCTGCGGCTGTATACACCACTGGGGCTGCTCCTGTAACACTGCTGGGGCCTGTATATACCACTGAGGGGGCCTGTATACCACACTGCTGGGGGCTGTATACCTGTGCTGGGGTCCACCCTCGGCGTATACACGAGTCAATAGGTTTTCCCAGGTTTTGGGGGCAAAAGTAGGGGGGTCTGCTTGTACACAGGTCGGCTTATACACGAGTATATACGGTACCTCTTCGTTTTTTCTCTTTATTCATCAAAGAAAAGCAAAAAAAAAATAGAAAAAAAAAAAAAATCGAGATTTAAATCGAAAATCGTCCATAGGTTTAAATAAAATCGAGATTTTGATTTTTTCCAAAATCGCCCAGCCCTAGAACACCGTAAAAAGAAAAAAAAAACCAACCCAACACCACATGTAAGAGATATATCTTTGTCTCATGGGGTGTTATTTCCCCAGTTTCCCACTGTACATTAGAGTGCAGCAGACTGCTCTTTCCTACACAGTGAAAAATGAGTATGCTGATGCTTTCTGGCTAGGGGAGTGCTATGGATTACCCTGAGATCTCCTAACAGAATATGATGGAGTTCAAATGTCCAGCACATTCTTTACTGTTATTAGGAGATGGCAGTGCTAAGGTTACAGCTTCATTATCTTTCATGTATACATTATATATATTTATTTATGTCATTTTCTTTGTTTAGTAGTTACGTCAAGGACTCGAGTGTGTGAAGAGACTCCAGACACAATGACTAAACAATGATTTTCTTTATCATTTTGGTTTTTTTTTGCACAATTAGTGAATGTCTAACCAACCTGCTTTCTTCTCTTTGCTGTCGGAGTAGAGCCCCTTCCCTTCCATTTGTTTGGGTACACCAAGCCGGCTGTGCACATCAGACACGGGCTCTCTGCGAGTTTCCGTAATCTTACTCAAAACCTTCCTTGGCTCCGGTGAATGCTGTCTTTTTCCAAGCCTCTGCCGCACATCTACAGAGGAAACCAGAACTGATTTTACAATACATTTCAGTCTTAACTATTAGGCTTTTACATGTGTACAGTGACCTGCATAGTCTGCTTTTCACGTTTGGTTCATTAGGGCACACAGGGGGCCATGGGTGTACTCTGCTGCCACCAGGAGGCTAACAATAAGAATTACAATGAAAGTCAGCTTCTCCCCAGCATGATACCCACCTATTGACAACCAAGCTATCCAGGATATTTTAGTGTCAGCTAGGAGGCAGGACACTGGGTCTGGAGCTCCAGACCATTTTTCTCTTCATATTTATTAATCCTCTCTTGTTCCTACAGAAAGGATAACAAAGCGGACTTGGTCACTCGGTTTTCCCAACCAGAGGACAGAGAGAGGAGTCTGCCTGTCAATAGGTCAATCCTTATCGCCTCACATCCAGGATGGCAGAACAACTTACACGCTAGTCCTCCCAGCCTTTGCTGGTCATGTACTTTGCTTTGGTAGCCTGTCAATAAAAGTTTCCGCCGGGCTAACCTAGGGTGACCTGCCCTGCCTCCACTCTGAAACCCCCACCTTCAACCTAAGAGTCCTCCACAGTCTGCAACAAGAGTGTGCCCCCCATCCTTCAGTCTGTTACAAAGTAAAAAAGGTATCCCAGACCCTGGTCGCCATTATGGAGCTGCCATCAACTGTCTCCTTCGTCCAGGTACCTCAACACTATCCAGAGCGAGTCAGACCCACCGACTACTCTACACCAGCATGGCAGAGCTCATCATCTCATATAAATGAGAGTTCTTCATCCTGGTCTCAGTCTCTGTTGACTACTCTGAAGCTGCACACGCCATTGCGCTCTACCTCTCCAAAAGCTCGGCCATCTCAGGTATCAGATCACCATTCTGATAGAGTCAGACCTGGATTCTGCTCAGGCTTCCAAGCTGACGGATATGGTTGACAGTCTGGTTTGCGCTGTCAAACAGACCCTCAGTGTAATAAAAGTGAACCCCTCACCACTAGTAGACTCTATATTTTTCAGGAGGGTTAGACGTTCCACCAGGTGTTTTCTAACCACTCAGAGTTCAGTGAAGTACAAGGAGTGGGCCCAACCTGAAAAAAATTCACACTCAAACATATGGAGATTTATTTTCCCTTTTCCTGCAGGTCTGGTCGCCAACTGGTCTGCCTCTCCCTCAGCGGATTCTCCGGTTTCTAGTCTGTCGGAGATTGGTAGGACCGTGGTTCTTGACAAAGCGTCTCTAAAGCACCCCACAGACCGGGCACATGGAATTCTTAGCCAAATCTGATTTCAAGCTAAAAGGTTCAACTCTGCATCCATCCTGCCTGGATGACATTCTGGTGAAAGTTCCCTCTTACTACAAGAATCTACAAACTCTACTGATCCTAGTGGACAAACCCTCGTTTTGGATGGATAATCAAAGCCATCTCTGAATCTATATCAGCAGATCATTTTTTCCTGGAAATGCATAAGTGAAGATTCTCCTTCCAGCAGACAAGAGGTCAGCCCAACAGACCGGCATCCAATCCCTGCACCACCTTCTCTTCCTCTCAGATCCTGCATGAACATCCTAGGCAAGCTGGTGGCGGCCATCAAAACAATTCCAATTGCCTAGGTCCAGTCTTCGGGATCTGATGGTGCAGGGTCAGTGGAAAGTCTTCCTTCCCATTAACATCTTAGAACTCGGGGCAAATTTTACTCTTGCCAGAATGAGCTGCTGAGTCTCCCAGTTCAGATCCAGTCCGACTGCCATCACCGTGGCCCACATCAACCAACAAGGAGGAACCTGCAGTCATCAAGCACTGTTATAAGTCTCACAAATATTTGTCTGGGTGGAACTGAGAATCCCAGCTATTATGGCAGTCCATATCTCAGGAGTGGACAACAGGGCCACAGTCCACAGTCTTCCTAAGTCCCAAGGGGATAAATACAGGAGAATGGTGTCTGCATCCAACAGTCTTCGTATGGGGCACTCCAGACATTGACCTGATGGCATCCAGACACAATCACAAGGTGCTCCAGTTCATGTCCAGAGCTCACAAACTTCTAGCAATCACATCCGATGCCCTGGCGATTCCTTGGTCACAATTCTCCCTTCCTTATCTATTCCCACCACTGCCTCAGCTACCCAGACTTCTAAAGATCAGGTCAGAAGGCATTCCCATCATCCTTATGGGTCCTGACTTGCTCAGACGTATGCAGAAGTAGTCAACCTTCTAGCAGACATTCCATGGAGGCTCCCAGACCTTTTCTAAGGTCCCTTCTTGCACCCAAATTGGCGTTCAATTTAATGCCAAGGCTGTTGAGGTCGCTGTTTTTAGAGAGCGGCAGGTTAGTAAAGACCATAATCAAACTCAGAAGCCATCCTCATCGCATATCTACCATTGTACCTGGAAGGCCTTCTTTCGCTGGTCTAAATTCAATTAATTTTACCCTTCTCCCTCTTCTTGCCTTCCTGCAGTTGGGTGTCCAGTCAGGTTTGGCCCTCAGCTCCCTTAAGGACCAGGTCTTGGTCCTGTTAACTCTCTTTCAGGACTTGGCTTCCGGACGGTAAGTCAAGTCTTTTCTTCAGAAGGTGGCCAGGACCATAATCTGGTTCTCAACACTTTGCAGCATCCTCCCTTTGAACCAAACCACAGCATTTCTTCACTCTGGCTCTCCTGGAAGGTGGTGTTCCTCATTGCTATCACTAATATCAGGTGTGTATTTGAGCTGGCAGCCCTGTCCTGTCACTCTCCTTTTCTACTCCTTCACATGGACAACATGGAGGTGTTACATCCGGTGCCTTCATTCTTTACCAAGTTCCACTTAAAAAAAAAAAATGATTGTTTCACTTCTCCTTTTAAGGGTACTTTTACATCTTGTGTTATTTTGAAGTCAGAATTTTCACTCAAATCCGGATCGTTTCTTCTTCTCGGCAGGATTTGTGTACCATCACATTCTCATTATTGAAATCAGACAAGATTTCACCTTTTTGAAAAATTGCGGATCTGGCAGCATTGTATTACTGACCAATGAATTTTAAATTGAGTTCGGAAAATGTGCTATGACAAGGGATTTCATCTGGATCCAGACAAATCCGGCACTTCAGGCTCGGACCAAAAACGCTGCTAGTTGCGGTTTTAAAACAAGCTTGAAGGGCCGGATTTGTTCAGATCCAAATGAAACCGCAAGTCAAAGCACATTTTCGCAACTCTATTCAAATTTCATTGATCAGTAAAACAATGCTGCCAGATCCGGAATTTTTCAATAAAAAATGTGAAATCTTGAACGCTTTGAAAAACGCACATGTGAAAGTACCTTATTCCTGCGGAGAAGTCGTTACACCGTTTAGATTTCGCCAGAGCGGTGAGTCACTTCCTAAAGAGGATAGCTTCCTTCCTACGTTCAGATTCCCTATTCACCATTCCAGAAGGTCCTTGCTGAGGTCTTTCTACCTGCAGGCGACCATTGCCCGCTGGATTCGTTCTGCCCTCCTGGGAGTTTATAAACTAATAACAACATGCCCCTGCCAGAGGTGAAAGCTCATTCCACTCATATAGTGGGGGCTTCCTGGGCCCTTCACCATCAAGCTTCGGAAAGCTGCTACATGGTCATCTGTTCAAAATTTTACAGGGTTTATACCTTTGCCTCGGTGAATGTGAGACTGGGCAGAAAGGTGCGGTATGGGGCAACAGCTCAGGTTTCTTCCTTAGGGAATATCTTAGGGTGCCTTCACATTAGCGTTCCCCTCCGCAGCGTTCTGTGGAGGGGAGCCGCAATGTGACCACAGCACCGCAAGCCCCTATCTTTATAATGGGAGCGCACGGTGCTGCGCTTGACTGCGCATGACCGTGCGCACCCATTCACTCTCATATGTGATCTGTGCGCAGGCGGAAGCCTGCGCACAAATCACCCAGTCTCGTCCGCACCAGAAATGCAACATGCAGGGTACGAGAAAGACATTCTACTTTAATTACAAAGATGCTCTCATCATAGATTCATTATGTGACCTGCCATAATATCCTATGTCACATTATTACTATATTATGCCCAATCCTAATGAATGGGACCACCACTTTGGTCTTGTTCAGACAAAAGGGCTGTTCCAACATGCCCATCAATCCTAATAATCATGCAAATAAACAAAATGCAGACAAAGCATGCGTGTCCTCGCTGTTTGGAACATATTGTAGCAGTACTAGAAGCATGTTTAGGCAATCTTACCAGATTTTACAGCGACTGCTTGTCTACTTGTACCGCTCTGTCTCTTCTCTTCCAGTAAGAGACGGATGTCTGCCGGTTTCTCAGAATAGGTTTTACTTCCAATTCGGTTTTTCACACTACTAGTGGAATCTGATCTCATAGAGTTCCTGTACATAGAAATATTGGAACATGTTAACCCTTTAATATCCAATGATTTACAGTCTAGCAGCTAAATGGAAGAAGTCTAAACTTCAGCAAATATGTGACACTTTGTGAAAAAGTTTACACTCATAAGGCAATAGAAGGGGACATACGACAAACATCATTAAATGGTTAATATTTCACATTATTAATCAAGTATTTTTCAACAACTTAAATCACATTTAATGAGTTCAGATTCGACCCACCTAACATTCACAAAATGAGTTGGATTACTAAATTTACTATTTAAGATACATACTCGAGTATAAGCCGAGATTTTCAGCACACTTTTTGTGCTGAAAAGTGCCCCCCTCGGCTTATACTCGAGTCAGTGTTCAGTCAGTGGGGGGGAGGGGTGTCTGGGGGCGGTCACGTGGGCCTGCTCATTAGTATAATGTAATATGCATTGCATCCTCCTGTCCATCACCGACTGGGGGAGCTGCGCATATTGCAAAATACTAAGTGACCTTCTCCCCCCCGGCACTGTATATGGTCCCCGATCACTGGTACATGGCCCCCGTGCTGCTGCACACAAAGTAATAACTGATTGAACTGGCCTCCGTCGTATCCCTGCAGGCACCGTTGCGTTCTCTCTCTGGTCTTCCTGCTTGTACCCGGTTTCTATTGATGTGACCAATGCATCAGTGACGTCATCGCTGCTACGCCGATCACATGATTAGAAACCGGGTTCAAGCAGGAAGACCAGAGGGAGGACGCTACAGTGCCTGCAGGGATACGACGGAGGCCAGTTCAATTGGTTATTATTTTATTGTGTGTAGCAGCACAGGGGCCATGTATCAGTGATGGGGGGTTGTATACCAGTGATGGAGATGCTATATACAAGTGATGGGGGTGCTATATACCAGTGATGGAGGTGCTATATACCAGTGATGGGTGCTATATACCAGAATGAGGGGCCATATACCAGTATGGGGATTTGCTGCATTTCTCACCTAGGCTTATACTCGAGTCAATAAGTTACCCTAGTTTTGGGAGGTAAAATTAGGGGCCTCAGCTTATACTCGGGTCGGCTTATATGCGAGTATATACGGTACTATGTTGTTGTCTACCATAGTACTAGTATACAGTATATCTCAAAAACAAATATTTACAAAAATGTGAGAGGTGTTTCATTATATCTCTTCATGGGACAACACTGAAGATATGACACTGATACAATGTAAAGCAGTCAGTGTACAGCTTGTATAAGTGTAAATTTGGTGTGCACTCTAAATAGCTTACTTTTGTTGCCAGCGGTTTGGACATTAATGCGCATCCTCTATGGCATCTCTATTGAAACAAGGGACTCGAGAGCCCTGTTCTTGCGATCTGGTCATTCCCATAGGTGGCACAATCTGTAATGTCCCATACACATTAGATACATGTTGAAATCCATTCAGCTGCCCATCTAATGATTATGGGGGCGCCTACACTTTCCCCCGCATGCAGATGTTCTTTAAAAGAAATGCTGAATTTTAACTTTCCTGATTATTTTGTTCTGAGGGTATAAGGGTGCCCTAAAGCCGGCTGGCAGCTGCTTAATCCCCTCTCATCTCTCAGAACATCTGCCGGAGCAAAGTGTACATGTCCATGGTTGAGGGGAATCAAGAGATACAGCCATAAGCCCAACAAGTGTTTAGTTTATAGTCATCTAATGTGAATAGCCAAAAAGTAAGAGTGGATTATTCAGTGACTTCCACATAAGTAGATCCATGATTACTTTTTAGAATCAATTCCTTCATTAGAGGTTCACTTACCTGATGGTTTTTAGTTGTGACTCCACTTCATCAGCATACATGGTCATCTTCATGCTCTTTTTTGGGGATGGAGTGGAGATCATCTTCAGTTCGAGGTCATAGTCCATTTCATCAGAGTCCGAGGTACTGGCTGCAGAACGCCTTGCTCCCTCTCGCTCTCTTTTAAAAGCCTGAAGTTCATCTCTGTACTCCACAACAACACGGTCATCCTCATCCATGTCTTCTTCCTCCTCCTCTTCTTCTATAGGCTCCTCTGGAACATTCACCAGGCCTACATATCAGGCAAATATTCAACCCATGAGCCAAGCTACAGAGCCCAAGGGCCCCAAAAGCTCACCTAAAAATAATGCTAGCCACATTGCAGTCTATAACCAAATGATTCTGCTGCTGACCTGACATAGTGAGAAGCATTACACCGCCAAGCATTATACCGACACGTCAACAAAATACTACATTATTACAGTATTGCATGGTCAGTAAATGCCCTTTTGTTCTTTTCAACGGACAAAATTGTAAACTTAATAGTTAGAGACGGATTAAAACTTGTTACAAATAGACGTATCTTAAACATACATATTTCATGAAGTTTTAAAAAGCAGCAAGCTCTTCAACCTCCTGCAACAGTAGTGTGAACAGAGCCATACTAAGTCCGATAACCCATCATGGCAGATTTTGTAATATTGAATTAATATCAGTTTAGTTTAAGGTCTTTCACAAGTTTGATCAGTTTTAGCAGGATAAAAAGTAGAGCATAGAACCCTATTTTTCGTATTAATAAAATGTTGGCCACCCCACGAGAACCAAACAAACCCCACCAGTTAATTATGGCCAGATGCACCCACTTATGTCACGCAATGGACCAATTTCCGATTTTCTATTCCTATGTTAAAAAAGAAAAATCGAACTAACGCCAGTGTGAACCCAGTCTGCACAGCACAGTCCTAAGGCTATGTGCCCAGGCTGCACAAGCGATACAAAATTTTCTGCATCAACTCTGCATCTGCTATTAGCACCTATTACACATCAAAAGCGTTGCCCTTTTGCTTGGTAACGCTGCTTTCACATCAGCGATTTTTGAATTTCGTGGGAGATCCAGCAGTTTTGCTGCATCTGCAGCCTTATTGGGACACTTGCGGCATGACTGTGTTCAGCTCCATTCATTCCCTATGGGACTTGCAGTCATATGCGGCAAGTGCGGTTAAGTGCCGCACATGACCGCAAGAGCCATAGGGATTGAATGTTGATGAACTCAGGCTTGCTGCAAGTGAGCCGTAATGCGGCCAAGCTGCCAGATCTGCCGCGATTGAAAAAAAAAAAAAATTGCTGATGTGAAAGAAGCCCAATATCTGCGTTTTATGCAAAAAAAAGCCTGCCCGATCTCTTTCAGCGTCTTTGTTTCTGCCATAAGTGTTTTAATCACTGGATTTTCTCAGATTGCATTACAAAATATAAAAAAAACAACATACAGCTTCTATTCATTGTAATGTTAAAAGTGGACACCAAATGGGTTGCAAAGGTATGGCAACTATGTGCTGTGCTGGGCCCTTGTATGGGGGAATCTAATTAGTATCTTATGAGGCGATGGAGAAATGAGGCCTAACAGAGGTTGAAGTTGATCTGAACTTTATCTGAAGTCACTGACTGGGCAGTTCGGCTCCCCGCCCACACGCAGCCCACCAAACCAAGCACTTCGGGGAAGGGGGGGGGGTAATTTGTAATTTTTAAAATTTTACATCCACACTACAGCCAATAACTCCACTTTTACCCCCAGTGTGAACCGATCAAACACTGCAAGCTGCTCTCTGGGCCAAGCTCCGAGTGTACTAGAACACAGTGATGCATGCTCTGGTGATCTGGATACATAAAGCAACCAAACTCCGAACCCACATAGGTCTGGTCATCTCTGCTCACAAGTCATTATTTCCCGAGTTCAGGGAAAAGCTTACAATGCCTACATTGCATGTATCCATATGGTATAATTCAAAGAATGTATGTCTAAAGTATATTAACTGGCTTAAGTCTTTGTTTTGCAATTAATGGATTAGTGGAATGTTCATAATGCAAACAATGACACCATATACAACCATATTTCATCTGTGCACACACTGGGGCCATACTACAGACACATACTGGAAGTATTTCCCACACAGAGCTACACTTCCTTTAGTGACATTGTTATTTATGATCTTAACTCACTACAACAAACGTCTTCTGTTACCTGAATGAAGGTGCTGGTAGGCAGGTGTGTCATCTCCAATAAATGTCCTCTTTTTCGTTACATCTCTTTGGACACGACGTGAATGGTATCTCCTTTTCCTACATATTTAAGCATATTCTGTTATTCTTGCACAGACGTTTGGATCGCTCATCACATTGATTCTAAGTGATACACAGGATTACAGGATTAGGCAGTGTGATTTGTAGGACTCGCCAGGCTTTTCTACAGAACTCTCACACTATAGACATCTACTAAGAGCAGTAACTTACTTTATGTCCACATAAGCTCCTCTCTAAAATCACCACGGGAATTAGAGCTGATAATAAAGAGAAACCATATCAAAAACTACAGCTCCCCATCTGATTTCTCATTATGTCACAGCCGTCTCTTATGTACCAAGAATATATCCAAGATGCTCTTGACAAGTCTACAGTGAAGGAAATAAGTATTTGATCCCTTGCTGATTTTGTACGTTTGTCCACTGACAAAGACATGAACAGTCTATAATTTTAAGGGTAGGTTCATTTTAACAGTGAGAGATAGAATATCAATGAAAAAAAAAAATCACTGAATTTCCTTCACTGTACATCTGCAGGTTTTATATAGGTGGTATATAGACTATAGGTACTAGTGTGAGCTTTTTAACAGATGCCCACAAGGGGCACCATGACCCACAGCTACCTACGGACAAGGGTTCTGAAACCAGTAGGAGTGCAGGATCTGCTCCTAAATACTTATTCAATGTTGTATGGGGTAATAAATACGATTTCATAAACTCTGACTGACCTCAATGTCTATATCGAGTGTCGCTAGAACTAGGATTGTGTGCAAGGGGATGACACTTATCACTTATATGACCTCTCAATTAGAAACTGAAAAAAAAAATAATATTGTAGAGATCAAACATCCTTTACTAAAATTCTTTTCAATCCCTGTTTATGGACAAATTGTCACTTTAGTGAGGAAGTGAAAGAACTCTAATGCCACCCAATAAGGGTAGCAATAGTTTGCCATATTTGTGAAGCCAATTTTCATGATTACATGCAATGGAAGAAATAAAACAAATCTGAAGCAGTTGAGGTTAATTGATAGGTCATGAAAGTGACCCTGTTTTCATACACATTTAGTACCAGGAGTTGCTGAGGATTCCTTTCATGCCTCCGTAGTTTGGATTTCCATACTTCATGTAATATTGGCTTCTGCGTGCTGCTCCCAGCTCTTTCTTATCATCTAATAAACCAAAGACATCACAATAATAAATAGAGACCTCTACAATTAAATGAAAAATCATCCTATATGCAGGACCTGTGCTGGTAAACAACTACGGGAAGAAAAAATATACGGCAGCCGTTCTGCTCCTTCAAAAAAAAAAAAAAAAAATGGCTTCTATCAAGGTTAGAAACTCATCTATGTTTGACAACAGCCGCCAATGAGCAAACTAAGCAAAGAGAAAAGATCCATTGAGAGGGAGCCAGGCAGGTCCACTGGGCTGTCAGAAGAACCATGAGGAGTTCTGTGCGCCTGCCTTTAATTCCTGCCTAATAGCACACACAAAGAGAAGATAGTCTATGAGATGCTAATCAGGGCTTTGACTAGTTGAGGGGCGTGAATTCCCCAACTAGTCGGCCCAGTTAGCATTTTATCAGGTCCCTGTCTGTGTGTGATAACATGCTTTACACAGCCAGCAAGTTAGACTCATGTTTATGAGTCAAAAGGCACCAACGGTTCCTATGTTGCCGACATTTAAAAGTGTGCAAAATAAAAGGAAAAGGATTCTGCAAAATACCCAAAGTCTGATTGGATTTTCTTCTTAAAGTTTTAATAAGATAAGATTTACCAGCTATTCTACACGACGTGAAGAGAAAATAGTCTTCAGGTGCTACCCGGGCATGATGCAGATGATTTTCTTTTTAACATTGCAGCACTATGAAGAATGCCGTTCCCTAAGCCTGAATACCTTTGGTGGCGAATCTCATAGCTAGCTGGTTCCCCTTGAATGTGTTCAAGGAAAGCCGAAGATCATTCCTCATTAGGGAGTCTTGTTCTGCCTGAGAGAGTGTATCCATCTGAATATAAAGACAAAACATTTAAAATTGTTTTTACCCAGTATATCGACAAAAGATGAATTACTATAAAAAACAGCTATCGCATTATTATCCAGTCTGCTATGAATGGCATGAGCTTAATATTGCATCTCTAGCAAATCCAAAAAAGTAAGTACAGCTTGATACATCTGACTTTCAATGTCCATGTGTAGATCTTGTCTTCACAATCGCCCGAGCAGCTCTTATGGTGGGTTTACACGCCGCGATATTGTTTTGATATCGCAACTCAATGGCGCGGGAGCGCGCAATTAGTGCACGTTCCTCCCGCATCGCATTGAATGTTTACACGCTGCGATATCGTATTACAACGCCCGTGCGATGTCACCGCCTCCCAACCCAGGATTGCATAGTTAACATGGGAGTGAATGGGTGACGTATGAAATTGCATCGTAATTGGGCGTTTACACAGCACGATCCGGCTTCAATCGCTATGCAATATCGGGGCATTGAATAGCACGCTCATTCGATCCCGATATCGCATTGACATCGTTCCTGCATCGTATTGGACGTTCACACCATACAACGCAGGAACGATTTCGCCTCCGACGATTGAACCACGTGACTTTTGATTGAAATTGTACTGCGATATCGCGACGTGTAAACCCGCCATTAATCTGAATTCATTAATCAGGAGAGCAGCAGCAAAGTCTGTTTAAAGAGCTATGAAACTCCAAACTGGAGACAAGAGCCTGAAATGTCATTTATCTGAAAATCTATTGCCACATTATTTCCGATCTCAGGTCACAATCTACTGTGTCCTGCCAGTCCTAAAGCATTTTGGATTTCCATACCTTAAGGTGAACCTCATTCTGAAGCCAAGTCAAAGGGAAAACACAGTCAAAATGAATGATCTTATGTCACAATCTGACCAGAAAGAAAAGGCAATTACACAAACCCCAATGGCATTTAGCAGTTTTCACCGATTTATTCCTGAAAGTTGGACAGCATCTGTGGACCATTTATTTAAAGGGATTGTCCAGGTCTCTGATAGTGACTGCAGACGTCTAAATCCTCACAGCGCAACACGTTTCCGGACACATACTGGCTAGACGTGCTCTGCTCAATACTCCGACTGTAGACTATTAAGAAGACGGGATAACCTCTTTAACTAACAATGCAGTTTTGGCACCAAGAAGACATTTTTTTTGAAGCAGCTCACAGATAATAAACACCAAGGGACCAATATGTACTTAATGGCTCGCTGCTTCCATGTCTATGCTTCCCTGGTCTCCTTAGGGGTTGGCAGCAATCAAATATTAAGAGAACACAAACGAAACCTGGTAAACAAAGGCTTGCAATGATCTGTGGCACAGGGTTAAAAAAAGATTTTTGCTTCCATTGGCACCTTCTTCCTTTACTCCTACGGCACAGGACCGGTGTGAGATCTAAAAGGTTTTAAGGATAATGCAACACAGCAACACATTGGAATAAATGATTTCCTATAACGTCTCACTGACGCAGAGTCTCATACATTTCCAAATGTGTTGGATTTTCTGCCTTAGTTGCACATTAAAGACTTGCTATAGACTTGAATGCAAGGTGCATGCAACTTCAACATGACGAGTCTGCAATGTGGCGGTGTTTATTTTTAGAGAAACAACTAATTGCAGCCAAGTTGCATGAGACATAATGCTGTGTAGCCACAGGCTCACTCCTATTATTGTCAGCTGTTTAGAGAATAGCATCACAAGCAATTCCCTACAAATGACGAGCACTGCCCTTCTGGAAGGTGGATGGATCCCACATTTGGAAGATGCCAATTGCCTAGTCTTGATGCAGACAATATGTGAAGGGGATGACTCTAGTGACAAGAATATACAAGTCACAGTCTCAGAATGAGATTTTAATTAAAACAGACTTCAAGTGACCATAAAACACAGCAGGATATGTGAAACATGGCCTATACTAAAAGTACCATGTTAGCAGTACAGCAGCTGAAGGATCTTTAAGGAATCTTTCTTTAGCCACTGTAATACAAGAAGCCTCACTGTGGCCCTTCCAGGACCTTTCACACTTCGATGTCAAGGTTTAGTAGTTAATTAGGTGACATTTTACAGCAAGATGGCCTGTGGCTGGGAGGTAGAAGAAGAGTGCAGCTCTGGGATCAAGGGACTATGCAGCTGTTCAAGAGGAAGAAGAGCGTCCTGTCTCTTTTCCCGAAGATGCCCTTCAGGGTCATTATTGATATATCCTGAAACAGTCATGTGTAAAGTTAGCAGTGGATATTTCATGCACAAAACCCTCCATAGTGGAAAGATAAATATAAATTCACACCGTGCTCAAAACCTTCTTCTCAGTCTCTTCAGCCTCACTCTGGTTATCTTCCTCCACTTCACCTTCTTCGGTCTCATCCCCAGAGCTGTCATTGTATCTATCTAGGAGAAAGAAAATGGGCAATGCGTAATCCATAACTGCTAAAAACACATGCACCCAGCTTATTCAACAGGGAGACAAGCCCATAAATAGGGGTCAGCAAGAGGACATTAACTGGGATTTTGTTTTTCTAGAATGCAATATAGTATTAAACATTTTTCCTTATTGGCTTTCTATATCCTGTGTATTATAACAGTCATTTGCCATTGCAGAATAAGTTAACCGAGAAACCACAGTGAGATGTCAGTTTAGGTCTATATTCTTTTTTTCTTAATTCCACTCAGCAGAACAAAGTACCCACAATTTTCCCACTAGAAGCTCACTGATGGATCTTAGTGAACTCATTCCTCAGCCACAGACAATGCAAAACAAAGCCTATATAAAAGGAAACTGCATCTTTTATATGAAATCCAATATTCAGCAAAAAGGAGATTTTTGTGTACTCACCGTAAAATCATTTTCTCTTAGCTTCTAATTGGGGGACACAGGACCGTGGGTGTTATGCTGCTGTCCACTAGGAGGTGACACCAAGCAGAATCTGCAAAAGAGTTAAGTGGCTCCTCCTCTGCAGTATACACCCCTGGGGCAGGCACTGCCTCACCAGTTTTGTGCTTAAGCAGTAGGAGTATTAACAGAATAACAACAGTATAACAAGGCCTGTGAAACAAACAGGCAACCATGTAAACAGCTGAGAAGCAACATGAGACCAGCATTACAGGCCCAAACGGGCAACAGGGTGGGTGCTGTGTCCCCCAATTAGAGGGTTAAGAGAAAAGGATTTTATGGTGAGTACACAAAAATCTCCTTTTGTCGTTCACCTCATTGGGGAACACAGGACCGTGGGACGTCCCAAAACAGTCCCTGGGTGGGAATAGCAATGGAACCATTATACTGACCAAGTCAGAACAAACAACTATGCGCCTACAGGTGGGCTACTGCCGCCTGGAGGGCACGTCTTCCCGGACCAGCAGCTGCTGAGGACTGGGTATGAACACTATAGTGTTTGGCAAAGGTGTGTAGGCTGGACCACGTGGCTGCCTTACACAATTCTTGTGCTGACGCCTGGTGCCTAATAGCCCAGGAGGCCCCCACGGCTCTAGTAGAATGTGCCTTGATACCGTCCGGAAGGGGTGCATTTCTAATGCATATAAGCATCCTGAATGGTGGATTTAATCCATCTGGCCACCGTGGCCTTAGAAGCCGGCATGCCTCTGTGTTTTCCCTCTGCAAGAAAGAAGAGGGAATCCAAATTTCAGAAGGGAGCTGTCCTGGACACATAGATGTGTAAAGCCCTGACGAGGTCCAGCATATGTAGAGCTTTTTCGACCTGACGAACTGGAGCCGGGCACAGTAAAGGTAGTGATATGTCTTCATTTAGGTGAAAAGAGGAAACCACCTTTGGGAGGAACAATGGAACGGACATAGGAAAACCTTATCTTGGTGGAAGACCAGAAAAGGTGGCTTACATGATAGTGCTGCTAGTTCCGAGACTCTACGGAGAGAGATAATCGCCACTAAAAACACCACTTTCTGGTGAGAAGGCGCAGAGGAATCTCCCTCAGGGGCTCAAAGGGCGGTTCTTGTAGAGCCGTGAGGACCAGGTTTAGGTCCCAAGAGTCTAGTGGCTTTTATAGGGAGGAACTAGGCATCAGACTCCTTGCAGAAAAGTTTTCACTTGAGGATTGGCAACCAGACGTTTCTGAAATAGGATGGAAAGGGCCGAGACTTGTCCTTTGAGGGAACCTAAGGACAAGCCTGAGTGTAGACCCGACTGGAGGAAACCAAGAACCCTTGGCAGAGAATAGGGCCATGGCGAATGACCTTGAGAGGTGCACCAAGCAAAAAGATCTTCCATGTTCAATAGTAAAATCTTTGCAGAGGCTGGTTTCCGTGCTCTCATCATAGTTGCCACAACATCTTGGGAAAACCAGCCTTGGGTTAAGACCCAGGTCTCAAGGGCCACGCCGTCAAATTCAGACTTGAGGAATTCTGATGGTAAAATGGGTCCTGAGAGAGGTCTGGACAATCTGGAAGACGCCATGGCACGTCTGCTGTGATTTGGATGAGATCGGCGTACCAAGTGCGCCTGGGCCAGTCTGGAGCGATGAGGATGACTTGGTGACATTCTTGTTTGATCTTCCTCACTACCTTGGGGATTAGCGGTAGAGGGGGAAAAATGTATCGGAGCCAGAATTGGGTCCAGTCCTAGACCAGAGCAGCTGCTCCTAACGACTGAGGGTTGTGGGACCTGGCCATGAAGCTGGGAACCTTGGCATTGAGGCGTGACGCCATTAGGTCCACATCCGGGGTTTCCCAGGGGTGGCAGATTTGTTGGAAGACATCTCCTGAGTCCATGCCTTGGCGACTTAGGAAATCCGCATCCCAGTTGTCTATGCCGGGGATATGAACTGCCGAGAGTACAAAGTTTGTTGACTCCGCGTCAGTGAAGAGTGTGGTGAACTTTAGTCATCGCCTATATACTGCGGGTTCTGTCCTGGTGATCGACATATGCCACAGCCGTGGCATTGTCTGACTGTATCCTGACGTGGCATCCTGCTAGAAAGTGGCTGAATGCTTGCAGAGCTAGGAAATTGCCCAGATCTCTAGTAGGTTGATAGCATCGTTGATTCCGAGCGGGACCATTTTCCCTGTGCTCTGTGATGGAGGTGTACCGCACCCCATCCTGTCAGACTTGCGTCGGTAGTGAGGACTTTCCAACGCGCTGGGAGAAAGGAATTTCCCTGCGTGAGTTAGAGTGGGCTGAGCCACCAGTGGAGGGACTACTTGGTTGATGCTGGTAGATGAAGTTTCCTGTCAAGTGAAAGGTGGTTCTTGTTCCAGGACTTGAGTATGGTCAATTGGAGGGGCCTGAGGTGAAGCTGAGCAAAGGGAGCTGCTTCTATTGCTGCCACCATTCTGCCTAGTACTTGCATTGTAAACCTGAAGGACTGAGGTGATCGGTGAAGGAGGGTTCGGACTCCTTGTTTGAGAGCCCGCGCCTTGTCCTGGGGAAGCTGAATTAGAGCCCTTTGTGTATTGAACTGCATCCCTAGAATGACTATAGACTTTGTTGGGACTGGTGTAGACTTTTGGAGGTTGACCAGCAACCGAGCCTTCGTAAGGTGTCTACTGTGATAGACACGCTGTGTTCGCAGTCCTTGAACGTTGGAGCTTTGATGAGTAAGTCGTCCAGGTATGGGAGAATGACTATACCTCTGGAGTGGAGGATGGTCATGATGGCCGCCATAACGTTTCTGAACACCCTGGGAGCTGTGGCCAGTCCAAAGGGCAGAGCTACAAAATGATAGTGTTCTTGGGCAATTGCAAACCTGATAAACCTTTGATGAGTTGTTTCTATTGGGATATGTAGGTATACGTCTTGTACATATATGGATGCAAGGTATTCCCCTTCTTCCATAGACACTATTATTGAGCAGAGAGATCCCATGCGGAAATGTCTTACTCGGACGTGTTTGTTCAATTGTTTCAGGTCCAGGACAGGGCGCACTGTGCCTTCTTTTTTGGGTACTACAAACAGGTTTGATTAGAACCCTTGAAAATGCTCTGCTTGTGGTACTGGCACAATAACTCTTGAATTGAGGAGAGACGTGACTGCTTGGAAGAAGGCTCGAGACTGCACAGAGGATATATAACAGTGCTGAGGGGTCCGCAGTAGAGAAAAAGATCCCTGCTGCGGGCTTACCGCGTTATAATGCCCTGGAAACAGCCCTTTCCTGGTCCTGTGCCCCCCGGAGACTGGTATCAGTCTGTAGCGTGAGGCCGGAATGGAGGTCCTGTAGCAGCGGTGCACGTGCTGTAATGGGCGCCGCCGTGTGAGGATTGTTGATGAAGGATAAGGAATGGCAGAGCACCTGCAGAGGCATGCGGTCCGCCCTCTGTGTTGACGCTTGCAAATCGCGTCATCTCGGGGACGGGCTGTGGGTGGAGAGTAGGCGGCGGTTAGGTGCTAGGCCGGGGCCTCGACTAGCCGCCAAAGCCGAAAATAGTGGCGGGCCGGCGCGGTAGTCCACTGGAGTTGCAGAGCCAGCGCCAAACTGCGGGAGGAGGACCCTCAATGTGCCCTCTAGTCCCGGTAGTGGCCACATGCCGCAGTGGCTACTGTGGCGTCTGGTGTCTGCAGCTAGAGCCAGTGTGAGGCTGGTAGTGATAAGTGCTGCTGCTGCAGGCTGCCACTGTGGTAGGGCCTGTGCATATAGGAGCCCAATATGGTTTACCCTGTACCTTATGGTGCCTCTACCTAATAGCAATTAGGGAGGATATGCTGTGCTTGTCTATGGACTGTGGATCCTGGATACAGAGGGTATCTCAACTTTGACCCAGCATCCCAACAGTGGGGTGCCAAGGAACGACGACGGCATATGTGTGGATATCTCGACTTCGACCAAGCGCCTCCAACATTGGAAGGCTGAGGAAGGAGCATGTCGGGGGTCATGACTGACCCACTTTTCTTCTTAGAAAAAAGTGCAAAAATTGAGATGAACGTAAGAGAATAAAAAATTGTGTGTGCCTCCTAAGACACTAAGCAAAAAACTGGTGAGGCAGTGCCTCCCCAGGGTTGTATACTGCAGAGGAGGAGCCACTTAACTCTTTTGCAGATTCTGCTTAGTGACGCCTCCTACTGGAGAGCAGCATAACACCCACGGTCCTTTGTCCCCCAATGAGGCCAAGGAGAAAAATGCATGAAGTATGTCATTCAGTCCTGCTTAATGATGACTGCATCTTATTAAATGGAATCGGTCGTGTCCGATTTTTTTGCTTTTAAACTGCCCCCAATGTTAATTAGATCATGCACTATGTATCACTAACCTGGTTTAAAAAAAAAAAAAAAAAAAATCCATGTATTTATCATATAAAGCATTTTAGATGCTTAGATGTTTGCATTATGTATCTACACAAACAGTCATCTGGGTGGCAGTCGTTACATCAATCCACGTCTGTCATGCATGACAGCAATGGATTGATGTGACCATTGCCAGCTGAAGTATCCACCCCGATGACTGTTTGTGCAGGTACCTAATACAAACATCTAAGCATCTAAAGTGCTTTAAATGATAAATACTTGGATATTATCTTAAACCAGGTTAGTGATCCACAGTGCATGATCTAAATAACATTGTGGGTGGTTAAAAAACAAAAATGGACACAACAGGTTCCCTTTAATTCCTGGCAATGGCATGGCTAAGTGGTTGTATTTAGATAGCGGACTCTCAGTCACTACAACAATCCCAACACACAGGAACTTTGTTGTGAAGAATTGTGGATGGCACTGACTCCTCTGTCAAAGACCTCAGATGCAATACGGTAGCAGCGCCATTCACTGAGGCATCTAATGGAATAAACTGATGGGAGCCAGGCTTTGTGAGGTCACCATAATGATAGATACTTATTGTTTGATATACACTAGCACCAGACTGCAGAACACATTTTAAAAGCTGGTCAAAAATGATTTCAGTTCAAGACCTCCAATGTTACATAGTTTATCTTGACCTAGTCCGTGCATGGATAAGCGGCTGGCCTGACATAGCTCATCAATAAAAAACAGAGAATAAATAGTAGTTACCAGTTTTGGACTTTGCAGATACATCCTCCTCACTTTTCTTGATCTTCTCACCCGTTTGCATGGTACTTAAATTCAACAAGGCCCGAGCTGCGGTAACTTCATCAAGCCAAACTACATTACCTAGAAGCAAAAAATGTCACATATGTAGAATACTGCTAAACAAAGGCATCACTTAACAGCTTTCCTTACCTAAACTTATCCACCAATAAATAGACGGATAAACATAGAAGTCACTGAGCGCCGTCCCTTCTCTGGATTCTGAACTATTGCTCCATGATGTGATAAAGACCAAGTGTAAGAGCGACCGAGTATAAATAGCACCAAGTGGGGAGAGAGCGGATCAGACACTGCGGGGAGAGAGGTCTGCCACCTCGTCATACTGACAGGAAGGCACGTTCCCACAATGAAGGTTCAGGAGGTTCTGATGTTGCTGATATTCTCGACTTTCAATTAATCAGCTTTGGTTTTTATACTTCCTGATATTTGACATTGCCAAAACTTTTTTGATAGTCATGTGTAGACTACATACACCTTTACCTGTAGATTTCACATAACTAATACCTAATGTATGTTTATGGGGTAAAAAATCTGCACTGGAAAAGCAGAGAACTTGCAAAAGAAAGAGTCTTTTTTTTGTTAAATCCACAACACTGATAGTCAGTCTATACAGCAATAAATAGAAAAAAGCAAAATGGCATGAAATTTCTATAAATCCAGTCTACTAGGACTTTAAAGGGAACCGGTTATGTCTTTTTGTGATATTAAATTGCTCCCAATGTGTTTTACATGATGCAATATGTATCACTTAGGCTGCCTTCACATTTGCGTTTGTGTCTGCATGCGGAGGGCATGCAGACGCAAACGCAGTGCAAACCCTGTCATACTGATGTGAACGCAGAGGGGATTCTCCGCATGCGTTCACATCAGTATAGTGCCCGGCCAGCCAATAAGCGATCTTAGCGGCGGCCGGGAGGTGGAGATCAGCGGCGGAGATCCTCCTCCCGGCCGCCGCTGATCTCCCGACGGTGTCTGCGCGGCAGATTTGAAGAAACAGCTCATCTGACAGCGGTTTAAATCCCCTGTCAGATCAGCGCTGATGGGAGAGATTTCAATGTGATCCGCAGCGTTCTCCTGCACTGTCATGCGGAGGACACTGCGGATCCATTGAGATCCATGCATTTTTTATGCACTTGCGATCGCTTGCTGATAAAACAAGTGACCGCACAAAAAAATACAACATGTTGCGTTCGGAGGGCGCACACATTATGTGCATCCGAACGCAACGCGGCAACCGAACACAGGTACCATGCTTTCCCATGTTAAACATAGGAGCATGTGTTTGGATCGCTGCGTTCACAAACGCAAATGTGAAACCAGCCTAAGACTATGTTCACATATTCAGCTTTTGGTCAGTTTCTCACATCAGTTTTTGCAGCCAAAACCAGGAGTGGATGAAAAATACAGAAGTGGTGATGGCTTTCTATTATTCTTTTCCTATGATTGTTCCACTTCTGGTTTGGATTGTATAATATTGATGTAAAGTAATGATCAAATAATGTGTGAATGTGGCCTAAAGATGTATTTTTCATCCACTCCTGGTTTTGGCTTACAAAAACTGGTCTACAACTGAAAGTGAACGTAGCCCAAAATGGTTTTCTAAAAAAAGGGATTTTTTTGTGTCCTCACCGTAAAACCTTTTCTCTGAGCCATCATCATTAGGGGACATAGGACCATGGGTGTTATGCTGCCATCTATCTCTAGGAGGCTGACACTAAATGAATATGGAAAAAAAAAAAAAAAAAAAAGAAAGATTAGCCCCTCCTTTGCAGTATACACCCCCTGGCTGGGCCAGGAAAAACCAGTTCAGTGACCAAGCAGAAGATGAACAATAAACCAGTTCAACCAATGTTAATATGCAAACTTAAAGGGGGCTCAAAGAAAGAAAACAACGTAAGGCCCAAACCGGGCATCAGGGTGAGTGCTGTGTCCCCCAATGATGGCTTAGAGAAAAGGATTTTACGGTGAGTACTCACAAAAAAAATCCTTTTTTCTCATTCGCCTCATTGGGGAACCCAGGACCATGGGACATCCCAAAGCAGTCCATGAGTGGGAAATGAACACACAACCCAAGCGGAAAAAATGCTATGTACATCATGAGTCACCTAAAAAGAGAGGTGAGCTACCACCGCCTGTAACACGCGCCTACCAAGACTGGCCTCCGCAGAGGCTGGGTATGGGCGTTATAATGTTTACCAAAGGTATGCAGGGTAGACCAAGTCGTCGCCTTGCACACTTTTTGGCAGATGCCTGGTGCCGAATGGCCCAGGATGCCCTTACCGCTCAAGTGGTGTGGGCCCGAAACCCGCTAAGAATGGGCATATTTCTGACCAGAAAAGATTCTCTGGACTGTAGAACGTATCCACCTAGCTAGTGTTACCTTAGAAGTGGCGATGCCCTTTCTGTGACCTTCCGGAAGGATGAACAGAGTGTCTGTCTTACAGAAGGGAGTCATCCTAGATATGTAGAATCTAAGCACTCTCACTAGGTCCCGGTATGCAGGACCTTTTCGATACAATGCACTTGTGCCGGCATAAAGAAGGAAGAACGAGGTCTTCATTGAGGTGGAAGGAAGAGACCACCTACAGAAGGAATGAAGGAACCAGCTGCAGCACCACCTTATCCTGATGGAAGGAAAGGAAGGGCCCTTAACAAGACAGTGCGGCTAATTCTGATACGTGTCTAATGGAAGTGATTGCTACAAGGAAAACCACCTTTCAAGAGAGGAAAGAGAGTGAGACATCTTTCAGAGGTTCAAAAGGGGACAATTGAAGCGCGTCTAGGACCAAATTAAGGTCCCATGGTTCTAGCGGCCTACAGTAAGGAGGGACCAAGACATTCCTTGCATGAAAGTCCTGACGTGAGGCCACGTCGCTAGTCTGCGCTGCCAAAAGATTGAAAGCGCCGAAATCTGGCCCTTTAGGGAGCTCCGAGCCAAGCCCGAATCCAGTCCCAACTGAAGAAAACTCAAGACTACAGGGATGGACAGAACCAAAAGGAGAGAACTATTGGTCTTTGCAACATGAAAAAAAGATTTTCCATGTGTGATGGTAAATACAGGCCAAGGTGGGTTTCTGAGGTCTGATTATGGTCCCGATGACATCCGGTGAAAAAACAGCCTGGGTCAGAACCCAGGTCTCAACAGCCACACAGTCAAATTTAGGATTCCCGAATCCTGGTGGCAAATTGGACCTCCGGGCCATAAACGAGGGACCTTGGCATTCAAATGAGACGCCATCAGGTCCACATCTGGGGTCCCTCATCAGCGCGGATCTGTTGAAACACGTCTGGGTGTAGTGACCATTCGCCTGCGGTGAGACCCTGGCGAATGGGGAAGTATGCCGCCCAATTCTCCACCCCCGGAATGTGTACTGCCGAGATGACGGACCTGGTGGACTTGGCCCAGTGGAGAATGAGCTCTACTTTGTGTAGAGCAGCTTTGCTGCGGGTGCCGCCCTGTCGATTGATGAAGGCCAGGGCTGGGGCATTGTCCAACTGGACGCGTGTGTGGGGCCCACCAGGAGCCTGCGAAAAGCCCTGAGAGACAGGGCTATGGCCCGTATTTCCAGCAGATTGATCGGCAGGGCTGATTCCTGCAGGGACCAGCGACCCTGGGCAGTATGATGCAGGAAAACTGCTCCCCAACCCAGAAGACTGGCGTCGGTGGTTAGAACTGCCCAGTCGACCGGTAGGAACGCCCGACCCCTGGAGAGGGAAGATGGCTGGAGCCACCAACGTAGCGCCCGCTTGACTTAGGGCTTCAGGAGAAAAACCTGTCCAGTGAAAGGACTCATGTCCCAAGCGATAATAGGGCCATCTGGAACGGGCAAAGGCGAAATTGAGCAGATGGCACTGCTTCTATTGCAGCTACCATCTTACCCAGAACCCTCATCCCGAAACGGATGGAGAGGGGTAATGGGTGGAGAAACGTGCGTTCTCCCTGACGCAGGGCTAGTGATGTGTCTTGCGGGAGAGACACCAACCCACGAGTGGTATCGAACACCATGCCCAGGATAGTGATCACTCTGGGCAGGGATCGGAGAAGACTTCGTTAGGTTGACCAGCCAACCCAGTCGCGGAGGGTGTCGATGGTTATCTGGACGCTCTGCAGTCTGAGAAGGAGGAAGCCTTGATAAGGAGGTCGTCTAGGTATGGTCAATGACAGTGATAACAATGGGTCTACGCCAGGTGCAGAGGGGGATACTGGGAGTAGACATTCTGCGTGCCCTTCTGTTGGTGGATGTGGGAAATCAGTGCCCTTAGGGGAACAATCGCCCTGGTAAAAGTCAGGAAAATGAGGCGTAGCCCATAATGGATCCCATGTCGAAGAAGGGGTATGTGGAGGCGACACTCCAAATTCTCCATCTGTTGGTGGTTGTGGGAGAGCGTTGCCCTTAAGGGAGCCATCGGCCATCTAGTGTTCATTGGTATCATTAAAAAAGGGGAAAAATTGAAGAAGAAAAAAAAAAGAGAGATGAGGGTCTGTAGACCGCATCTGCCTCCTACAGACACTAAGCTGAAACTGGTTTGGTCTGGCCCAGCCAAGGGGTGTATACTGAAAGGAGAAGCTAATCTGTTTTTATATATAACTTAGTGTCAGCCTCCTAGAGATAGAAGCATAACACCCATGGTCCAGTGTCCTCAAATGAGGCGAATAAGAAAACAAAATTCCACATATTTATCTAAGAAAATCAACAAGAAAAAACTTAATATGCTGAGGTGACTGCACACACATGCCTGTCTTCAGTCATAGGGGTGGAGCTTTTGCTCCATTCATATTTTTGAATTTCATCTTGCACCCTTGCATTGTAATTAATTGACATCAGTGTAGGCCCTGTGGTGATGTCACAACCATGTGACCATAATGGGCGGAGCAAAGCCCAAAGGGTCCTTCACATCAAACCTGCTTAGCTCTGCCCATTACGGTCACATAGCCGTGACATCAACACAGGTCCTTCTGCAGCATTAGCTAAATTCTGAATGTGCTAAAGTGATGTTAATACAATTCGTCATCAGCTGAGAAGTCGGGCTTCCAGCACCAATCGGATCCGATCAGTGCTGTTAACCCTTTGGATCCCGCTGTCAATCGCTGACAGCGGGACCCAAAGGTACCGCGGCGAGCAACGCGCTGTTCCCAACCTGCATCGAAGATCCTGTGATAAGATCGCACAACATGGCGCAAAAAGTGTGATTTTTTTTCAAACTGAGACATCACACAGTCACGTCGGTTTTACCATATACTAAACATGGCGACTGAAAAAAACCAAAAAACTAACACAATTGCACTTTTTTCCCATTTTCCAGTACACTATATGTTAAAATTAATTATTGCATCTTTAAGTACAACTTGTCCCGCAAAAAATCAAGCCCTCATATGTCTATATTGATGGAAAAATTAAAAAAAAAGTTATAAAATGAAAAACGAAAAATTCCGGGGTCATGAAGGAGTTAAAAATTAAAAAAAAAAAAAAAAAAAGACATACATGTTCCCTAAGATTAAGATGCAGCAATTTTGTGCCACACTGTGAAACTTAACCTAAAGCTACCGAAATCAGATGAATGCCTATCGGACCAGCCGATAACGATGGAGCTGGTTGGCACTCTAATGTATATGGGGGCCCTGTACAATATATTGTTAGGAAGGATATCATTCTGGCTTGGTTGATCTATATTTTTTTTTCTCTAGCCGCCAGCAGATATGGCCGGCAGTAACGCCACCATGGAGAACACTAGAGTGCATTCCTTTCTGGCCGGTGCAATTAATTGCCAAACACGGAGGAGGTTGGGGTGGCGGTTCCTGTGCCGCATTACACAGCACCCAGTAAAATCAATGAGTGACCAATAATGCGTGCTCTTGGCTTTATGTCCTGAATGTAAATTAGTGTCCCTGCAGAGATAATCATCTATAACAAGGCAGATTTACTGCTTATTACTCTGGAACTGCTGAAGGAGCTCTAACTGCAGCCATATTGCTTGTAATTCAGCTTTCCAAAAAGAAAAAAAATATTTTTAATTAATATATTTAATAAATTTACAAGTATAAATCCAAAAAAACCTTCATATGGTAAAGGTTTTACATCGCTTGCTACAAATAATGAAATATACCTGATAAACGACATTCTATCAATCATTTCAGACCTGTATCAACTTACAAGACGTGTCATCCAGCCATTCAATGTAGCCGGGCGGATACTGTTTGAAGAAGGCAAATATATCCTGTGTGCTCATCTCATCCACACCACTGATGTAAAGGGTTTCCAGACGTACTTTGGGATTGCTGAAAAACAAAGGCTTTATTAGCATGTTCTTCTCTGCTATATTGGACTTAACCTATTAAAATTATCTTCGAGTGAATGTAGACAGCACAAGAACAGTGTCAGAGGAGACCGCAGGGACTATGTGGCCTGTGAAGTCTCAGTCTAGCAACAAGTGCTGAACATGGCAGTAGTATAACAAGCTTTCCTCATTTCCTTCGGGACCAGGTACTCAGGACGCAGTCTCCCAAAGGCCTGCGTACAGGTGAATGAAGCTCACTTACACATGAACATAATGGGAAGGTCACCGCCTCGGAAACCTAATAACATACTATTAAATCGACAGCTGGATTTCTATTCAGTTGGCAAAGACAATTAGTCACAAGTGACTCCACATTTTACTTGAAGATCTCAATGTATTGAAACTAAATGAGAGCACTGTTCAGTAAGGCTCTACTTATAGACTACTCACCTTTTCTCATCATCTCGAGATCCAATACAACATCTCTTTGATTATCATTGACTTCTGCACGGAAGTGAAAACGCTTTGCTCTCTGCTCCTTTTTTTCAATGGCTTCCTGGTAGAAAAGAAGAAATGACAAGTTATTCTCATGACGCTGCCATGGTTTGTCTACACACCTTTAGGAAGCCAGTGCAAAGAAATGAAATGGGAAAAAGGAATACAATATAACAAAACAAATATATAATGTATAAATATTAAAAGTGAAGAAGGGAGAATAACCAATAGACAAATGTGTTATATACAAGTGCATCTCAATAAATTAGAATATTATCAAAAAGATAATTTATTTCAGTAAGGGCCCCTGTACACTTGGCGACACTCCAGCGATCCCAACAACGATACGACTTGGTAAGGATCACTGGAACGTCGCTACGTGGTCGCTTGTGAGATGTCAGTCAGATCTACTCAACGACGCAGCAAAGCTGCGGCGACCTGTATAACGACCTCGGCTGTCATTGGGTCCCTGTCACACAGCAGCTAGTCCGACGACTCAGACCTACATGGCTGAGTTCTGAGTCGCCAACGAGGTTGTTGTTAAGGTGTCAAAAACACCGATGCATGCTGGCCAGCGGGAACCCGAAGATCAAAAAATGGTCCAGGACATTCCAATACGATTGGCGATGTCACAGCAGGGGCCCGGTCGCTGCTACGTTTCAAAACCTGTAACGTAACAGCGCTCTCGCTAGGTGTGATGGGGGCATAATTCAGTACATGAAGTGAAACACATATCATATAGAGTAATTTCAAACAGAGGAATCTATTTCAAGTATTTAGTCCTGTTAATGTTGACGATTATGGCTTACAGCCAATGAAAAACCAAAAGTCATCTCAGAAAATTAGATTATTATATAAGACCAACTGAAAAAATGATTTATAACTCAAACGTTGGCCTAATGAAAAGTATGTATACACTGTGTTCCAAATTATTATGCAAATGTTCTTTTTCTCTGATTTTCCTAAATGGTCGGTGCAAATGACAGTCAGTGTAATAAAAGTCATCACCCGTTAGAGTATACATCAAATTTTATTGAAGAACTCTCCCTATGATAACAATATAATTTTCAAAATTAAAAAAACCTCAAAGCATTGTTCCAAATTATTATGCACAGTAAAGTTTGTAAACATTTGATATGTTTGAAAGAACTTAAAATGTTCATTTGTTGAATTTGCAGCATTAACAGATCACATTTACTGAAATAAAAAGCTACCGTATTTAACTCCAAAACATCCTAACAGGCCAAGTTACATGTTAACATAGGAACCCTACTTTGACATCACCTTCACAATTCTAGCATCCATTGATATTGTGAGTTTCTGGAGAGTTTCTGCTTGTAGTTCTTTGGATGATGTCAGAATTACCTCCCAGAGCTGCTGCTGCTTTGATGTGAACTGCCTCCCACCCTCATAGATCTTTTGCTTGATTATACTCCTAAGGTTCTCTATAGGGTTGAGGTCAAGGGAAGATGGTGGCCACACCATGAGTTTATCTCCTTTTATGCCCATAGCAGCCAATGGCACAGAGGTATTCTTTGTAGCATGAGATGGTGCATTGACATGCATGAAGGTGATTTTGCTCCTAAAGGCACGTTTTTGCTTTTTGTACCATGGAAGAAAGTTCTCAGTTGGAAACTCTATATACGTTGCAGAGGTCATTTTCACACCTTCAGGAAACGTAAAGGGGCCTACCAGCTGTTTCCCAATGATTCCAGCCCAAAACCTGACTCCTCCACTTCCTTGCTTACGTCGCAGCCTTGTTGGGACATGGTGGAATCCACCAACCATCCACTACTCTATTCATCTGGACCATCCAGGGTTGCTCGGCACTCATCAGTAAACAAGACTGTTTGAAAATTAGTCTTCATGTATATCTGGACCCACTGCAACTGTGTCTGCTTGTGAGCACTATTTAGGGGTGGCCGAATAGTAGGTGTATGCACCACAGCAAGCCTTTGAAGTATCCTACACCTTGAGGTTAGAGGGACTCCAGAGGCACCAGCAGCTTCAAATATCTTTTTGTTGGTTTGTAAGGCCTTTTTAGCAGCTGCTCTCTTAATCTGATGAACTTGCCTGGCAGAAAACTTCCTCATTCTGCCTTTATCTGCACAAACACGTCTGTGCTCAGAATCAGCCACAAATCTCTTCACAATACGATGATCACGCTTAAGTTTTCGTGCAATATCAAATGTTTTCATCCCTTGTCCAAGGCATTGCACTATTTGTTGCTTTTCGGCAGCAGAGACATCCTTTTCCTTTCCCATGTTACTTGAAACCTGTGGCCTGCGTATTATTGTGGAACACCCAGTTTTCCTTTTATTGGGCTCACCTGCCAAACTGATTATCACAGATATCTGAGATTGATTTCAATGATCCAAAGAACCCTGAGACACAATACCATCAATGGGTTTCATTGAAAAAAAATAAAAATAAAACCCTATGACACTTAAAACCAATTTGCATAATAATTTGGAACACAGTGTAGTAAATGCACTCAATACTTTGTCGTGGCTCCTTTTGTATGAATTACTGCATCAATGCGGCGTGGCATGGAGGCAATCAGCCTGTGGCACTGCTGAAGTGTTATGGAAGCCCAGGTTGCTTTGATAGCAGCCTTCAGCTCGTCTGCATTCTTTGGTCTGGGGTCTCGCATCTTCCTCTTGACAATACCCTATAGATTCTCTATGGGGTTTAGGTCAGGCGAGTTTACTGACCAATCAAGCACAGTGATAACTGTGGTTATTAAACCAGGTATTGGTACTTTTGTGAGTGTGGACAGGGGCCACGTCCTGCTGGAAAATGAAATCTCCATCTCCAAAAAGCTTGCCAGCAGAGGGAAGCATGAAGTGCTGTAAAATTTCCTGGTAGACGGCAGCGCTGACTTTGGTCTTGATAAAACACAGTGGACCTACACCAGAAGATGACATGGCTCCCCACACCATCACTGATTGTGGAAACTTCACACTAGACCTCAAACAGCTTGGATTGTGGCCTCTCCACTCTTCTTCTAGACTCTGGGACCTCGATTTTCACATGAAATGCTAAATTTACTTTAATCTTAAAACACCTTGAACCACTGAGAAATAGTCCAGTTGTTTTTCTCCTTGGCCCAGGTAAGACGCTTCTTGCGTTGTCTATTGGTCATGAGTGGCTTGACACAAGGAATGTGACAGTTGTAGCCCATGTCCTGGATACGTCTGTGTGTGGTGGCTCTTGAAGCACTGACTCCAGCAGCAGTCCGTCTGCTCCTTGTGAATCTCCCTCAAATTTTTGCCTTTTCTGAACAATCCTTTCAAGGCTGTGATTATCCCAGTTGTTTGTGCACCATTTTATACCACACATTTTCCTTCCACTCCATTTACCATTAATATGCTTGGATACAGCACTCTGTGACCAGCCAGCTTATTTAGTAATGTACCTTTTGTGACTTACCCTCCTTGTGAAGTGTGTCAGTGACTGCCTTCTGGACATCTGTCAAGTCAGCAGTCTTCCCCGATTGTGTAGGCTACTGAACCAGACTAAGGGACCATTTTAAATGCTCACTAAGCCTTTGCAGGTGCTGTGTTAAATATTCTAATTTTCTGAGAAAATTTAGCAGATATTCTAATTTATTGAGATACACTTGAAAATCACCCATCCCCTGTTACCTCTGGCTCATTCATTGGACTTGTACACACGGTGCATTTTGTTATGCGTTTTTGATGCATATTTGTCAACAATCTGCATGCCTATCCTGAAGCCATCAAAGTCTAAGGCTGGTTTCACATCACGTTTTCCCGAAATCCGACGCGGTCCGTTGTAAATTGGATCGGATGCCATCGGTCCGATTTTTTTAAATTTTTTTTATCGGATCCGTTTATCGGGCCAGGCCGTGAAATAAAAACTGCTACAGATTAAGTACAACACAACGTCCTGAATAAATAGGCCGGACAATAACATGTTCCCAAAACACCATGGGAACTAGAGAACTGTCCATAGTTTAGTGATGTGAAAACATCTTATTCAGGGTTTGTAAACCAAAAGCAGACATTTGGCACTAACAGACCAACATGATGGCTATCTAGAGCTGTAATAAACCACTGGTCTAAAACTAAAAAACAAAAATGGTGCACCAAGCTTTTTCCATAGTAATCAGGTATAATTGCTGTACAGAAAAACTGTAATCATTAAGACTGTGCCTACATACACAGATTTCTGCCCACAATCAGCACCAATAGTTTTCATAGGAAACCTGGTGTGTATTTAAGGCACATTTAGGCTGCTTTCACATCAGGAGTATCTGAAAATTGTGGCAGTTCCGGTAGGTTTGCTGCATCTGCTGAGTAACGACTCACTTGCGGCAAGCCCCATTCAATCCATATGGGGCTTGTGGATAGGGAATGAATGGGCATTGCTGCAAGTGGGCTGTTTCGCAGCAGATGCTGCAAACCTACTGGAACTACCGCATTTTTCAACTACCTTTACACACTTGGGAACCCACATGGAGGTTTTTGACTCTCATATTATCAATAGGCTAGGGTTGTAGAATTCACACTACTTATTAGTCTTAAAATTCTATAATGTTTATTATAAATATACAAAGAGTATTGAAGACATTACAAATCTAGAGCAGTGGAACACTATCAGACAACACCCTACTGAATAACCATATACAATTTTGGCAAAATGTACAATGACTAACAGAAACCAAACTGCAAGCTCTCATCACAGAATTCTCTGGTTTGGGTAAATAGTAAAAAACACACAGGTATTAATTATTTATCACAATGCCCTTAGATGTGTATACTTTATACTACCGTTCAAAACTTTGGTGTCACCCAGACAATTTTGTGTTTTCCATGAAAACTCATACTTTTATTTATCAAATGAGTTGCAACATGAATAGAAAATATAGTCCAGACATTGATGAGGTTAGAAATAATGATTTTTATTTGAAGTAATAATTTTCTCCTTTAAACTTTGATTTCATCAAAGAATGTTCCCTTTGCAGCAATTACAGCATTGCAGACCTTTGGCAGGTACTATTTAATGGAGTCTGCCAGACAAGGAGCTGTGAGGCGTCCATTTCTCAAACTAGAGACTCTAATGTACTTGTCTTGTTGCTCAGTTGTGCTGTGGGGCCTCCCACTTCTCTTTCTACTCTGGTTAGAGCCTGTTTGTGCTCTCCTCTGAAGGGAGTAGTATACACCGTTGTAGGAAATCTTCAGTTTCTTTGCAGTCTCTCGCATGGAATAGCCTTCATGTCTAAGAACAAGAATTAGCTGTTGAGTTTCACATGAAAGTTCTCTTTTTCTGGCCATTTTGAGAGTTACATAGAAGAAACAAGTGTAATGCTCCAGATTCTCAACCAGCTCAAAGGAAGGTCAATTTTATAGCTTCTCTAATCAGCCAAACTGTTTTCAGCTGTGCTAACATACTTGTGCAAGGGTTTTCTAAACATCCATTAGCCTTCTTACAGTTAGCAAACCCAATGTACCATTAAAACACTGGAGTGGTGGTTGTTGGAAATGGGCCTCTATACACCTATGTCCTGTAGATATTGCATTAAAAAATCAGACGTCTGCAGCTAGAATAGTCATGTACCACATTAACAATGTATAGAGTGTATTTCTGATTCATTTAATGTTAGCTTCATTGAAAATAAATTTACTTTTCTTTCAAAAATAAGGAAATTTCAAAATGACCCCAAACTTTTGAACGGTGGTGTATATTATAAATTTTTACAAAAAAATCAACTGCAAGATGGTATCCAGAAAGGGCTAATTATTCAATGGGTACAATATAGATGTGGTTCCTTACACTGTGGGCGGTCACTCTGTCCGGCCTCACAGGTACCACTAACCCATAGGCACCATAAGGATTATAGTATGGGACTAACAGGTAGTAATATGGGATCACCAGCTTATGTTATCCCTAATAAAACATATCAGCATTATGTTCATTGAGATTTAAGGCGTACCCATGCTGATGATCGAGCCGGCCTATTTCCACTGGGGGGGGGGGGGATGGCATGCTCCTAGTCTATTGATAATATAGGTAAAAATCCTCCATGTGGGTCCCCCACGTGTGTAAATGTATTTAGGAGGAGGTATATGAAGGAACCCATAAGAAGAAATTTCTGCTAGAGGGTGGCTGTGTTTTTAATTTTCAAATACTGATGTGAAAGATGTCTTACATGGGATGATGCAAACTGTAAAAAAATATGTATATATCGTCAGCAGCAAATTCCCTGTTCAGTAGAAAAAGGCTGGCAAACATTTTTAAATGCCGTTTTGCATGTTAACATGGGTCAATTAATAGATTTTTATGAGCACTGGTTAGACCAATTATCCATCTTTGTAGAAGGGATCTTAAAAGGAGCACAGCATTGAGTTTTATTTTCCTGTTCAGGCCACTTCACACGCTAGGATATCGTTAACGATATCCTTAGAACGATCATGTTAGAGTGATCGATCCAATATCGTTAGTGTGTTGTCACACACAAGGATATTGTTAACGACATCACATTCGGCAACGCACCAGTTAAATAGGAGAGCAAGGACTGAACGATGTTTTAAAGCGGCAGGAATAGGAGAAATATGAACGACATTGTTCAAAAAGGTGTCACACTGAACGATGTAGATTCTTCAAGTAGCGTTAATTAAACACGAACGATAGATTTGAGGTCAGGATCTCATTTTTGTGATGACCGTTCCAATCATTTTTCCATCCTTCATCGTTCATTTACACGCAAGGACGCACAAACGATATCTTTAGAACGTTCACAAATCCGTGATGTTTCAACGATATCGTTAACGAGATCCTAGTGTGTGAAGCGGCCTTTAGTTAGCCATGAGTGGAATTAGTTTAATACTATACTCAGTGGCCACCATCTTCTGCTAACAATTACACTGACGAACCTGATCGCCCTCAAAGTGTAAAATTAAAAAATTCCTGGAGTGCTCCTTTAACTTACTGATGATGCGTCACCATAGGGGGCCGCCGCCGTCTCCTCTGCTGAGTCTGCCATCCTCTTCTGCTCCTGACGTCACAAGGAGAAGGAGCAGAAGAGGGGCAGACCCAGCAGAGGAGGGCAGACCCAGCAGAGGAGGGCAGACCCAGCAGAGGAGGGCAGACCCAGCAGAGGAGGGCAGACCCAGCAGAGGAGGGCAGACCCAGCAGAGGAGGGCAGACCCAGCAGAGGAGGGGAGACCCAGCAGAGGAGGGCAGACCCAGCAGAGGAGGGCAGACCCAGCAGAGGAGGGCAGACCCAGCAGAGGAGGGCAGACCCAGCAGAGGAGGGCAGACCCAGCAGAGGAGGGCAGACCCAGCAGAGGAGGGCAGACCCAGCAGAGGAGGGCAGACCCAGCAGAGGAGGGCAGACCCAGCAGAGGAGGGCAGACCCAGCAGAGGAGGCGGCAGCAGACACAGAGGGGCGGAACATAGGAGGAGGAGGAAGGGAGGACTGTGCCAGCAGCCAGGACCTCTTAATATAAGATCCCACCCAGACGACCTCTTAACTGTAAGGTTTCTAAAGTCTTTTTTAAAGCTTACAGGGGGGCTAGAGACATGGGGGACCCCTTCCCAGAATGCAGCAGACCTGCTGCAGACATGCTGCATTTATTTGCCATGCCCCTGGGGGAAGGGGGGGGGGGGGGGGGGGGGGGGGGGGAAGTGACAGGTCCTCTTTAAGCAATTGGAAATTAAATCAGCATTATACTTAATGAAGACGTCACTGCAGCAGCACAATTCACAAATTCATAAATTAGATTATTTACCTTTGAAGTGACATTCGATTCCCGTAATAAAAGCCCCTGCTTTATTCTCATATCGCCTGGTATTACCCTACAAAAACAAAAGATGCATACATTCAATGATACAGTGTCTAGTAACCCTCAGATGACTATTATACAGTCAATCATACGAAGAACACATGACAAAACCACATCCTCAACATCTGACAGTGGGTGAGTGAAGGCGCATCCGCAAACACACAAACTAAAGAACAGAGTGGCAAGGAAAAATATACCCCAGAATAAACTGGAAAAAAAAACCTTGGACAAAGGGGGCACCCAAAAATAAATCAGTGTCAAAAGATTTTGTCCCCCCAATTTTATGCAAATCTGATATTCATTAGCCACAACAAGGGCTGTGGAGTCGGTAAGCCGAACCTCCAACTCCCTCATTACACGGCTATGTTAAGTGATAAATGAATTGTCGTATAATAGCAACATCAAGCTTTAATCATTTATTATGATACAATAATCAAGCTACGTATATAGAACGTAATAATAATAAGCTGCATATACTGCACGGGAACTACTGTACCCAATTCATTATATATTTTCAGGTCTGTCCATTTTATAACGACTCAACTCCACAGCCCTGGCCATAATCTTTATTTTTTTTTTATTAATGTGGTCAAGGTGGGCACAAATGACTATATATTGTTGTCTACTGTTCACAATTTCAAAACTAATGGGACTTGTTGGATGTGAAATACTTCAATTTATTTACAGAGTAAAATCATTTTCATTTTTAGTTCAGAAATCAATAGTACACATTAAAAAAGCAATTGTTCAATATATTTTATTAGAGAAATCCACTTCTTTCTCCTTCTGGACTGATCTTTCACTCTCAAGTTATGGACAAAACGTTGTATTCAGTGAAGAGCAATGTCCCCATTAAAGTGCTTTCACACTTGAGGTTTTACTGGGATCCGGACAAAAAAAACATCACAGCCGCTCTTGCGGCAAGCCCCATGCATTGTCTATGGGGCTTGCGGTAAGTGTGCAGCAGACGCGGCAAGTGCGGTTTCGGCCGCAAAAAAAAAAAAAAGACCGCTGACCGCGTTTTGTTTCGCGGCCACATCTGCTGCACACTTACCGCAAGGCCCATTAGGCAATGCATGGGCTTGCCGCAAGTGCGGTGTGATGTTTTTTTTGTTCCGATCTGCAGATCCAGGCAAAACCGCCAGTGTGAAAGCACCCTTACAGAGAGAGGAGATGGCAGTTGGAGCTCATTTAGGTCTATGTAGAATAGCAGGAGCTAAGGCCAGAAGACACATTCTGTTGCACATCTCTGAAAGACAGTTACACTTTAAAGACACCACTCCTGTGTATTTATTTGCTGAAGTGGTGCTTATAAATCAAAGCTTCCCTTCCCCTCATATACTCACTCTCTCCAGCATCTTCCCCTTTTCCCAACACCGCTCTGCAGGACCATCTGTGACCGTTAACGTCTGACTGCCCAGAAGTTACATTACAAGCTGTCAGCCTCAGTATAATAAAGCCAGGAGGCTTTCATAGAGTTACATTAAGTTTATGAGTATTAAACACTGGATCCAATTCTCTCAGACGAGGAAAGACGGAGAAAAACGTTTTCTTATCTTCTCCAGTGTTAGTCCAAAGAAAATCGGAATGCACTCAGATTCATCCGAGTGCAGGTCGGGTTTACACAAACTCATTGGGTGCACAAATAAATTTTCACGAAAAAGGGGGGTTTTTGGCAAAATTTTTCCCCTTTTGGTTGGCTCTCTTTTTGGAAAAAAAAAACAGAAGTGCTCAGTCCCCCAAAAAAAACACTGTTTTGATTTTAATCTGTTTTTGTCCAAAAAAAAAATTTTATGGTGTAGATTAATTCATTAAATCAAATTTTTTATCATATGACGTAATGAACAGGGCCCCCCCCAAATAACCCCACCCCTTTTCACATTATAATGGTTTCAAACCTTGCATCATTTTTTTTCCCTTTTTCTGAACCCCCAAAAAGTCAGTTTACAATTAGGGGTCAATATTTTGGTTTATAATTCACGATAAAAAATGGTTTTAAACCCCCAAAAATTTTAAAAAATTTTTTTGTATTTTTTTTACACAAGTTGTGCATGAAAATTAAAATTATGGGGAAAGTGTGTAAGGGGTTTGTGTTTTCCCCCGAACAAAAATTTTCTAAAATAGGGGCTAGCCTTAAAAGGGCCCTCCACTTGGCGCGTTCCGTGATCCCGACAAAAAATAGATGGTAAGGGGGGCTGGGGAAGTCGCTAATGGTCACTGGGAGTTTTAAACAGTCGTTTTTTCAACGACCAGCAACGATAAAAACGGGGGCCCCCCTAACGCCTCGCGGGGATTGGGACCCGTTTTCAAAGTAGTTTTTCCACGACTTTTTGAAAACCATGGTGAGTTTTTTGGGCCCCCATTGAGGTCGTTGCTTAGGCGTCAAACACACGATGGGGTTCTGGCCAGCGGGAAAAACCACATATAAAAATGGGCCGGGGGCCTTTTGGGGGTTGGGGATGTCACAGGGGGGCCCGGGGACGTTATGTGTCAAAAAAAAAACGAGATCAAAAGGCCCCCGGGGGCAGTTGCGTCACAAAAACCTGTGACGAAACAGCGGGTCTTGCTTGGTGTGATTTTGGGGGTTGAGGGAAAAAAAGGCAATCTATTTTCTGGGGGCATTTTTTTGCCCCCAAGCCTTTTTGCTTTAAAAAAGGGCCGGGGACTCAATTGCTGAGGTTTTTTTTACTCAGTTTTTTTTTCCTTTTCACCATCCCCATACAAAAAGCATGCTTGGTTCTGGGGTGTGCATTTTAAACAGTAGGGGGGAAAAAAAAAAAAACCCCTTTCCCGGGGATATTTTGGGAAAAAAGATCTCTCTTGATTTAAAAAAGGGTAGACATGTTTTGGGGATTGTCCATATGTTGTCCATCCAAAAAAAAGCCAAAAAAAATGACAAATTTCATAACCCCAAAGGGGAAATTTCCCCAATTAGGACCCCCCAAATTCCCCATTATTTTTAAAACAAGGGGTTTGGGGGCACAGCGTAGCTTTTTGGGGGCGGGGAAAAATTTGACAATGATTTTTTTTTTTTGATTCGGGGGTGTAAAACACGAATGGGGGGGGGGGGCGGAAATATTGATTTTGTCCCCCCTCTTTTTTTTGTGGTTGCAATTTCCGTGCAGCCCCCTCAAAAAAAAAAAAAACCTCCAAAATTTGGATTGTAGGTGATTTTAAAAAAGGGGGAAAAGGTTTTTTCTTTTTTTTGGTTTTTTAAGGAGGGGGGTGATTTCCTTTTTTTTAGGGGCTCTTAATTTTGGGTTTTTTATTCCCTTTGGGGTGGTAGCCCCGTTTTAAAAAGGGGCTTTCGGGGCCCCCCAAAGGGGGTTTTTTTCTATGGGTTGTTTTTACACGTGGCCCCAGGGTCGCCCCCCAAACATCCTAAAAAATAAAAGTAACGGGGGTTCGCGGGGATTTCCAAGGCTTTTACGCTGTGTGAAAAACGCGACGAAAAACCAAATTTTTCGCGGGGGCGCAGGTTGCAAGGGTTTTTTAAAAGGGTTTTTTAAACCCCGTCCCCCGTGCCCCGGATTAGGCTGGTTCTCACCTTTTTGGGGAATTTTTTGGGGCCCAAATCCCCCCCATATCGCAGCGTTGCGGGGGGCCCCCTCGTGGGGGACCCAAAACCCGCGAGGGGGCGGCTCCCCCCGGGGATCGCCGCCACGCCCCGGGGGAACGTGTCCCCTGGGGACGGGTGGCCGGGGATGTCGCCCGGACATCGGTGTACGTCATTTTTTTGGAGTTTTGCGGGGACATCGCCCCCTGTGACATTCCTTATCGGGGTTTGGGAGGAAAATACCCCGGTTCATTGAGGGCCCCCGGCTTTTTCCCCCAAAGGTTTTTCGGGAAGAATCACTTTTTTTCCCCAGGCTAAATCGGGGACCTCTGTTCCCCATTTTCGGGGTCAGCTGTCGGTGAAACCTTTTGCCCCCCTGATTTAGATTCCCCTTGGTGTTTTCACATCGCTATTTTTCAGAGTCGCGCTTACGCAGTTTTCCCCAATTGGGGAGTGTGCAAAACCCCTCCTCACGTTTGGGCCCCCGGGGGGAAAATTTTTCCCTGGAGGAATAGAAGGAGGGGGTTGCAAAAAAAGGGGCTCAAAATTTTTGCAGAAAGGGGGTTTTTTATTTGTTTTATTATTGGGTTTGGGGTGAAGTCCTCTCAATGAACTGTGCAAGGATTAAAACGGGTATTTCGGGACAGACTTTCTCCCTTAAAAAAACATTTTATAATTTTGCAAATGGCCACTTTTTTACGTTTTTAGACCCTTGCCCACGTGTGGGTCATAAGCCAAACATCCTCAAAGTCCCTGAACAGACTCCACCAGCGGGGAAACTCTTTGCACAGCAGGGTTTGGAGTCACAGGCATTTAAATTATGACTTTTTAGGAGCAGATGTACACAACTTATGCATATAAATTATCCCCCAGCAAATCCATGACAATTTCCATGTTGTGACATGTTGCTTATTTCTTCCAGGATGTTTAGTGCAGAAAATAACCCTGCAGAAAGTCAATTCTTGGTGCGTTTTTGGCAGTGATTTTCCCAAAGCCACACAATTGCATTAAATCCGTACTCCGGCTGAAAAAAAACCCCCCAAAAATTTCAAAAGATTCTGCCACCAAATATTCAATGTGCGCCCATAGCCTAAAGTTAAATCCACCTTTAAATATATCAGAAATTTTAACCCTTTCACTCCCAGGGCCCATTTTCGTTTTTCCCCCCCCTTTCTCCAAGGGGCCATAAATGTCTTATTTTCTATTGATAAAGAGAATTTTTTTTCGTAACCGTAAATTTTTTTTTTTAATATCAATGGGAGACCCAGACAATGGGGTTTAGGGCACTGCCCTCCGGGGGTCACACCCGGTACTACAAGTTTGTGCACCCCTCCTCCGGCTTATAAAACCCTAACCGGCCAGGGAAAATCCTTCCCGTTTGGTCCATAAGCTGCGAGGAGGAAATAAACCACACCCGAAACATCGGGGAAGAAGCCGTTTTCACAGACGGTTTAAAACCCGCAAAACACTGTCTCCCAAAAAGGGAAAAAGCAAATGCAAAAACATGCACGGAAAAACTGGGTGGGTGTGGGTCTCCCATTGATGATTAAAGAAAAAAGAATTTACGGTAGGTAAAAAAAATTTCTTTTTTTCCCGGTTTATAATGGGGGACCCAGACAATGGGATGTCCTAAAGCAATTTCCCCCAGGCGGGAAGAGTTCCTCAACAAGACGGTTAACATTTGGTTCCCTTTAAAGGGGGAAACCCCGCCTGGAGAACCCGCCTGCCAAACTTGCATCCGCAGGGCATGGGCTTTCACAATAGTGCTTAGAGAAAGTGGGCAGGTGGACCAGGTGGCTGCCTAAAAACACCCGTAGAGCGAAAGCCGGCTTTTTCGCAAAGCCCAGGGGAAGGCACCACCATCTCTGGTTAGTGTGGCCTTCAATCCCAGGGAGGGCAACCCAGAACCCGGTAAGCCTCTTGAATGGAAGCCTTAATCTCTGGCAATTTTCAATTTGATTTCCCGGGACCCCTTTACAGCGACCTCGTAAGAACAAAAAGGGAATTTCCCAAATCCTAAGGGGCGGGCCCCGGACAATAAATGGTTTTAGCTTTCCCGAATCCAAGGGGTATGGAGGTGCGTTTTAACTATGAAAGGGAGCGGGGCAAAAATGGGTGGGAGAAAAAATTCCTGGTTCAGGTGAAAAGTTGAAACCCTCGGCAAGAATTTTCGGGAAACGCAACCAACCCCACCTTGGGCTTGGGTTTAACCCCAGAAAGGGCGCTTGCACAAAGTGCAGCCAATTCCCGGGACCTTCTCAAGAGTAATTGCCACCGAAAGGCCCCCTTTCTGAGAAGACGAGATGAGAACATCTCTTAGCGGCTCAAAAGGTGGCTCTTTTAATTTCCGCCCGGACCCATGTTTTAAGGTCCCAAGGGTCCAAAGGTCTTTGTTTGGGCGGAAAAATCCGTGACCCCCCCCCGCAAAAAAAAATTGACGGCCCCTCGGGAGGGCGCCAACCTCCGGGCAAACAGCACGGGAAAGTGTGATACTTGACCTTTAGGGAGCCAAGGGAAAAATCCCAATTCCAAACCCAACTGTAGGAAAGCCAACAAGGGGACGGGTGGCCAAGGGCCACGGAGACCCCGTCCACCAGGGCACACCAAGTAAAAAAGATCTTCCACGCCTTGGAACATTTTCTTGAAACTGGCTTTAGCCCGTTTTCATAGTGGAACCACCGTAGGGGAGAAACCCTGGATGTCAGTAGCCAGGCCTCAAGAGCCATCAGTCAATTGAGGGCCCCTGGAATTGAGGTGGAAAAATGGGCCTTGGGATTTAAATCTGCGCGGTTGGGAGCCCACCTTGTCCCCTGAAAGTGGCACAGGTCCGGTTTCCAACCTCCTGGGCCAATCTGGAGCCATAGAATGGTACCCTGCACTCCCGACCGATTTTCCAGCACCCTGGGAAACAGAGCCAGAGGTGGGAACACAAGGGAACGGAATCGGACCAAGTCAAGACCAGAGCGTGCTCCCAGAGATTGGGATCCCATGACCTCGCCTGTATTGTGGACCTGATGTTCAGCCTGAGGCCATCAGATCCATCCGGGTGCCCATCTGCTGAGATGTCCTGGAAGACGTTGGATGAAAGAGCCACTTCGGCGTCCATCCCCTGTCGGCTCAGTTTGGTCGGCCTCCCATTTTCGACCCCGGGGATGTAAAACCTGGGTATCAGGAAATTGTTGGTCCCCCCGCCCAGGTAAAAATGCGGTGGATTCGGCCAGGGCCTTGAACCCTGGTTCTTCCTTGTTGATTTATATAAGCGCGGCCCTGCTTTTTCGGACTGAACCCGAAGGGTTGTCCTGAGAGGAAACTCTGAAAAGCCAGGAGGTGAGAAAGCCCCTTGATTTCCGCACGTTTTCCCGCAACGCCGACTCCGGGCTGGTCCAGAGGCCTTGGGGGCCCCGTGGTGTTAAGAACACCGCTCCCCAGCCCTTCAACTGGCGTCGGTGGTCACCATACCAGGAAAGGTTTCAGGAAGGATCGGCCCCGAGACAAGTGTGTGGCCTTTTGCCACAACTGCAGGGAAAACCCCGGTCGGTTGGGAAAGGGTCACCAGCCGATTCAGAGAAATCGATTTTGTCCACCGCGGAGGATCTTCAGCTGGAGAACGGAGGCAAATTTTTTGCAAAAGGCACCCCTTTTATTGCTGCCACCATGCCCCCACCAGCATCATCAACACCCGTAGGTTTATTTTTTGGGGACAGGAGGAAAGTTTTGCCACTCCTGAATTTGGATCGCCATTGTTTGATCGTGGAGACACCCCGGGCTGAGGAGGTTTTAAGCCTGCCTATGTCAAAAAACGGGTCGGAAAATTGCGTTGATTTTTAATATTGAGGAGCCAACCGAATGTTCCAGAGACCTCTGGTACATCCAGGTTTTTTGACAAAGGGTTCTGTTTTGGGCCCCCTGAAGTGGGTCTAAATAGGGGAAGAGGCATGGGCCCCGACGTGAGGGAAAACACTTTTGGGGCCTCCCCCTTTTGGAACACCCCCGGGGGGGCCCGGGGCCAAACCCCAAAGGGGCCCAAACAAAATTGGAAGTGTTTTCCCCCCCTTTTGAACTCAACCCCCCGCGGGTGAGCCGGGGGGAATGGGCAGTGAAGGTAAGCGCTCTGATATTAGGACCTAGGAAGTCCCCCCGGGCCCCTTTCGATCAGGGGGCCGTGATTCCCCTACGGAATTGAACCAAACATGATGGTTGAAAATTTTTTCCACACCCGGGCGGGGGTCCCGCCCCCTTTTTGGGCGATAAAGAGGTTGGGGGTAAAAACCCTGAACCCCCCCCCCCGGCACCGGGATCCCCCTCCTCCCCCCGGGGGACCCCCCAAAAAACCCGAAAAAACCTGAGCCTTTTTGATTTGGGACGACCCATGGAAACGGGTTTGGTTTTTTTCGCACTCTATCCGAACCTTTTCGGATCCGTCTCGAACCCCTGATCTTGAACGTGAAAATAGCCTTTTCCTGAACGGAAAAAAGCGGCCCCCCCCGTGGGGGGCAGGAAGGGGGCGAGTCATGTAGAGGGGGTTTGGGGGGGGCAGCTGCCCCCCCCGCCCCTTTTTTGGGGTTTCTTAAAGCCCCCGAGAAGCGGGCCCCTTTCCCCCCCGGCCCCGGGGGGAAAACCGGTGTGATGAGGGGAAAAAGGGCCCCCAAAGGCCCACTTTTTTTTTGGGTTTCCCCTTTTAAGGTTTTTGTGGCTTAGGCTTATTTTGCGGTTTTAGCCCGCGAATTTTTCACTTGCCCATTTTGGTCCCAAAAAAAGCCTGTCCCCACAACGGAAGATTTTTAAAAAAAATTTTTGGGTGGTATTGGCCCCAAAAAGCGGGGCCACAAAAGGGATCGCTATGTTTGGGCCGGCCACAGCTGAGCGAGTGGCGGTTCCAGAGTCCCCCTTTTTGGGGTATTTCCCCCTTTAGGCCCTTCCCTTCGGTAAGTGCCAGGACCTCGGACGGTTTGGGGCCCCGGTCAAGTACCCCCCCAACGGGTTTGAAAACGCTTGTAAGGTCCAAAAACCGTGCAAAAAAGGGGAAAAGGGGAAACCCCAGCCTATAGGAATTGGGAGTTGCTCCCCCCCTTTTACGTGAAAACCTTCACGAGGGTATCAGAGGAGAAAAAAGGGGAAAAGGGCAGAAAACCGGGGCATGGGGCGCCCCCTTCGGGGGCTGCGACCAACCTAAAGCCCCCCCCCTTTGGGGAAGGGGGAAAAGCGATTGTCCTTGGGTTTACGGACAAAAGCCGCCCAGGATGAAAAAGGGGCTCAAAACCCCCTTTCCCAAAAAATTTGGGGGCCCCTGAAGGGGGCCTGGTTGCCTGGGGCCCCAAACTTTGTAACCCTTCGGGTGCACCGTCCCCCCTGGGGGGGGGGCCAGACTTTTGGGGCTCGTTGATGAGGCCCAGATCCTCCCCCCCCCTTGGTGGTTCAAAATAAGACAAGCCCCAAATTTAAACCCCCCTTTATCGTCCCCCCCCTCAGGGAAAATCCCCCCGGGAGCGGAAAGCTGGGGGGGGGCCCCTCGGGGCGAGGGTTGGGGGGCTCACACCCCAAAAGGGGGGAGACGCCCGGGGGGAAAATTTGGCGGAGTAAGGGCTAAAAAACCCCTTTTAAAATCCCTCCGGGGGTTGGACATGGAGGACAGTGGGACAAAAAAGATTCATTATTTTTTTCGGGTTTCTCCCAGGGCCCCTGAGATACCAAACCCCTCAGGGTTTGCATCGGGCTGCTGACTCAGCGTTTTTGGGGGGGCCCCTTGGGGGGCCCCCTTATTGGGGGGCCCCCCACGTGCCCCCTTGATGGGGGGAAAAGGTAAGGGGGGTTTCCCCGTTTTTGCACCCCTTCAACTGGGGGTTTCGCCACATTTTGGGGAAAAAAAACCCAAAATTTTGAGACAAAAAGGGGGGCCCCCGGTTGGGTTACCGCCCCATTTTAAAACGGTAGGGGGAAAAACGGTTTTGTGTGTGTGACCCCCCGGCGGTTTCGGTTCCCCCTTGGGTGGGGCGCACGTGAACGATCCCCCCGGGAATGAGGGTAAAAATGGCCCGAAGAGAAATGTGGGGGCGCGAAACACCGGGAAACACACACACCGCCCAGGGGAAGTCACCGCAAGGCTGCTTCCTCCCCAAGCAAAACCCCACATGGGGTGCCGGAAAACCCCCCCGCGCGGGAAATTAAATGTTTTAAAAATACAACAGGCCCCAAAAAACATCCCAGCCCCCGGGCCCCACCCCCGTGACAACAGGGCGGTCAGCCCGGGGGACCCCGCACAGGGTTACCCAGATCCCCCGGACCCGGGGGGTTTTAACCGGGGTCGGGGGGGGCAGGAAACTAAATACCCACACCACCCCCAGGACCACAAAAGGGACCCGATGCCTCGTGCCCCGGCGGCGGGGGAAACCCCTTTAGGGAGGCCTTGGGGGGTTCGCACCCTCCCGGGGTGTACCCCCCTTTAGGGGGCCTCGGCTGGGCGGCTAGCCCCCTGTAAACCCCTTTTGGGAGGCCTCGGAGGAAAAGGGGCTTTTCAAGGTCCCCCCTCCCACTTCCAGAGCCCCCAAAGGGGTGGAAAGGGCGCGACAGCGACCCGGGAGGACACAAAGTGTCCCCGGGCCCCAAGGCCCTCGGACCCCCCCCCGCGTTTTTCCCCAAAAGGGGGGGGCGGGGGGAGGCTGTCCAAAAGGCCCCCCCGGAAACCTTTTCCCCCTTTTCCCGACGCCCCCAGTTTTAACTGTGGAATGCAGTGAAGTCAAAAAAAGCGTGTCCCCCGGACACTAAGTTTAAATGAGGATGTTCCGGGTTGGGGGTTTAAAAAACGGGGGGGAGGGTCTACAAAATTGTAATACCTGGTGACCTCCCCGGGGGGCAGGCCAAACCCCCTTGGGGGGGCTCCTTATGAACCCGAAAATGTATATAGTGGATTGGGGTTTTTTTCAGGGCGGTTCTACTTTTGAATGGCTCCATTTTTTTGACAAAAAAGTGTAAAAGGGGGGGGGGAAAAAAAATTCCAATGCTGAAATTTTGGGAAAAAAAAGGGAATTCCCAATTTTTTTTAAAAAAAAATTTCCTTTCACTATACCTTTTAAAATTTTACCCCGGAAAAATGATTCTCCCCATCAATTGAGTAACCCATTTAGATTTTTTTTTTTTTTGTGGGAAGAAAAAAAAAAAAAAAACAGAATTTCATTTAAATCTATTTATTTATTTTTAAAAAAAACGGGAAACACTTTTTCTTTTCTAATGGCCACTTTACAGTTTTCCGAAAAACGGGCCAAATCCCCCAAAGGTACGGGGTTCAGCGTTGGCCCCATAGTTTCATGGTTTAGGTTTAAACCCTCATGCAAAGATGCAAAACCTATGGGGGATCAAAAGGCCTTTTCCCAAAATGCCGGGATTTGGTTTTGGTGTTGTGGCCGGGATGTGCCCGGGTGTGGCCCAAAAGTGTGAAGTCAACCCCCCCATTCTCCCCCCTGTTAAATGTTCTTCCGGGTGGGCCCCTAAAGGGGGGGAAACGTTGGGCGTTGTGCCGAAACCCTTTTGGGTAAATTCCTATGGCTTGGATTTGGAAAAAAGGCACTCCCGCGGGTTGGATCCAATTTGGGACGTGAAAAGTGTCCATTAGATGTGCAGCGTTCATTTTTGGGATTGGGGTTGGACAGTTATTTTTGCAACGAGCCAAAATTTAAAGTTGGGGTTTTTTTTGGAAATAATTTTCTTTTGCCTCTTTGTATTTTTTGGAGTTGGGGGGGCCCAAAAAAAAAAAAAACCTTTTTTAGTTTTTGCGTTTTTTTAAAAAAAACCCCCAAAAGTAGAGGAAGAAATTTGGGGGGGAAAAAATTAATTTAAAAAGGGGGTTTTGCCCCATAACCGTCCATTTTATAGGAATGTTTTTTTCTGGGAAAAAGAATGGGGTGGAGCAGGTCAAAGGGAAAAAACGGGTCACAAGTGGGGTCGGGGGTGAAAAGGGGGAAAAAGTGGCGGTGGTGGGGTATGGTGGGGTTTTTGGAATTTTTAAAAGGCGTTTAATCTCCGACAAGCAAAAAAAAAAGGTGTGGGGCAGCAGGGGAAGATAGGATCTCCGGGAAAAGGCTGCGGAGCAGCACGGGGCAAAAAAGAAAATCCCCGGGAAAAAAGGCGCGGAGCAGCAGGGCCAGATAGGATTGGGGGAAAATTGGGAGAGAAAGGGCCGATAAGATCTCGGAAAATGGTGTGGATGCGGGGAAAATCTCCATCTGCGCTGCCCTCAGCCATTTTTTTTTTTCGTCCTCCGTCAATCCGGGTTTAATGGCCCCCGGGTAATCGTTTCAAAAACCCTGACATGATTTTTTTTGTTTTGTTTTTTTTTCCGACTGAATGGATACTGAAAATGGCAATTTTTTTGGCGATATAACAAGGTTTTAAACGTAGTGTTTTGGGCAGGTCTTCCCCTGGTTTAAAATAAAGCTGGGGATGGGATTTTAAAACCCCCCTCCTCATATTTTTAAACCCCAAAACCGAGCGTTTTTTAGCTGCGGGGGGTTGAGGAGTCCGCTTTGAGCAGGGGTTTTTTCTCTGTGGAGTCAGAAGGGTTCCCCTGGGGGGATGCAGGGGAAGCCCCCGCCCAATGGTGAGTCAGGGGGGTGCGGTCCCCGGACCCCCGGGGGTTTACTCAGGTCCCCGGGGAGCCCGGAAAACCCCCCGCTCCCTCCCCTAGCCTGCCAGGGGTACTTTACCAACAAAGATTGCTCAAGTCCGGTTTTGAGCAACAGGACCTACCCCCAATCTGATGTGTGGATAGCAGCATAGGGGCCCCCCCGTGAGATGCTTAACGTTAAAAAATATTTGGACCCTTTTTAGGTTTTTGGGGGTCCCGGGGAAAACCCGATCTTGGTTTGACAAGGACAAAGCCCCAAGATCTCTTACACCCCGGGTGAAGGTTTCAAGCCCTTTTGTTCCATAAGGGGCGTTAAAAGGTGGTTTTACTGTTTGAATTTTATCAGCGACCCCATAAAGACGCACCGGATCCCACCCGGTTTTTCGTTGTCATTATCGTGGGGCGCTAGGTAACGGGGGCCCCCTTTGGTTTTGGACAGGTATAGGAGGATGGAAGCCTTTTTTTGGGATTTTTCCCCGAAAAATGTTTTGGAACCCCCCCCTGATTCAAGTTTTTTAATTAAAAAGGTTTAAAATTAAATCGGTTTTACAGTAAACAAATCTGCCCAACCCCCCCCGTGTTTTTGTGCAATTTGTCTTTCATGAACTCAATAACCTTATTTAAATGGCTGTTTATATAGGAACCCGCTGTGTATTTTTAAAATAGTCACACCCCCCCAAGAATTTGAAAATAAGGGTACAAAACCCGTGCATTGGGGGCCCCAAACCTTGTTTGTTATTTCTGGGGGAAACCCAACTGATTTTGGGTCATGAAAAACTAAAAAAATAAACCCGAAAAAAAGGAAAAAAAACCCCACCAAAACCCGCTGTTAGAATGCCAAAGATGGGTTTTTTGGTGAAAAAAAATTTTTGGTAAAATTTTTTTGAAAAAATTTTTTTCCCCCATGCCCCGGGGGGGTTAATAAATCTATCGGGGCCCCACCCCCTGGGACCCGGGAAAACCCCCATGGGGAAAACCCCCTTGGCCCGTATAATTGTACTTCAGCCTTCCCTCCGTTTTGGGATGTCCGACGGGCAAGGTCATGTTGAGATTGGTTTGTTTTTAAAACAATCCATCAATAAACGGGGGAACCAATTTTTTTGGGTTAGGTCAAAAATGATTTTAATTAATTTTTGGATGCTGAATCCAGAAATGATCTCAGTTTTTCTCTATCACGTCAAGTTTTTGAACTATAGGATTTTTGTCTTCTCAAAAATATGTAAACTACTGTACCTAAAAAGTGTTTTTTTTTTTTTTTTTAAATAGTACAAATATGAACAAAATCTAAATTACTTACCGGTAATGTGTTTTTTCATGAGCCACGACAGCACCCACCTGAGAGATAGGACCGCCCATTCCAAGACAGGAAACACTCTGAGATAAAAAGGCGGGACCTCTCCTGAACCTCAGTTTCGGTTACAGAGACCGGAGAGGGGAACCAACAAGCATTAGTACACAACCAAAAGAACTCAACAAATCACACACCCCCTTCCAAACAGGACCAACACCAATAGGCAATAGGGAGGGATGCGGTGGTGCTGTCGTGGCTCATGAAAAACACATTACCGGTAAGTAATTTAGATTTTTCCCTATCGCCACGACAGCACCACCTGAGAGATTTCAGAGAAAAGAAAATTAGGGAGGGACCACCCTAGCAGAACTCGTCTACCAAGGTCACCACCATAGCGGCAGCAAGATCAAGCCTGACATGCTCGAAGAAAAGAGAAGGAGAGACCAAGGAGCAGCCCCACAGATCAAGTCTAAGAGGACAACAGCCACCCCCGCCCAGGAAGCAGCCACTGCCTGGTGGAAGCTCCCAAAGGCCACCCCGGGACCCGCACCTGCACCGAAAGAAGCAAGAGCGAAGGCCTCCCGCAACCACCAAGCAAGAGCACCCACGGACACTGCCTCACCCCCAAGAGGCCCCTCGAAAGAAAAAACAAGAGGGACAGAGCCAGACGCCAGGCCGTGGTCCGACGAAGCAGGCAAGCAACTCCCACCAGACCACGAAGGTCTGGAGAACCACGGCCATCAGAATTGCAGGAAGACCACAAAAGGAAGGAGAACAAGCTCCCGCAGTCCGCAGAACATGAGAAGCCACCCTGGGAAGAAGGAAGGAACCGGGTAGAGGATGACCCCGTCCAGCCAAACCCGGAGAACCAGGCCCACCCGACAAGGCCAGAAGACACAAAAAAAGGCTGGCGGACGGCAAGCCACCGCCCAATAGGACCAACTGCCGAGGCAGGACCCTAGGCGAAGCACAAGAGAAAAGGCCCAAAGGGAGGGTTGGGTTAGGGCATCCAGAACTAAAATGAGAACCCCAAGGAGCCACCCTTGGACAGGGACCCAACGAGGGAACAAGGCACAGGCCCCCAAAGCCGAAAACCAGAGCTCCAGGGAATCGACAGAGACCAATCCGCCACCTACTGGAGGAAGTCGAAAATTGCCGGCACAGGAGCCCACCGTCCGGACTCGTCCCCGAAAAAAGACAGAAAAGGGAAACTACCCGGCACCAAAAAAAAAACGGTGGCAACCGGCGTCCGACCGGACCACAGCACCACGAACAAAGCCACCAGAGAATCCCCCACGTGACCGGAGCCCGCCTGGGCAAGTCCCACGCGTCAGCCGGAGACCAGCGGAAGGGGGACCGGCCCCCCGCAGGAGAGACTGGAATAGGGGGAGAGTCCAGGGGCTGGCTGGACAGGCGACTGAGCCAAAAGAAACCAAGCTCCCCGGGGACAGAAGGGCGCCATCACGACGACCCTCGCCCTGTCCTTCCTGACCTTCCGAAGCACTGCAGGAACCTAACCAAGGGAGGGAAAGGACACCGAAGGCCCAAGGGACCAGGGGAACAGTTTAGAGCGTCCCCAGCCCGGGCCCGGACTCCGGGAAACAGAGAACAGCCAGACAGTGCTTTCGAGTGGCAAAGAAATCCAGCTCCAGAAGGCCCAACATGGCCACAATCGGAGCGAAAAATAAAAAATCACTCAAATCCAGGGCCCACTGCTCCCATTGGAGCTGCACCCCGCAGAGAAAATCCGTCCAGGAAGTTGCCACCCCCCCCACAGTGGAAGGGCAGAGAGGGAATCAGACAGGAGTTCCAACAGCTGACAACGCCCCGCGCAAGTCCCATGAGTGCCGGAGACCGGGTGTCCCCCTGACGGTGCCAGGAAGCCACCAACACACTGTAGCCGGAGAGGACACTAAGATGGTGCCTACGAAGGGAAGTAAGGAACGCAGAACTGCCTTCCAA